>CM016723.1:26282585-27482585 GCA_005771605.1 Scutellaria baicalensis | reverse complement strand
CGAAAGGGAACGGGGTCTGTAGTTTTACCTGTTTCAGAAAAGTTGCGAGCCTTTTCACTTCAGCCTTCTCTTCAATTAGCTCTCCTTCCCTCTGAGTTAACTGAACAGCTAAAGCTTCAACCTGGAAACATTAAAAGTTCGATGATGGGATCTGTGGGGAAATGGACATATTTGCATAAAAGTTGGGTACACACTAAGAGACAGACCACTGATACACTGAACTCAATATAGTGAAGAAATATATTTTGCAGTAAAAGTTGGGTACACACTGAGAGACGGATCACAGAAACTCTAAACTCAATATAGTGAAGTATCAAAACCAAGGATCCATATACAAATAGCATCTACATCATAGTAATCAATGAAGTCTCTGACTGAAAATAAAAAGTCCTTATGATAGCCAAACACTGCTCCCAAGGGCCAAGACAACAAATTAATACAGAGAAATGAAATTGCTGGAACATCAAAAATTTCTGTCTCTTAAGGTTCTTTCCATTTATATTGATACTACCAGAATTCCCAGGGTTAAAAAATAATCACTGACTTTCATGCAAACATTAAGAAATGTTTGGATTAGTAACAAATATTGTAGACTTCACTTGTTTGGAATAAAAATATATTTATTTTATTTTCTGCATTAAATTGAGTGACATCAGAGTAGATTTATAACATAAGTTTCGGAAATTTTTCTTCTTTTACGAGAAAATAATGGCTGGTACCCCAACTCCCATCAAGGTAATTCAAACCCATGAACCTAACTACTTTTGTGGAGAAATATGCGAACATAAAGATGTGAAATGATAGTAGGTTTGGAAATTATACTTTTGAAAAGGAAAGTAAGTTGTGATTTTCATGAAAATGAGTATCACAGATGCAATTCTTGCATCCCATCGTTCGAAAAAACATACCAGATAAATTATACAATTCCAAAGAATAAGATTCCTTGTTCAAATATTTCAATTGAAGTGTGTGAGGATTTCATGTAATTCTAAAGCACGGGGAGGGGGGAATTTGATCAACCTCCACACATTTACATAATTTTTAAACTGGTCCAAAGACAGGGAAAACTTATCATGTTAGGAGTCCCTGATAATTTTTTATAGAAGGGATACAACATAAAGAGAGGTAGACACTAATACTAAAATTCATGCATCAAAAAAAATATTTTGTCGGATTTACTTTCCCTAATGGCCATAGTTAATGATTGGTGGATTCAATATGGCTAGAGGAAGGGTTGCATGCATGAGAGCAATCACAAGCAGTAACAGGTGACTACTGTATCATTATGCGCTTTGGATGAGAAACAAAATCTTTCTTCGTTAATAATGGGATAAATCATCCACCGAAAGCTTTTATCTGCTATATTAATACAGACATTTGGCATGATGGCAACAAAAGGACCTACGATAGGAAAATGGTGAGGAAATAGAGAAAAACCAACCATAGCTATAGCTTCTTCCACGTCATCTTTGTTTTTGCCAGCTACACGCCCTCTCAGAGCTTCGAGCGCATCCCTGAGTTTCTTTAGAAGTACATGTTTCTCTAATGAAGCTGCCTCTTTGAGCCTTGCCTGGAACACAAGCAATAAATGACTAAAGTAGTGGCCAACCTAATGCAGGCACACATCACTAGCTTTGAATTTGAATTGAGAATTGAGAGGATAGAGAAATTGAGATATGCATGCAGATACTGACACCAATCTAAAAACTCAAAAAAAAATAAAAAATGAAAGATTGTTCTCTTCAACATTATTTATTTCAGAACAATATTTCCAGTGAATATTTTACTCACCTCATCAGATAGCTTAGCGGCAGCAGCCAAACCCTTCTCGAATTTGCTAGCAAGATCACGTACTGAAAGGCGTTTCTGCTGTTCCAGCAATAAGGCAGTTTCTCGAGCAACCATATCTTTCATGGATGAAATTTCAGAGTCCTCTTTGACCTCCACAATCTGATTGTTAGACCCAATTTTATAATGTGGAAAACGACTAGAGGCAAAAAACACATCAGCTGACACCGGTGAGACAACACCCTTTTGCATTGTGTAACTAAAATCACGGCTTAACCTCGTCATTCTGATTTCCTAGAGACGTTATCCAAAAATAATTCATAGTTAGTCACGCTGACAGTGTTCTTGTTACGTTAAGACTACTCCAAACTTAATTCAAATATATCAGTGTACCAAGTATTTCACAGAGACAATGAACTATTTCCTTATTGATGGATATTGAGCAACACTTGACAAAAGAAAATATTTTTTTTCATTTCTTATTCACATCATAAGGACCAAAAACTGAGAAATATTAACAGTAAGTAATGCATTTCACAAAAAATTTACTCTTTATTTTTCACTCAAATACAAATATGTTAACCAGTTAATCTGAAAGTCGAGAGCAAAATGTAAAATCATGCCGAGAGAGAGAGAGAGAGAGAGAGAGAACAGGCCAAGAAAGACAAGGATACTTTTATACATGAATTTTCAACCATTAAAAAACAGAATTGTAATATGATGCCAAGCAAAAAAATCAAGATAACATTAACACCCCAAAGATACCACTTTTTCCCCATGGATAGCACTAAATACATCTGAATTACATGTAAAAAAAACTCAAAACTGATGATCAAACTCCAAAAGAAACACCAAAGAGCAATTAAACACCAAACACATACACATACACACAACAAAATATGTACATAGGCTTGCGAAGTGTTTTCAATTGATATAGAAAATAAGTGCAAGAACAAACAGGGGAGTTCAAACCTTAATACCTGTCCAAACCCAGAGCCAAAAACAGAACAAACGCTCGCGCACACACAGAATAGTGGAAAAAGTATACAGAAGGCAAAACATATAAAAAGGTAAGATTTTTAACTCACAGATCATTTGTGCACAAGAAACAACAATACCCTTTGGATTAATTGCAGCAGCGTTTGAATGTAGAGAGAGAGAGAGAGGGTAAAGGCAGAATGATAATGGTATTCTTGTTTGCTTTTTAAAAGCCAAATGAAGAAAGAAAAAGCCGCCCTCTCTTAATAACTCTTTCAAGTATTAATTATATTTCTTCTGTATACTATTCATAACTCTTTCAAACATCTCTCTCTCTCTCTCTCTCTCTCTCTCAATATTTATATAAAATTTTGGCCAACTATGCACTATGCAGGCTTTTAATCTTGGTCTAACCTACTTTAATTTCAAACAAAAACTTATGACTAATAATAATAATAATAATAATAATATATTTTTGATATCTTATTATTGTTATTATGCAAGAAAGTATGTTAGATTACTTGAAAGTGTTGGTGAGGAAATTTGTTATATTTGTGGTTTTAATTACTAGTTTCAATAACCAAAATTGAGTGGTTGTGTATGTTATCACTCCTATTTTATTTTCTTTTTTCACCATACCTATAATTTAATAAATCATGGAAATCATATGTGGTGGATGTTACTTTGAACTTTACAACAACACAAATGTTATTCTTTTAGTTGCTAACACATTGATTATAAAATAATTTCTTGATCATGTTTTAGTTAGAGAATCAAGATATCAAAAGTTATCGAGAATAAAATAGAGATTTTAGTCAACTATATACATCATCGGAATAGATCTTTGAGTGTCAAAATGAATTGGCTTTTTTGGAAATATTTATATCTTTTTATGGTTGGAATTGGAGTGGCACGCTTTATCTAATTATTTATACCATAAATGGTGCGATGCTTTAATTTTCAAAATACTCCAAAACTATGTTACTTCAACATTTGATTTTATAGTTATTATTGAGGTTTATCTAATTAGACTTAGATTTAACTCAAATTTGTTCTTGATTTGGTTATGGTTTGCGAAAGCTTGTGCTCACTGCTACATGATTATTTAAATCTTGAAACATTTAATGTAATATTTTTTAATTTTGAGATTAGTCATGAATGTTTTCTATACTAATAAAATCAAAGATATAAATATTAGAGCTGGACTCCTGTGAGACCGTCTCATGTGCGACGGCACTCGCGCACGGTCGTGTCCCAGGACACGGTCGACCGTGCGCGAGAACACATACTTATAGCACAAAAAGACATACTTATAGACAAAAATCACATACTTATCTCGACCGTGTCCCAGGACACGACCGTGCGCCACAGATTGCTCTTAGTTTTCACGCGAGGCACGGTCTGTCCCAGGGCACGGTTGTGGACGAGAAAAAAAATCACATACTTATAGTGAAAAATCACATACTTATTATTGAAAAATACATACTTATACACTGCAGTCGCGCACGGTCGTGTCCTGGGGCACGGTCGACCGTGCCCGAGTGCCGTCGCATGTGAGACGGTTGCATATGAGTATTTGTGTAAATATTATGGTTAATAGAAGGAAATATACATATTTCACTCAAAAAAGAGAGAGTATAAAATACAACTCGTGACAAATTTGAAACAACAATTTCTCACAAAGGCAGTCAAATAATCCTAGCAGTGGAAATATGTCGGATCGTTCATTCATAACTTACTTGCAAGCAAGCAGAAATAAGTTGGAAGGAGTTTCTTCAACATATACCTCCAATACTTATATATCAATAGAGGGATAAAATAATAAAAACGAAATATGTGTTCATGATATTTGTTCCGTGTATTTGTATACATTGAATGAGAGTAACATTTACACTAACGTAATAATATGTTTTCAGCATTGATTTGAATACAGTACTGATTATAATTTATAAAATCTCTTTGATACGAACTTTAACTATTCACCTTTATTTGAAAATCTGGGATCTCAAAGTTGGATTTCCTCAATCCTACATATATTCAAAACAAACATCACCTCACTTCTCGTTATATTTCCAGGGTTAAATGTAATAAAGATTAAAAATATGAACTTTTTTCTAATTGAAATGTTTTTGTTTTTTTTTATTGCAACCCTAATTTTCTAAAATTTATTTAGTTGTATCTGTTTTTTAATAATTTTCTAAAATTATTACATCAAAATAGATAGAGATGAAATAAAAGCACCACACACATGTCTAAGAGCAACACTCCTTCTAAGAGCACCACACACAATAATAAAACCAACTTGAAATTATACCAAGAGCACCACATTTATTTCCAAAACTACCCTTACTCAATAAACAAAAGTGTAAAATAAAAATAAAAATAAAAAGTGGACTGAGCAGCAGAAGAGAAACGAGAGAGAAGTAGAGAGAAAGAAAGAATGAAGAACTAAGCTATAACAATCGATTCGGCCGTTGGAGAAGAGAAGATTTCGCTTGATTCGTCCGAACTTCGGCTAAAATGGAACCAACCCATCCAACTCCAACAATTAGAGCAATAAATTTCAATGGTTAGTTTATTTGAAAGTTTTGTTCAATTTTGCAAATTTGTGAGTTGATTTTTGTAGAAATTGATGTAGTACATTAGGTTTGTTATGGGTTTAGGGTTTTAATGCTTTAATTTGCTGAAATTGTATACAAAAGCGAATGAATTTGGGCCAATTTGTCGGAAAATTTTCTGTTAAAGACGAACTGCTGGGCGGCACTAGTCGGCCGAACACGCAGCGAGCGGGATGACCACCTCGATCGAACGCGCAGCGAGCGGGACAGCAGCCTCGGCCGAATGCTTAGCGTGCGGGACGACCGCTAGTACTGAAAGCCTTGTGCGGCGTTCGACTTGCGCTTGCCGAACGAACAGCTTGCGGTCTCGGCTGGACTGGCCGAACGGTTATGCGCGCATGCGGTCGGGTTGGCCGAACAACTAAATTTATTTTATGTTTTGTCCATTTTTTTATTGTTGTGTTAATTATTCTTATTTATAATTCAGGAATTACATATTGGAGAAGGAACAAACCCACAACTTCTGAAAGGAGGCGTCGAGAAGTGCTACGTGGCGAAGTTTCGGGCACACAAGAAGCGGCCGTACCCATGCCGTTTGCTTATCAGGAGCCTCCATCAGGATTTCCCACAGGATCTCCCACATATTCCAGTTGAAGCTGAAGTAGAGTATTATCCCCTGAGCCTGAAGTGAATGAAAAAGTTGATGAGCACCCGGTGGCCCAAAGAGAGCGTGAGTCTGAGGTACTTACTGGATCTTTTCCCGGTGGCCCGAGCGATCATCGTCTATTGCCAAGTTTTAAGACGCATGTGGCCGCCAAGATATGGTTCGGTGAGGAGCGTGGCATAATGAAGTGTAATTTTTGAAAAATGTAAACTTGACATATGTACTTCAAATGTTGTACTATTTTTGAACTTTGTTTTTACATGTTGGCATAATTTTTGAATATTGTTTTTGGCGTAATCCAAAGTTGCTTTAAGTCACTAATTTTATCAGTCCACCGTATTTTTAACAAGTCAAAATTATGTTCACCATGCATGTGCGAATGACAACTATCGTATATATTATGCCAATATGTTTAACAACTTAAGCGTAATTTGAGTAAGTTAGAAGTGAACCAAAACGACGGTTCGGCCACCCCGACCGAACACCAAGCACAAAGTTCGGCCAAGGTGGCCGACACGCTTACAGGACATTCGCCTGGGCGACCGAACATTCTAGAAGGTATTCGGCCGCCCTGGTCGTGGTCTTGTAGAGTAGGTCGGCCATGGTGGCCTACAGATTTGAAGGGGGTTCAGCCGTTATAGCCGAACCGTAGATACATATAAGCTTTTTGAACTATTTTGCACCGTCTGTTTTTTTCCCAAGATATTAATATCAACCCGAGGTCGACGACCTTGATGACCAGCAAGATCAGAGCGTACGACTAATATCACCATATTGTGTCTATGCGCTATGACGTTAATCCAATTCATCATCGAACTCCGAGATTCAAATACTTGATCTGTGGTGAACTCCTCAGCAAAATCAATTTCAAGATATTGAGGATCTACATCGTCCGAATTCATTGCTTGTTCAACATCCATTGGGTTCGAAAGGTATCGATTATCGTCGTTCCGCATATGTTCCTGTTATAAACGAGTAAAGAACATCATAATAATATAAAAAATTGAAATCAAAAATTTTATATGTCAAAAACGCGACTGTTCGGCCAGGGTGACCGAACAAACTTCAAAACGTTCGGCCAAGGCTGTCGAATGCCTTACAAAGCTGTCGGCCAGCCAGGCCGAACACACAGGCTTTCGTTCGCCCGACTCGGCCTCATGCGCGTTATCAACTTCGGCCAGCACGGCCGAACATCCTATATGTTGTTCGATCTGTGTTGGCCGAACGGGTACCCTTCTACGTGAATTTTCAAGTTCAAAAAAACGAAACAACATTGCTATCTACATTTATGCAAACATTTACATTGTTTGTACCGAATGAATCTTCACTAGTCATTGATGGTTTCTTCACTTACTGATGGGGAAAAGGATGAAATTTGTAAGACTTTTGTTGCAATTTTTTTCGTAAGTGTTAATGGAGAAGAAGTGTTGATGGAGAAGAAGAGGAGTGTGTGGTGCCCTTAATATTGTTGGTATCCACTTTAAATTATTGTATGATGTCCTTAGTATTTTATATATTAATAAAGGATATTTTAATCTTTTCATAAAAAGATAATTTATATCAGAAATGTGTATGGTGGTACTAGAAGGTTGTGTGTTGCTCTAATCTCCTCACAATAGACATCTTCGTAATGAAATGAATGCATCCTCCAGCGTAAAGACGTTCAAACGGTTCCGAAAACCGAAACCGGGGCGGTTCGAACCGCGTTCCGAACCGGAACCGCGAACCGCCGGGGGGGCGGTTCGGTTCCGGTTCCAATTTTTACAAACCGGCGAACCGGCGGTTTAACCGCTGGTTCGAACAGCCGGTTTTTACAATTTTTATTTTATTTTTGATTTTTTTTTAAATTTTTAAATTTTTTTAATTTTTTTGATTTTTTTTTAATTTTTTTAATTTTTTTTTTATGACATTAGGACACAAAAACGATCTAGAGGTAACCCTAGATATGTAGACAATTTCATTATAAGTTTGGATTTGAATTTCATTTCCAAACTTAGAATGAAACTCAAGCTCTTTCAATTTTTTTCCCCTTCTCTTTAATCTTTAGATAAACTTTTGTAATTGTAATAGATATATTTAATTTGTAATAGTCTAATAGATTAGAATTAAGATTATACATTCATTAGAATTGCAATCATTAGTATAGAAACTTAGAAATTGTATAACTTGTAATAATTTTGCAATTTATAATGAAAACATTTGTGCCGGTTCGATTTTGTGTACTCTATTAGTCTATTTCAATCATGAATTATATCGAAACAAACATTGAAAAACAAATTCGGAGTTGCAAAATCAAAATGAACAAGAAAAATGCAAAAAAAAAAAAAAAAAACCGAACCGCCCGGTTTAGGTTCAACCGGCGGTTCGGAACCGAAACCGGAACCGGCCACCTACCGGTTCGGTTTCGATTCCACCAATCCGGAACCGCCAAACCGGCGGTTCGAACCGGAACCGGAACCGGAACCGGGGAACCGTTTGAACATCTCTACTCCAGCGCAAGAGATTTATCAGTCGAAATCATTCCGTTTTTGGCATTCAGTTCCTAATCTCCGACCCCTGAACCCTGCATCCCCTGAATCTTCCCATGGAAAACCCTTAGTCCTCTCTCTCTCTCTCTTGCTTGAGTCCCCAAATGACAGTGTAGTAGTAGCAACGGTGGCAAATGATGACCCCCCAGAAGAGAAGGCTGCTTCCTCTACTACTTCTCCTCCTCTTCCTCATCCTTTCTCTCTCCTCTCTCTTCCTCTCTCCCTCCAACCCCACCCCTGAAATCCATCCCCAACTCCACCCACTGCCAATCCCTTCCCTCAACTTCACCTTCGTCATCAAACTCCTCACTTTCAACCGCCTATCCTCTCTCTCTCGCTGCCTCTACTCTCTCTCCGCGGCCCAATACGACATCGACGATAAAGTTCATCTCCACATTTTCATCGACCATTTTCTGCAGGATTCTCAAACTGGGTCTGTCGATTTGGACCAAAGATTGAATCTGTCGAGGCAAATTATTGATTTTGTTGATGGGTTTGATTGGAAATATGGAGAGAAGTTGGTGCATTATCGGACCTCAAATGCTGGGCTCCAGGCTCAGTGGCTTGAGGCGTGGTGGCCCACCTCAGATCATGAGTTTGCCTTTGTTGTTGAGGATGATCTCGAGGTTTCACCTCTCTATTACAGGTGTATTGTTGTCTTTCTGATTCTTTCGGATCTTGATTTTGTTTGTATTCCATAATATGATTTTCAGCATTAAGTATGATCAAAATTAACTTGAAATATTTAATCTGTAAATGGATGTAGGTTCCTGAAGGCCGTGATCTTGAATTATTACTATAATGCTACAAATTTTAGTCCTTCTATTTATGGGGCTTCACTGCAGCGGCCAAGGTTTGTGCCAGGTTTGTGCTCCTTTTTTGGTGGTGCAGTTGACATTGATGTCATTATGTTACTTGATTGTTATGTGGGATTAGGCTTGGAAATCTTGTGACTAAGTTCAAACTGTTAAAAGATTTTGCATTTAGTTTTTGATTTATTTGATATAGCACATCATATTTCAGTTCATGATTACATTAACAAGGTTTCCTGTAAGTGGAATTTATGGATAAGCATTTAATATATCACAAATCCTTACCCTGGATATTCATAAGGATACAGATAGTGTAGTTCTGGATACATTCCATTTATAAACGATAACTATGTAAAAGTCCACTGAAAAATAAGTCATCAAGCACTATTACCTGATATGACAAAATATGGCTAATGCGCGTATTAGTTGATGATTTTGTAGATCCTGTGTCTCCAGTTTGTCTTTACTTGATTCATTTGTACGGTAATGCCAGTGAATTCAATGCCAAATTTGTGGTTGTGAGAGTTTTCCTTCTATCTTTTATCCTAACTGATTGCATTGATTCCACTGAACAGGTAAACATGGAAACAAAATGAAATTAGATGGTGAAGGTCGGGTTTTCCTGTATCAGCTAGTTGGCACTTGGGGCCAGCTTTTGTTCCCTAGACCTTGGAAAGAGTTCCGTCTGTGGTATGATGCACATAAGGCCAAGGGCATGAAGCCTTTCCTGGATGGAATGGTAATTAGTTCAATTAATCATATCCCCTAGTTCTTTTCTTTGGTTGCTTTGCTTCTAAATACCTGTGGTGTTTAATCTTGTTTCATTTGATCTGTGGTATGATCATAGGTGACAAATGGATGGTACAAGAAATTGGGTGAGAAAATATGGACTCCATGGTTTATCAAATTTATCCACTCTCGTGGCTACTTTAATATATATACCAATTTTCATCAGGAGAGAGCACTGAGTATCTCCCATAGGGATGCGGGGGTCAATTATGGAAAAACAGCCGGTCCAGATTCGTATTTACTGGATGAAAAGTCTATAGATTTCAACTTACTGGAACTATATCCTTTGAATGAACTCAAGTGGTATGATTTCTGCTTCAAAGAAGTAGTCACCAATAGAATTGTGAGGAGTTCCATTGAGCTTGAATCTGTACTTCCATCTGTGCAGAAAAAGAACTCTGTTATACTAGTGAGTTTGTTTAGAGTACCAGAGGCAATTGTCAGGAATGCACTCTGCCACTTTGAGGGGCTGAATATTCAAAATTACATCTTGGTTGGCCCAACATCTGATTTTCTAATTGATCTTGCGAGAAGGGGGCATGTAGTGGTTGACGCGGACCACTTTTCTGACTTGAGCAAAATTGCAAAGTCCATCAATCTTCGAGATTCATCTCTGGAAACAGTAAAAGAAATTCTAGCTGTGGCATCTGTGACTAAAAAGAACTTGGAACTTGGCTATCATACCTGGGTGCTAGATGGAAACATGCTTCCTCAAAGTAGTGATTCATTTTTGGATAACATTGACCGCACGTATGATCTTTATGTTGGGAAGACTAGTAGGCTTCTTTTTATCCAGAGCTCATCCTCTACTTTGAAGATTTGGACTGATGTTTTTGTGTTCAAGATTGCTTCATTGGTAGACACCTTAGGAAAACAATTAGTTGCAAATGAGCTCATCCTTTTCTATGGCATTGAGAAATTATTGGAGGAGCAGAGAGTCAAATTTAAGAACATTGATGATATGCACCTTGGCTTGGACTTGGGCTCTGTTCATGTTAACTCAGCTTCATCTCAGAAGGAAAATAACTTTGTCATCTGGTCTTCTCAGACTGAGTTAGATACAATACAGAAGAAACTGGCACATCTAAATTACTGGTTCCTGGATGGTGATTCATCATGTTCTGCTGTTGTTTGCCATCCATCATAGCATGAAGTGATTTCTGCTGTACGAGAAATTGAGAGCACTCTTTTATAGTTTAACTTTACATTGAAATTGGAGGATGTTTATGTCTGCATGAGGTTGATTTCTTTTCGACTAATCAACCAAAGAAAGTAGTTTGCAGTTGGGTGATGATAGAGGGGGGCATTTGGAAATACTGAAGATATTTATAGCAATTGAAGCTGGTTTTCTTAATATTTTCTACTTGGCCAATGATGCGATGATGTTGACATAATTCAGAACCACTGAAGTCAGGCTTCATAAGTGGTGAGCATGTACCACATAGTTTGAAGGAGCTTCATACCACACATTATCATACGTGACAAAGAGAACAATGCCATTTGTATTGAAAAATCTTCCAATCAAGTTAAAGTGCGAAATATCTGTTGATCTAGTATGGTAGTATGATGAAAGAGAGAAAACCCAGTACAGAAATCACTTGGAGATGGGTTCAAAATATAGTACCTTTCATCAAACTGGAAAAAGCAAAAGTATGCCTTTCTGCACCTTTCATCAAATGTTTTTAACATGTTTTGTTTATTTTATTTTAGTTATTTTCTTTGCTGGGAGTGAACATTTGATGATTTGTATATTCTTTTATTCATTTTTTTGTATCACATAGGCTGCTTCTTCAGTTTAAAAAAAAAAAATGAAAAATTTAAGATGAGTCGTTGAGTATTTAAGAGCTGATTGTGATGCAATAGGCCATTCCTCTTTTCTTTTTCCCTTCCTTTTGGGTAGGGTGTTTGTTTCTTTATGTGATTATTAAGTTTAGTAAATTTTGATTCTGAAAGAATAATCTTAAGAAATTATGGTAGCACTAAACATTCACTTTATAACTTTTAATAGTCTGTAAAGTACTGATCGCTATATTTTGAGATATCTGATATCCAAAAGTGATTTCAGTTTTGTGATCAAACCACAATTGTTTATGGTAACCCCAAGATATTCAAATCTAAATTGTAGAATCCCTCCAAAAGATCACATAAAGATTAACTTCAACTGGTTTAAACACAACCGATGCACTTAATTTATTGAAATAGGAATTTGTGGAATAAGATCAAATCCCATATTATATAGTAATAGCCATAGCCAAAACTCTTCAAAAATTCAGGGTAGATTTATTAACGATGTTTCACAAGGAGATGGGGGGGGAGGGGGGTGCTCCTATTCTATGCAATCAAGTTTCTATAATATTTTCTAGCATCACTCAACACTAACTCATAATCTTACTTCTAAGCAGATGTTCCTTCAAAAACCTTAATTGTGTCATCATATTCTTTGACATCTGATCTGTATTTGTACCATGATGCCCAATAAAGATAGTTAGCAAAATTGAGGGCACTTAGGATAGCCAAAAGCCAGTAGAAGTAGTCAAGCTTATTATGGTTCAAATCTTCTGCCTTCAGCCATCCTTGTTTATTTGTTGTAGCCTTTTCGGTGATTGCATTCACAATGTTAACAAAAGCAGTGCTCAAGAAATAACCAAAAGACAGTGATAACAAGGCGAAAGATGTAGCTAGAGATCTCATGCCCGATGGAGCTTCTCTGTAGAAGAACTCCATCAGTCCAACCATAACGAACATGTCAGCGACCCCAAATACACCATACTGGAATGAAAGCCAGAAAAGACTAATAGGCTTGAACGGATTCTTGAGAGCTTGATCCCGTCTTTTTACCTCAACCACACCAGCTATTCCCATAGAGATTATAGATAGGATGAGCCCAATGCCTACACGTTGGAGCTGACTTATTCCATTAGGATGGCCTGAGAGCTTTCGGGCAAATGGGATGAAGAAGAACTCGTATAGTGGAAGGAGAATGGCCATGAAAACTAAAGGGATCACGGGAATTGAAGGGGTGGGGATATACAATGTGGCCAAGTGAGGTTCCATCAAGTATCCTTGGATTACTGAGAAAGTTTGCAGTTGTGCTAAGCATGTGTTCATTATAATAGTGCTAGCAATGATTGGTAGCATCCTTATTAGTATCTTCACTTCTTCGACTTGTGTCACCGTGCAAGCTTGTTCCTGTTGGGTGCTTGTCGGACCCTTAAGAACTGCAGCTTTGTCTAGAAACCTAGTTTAAAACCAAGTGTTATTAGGAAGATTTGCATGTTGTTTACAATGTCATAGGAGACAACTTTCCACAGTAATAAGTAACCAGGGTTGAAAATATTGACAGATATACAAGTTTCTTGTATTTGTGAAATATCGATATCATTATCAATAAAAATTAAAATAATAATGGAAATTCTTTAAAAATTTGTAAGTATAACATTAACTTTGAAGAATGTTATAACAAATTTAAATACATAAACTTACTTAAAATTTCAACAAAACAACATGTTTTTAAGACAAAGATGTAGGTTATAGATTGTGTAGACACGTCTAATGTGATAATTAGAGTTCAGAATTACTTGTGGTGGGTTGAATACAATTAATATATTATATTTCCTTTAAAATCATTGTCATTCTAGATTATTACTATTATTATTGTGTTATAATTTTGCTTTTTCTTAGCTAGTCATTAAAAATTCTCAAAGGTGCTGATTTTGGCTGAATCTTTTCGACAATTTCTGATATTTACTGAGATATACTTGATTCTCGTCCAACTATTGCTGATATATCAAAATTCCAGAGAAAACTTCTTTACCCCTCTATTGATTTTCAAGCTTGGATATAGCAGTATACCTGAACTGTTTGGTGTGTGCAATTTTTTCCGCAGAAGTTTCTTTCTTTATCATCAATTTCATAATACTCATCAGAGTTGTCAGGCAAATTCAGGTTTCTGTTCTGAATTGCAGTAATAAAAACCTGCAAAGTACATCAAATATGATGATTATCTCATTCTATAAGATCCCATAGTTTGTTGGGACACATACATACCTTTGATACCCTGACAATGGGGCTATTAGCCAACTGTTGGAATGAGTAGAAAGGCTTGCCACATGCAAGCACAACGAAACCTACGAACGCAGTTACTAAACCAGTGAAGAAAGCCCATTGCCAACCCTTATTCAATGCAATCCAGACAACTGCTGTCACTCCTATTAGTGATCCTATGGTTGTGCTAAACTGGTAATAGTTGAAGTAGCTAGCAACACCCTTTGCTCCTTTTTGGCTGTTTCGATCAAACTGATCCGCCCCAAGTGCAGCAACGGACCCTTTGACCCCACCACAGCCTAAAGCTAGTATACATAGAGAAGTGTAGAACATGATGGCGTCGTTACCCTTGACGCACCTCGATTGGTTGCAGGGATTTGTTTGTGATTTCTTCGAGTTTGCTTGGATTGTGATCATTAGTAAACCCTATGAAGAAATTGTCAGGGTTAGAATGTGATTAGTTTCTTGAAGATGTGAAGAGGAGATATTAGGGTTTGGTAGTTTACCGTAATTTCGAGAAATCCGAAAATGAGGCAAGTATGGAGCTTGTTCAGGTAGGTATCTGAGATGAAGCCTCCTACAATGGTGAGCAAGAATGTGGAACCTAAGAAGTTGGTGAGAGTGTTTGCTGACGTGGAAATGTTGAAAAATAGGTTGAAGTAGAGAACCATTGTTGACATGTTTGCCACAAATCCTATGTTCTCTAATGTTCCCAACACTGACAGAAAAGAACCCAGCTTTCATTATCTTAAAATTGACAACATATGAATACTACAAATTAAGTTTTCTCCATCAATGGAAGTTCTACAAACTAGACGCATTAGCTGGCCCCATAAAATGAGATAAGATTAAACCAATCTGTAGTGCCGATCCTTTTCAATTTTAAATGTAACTTTTCTTTTCCTGATTGCTATTCAAAGTTCACGATTTTTTTTAGATTGCAACCTATGGCCATTTTCAAGCCATTATGTTGGTCAAAATTGAAAATTTCGTTTCATTTTTGCTCAAATTGAGCTTGCATGAATGAAAATCAGAAAATTGATTCGAGTCTTAGTAGGTAGGTTAAAAAAGTTGGGACATTAAATTCAATTTTGGTCATAAAAGTGATTAAAAATAGTCATAAATTGCAATTTTGAAAAAATCGTGAACTTTGGAATGAAATTTGAAGGAGAGGGAAAAAACATTAGGCTACAAATCGAAAAGAAATAACCTTTATATTATTATGACGAGATAAATGATTCGTTAGAAGTTTACAAGTAAAGCTTACCGAAGACAAACATGCAAGCTCTGAATCCACCTTTTCTTCTGCCATAACTCATTTTATCCGGCAAATAAACAAGATGAGAATGAGAATTAATTGAATTATGAAATATGATAATTTTTAAGATTTTCGAGTATTTTTCCCTTCTTACAATATTTCACCAGCTCAGAATTCCTGCTTTATTTTAAGTGATGAATCAAAAAATTAGTGTAAAGTCACATAATGTGAATCCCTTATTATATACACTAACTACACTAACCTTATGCAACCTAAGATTCTTGTTAGTCATTTGATCGAACATGCCATCCTCATATATTGTCTGAAAATTACTTTCCTCACCCTTTTTCGATATTCGAAATTATATACCTTGATTTGTATTTTTCATCTGGAAAATGCAATATTCAGCCCACTGTTTCTTTTTTAGTTTTATCCCCTAGACTTTATTTTATGTTATTTACATCCCAGGTTTTTATTTTTTACGTTATTCTGTCTCAATAAGTTAGGAGGAGTGGAATGGAGAGAGACACTAAAAAGTACAAAATTTATGTGATTCAAATTTGAACTCTAACTATAACAATGTGTTCTCTTATAAAAGTGGAGGCTCATGGTAAGTTTAGTCATCTCATGAAAGATAGCAAAATGGTGAGAGTTTAAGGGACAAAAGTAAAAGGAAAAGAAAGGTATCTGGGGCAAAAGTGAATTAATAAAAATACAGGGGAGAAAACTCGACAAATTGAAAGTTAAGGGGGTTAAAGTGAAAAAGAAGGTGCTTTTTGATTGATGTTTTGTATGGAGAAAAATTCCAAAACTAGATGACAATGAACTATTATTTATGAATGATTATAGAAAAAAGAATAAAGTGTGCAATTTTTGGATTATATGGTTTGTGAAAGATTGATTAAATTGAGAGATTGGAAGTTGAATTATATTCTACTGTTTAATTCCTTTTGTTGTAGCTATACACTACAGTCTTTGTAAGAATTGAATTAAGAGTCTAAATATATATTCTCCTATTTATCTCCTTTTCTTTCAAATCTTCAGAATTAGGTGTAAATAAATCCTAATGTGATTGAAACGAAAGGAATATTTATAATTGATAAAATTAGCAGGCTACTTGCAGAATTCTGAAATTAATTAAACAAGAGGTAAATGTTAAATTAACGTTCGTGATGGACAACTCTTAATATGTCAACTAATGACGTGTAATGATCTCATCCTTTGACAACCACTTCAATGTCAACTATTAGAGTGTTTCTTTTAGGCCTCAAATTAATACATTTCATCTTCAACCCTACATTGGTAGTTGACTAATATTTCTCCTTCAACTAATAAAATGTCTTTTAAAAATGAAAAAATGATTTAATATAATTGGTTAATTCTTTAATTTCATAAAACTTATATAAAATCGTTTTACAAATAGGATTACTAAAATGAAGACTCGTTACCAACAAACAAAACTAATTTTTTATAAATTCAGATGTCGACTGTGAAGTATGAACTGTAAATTAATCTGTATAAACGTAATTAAATATATATATATATATGAGGCGGTATCATGTCATACTCCTTTTATTTGCTAATAATGAAACTATTAGGCTATATCATAAGAGTAAGTTTTATGTAAGACCGTCTAACGGGTCATTTTATGTGAGACGGATCATCCATAACTCATATTTCACACATCACATGCAAATTTGTGGAAGTGGGATGGGTTAATAGGTAAATAGGATCCGTCTCACATAAATTATCCGTGAGACCGTCTCACACAAGTTTTCGTAATATCATAATATGGATTAGGTAAGGAAACCGTTGAGAAATGTCCATCTTCACTTGACTTTTTAGTAAATTATGATTATAAAAAACCATTTTGTAAATATAGTTGGTAGTGCTTATATAATTTTCGAAAAGCAAATTATTAAAAAACAGGCATTTAATTAGGGATAAATTATTTCAAAAAAATAAATAAAACACAAAGAAAAGATTAGAAGGAGAATTCAGAAAGAGCTAACAAATAGTGACAAGTCTTGCCAACTTTTTTGGTAAACAATATCCCTATGCATTTATTTTGTGCTTGAATGCTTGATTAATCAAATATTTAGTGGAAGTATGATTTATGAGTTTTGGCTCATTTTATTTTATTTGAAAAAGTGATAGATTTTGCCAAGTTTTGTAGAAAGCTAATAAAAAATTAAAGAAGGAAAAATGATTGATGAACTCTTGAAAGTGGGGTTAATTTACATATGAGTTATTGAAAGTGCCATGTCATTTAACCTCATCTTGCCACAAAACATACAAAAACACATAGTATCCAACTTGTATGTATATAGTAGGAAAATGATATATATATATATATATATATGCACACAAAAAGAAAAACGTCGGTCACAAATCGATCAAATATTGTAAATGAGATCGATCAAGTTTGTTCACAACTATTTCACTTACTAATTGATGACATATAAATCTGTACAAGATACATATGTATCTATTAATAAACTATAAAGCAATATTATCTCACTGAATAAGGGAAAAGAGTACAAATCTAATTACTATTCAAATAGAACATCTCATGTATCAAATTTGCACAAGTGATCAATCACACCTCAGCTGACAAATAGAGATTGATAGTTATAATTTGATTTAAAGTACAGATGATAAAATTTACTATATCTCACGAAATTAAATTTATGAATCGATATGGATACTTCTATTAAATTTGAGAACACAAAAATTTATGTGAAACGGTCTCATTGATAGTCCCATGAATTGAATCTATATCCACAGATTTCTATATGAATTGATATATATGGGTTATGGGTTGACCCGTCTCACATAAAAGATCCGTGAGACCCTCTCACACAAAAAGAAAATATTAGATGAAAAATAGACACGTGTTGGAGGGTGGTTTGGGCAGGGAAAGGAAAGGAGGCACATCACATGTCTTGGATAAGTATGAATCACAACCCCACCACCGACACCTATTTATGCTTTCCTATTTTCATGTTTTTATTTATTTTTCTATAATTATAAATCTACAATGTCTTATCAAATAAATTAGGTATAAACTTTATGATCAATTATTAGATTAAACTACTACTGTAGGGTGGTAGCTTTTGTGCTTTACACTCCCTCGTATTACCCCAATTAACCTTCTATTACATTTTCCATTGTCCCCCTACAAAAAGTACTTATTTTATTATTATTTTTTGGATTCTAGTGGAATATTATATATTTTACTTGATTAGCAAAATCATCAAAAAGCATCTGAGATAACTTATTTTGAGTTAGAATATTTGTTTGGTCAGATTAGTTATCAGACTAATTAGTAACATTATGACACTTAATGAGCTAATCATGTAACATCACATGAACTCTTAGTTATATATATATATATATATATATATATATACCTCAAACTAGCTAGCTATCATAATCTTCTAACAATAATCTTTGACTTGATTATTAATCCCTTCTTTAGACAGCTTCAATGTTCAAGATTTAAATATAAGCTCTTTAAGAAATTACGAGATGCAAAATATTATTAGTCTACCATTTCACTTCTCTAATTATGTATGCATTCCCAAACTGAATGTGTAAAATGTAACACAAAAAATTGAAGAAAATTTAGTTTTAGTAACCTAACATGGTCTTTTTAAATTTATAATCATTTTTCTATTCATTTTAAAATGTATAACATGAATTGTGAATTTATAATAATTCCAATATCTATCTTTTTTATGAGTACCCAAAAGCCTTTCATTATATATATATACTAGTAGTGTACCCGTGCGTTGCCCAATGTGTTATATATTAATTATTAAAAAAATATAATAACATATAAAATGTAATGATTATTACTTTAACAAAAATATATTGATACTCTTTTAATTGTATTAGTATAAAGCTAGGTATTTTAACTTTAAATTTATGTCATTATAAATAATTATATTCGAAAATATTAGAAATTTGAAATATATAAAGTAATATATAAACAAACAAATAACATTACCTGGGTAGTGAAATTTTAAAAAATAAATTTAATATCTAAAAATAAGTTATATGTATTAGAAACGTTATGATTTAAGTATTGAGATAAATAAATTTATATTTTATTGGCATTTATAACTATAAATACACACGTATTTTAATAAATTTTTTTGGTTCAATGCCACATATAACTCATTTATTTTAATCAAATAAAAAATTATATCAGCTTATCAAATACATGAAAATCTCTCTTGCTATCTATTTAAATGAAACAATTCAAAATTGGACTTAATGTACACATTTTGAATAAAAAAATTATGAATAATAATTATAAGATTGATAAGTCAATATATCAGGAACTAAGAATGATCATGAAATTTTAATTTGTGAAAAACCAGAAAAATTACCTCTGTCCAATCCCTTATGTCACCTCAATTAATCAGAATATAAATATAAATAAAATTTGACAACAAATAAATATAAAATAAGAAAGATAAAATAAAATATTTGTATATTTTAAATGAATAAGTTGGTTAACTTGCAATAATAATTTTAATCTAATTTTTTCTATTTGATATGTTTTATATGTGTAATCTATTAGGTACACCTATAATATTTTTTATTTATATATTTTAATATAAATTTACAATAAATTAATACTATATATCATAAAAACGTTTAAAAATGAAAAATCATTGAAGCCCACACACATACATTTCCATATTTCAGTTTGATAAATTTTATATGAATATTAAATTTAAGGTCATTAAATAATGATTGATTTTATATAATATATATTTAAAATTGATTTAAAATAGGGTAAATTACAAAAAACAACCCCAGCTATCGACTTTTTTAAAATTGCAACCTAATCTATTTTTTTTAGATTGTCACCCAATCTTTCTGTGGTTTTGCCGATTGTAAAATTTCCGGTCATTCTTCCAGCAAATGAATTAATTTTTTTCACCTTGCAACCCAAACCTTAATTTTTTTGTCCAATCGTAAATCATGATTTTTTTTTCGCTTCATACTGATACATTTATGTTATATATATGAGTGTGACATTTATGTTATATAAGTGTGATCGATATTCATAATATAAATATCAAGGAAATATTGGTCAAAATTGGTGAAATATATGTAACATCGGTAAAAAAATCGATGGAATATCAATAAATATCAAGAAAATATCGGAATATATTGGTAAATATAGGATAAATAACAATAAATATATGTACCCATATTTCCATCGATATCGATATTTTCACGATATTTCGTGAATTTAAGTTACCTATATTTCCACCGGAATCGAAATTTTCATTCTTGGTTGCAATCTGATAAAAACACAAAGTTCAAGTTGCAATTAGATTAAAAAAAAATAAAGTTTAGGTTGCAACGTGAACAAATTAATCTCCATTTCGCCGAAAATTGGCAATCGACAAAATCACAAAAAGATTGAGTGGCAATCTGAAAAAAAAATGATTAGGTTGCAATTTGAAAAAAGTCGATAGGTGGAGTTGTTTTTTGTAATTTACCCTTTAAAATAAGTACTTGAAAATAAGATGAGAGATAATAAATATATAATCCCTTATTTCATCTTATTTATCTATTTATTTTTTTATTTGAAATTTCTATACAATAAATACTAAATTGAGTATCATAACTGATTTCTTAAATTAAATATTTATTTATTTGTATTGAATTTCTTAAAATACAATAAATAGGTTTATTTATTTTTATTTTTATTTGAGTTTCTTAAAATACAATAAATATGTTTATTTATATTGAGTTTCTTACAATAAATACAATATGAAAGCAATTAATAGGTTTCTTAAAATAGTAATTAATAGGTTTCTTAATAGGTAGATAGTTTATTACAGTTATTTTTGCAGGATATCCTGCTTTTATATATATATATATATATAGATACTTAATTGAGTATTTATATTAAATAGAATAAAAGCAACCAATATCGCTAAGTATTGAAATTTGAGTATTTAATAGTAATAATACAATAAATAATATCATCAAATTAATTGAACTTTTCCTTACATAATTAACTGGAAATACATAATAATTATGGTTGAACAATAGTAACTAGCTAGAGTAACTGCACACTACGGCCACTGCGGGGTTGTAAATTATGACCAACTGGAAATGAATAGAATTGACTAATTGATTAGTCAAACTAATCACCTAGCTGGAGAGAGAGAGAGAGAGAGAGAGTTATATATAAGTGTTGAGGAGAGTGAAGCAAAATAAAAGGAGAGAATAAATGGGAAAGCAAATGATGATAAGCAGATTATTGTTGTTGATAGAATTGAGTGTATTCCTGGTTGTAATTGTATGGTGTGTTGATGGCTACAAAAACTACACAGTTGGTGAGGATCTGGGCTGGTATGATCCCCTCCAAAAACCCAAACTTGATTACCAGAAATGGGCTGCCCATCACAACTTCTCCCTTGGTGATTTCCTCTGTATGTTCCTCTCTCTCTCCACATCTCTCTCTCTCTCCCTCTCTCCCTATAAATTTTGTGATTCTTGATTTCAGATCTCATTCTTTCTTTCTTCTAACTCATCTCAATATGCTCCATTTCTTTGTTGTGTTTCTTGAGATTTTTCTTTAATCTAATCATCTCTTCCTTAATTTACGTACCCTAATTCCTATGATGATCAGATCCTAGCTAACTTGTGAAAAGAATTACCCTTGCTCTCAAAATAAGTTGTTTGTCTCAAGATAAATCATGTTATATCTGCTATATTCTATCTATATCATTATATATAAGTCTAAATGATCATTTTGGGATCTTATGGAAAAAATATTAACCGACAATGAAGTTTATCAATCATGAATTGATGATGATAATATTGTAAAGGTAGGTAATAATTAAGAGAATAAAGTTTAGATTGTTGGAAGAATAGCTAATCCTAATCATGGAATTAGAGGAATAAAGAATAGAGGTAGAATTACTTGTGACAGCTGTTAGTATTGGTTGGGATATTTTTAGTCAGACTTCTACTTTCACTTTAAAAAATGTAAATATACCTACTTAACTAACTTTATGGGATCATCAAAACCTTTGCATGTGAAAACTCTCTCTCTCTCTCTCTCTCAACCTATCTATCTTGCATTGTAGGCAACTATTGATTCCATCCCACTACTTTTATCTTCTTGTTTTGCTTTTCCAAAATGTTATTTAAATAATAACTATTTCAATATCTACATTGATATTCGAGGAGCTCCTATGAAGATCTTCCAAGTCAGTCCACCCCATAAGGGCATGTGCATTAAATACTGAACAAAATGATGTGATTCACTAAATAATCTTTATTTGTTAATTGATATGTGAGTGTTTGTAAGGGTGTCATTAATGTGTGAGAGAAAGCATGATATATCAGAGAGGAAATACATTACTTTATTATTAGGTTTAAGAGGTCATATAATAATACTATATGGCATTGTGAAAAATAAATGAGTTTAAACCAACTTGTTCATAACTTTCTAAATATTAATTTGTTTAAATGATTGTTCGTTGAGATAGTTTAACTGTACTTTTCATATAGTTCGGAGCCGATTTAGTTATCAACAACTTTAAGGATGTTCACTGAATTCAACATCCATGATCCCATTAGTTATCAACAACTTTTAAGGATATTCACTGAATTCAACTTGATCCCATAGGTACACATGACTTACATTGATAAGTTTGAAATGAAACATAAAAACATTATTTGTGACTATAAATCTCACGAATATTGCAGTGTTCACGAAATGTACAAACATTTCATTTTTGTGAGTGACGTATATGTGTATAATTTATACACAAAAACAAACATTTAAAGAGGAGGTTTTGTGTGAAACCATCTCACAAATTTTTTTTGTGAGACGGTTCAACCCATAACTCATACCGTGACGTTTCACATTAATTTTTGCACCGTCTAAAACTCATGACATCTATTCTCACTCACATTTACCTACATTAATATTATATATATATAGAGAGAGAGAGTCCAGCCGAAAGTACACAAAATTTTTTAAGCAATTCACTTTTCTAACATTGGATATAAGAAAAGTACTTTTTTACACCAAAATATAAGAAAGTTACCTTTTCTACACTATTTTGACTCGGTCTTGGATAAATCATTAAGTAATGATGGCTTGATGATATATTCAATTTTATTTATACTTATTTAACAATTGTTTTTTACAACAACTCTAATTTTTCAATTTTATTTATTCTTTTTATTTATACGTATTTAACAATTGTTTTATCCAACAACTCTAATTAGTAATTTATATAATTTATAAATTATGGTTCGATTAATTAGTACGATAACCACTATAATATGTTAATCCAAGCACAATAATTTTTTCTTAATTTAATAGAATTACTGATTATTATTTTTGGTGGTTCGAGTTGTTCGATCACTAGGGTAAAAAACCCTTTTTTTCCAAATTGATCAAACCACTATGTCAAATTCATAGTGGTTCGATCACTAGTGTAAAAAACCATTTTTTTTCCAAAGTGATCGAACCACTAAGTAAATTTCATAGTGGTTCGATCACTAGTGTAAAAAAACCATTTTGTTTCCAAAGTGATCGAACCACTATGTAAATTTTATAGTGGTTCGATCACTGGTGTAAAAAAACCAATTTTTTCCAAAGTGATCGAACCACTATGTCAAATTCATAGTGGTTCGATCACTAGTATAAAAAACCAATTTTTTCCAAAGTGATCGAACCACTATGAATTTTAAATTAAATCAAAGTGGTGATCGAACCACTCATCAAAGTGGTGATCAAACCACTCATCAAAATATTGCATTTAAAACTTTGCATTAAGTGATCGAACCAAATTAAGTGGTTAAGTGATCGAACCAAAACTTTAAGTGATCGAACCAAAACTTTGCATTTAAAACTAAATTATTATATCCACTAAAACCACTATGATTTAAGTGATTACTTTAAGTGATCGAACCAAAACCACTTATTATCATACCACTATTATCGAACCACTAGAACTAAAACCACTATTATCGAACCACTAAAACCACTAAATTACTTTAAGTGATCGAACCAAAACTTTGATTTAATTTAAAATTCATAGTGGTTCGATCACTTTGGAAAAAATTGGTTTTTTATACTAGTGATCGAATCACTATGAATTTGACATAGTGGTTCGATCACTTTGGAAAAAATTGGTTTTTTACACTAGTGATCGAACCACTATGAAATTTACATAGTGGTTCGATCACTTTGAAAATTTTGGGTTTTTACACTAGTGATCGAACCACTAAATTTACATAGTGGTTCGATCACTTTGAAATTTTTTGTCAAATAGTGTCAAATAGTGTTAAATAGTGTCAAATAATGTCAAATAGTGGTTCAAATAGTGTCAAATAGTGTTAATTAAATAATGTCAAATTTGGTATTATTGCTTTGATCGAACCACAAAGTGACCGAACTACTTTCATTTAATAATTTGTGGTTTTTTTTTGCAAAGTGGTTCGATCACCACAAATTAATTTGGTGGTGATCGAACCACTATTTAATTAATAAAGCAATTTGGAAAAACTTTGCTTAATTTTACACTGTTGATCGAACCACTATGAATTTGACATAGTGGTTCGATCAATTTGGAAAAAATTGGTTTTTTACACTATTGATCGAACCACTATGAATTTGACATAGTGGTTCGATCACTTTGGAAAAAATTGGTTTTTTACACTGTTGATCGAACCACTATGAATTTGACATAGTTGTTCGATCACTTTGGAAAAAATTGGTTTTTTACACTGTTGATCGAACCACTATGAATTTGACATAGTGGTTCGATCACTTTGGAAAATTTTGATTTTTTACACTAGTGATCGAACCACTATGAATTTTGGTTTTTGACATAGTGGTTCGATCACTTTGGAAAAAAAGAGTTTTTTACACTAGTGATCGAACAACTCGAACCACCTAAATTATATTCAGTAATTCTATTAAATTAAGTATAAATTATTGTGCTTCGATTAACATATTATAGTGGTTCTCGTACTAATTAATCGAACCATAATTTATAAATTATATAAATTACTAATTAGAATTGTCGGATAAAACAATTGTAAAATACGTATAAATAAAAAGAGCAAATAAAATTGTAATTAGAGTTGTTGGATAAAACAATTGTTAAATAAGTATAAATAAAATTGAATATATCATCAAGCCATCATTACTTAATGATTTATCCATGACCGAGTCAAAATAGTGTAGAAAAGGTAACTTTCTTATATTTTGGTGTAAAAAAGTACTTTTCTTATACACAATGTTAGAAAAGTGAATTGCTTAAAAAAAATTGTGTATTTTGGCACATTCATAGTATATATATATATATATATATATATATAAAAGTTAAATTATAACTCATGAAATTTTGGCAAAAAATGCAGTATTCAACACAGACAACAATCATTCAGTGACTCAAACCTACAATTTCACAATATACAAGCTATGCGACTCCAGCGACTCCGCCGACAACGCCACCGTGGAGTGGCTGCCGGCGGATCCCTCGGCTACGGCGCCGCAGCCGGTGTCTGCGGCGGTGCCTCTTCTCAGAGTTGGGATGACCTATTTCTTCTCCAGTGACTACGACGGTGACCAATGCCGGAACGGGCAGCGATTGAAGATCAACGTCACCTTCGGCCAAGGCCTCCCGCCCAGCCTCCGCCCCCCTTCCGACGACTCTCCGGCGCCGTTCAGCCCCGATTCAGGCGACGATTCGGTGCCCGACACCTTAGTGCCCTCCAATTTTGATGATCCGAAGGATGTTAGTGACGATGGAGCTCAGCCCTCTGCGTCTCCTTCATTATCGCCATTTTCTAGGTTTTATGGTGTGAGATTACATGGGCTTTTCGTGCTTTTGGGGTTTCTAATTTATTTTTAGTTTTTTTTTTTGTTTTAATTCGTTTTATTTTTTGTGTTGTATAAGGTGTGTGTTGGCGAGTAATTATCATGGAATTGATCATATATACTTGTTCATATAAGTTTACTCACATTTAGTAAAAATAATTAAGAGATTTATTAATGTGTATTTATTGGATTATATATGTTGGTGCATTCCATAATATTATAGTAGTGTATTCGTGTGTTGCACAGTATGTTATATATATAATTATTAAAAAATATAATAACATATAAATGTAATGATTATTATTTTAATAAAAATATATTGATATTTTTTTAATTTGTATTAATATAAAGATATGTATTTTAACTTTAAATTTATGTCATTATAAATAATTATATTCGAAAATATTAGAAATTTAAAATATATAAAGTAATATATTAATTTATGGATTAAACAAACAAATAAAAAAAATTGTGTCAGAACATTACATGGGTAGTGAAATTTTAAAAAATAAATTTAATATCTAAAAATAAGTTATATGTTTTAGAAATGTTATGATTTAAGTATTGAGATAAATAAATTTATATTTTATTGATATTTATAACTATAAATACACACGTATTTTAATAAAAAATTTTGGTTCAACGCCACATATAACTCATTTATTCTAAATCAAATAAAAAATTATATCAACCTATCAAATACATGAAAATCTCTCTGGCTATCTATTTAAATGAAACAATTCAAAATTGGACTTAATCTACACATTTTGAATAAAAAAATTACGAATAATAATTATAAGTTTGATAAGTCAATATATCAGGGACTAAGAATGATGAAATTTTAATTTGTGAAAAACCAGAAAATTACCTCTGTTCAATCCCTTATGTCATCTCAATTAATCAGAATATAAATATAAATAAATTTGACAACAAATACATGTAAAATAAGAAAGATAAAATAAAATATTTGTATATTTCAAATGAATAAGTTGGTTAACTTGCAATAATCATTTTAATCTTTTTTTTTTCTATTTGATATGTTTTATATGTGTAATCTATTAGGTACACCTATAATATTTTTTTATTTCTACATTTTAATATCAATTTACAATAAATTAATACTATATATCATAAAAACGTTTAAAAATGAAAAATCATTGAAGCCCACACACATACATTTCCATATTTCAGTTTGATAAATTTTATATGAATATTAAATTTAAGATCATTAAATAATGATTGATTTTATATATTATATATTTAAAATTGATTTAAAATAGGGTAAATTACAAAAAACCACCTCAGCTATCAACTTTTTAAAAATTGTAACCTAATCTGTTTTTTTTTTAAGATTGTCACTCAGTCTTTCTGTGGTTTTGCCGATTGTAAAATTTCCGGTCATTTTTCCAGCAAATGAATTAATTTTTTTCACTTTGCAACCCAAACTTTAATTTTTTTGTCCAATCGCAAATCATGATGTTTTTTTCGCTTCACACTGATACCTTTATATTATATATATGAGTGTGACATTTATATTATATAAGTGTGATCGATATTCATAAAATAAATATCAAGGAAATATTGGTCAAAATTGGTGAAATATATGTAACATCAGTAAAAAATAGATGGAATATCAATAAATATCAAGAAAATATCGGAATATATTGGTAAATATAGGAAAAATAACAATAAATATATGTACCCATATTTCCATCGATATCGATATTTTCATGATATTTCCGTGGATTTAAGTTACATATATTTCCACCATAATCGAAATTTTCATTCTTGGTTGCAATCTGATAAAAACACAAAGTTCAGATTGCAATTAGATAAATAAAAAAAACAACAAAATTTAGGTTGCAAAGTGAACCAATTAATCTCCATTTCGCCGGAAAAATTTGCAATCGACAAAACCACAAAAAGACTGGGTGGCAATCTAAAAAAAAAATAAAGATTAGGTTGCAATTTGAAAAAAGTCGATAGGTGGAGTTGTTTTTTGTAATTTACCCTTTAAAATAAGTACTTAAAATAAGATGAGAGATAATAAATATATAATCCCTTATTTCATCTTATTTATCTATTTATTTTTTTTATTTGAAATTTCTATACAATAAATACTAAATTTAGTATCATAACTGATTTCTTAAATTAAATATTTATTTATTTGTATTGAATTTCTTAAAATACAATAAATAGTTTTATTTATTTTTATTTGTATTGAATTTCTTAAAATACAATAAATAGGTTTATTTGTATTATTTATTTGTATTGAGATTCTTACAATAAATACAATATGAAAACAATTAATAGGTTGCTTAAAATAGTAATTATTTAATAGATAGATAATTTATTACAGTTATTTTTGGCAGGATATCCTGCTTATATATATATATATATAGATACGTGGATTTTTTATTTTTTATTTTGTTAGAATAACACATGGTTTGTTAATTATTTTAAGGCCGCGGCTATCCGCACCCAACACATTCCTAAACACACCCCATTAAAATAAATACAAATTAAATGATATATCAAAAGACAATTATACCCTTACTAATAAAATTATAATAAATATTAAATAAAACATAATTTAATTCTCAAAACACCCAACCTTTAAATATTACTATACACACCCCATTCCATACAGCACATATATTTACATCATCTTCTTCACTCTCTTCCTACCCATCATCTTCTTCTCTTCTTCTCTCCATATACATAACTCCATTACCGTAAGAAAAATCTTCAAAAATGTTGAAATCTTGGAAAGAAGACATTATGTAGCATGATAAAGCACAAGAGGTCGGCAATGTAAGTTTCTATACTTAGTTTACGGTTTCGTTTCTCAATTTTATGAACAAAAAAAATTTCGTTTTCAAAAATCGCGAAAACACGATCGGAAAGTATAGGCTGAAAATTTTGTTAAATTTCGACCACTAGTGGTCGAAACTTAAGTGTATTTTCGACCAGTAGTGGTCAAAATTTTTAGTATAATTCGGCTTATAGTAGTCGAAACTTATACCTTTTTTCGACTAATAGGTGTCGAATTTAGGATGAATTTTCACAAAGTTGTTTTTGAACAATCTTTTTCCGACTTTAAATGTCGAACAAACGTACTTTTTTTCTTTCTTGTGCTTGAATTTATTTAATTTAATTTAATTGTATTCATCTATTATTTTTATAAGAAGACAATTCACTTGAAACTCAATTGAGCACTTACAACGAGGTGGGAAATTCGAATGTCATCAGCCCCATGTACGAGTATATAGACTTTTCTCATGAGTTTCGAACTGATGAGTTATTTGATACTCGGGAAGACATGGTGAATTGGGCGTATAGAGTTGGAACTCGTTTAAATATGGTTGTGTTGGTTAGGAGATCGGATAGTGGTGAAAGTGGCCGCCGAGCTCGTGTATTTTTGGGTTGTGAACGAGGTGGCAAGTATTGTCCGACAAAGAAAAAACTTACTCAAGTCCCTTCCATTGAATCCGGAAAAAAGACTAAGGAACGGTGTACAAGCACTAAGAAGTGTGAGTGTCCTTTTATGTTGAAAGGACTGCAAGTCAATGAACAAGGACAATGGGCCTTGATGGTAGTGTGTGGATCGCATAATCACCCAATGGGTCGCCATTTGGTAGGCCACTCATTTGCAGGTAGATTAACTCTTTCTGAAGATACACTTGTGCGTGATCTTTCCATGAATAACACAAGGCCAAAAGACATCTTGAGCACACTTAAGCTGTCTTCCGTCGGGAATCAGTCGACTATGAAAACCATCTACAATGCTCGGTAAAAATGCAGAGTTGTTGAGCATGGTGGTCGAACCCAAATGCAATACTTGCTGGAGAAGTTGACGTTGGAGAAGTACTACTACTTGGACAGAAGATGCAAGCAAACTGATAGGGTTACTGACCTTTTTTATGCTCATCCCACAAAGTTGAGTTGTTACGTGCGTTTTCGAATGTAGTCTTGATGGATTGTACCTACAAGACGAATAGGTATAGGATGCCACTTTTGGAAATCGTCGATGTCATGTCAACAAATATCACGTTTTTTGTGGCTTGTGTGTACTTATTGGCTGAGAAGGAGGAGAATTACAGATGGGCTCTCACTGTGTTGAAAGGTTTGATGATCGAAGGATGTTATCCTAATGTGATAGTAACCGACCGTGAGCTTGCACTTATGAATGCGATAAGTGTAGTCTTTCTGAATGTCACTCACTTGCTTTGTCGGTGGCACATCAACAAGAACATCCTAGCCAAATGTAAACCACTGATTGGTAGAGCCGAGATATGGGAGTCCTTCAATAGCTCATGGAATTTGCTAGCGTTAGCTCAGGATGAACATCGATTCAATGAGTTAGTGAGGAGATTTCAAGCTGACTACGCTGATCATCCTGAAGCTGTAGTGTATGCTATGAGGACGTGGATCGAGCCGTACAAGAAGGGGTTTGTCTCATGTTGGACAAACAATGTTATGCATTATGATAACACAACAAGTTCGAGGTACGATTCTTGAAACCTTGTTTGTGCTTTATATTTTTTAAGTTATGACAAACAATCATTGAATAATTACGCTCTATGTCCACTCTCAGGGCAGAAGCCATACATGCAAAGCTTAAAAAACAATTGGGCTCATCTCAATCGAACTTTGGATCCACCTCAGTGCAAGTGGGTCACCTTGCTCATATCTAACATTATGGGTTGGACTCGTAAATGAAAAGTATTCATAGATCCAGGCCTATGTGAAGAAAAACAATTAGGTATTTGTTAAAAAAAATTAACAAACATCGAAAATAAGTGCAAAGTATAAAAAACAGACGAACTAACCTCCAATAATGTCAAGTATCCACAGATCTGACGCACCCCACTCCTGGATGCAAGTCCCAACTGCCGGTAGAGGTAAGTTAGAGCAGTTGCTCCCCATGCGTATTAGCCGACACGGTCCACCCTTTTCAATAACCGAAGTATTTTTGTGTCCACTCCTGTCCCACTTTTATCAGCAAAGATTGTGCATCCAAGCACAAACTACAAGTATGCACGAGCAGCACATGTACGAGTCGCCTCATCTGGACTGTGAACATCGTGCATGAATCGACTGAGAAACCACTCAAGCTTTACAGAGGTGCCTTGCTTGCTAAATATCGCCGTTTTTACCTCGACAATTGGCAGCCCCAACAATCTACTAATCAACTGAGTAGGCCTCTTTGAGGATGATCGTGACTGTGGGATGACATTCGGTAACCCACTTACAGGTAGCCCCGTCAGACAAAACACATCGTCCAATGTGATTGTCATCTCCCCCCACGGCATGTGAAAGGTATTGGTTTTGGGCTGCCATCGCTCAACAAATGCGCATATGAGGTTTTTATTAGGGGTTTTGTAAGAAATATACCTCAAATCCGAGATACCAGCAGCGTGTCCAAGCAGAGCTCTGAACTCGAGAGGGTTAGCAGGGTCGAATGTCCACGAATCCATCTTGATGGTGTGACACCAACACTTCAACACATTCCTCTCTTCGCCCTCCCAAATGCTGTAGGCCACATGTGTCCTAAAGCTTGGGATAAGTTGTGGCTCTAGGGGTCCACCAGGGCAGGGGCCAGTCAATACATAGTCTTCCTCCTAACCCTCGTCTTCATCAGCTTCTTCTTCATCATCCTCCTGACCCTCGTTTTCAGCATATAATTGAGGAGGCTCTTCTACTTCAGGAGCAGCTGATGGCCCATCTTCCAATGGTACATTCCACTCCAGGGGTGGAACTACAACCGGCATCTTAGTGCTTGTCTCCTCCTCCAAGAATCGACGCCTCCTATTCAAAGTGGTCGGTCTCACCCTCGTATAGTACTGGCCTCCTATAATCAACAAATGAATTAGGAACATTCATGTAAGTTATTGAAGACATAATATGTAAAAGTTTGAAAAATATCACATTAAACTGAAATCCAACTTCCGACCATTACTTGTCGAAAATCAGTGCCACATTCGACCACTACAGGCCGACACTTTCTCCAAATTTCGACCATTAGTTTGTGAAATTTCCTCAATGTTTCGACCACTTGTGGTCGAAATTTCAACAAACAGTCGACACATTGTGGCCGACAACAATCGAATTTTTCAAAAAACTAGGTTCGAATTCGACAAAACCCAGTCCCGTTCCATCCAATTTCAGCCTATTTCAACATAAATCTATACGAAATACAACCCCCAAACACTTCTAAACTTATAATGTACATAAATTTCAAGTTTTAAACCTAAAATGACAACAATTTTATGATTTCTCAACAAAAAAATTAGAAACTTACCAAACAATATTTGTCTCAATGGATGACCATGTTGATTTTGAGCATGTTCTTCCCCGTCCATCGATCTCGAAAATAAGTGGTCGAATTTTTGTTTAATTTCTTACCTCAATTTGGTAGAATTTTCGAAAACTGGTGGATGAGAAGGAGAGAGATTGGAGAAGATGAGAGTTTGGGTGAGGTGGGGTTATTTTTGGGGTGTATTTAGTATGTATAAGTTTTTTATATATTTTTGATAAATAAAGGGTAAGATTGTCAATTTAAGGGGTGTGTTTAGAAATTTAAATGTATTAAATCTTTAATATGGGATGTGTTTAGAATTTGGGGTGTGTTTAGGAATGTGTGGGGTGCGGATAGCCGCGCCCTTATTTTAATCTTAGTCAGCTGCCATGGATCTCTCAATAATTCAAATTCCTTTCTTTTTTAAAGGAAAAGAATTAATTTTATTTGGTAAATTAATTCAAATAAGTATTTTAAATACACAATAACTTATGTGAGACGGTCTCATGAATGGTTTTCGTGAGACGGATCCTTATTACCCATAAATTGAACCTATGTCCACAAACTTTCATATGAATTGCTAAGTGTGGATTATGGATTGATCCGTCTCACGAAAAAAGATCCGTGAGACGGTCTCACAAAAGAGTTGCTCTTTTAAATATTCCACTTTAGTGTTTTGGAGGGTAATTTGTGTTTATAGTTGCAACTTGCATGACATGAAATTTTTAAAAAAATTAAAAAGAATTTATTCTTTATAGGGTTAAAAACATTTTACCATTCGAACTATAGGACATTTTGCAGATCTCGATATAAACTTTTTTTTTTGTCGTCCTTACTGTGTAAACTTTGCGCGATTTGCACTAAATGGTAAAATGACACATTACGATTAAATTTTCCTGCTAACACAAAACGACACCGTTTTAGTAACGGTAAATCAGTCTTTTTAAAATGACACATTCCTATTAAATTTCACTGTGTTATTCTCACCCTCTCTCTCCTCCTCCTTCTTCTCTCTCTAACAAAGCCTCGTCTTCTTCGAACTCTCTTCAACCCAAATGCGTTGTTTCTCCCCCTCCGCAAAGACACCGCCACCGCCCTCCACATCACCACCCTTCGACGACGAGTAGCGCCCTTCCTCCTCGATTTGAACGGCCTATATCTATGGCTGAGCTGCGCCGATAACCACACTTATCACGCCCCCTTCTGCCACTCCGCTCTCTGTGCTTGCGTCGGCCCTCACTTCTGCCATAGATGCACCTCCAATGCTTCTTCTTCCCTTGGTTGCCATAACAACACCTGCGCTATTTTCGCCACCAACCCTCTCACTCGCAGGCACGTCATCTCCAAGCTCGCTGTAGATTCCGTTTCGATTCGATCGATTGCTAATCTGGGCTTCAATTCTACTCAATGGGTCTCTGTTCCACAGCTCTTGTTTGCTTGCGCCCCTTCTTCTCTTCTGCGAGACCCACTCCCACCAAGTGTTCGAGGAATTGCCGCACTGGGTCACACACTTGTTTCTCTGTCATTGCAGCTCGCTTCCCACTTCGGGCTTCACCCTCGGTTCGTCCTCTGCTTGTCTTCTTCAGTTGATAGCCATGACGGGCTTTTCTTTGGGAGCTTACCTCCGAAGCTTCGAATAAGAATCATGGCTTACACCCCCCATTAACCATAGGTGCACAAGGAGAGTACTTTATACTCGTGAAATCGATCAAGATCAACAACATACTCGTCCCTTTCAACACTTCCTTACTCTCAAGAACTCGAGGCTTTGGCGGGGCGGTGATCACCACGACGAGGCCTTATACCGTTCTTGAACACTCGGTGTTCACCACGTTCACATTATTCTTCGCTGAACAGCTACACGGCTTGCCTCAGGTCGAGGCAGTGTCACCTTTCGGGATGTGCTTCGACGCAAGAATGTTGCCACCAACAAGGGTGGACACTCCTAACATAAATCGTCCATGACTATGGTGGTTGGAAAGGTTGAGCTTTTTTCTCTCTTTGTTCTATCTCTAAACCCGTTTCTAAGTTTCATCTGTTTGGGGAAGATGATGATGTAGATCATATTGCTGATGTGGATATTTAAAAAGGGACATGTGTGTATATATGTGTATTATAGTAGTAAAAAGACTGATTTACCTGTGCTGATGTGCCATTTTACCATTTAGTGCAAATCACGCAAAAGTTTACACAGTAAGGACGACCAAAAAAAGTTTATATCGAGATCTGCAAAATGTCATATAGTTCGGATGGTAAAATGTTTTTAATGTTTTTAACCCTTCTTTATATAAACTTAAGAACTACTGCAATAAAGGTAAAATTAATTAAATGTTCTAATATGAAAATTTACAATATCGTGCTGACAAAATTAAAATTGTAACTATACCATATAAAATCCTTATATATACACATAAACATGATATAAAGTAGAATTACATATAAGTCCATAATGAAGTAAACTACATAAACTAATTATAATGTTATAATGAAATAAATTGAAGTGTTGGAATTCTTAATTTTGAATTTTACTTAAGGGTATTTTTATTGAGTACACCTGGATCCCCGGGTCAGGGGACCCATTTTTTTTTTTTTCCTGCGTATGATTTTTGAAATTTTGCACTTACCAATAAGTTATATTAGACCTACATTGAGGTTATGTTAGACATACCTTTAACTATATTAAACCTACATTTCTGCTTAGATTTCATACTTTTTTTTTTTTTTTTTGTGTTTGGTTTTTGAATTTTGACACCTACCACTACGTTATGTTAGACCTACCTTTACGTTATGTTAAACATACATTTATGTTGTGTTAAACCTACAATTCTGTCCAAATTTCATACTTTAAAATTAAAAGAAAAAAACCCTAGGTTTGACACATATAACATTACGTTGTATTAGACATACATTTATGTATAGTTAGACCTACCTTTGTGTTATGTTAGACCTACCTTATGTAGGTCTAACATAACACAAATATATCTCTAACTATACACAAATATAGGTCTATTGAAGCGAATTTGGGTGAGCTTCAACGCAAGTATCGGGCTCGTGCTCATATAAGTTTTTGCCATTTTTAGTTCTCTATAGGACTCGATTTTTCTTTTTTCTTAAACTAGTAGTGTACCCGTGCGTTGCACAGTATGTGCTATATATATAATTATTAAAAAAATATATAATAACATATAAAATGTAATGATTATTATTTTAACAAAAATATATTGATACTTTTTTAATTTGTATTAGTATAATGCTAGGTATTTTAACATTAAATTTATGTCATTATAAATAATTATATTCGAAAATATTAGAAATTTGAAATATATAAAGTAATATATTAATCTATGGATTAAACAAACAAATAAAAAAATTGTGTCAGAACATTACATGGGTAGTGAAATTTTAAAAATAAATTTAATATCTAAAAATAAGTTATATGTATTAGAACTGTTATGATTTAAGTATTGAGATAAATAAATTTATATTTTATTGATATTTATAACTATAAATACACACGTATTTTAATAATTTTTTTTGGCTCAACGCCACATATAACTCATTTATTCTAAATCAAATAAAAAATTATATCAGCTTATTAAATACATGAAAATCTCTCTTGCTATCTATTTAAATGAAACAATTCAAAATTGGACTTAATCTACACATTTAGAATAAAAAAATTATGAATAATAATTATAAGATTGATAAGTCAATATATCAGGGACTAAGAATGATGAAATTTTAATTTGTGAAAAACCAGAAAAATTACTTTTGTCCAATCCCTTATGCCACCTCAATTAATTCGAATATAAATATAAATAAAATTTGACAACAAATACATATAAAATAAGAAAGATAAAATAAAATATTTGTATATTTCAAATGAATAAGTTGGTTAACTTGCAATAATAATTTTAATCTTATTTTTTCTATTTGATATGTTTTATATGTGTAATCTATTAGGTAACCTATAATATTTTTTTTATTTCTACATTTTAATATCAATTTACAATAAAATAATACTATATATCATAAAAACGTTTAAAAATGAAAAATCATTAAAGCTCATACACATACATTTCCATATTTCAATTTGATAAATTTATATGAATATTAAATTTAAGATCATTAAATAATGATTGATTTTATATATTATATATTTAAAATTGATTTAAAATAGGGTAAATTACAAAAAATAACCCCAACTATCGACTTTTTAAAAATTACAACCTAATCTGTTTTTTTTTTTTTTTAAGATTGTCACCCAATCTTTCTGTGGTTATGCCGATTGCAAAATTTCCTGTCATTTTTCCAGCAAATGAATTAATTTTTTTCACTTTGCAACCCAAACTTTTTCTCTTAATCCAATTGCAACCAAAACTTTAATTTTTTTATCCAATCGCAAATCATGATGTTTTTTTCGCTTCACACTGATACATTTATGTTATATATATGAGTGTGACATTTATGTTATATAAGTGTAATCGATATTCATAAAGTAAATATCAAGAAAATATTGGTCAAAATTGGTGAAATATATGTAATATCGGTAAAAAATCGATGAAATATCAATAAATATCGAGAAAATATCAGAATATATTGGTAGATATAAGAAAAATATCAATAAATATATGTACCCATATTTCCATCGATATCGATATCGATATTTCCACGATATTTTCGTGAATTTAAGTTACCTATATTTCCACCGGAATCGAAATTTTCATTCTTGGTTGCAATCTGATAAAAACACAAAATTCAGGTTGCAATTAGATAAAAAAAAAACAACAACGTTTAGGTTGCAAAGTGAACAAATTAATCTTCATTTAGCCGGAAAATTTGCAATTGACAAAATCACAGAAAGACTGGGTGGTAATCTAAAAAAAAAAAAGATTAGGTTGCAATTTGAAAAAAATCGATAGATGAAGTTGTTTTTTGTAATTTACCCTTTAAAATAAGTATTTAAAAATAAGATGAGAGATAATAAATATATAATCCCTTATTTCATCTTATTTATCTATTTATTTTTTTTATTTGAAATTTCTATACAATAAATACTAAATTGAGTATCATAACTGATTTCTTAAATTAAATATTTATATATTTGTATTAAATTTCTTAAAGTACAATAAATAAGTTTATTTATTTTTATTTGTATTGAGTTTCTTAAAATACAATAAATATGTTTATTTGTATTTATTTATTTGTATTTAGTTTCTTACAATAAATACAATATGAAAGCAATTAATAGGTTTCTTAAAATAGTAATTATTTAATAGGTAGATAATTTATTACAGTTATTTTTGACATAATATCCTGCTTATATATATATATATATATATATATATATATATATAGATATAGATTACAGACTTAACCGTAAGATTAAAGCATGTAGGTTTTTTTTATCTTGAAATGAGTTTAAGTTGCATTTTGAAAAATTCTTCAAAATCAGATAAAACAAAAAAACAAGTTGGAAATTAAAACCGCCTCATTTTAAATTATTTTTTGATTTTGACCAATAGTAATCATCATGACGTGCATTTTCATTTCTCTATAGGGCTAGTTTTTTTTCCTTTTCCTTTTTAAATATATAACTTAAATTACAAATTAAACTGTAAGATTAGAGCATGTAAGCTTTTGATTTGGAAATAAGTTGAAGTTACATTTTGCAAAACTCTTTAGGGCATGTTTACTTCATGGGTTTAGGCTGGTTTAGGATTAAAATCCAGCCTAAACCCATGTTTATTTTGATGGTCTACAGCCCGGGTTTGTAAGTTATGCAATGGATTGGGCTGGATAAAACAATGGATTGGGCTCTCTTAATTAAACCCACCAAATTTGGTGGGTTTAACCCAAACCCAACAGTAGCTTATGTGAAATGACTAAAAAGTCCTTACTATGCATAATATTACTACTGTTCTACCCTTATATTTCATGGAAATAACAAATTTGCCATTTTTACCCAAATCCTAACCCTCAAGCCACCATCGTTGATTGAGCAACAGTTCGAACCGCGGCATCCGGAGATTGAGTTGGCATCGGCGGCGGTCCGACGATTCTGACGTGAGACGGCGGCGCCTCCGGGAGGAAACCCGTCTCCTCCTTCTATTCCAGGTAAGACCTGAGATTTCTCGAAATTGGTTTTGATAAACATGGAACTCCGATTAATGTCTTCTGGAGGCTCCATCTTCTTCGCATTTCTCTCTCTAATTCGGTGTCCCATCGCGTACCCTGCCTCTCTCTTCTCCTCTCTCTAATTGATCTTTTCTGTAATCGTGGAATCCTCACCTAGCTGCCTTTTCAGATCATTGTTACACTTTTACTGTGAGAGAAAATAATGGCTCCGTCTATGATCTGGTTGTAGATTCCTATGATGGGTTGGCTTATTTTCCTTCAAATTTCACAAGGGCTGCAAAGAGGGGTCTTGTGGTGTCATTGAGGCTCATGTGTGGCTGCTCAAGTGGACTGTGGAATTATCTGATGAGTTATGTGATGCAAGATGGAGATAATGTGGAGTCTTTAGCTAGCAGGTTTGGGGTTAGTATGGATAGTATTGAGACTGTGAATGGAATTTCTGATCCTGACAATGTTACCATTGGGGCTCTCTACTATATACCGTTGAATTCGGGTATGGTTTCGAATTTTATTCTTCTTGCTGTTTGGATAGAAGTGAATTTTGTGTGGTTGTATGTTGTAATGATCTTTTTGGTGATGATTTCAGTGTTAGTGGCACTTGGTGTGGTTGATCTTCTTTCTGAATTGTTCTCTGCAACTTGTTTCCTGATCTTCTTGAAGTTCATAAGATTAGAAAACAATGGAATGACTTTATGAGGTTAATGTAGATATTGTGTTGTTTTGTTTATAGTTGGCTAGTTGCTGAGAATGTAGTGTTCAGAAGTTTACAACATGATTGTAATAAGTTTGAATATTTGATTTCTACATATGAACTTGGTTATCGAAATGGTTTAACGAGCCATTATTTTTCTACAACCAGTGCATTATTTTCGATTCGAGTTCAGAGTAGGTATTGATACAAATTTGAAGCTTCGATTTTGGTCTCTACGAAATTGGTAAAAAAAAAACAACATTTGAGAAGCATTCATGTCTTTTTGGTGTACTTGATTTCAAAATGTTAGAAATATTACCCGATGTGTGTCGATTTTAGGTAATGCCGGGATGAGGCTTCACTAGTTGGGTGGAAAAATGGCCATGAGAAACCCGTAAGCTCAGTTGAAGAAGAAGCCAAATGCTTCATTGTAGTTTCATTCTCAAATTAGGGATGAAATTTTCATTTCAATTTTCTATTTAATTTAACAAACTCATATAATACATTTTCAATTTAATATAGAATGAGGGCAAAAAAGTATTTTGACACTTTTAATCCATTATAACCTATATACCAAACAACATTTTTTAAACAAACCAACTTTACCAAAACTACAAACATTCATACCAAACAAAAATTATTACTAAACCCACAACATAACCTGCATACCAAACACTCAAGTTAACTTTTTTTAATCCTAATCGAACAGTGCAATCCCACTTTTTTAAACCACACTAAACAATCCCGACCACCAAAGTGAACGGCTCCTTTAAAGTTAAAGTCAGACAAAACAAAAATAAATCGGAAAGTAAAAACCATCTCCTTTTCTTTTAACCAATAGAAAATATCATGATGTATTAAAGAAGACAAAAACTTATATGAATTAGACATACGAATTTAGAATCCATGCACCAGAGTTGATCCGATTAACGTGCCAAAAACATGCCCGCACACGCCTGGTATGCGCACTCAAATCCATCGAAATTTGCTCTAGCAGACCTACTTTATGTTATGTTATAAAAATAAGTACAACGTAAAAGTACATGTATAAAATGTGCCAAAACTAAGGTTTTTTTTTTTTAATATAAAAGTTAAAGGTATGAAATATAGACAAAATGGTAGATTTAATATAACGCAAAATAGGTCTAATATAAAGTAAATGTAAATCTAACATAACGTTAATGTACGTTCCAAAATTCAAAAATAAGACGTGAAAAAGAGAGAGAAAAAGGGGTCAAACCTGTTTCATAAGGGAGTTACTCATTAAATAAGAGGGGCAGCGGGGCACCTAATTTACAAGGGATGATACTATACACATCCAACGAAATACCAAACATATCTTAATCTTTTAAAATTCAAAGGTTTATATGAAATTACAATCTTAAGTCATCTCACATATTACTATATGTGAGATGAATTAACCTACAACCCACGATTCACCCACAATTCACCAATTTACGAAAATAACTTTAAACAAAAAATTCATCTCATGAAAGTTATGAATTGGACCATCTCACCCAAATTCCAGTCCATTTATAAAAACGTGTAACTAATTTTGTGACCCATCAACCTAGTCTTTATTTCACCGCACCTCGTATTTGATTTTGGACTCTCAAATTCTTCTCCAACGGCACAAAACACTCGACCAACTTGCACAGCACGATAACGGAAAATCCATGGCGGACTCCTCCTCCGCCGCCGCCTCCTGGTCGTCGGCCCTCTCGGGAAAGTCCGATGAAGAGAAGGTGGAACTTGTCGACAGAATGCTGACGCGATTGGCACTATGCGATGACTCCAAGCTCCAGGACTTGCTCGCCAAGATTCTTCCTCTCTCCATCGCCGCCCTCTCCTCCGCTTCCACCTCTCTCCGCAATAAAGTATTCACTGCTAAATCCTTGTCCATTTTTTATTCAGTAATTCTATACTTGGTTTTCTATGGATAGAAGTGCAAGTTTGTTATGGTGAGGACCGTGGATCGAAGTTATGGTCGGTTTCGGATTGAGATAAAATTCTTCTACCAAAAGTTTAATTCAAGATTCTGATTATGTGCTGCCATTCTTGAAGTCTATGGAATTATAAAAATTCATTGATTTCTCATGAAGTCTGTTTGGAATTGGAATTAGGGCTTCAGTATATTTCAGAGGTTGTCCGGCGTGGTATCTCATTAATCTGGCAGGATGAAAATTTTTATAATTATATTTGAAGAGAAATTATGAACTCTTGCAGATTGTTTTCTTGAAGAATTTATGTTAAACAGAGGCTGCCAATTTATGAACTCTAATCTTTGCTTGTCATTTCTTAAGAAATTCTGCAAGGTAATGATGACTGCATGTTAATATTGCTATGCAAATGCTCGTTGAAAATTTGTATGTACAAGGGAGGCCCATTTTATTCATCTTGTTGTGGCTTGGATTTCCAATTTATATCTGCCTTGGATTTCCTAATTTCCCTGGTTTAGTAATGTACTGAAACATCTTATAATTTTCGAGTGCATATGTATAGTCACATATTTGTCTGTGCATCCATGTGTATATATTATTTTGGTTTGATGTGAGTTAAATCCTTTAAGCACTTGCCTTGTCATCTGTGATTCTTGTTTTATCTTTGACAATAGAAGTTTGGATCAGTATCACCCACATGGTTGGTTAGATGCTACTTCCCGAATTTTGCATTCTAGTTACATGTTTTTATTTCTTGAATAAATGAGACAGCTTCTCTGTGCCAGACATGATTTTTCCTCTTATCTTTGTTAGGTTATTGAAATCCTGAGTCACGTAAACAAGAGAGTAAAGCATCAGCCGGTGATTGGTCTACCACTATCTGATCTATGGAAATTGTATGGGGAATCTAGTTCTGCCCCTATGGTTAGAAACTTCTGCATTGTTTATATTGAGATGGCATCTGATCGTGTGCAGAAGGAGGTAGGTATTTGTTATTGAATGGTTTACGATTTACCTCTTGAAGTAAAAATATAGAATATTAACTTGGACTGGGCATGCAACTGCAGGAGAAACAATTAATGGCACCTGTATTTTTAGCCAGCATTTCGAAGCTGCCTCCCCAACATCAGGATATATTACTTAGAATCACCGCAAAGGTACTTTTTCAACTTTGTCATCCTTTTATTTTGAGATATTCATTTCACACACCACTAGTGAGAATAATGTATCTTAAGCCCCAAATTATTCTAAGAACTTTAACAAGGACAAAATCGAGCTCTCTCTGTTTTTTTTTTTTTTTTTTTCCGTTTTGAATTTAAGTATGGAATAAGTGAATGAGGCCTCCTTGTAAATATCTTGTGCTTATCTGTGGAGATCCCGGTTTCTGCTAGTGCTACATGAATCTTTTGACTTGGAATTACCATGAATGTATATTCTCTGACTTGAAAGATCCCCAAGTTTCTGATACCCACTAAAGGCATTTATTGAAGATAAAAGATGGAACTCTAATAGTGTATTTTAAGAGCTAATTGAGAACATTAGGAGCAATTATGCTTAGATTGCTGAATTTGGAAACATACATGAGTTAAAGATGGAATCAATAGAATTACAGGGCCATTTTGGGCTTCTGTGCACCACCTTATATATATTAAATATGCAAAGAGCAAAACTAGAAAGTTGTATTCATCAAATACACAAGATGGAAAGGTCAAGGGGCTGGGCAACTGATCTAGCATTAGAAAGGAAAGAGTGCAGAATTTCTTTGTATGATGCAAAATTTAAGGAAGAGCTTATGTGGAGGCAAAAAAATTGAAATCCAAATGCCAATACCAAATTCTTCCATCGAGTGCTTTTATCGACATTTCATTCTGGTTCATAACCTTCTTCTCAGGATTTCCATTTTTCAAAATTTAAAAAGGTTCAGAAATGACTAATCTTGGTAGACTCTTAGAGCAACTTGATGAAATCATATGTTTGGAAACGTTGAATGTTAGGAATTGGGTTTCTGAACCACCTAGAATGTTCTCTTGCAAATCCTTTTCCATTTCTTGCTTGCCAAGAGAGCAGTTTCCTCTTCCCCATGGTTTAAGGTTGTGTGGGAGGTTCTACCTAGGAAGGTACAACTATATTCTGTATCGATAACTTTGAAATCTTCTGCGTCTAAAACACTAATCTTCTCCCAAATGGCGGCTTTCTACTCTGGTATGTTAAAAGCCGCATGGACTGAAGTTGGAATCTGTATTTTGTCGAGATTGCTAACAAAATCTCGATGATTGAAAGATAACCCTCCATGCGAAACAAAATTATAAGTTAAATGATTAGTGCAAGACCTCTTACATTTTCTCACGGCGATATATTTATCATCAATAGAGGAATTATCATAAACAGAATTAGTATTAATGTTACCTGGTTAACTCTCAAGTTCCGAACTTGGGTAAGATTCATGACCTTGGTTAGATGGCTCTGGATCCAAGGCGATATCTTTGTCATCAGCAGAGAAATTATCATGAACATAATTAGTGATTCAGTAGTAATGTTATCCGTTCAATTGTCAAGTTCTGAAGTTGGCTACGATTCATGACCTTGGTATGGTGGCTCTGGATCTTTTTTAATAAAATTTATGTTTAGAAAATTAAGGTGGCTCTATATCTTTCTTTTCTCGAGTCTTGGTTCTCCTAGAATAGACAGTAAATCATCCATTCCCTATGGTTGTATGTGATTCAGAAGTTGTAGTGTTGGAGGTTCAAATTTAGATTGAGCATTAGGAATTAAAGGCTCGGTTAAACTGTAGATGATTTAGGCTGAATAACAAAAAACTGGGTGTGAATCTGATTTGTTTTTGTTGAGATAGCGGTAAAGTCATGGTATCTAACTATCATTATCCCAAAGTTGAGTATTTCTCCACTGACTATTAGTTTCATAGTAAGGTTGGTGTTCAAAAAGGATACCACTATTGAGTCGTAAAACTTCACATTCCATGTGACTGGGAATAACATTTAAGGTTAATATTAAATGAAAGCCATACTTTAGCCTTTTTTGGGTGCCAAAACCCAAAAGTTTTTTTCAGATTGTTACCCATTATTTACGAGGTTATCCAGTTGCAATCCAAGCTCAATTGTTGACAAATTTTCCTTTCAACAATAGCCGCCAAAAAACTAAAAAATACAATCTACCTTCAAACATCACATAAAATGCATGAGTCATATGTATAAATGATCCCCTTGTGAAACCAAATTATAATCCTAAGTCGAACATAAATCATGAGATTGGCTGAAAGTTATTATTTGGCTTTAAAAGATGGCCATTTTGGTGTGTATGTCCTATGCAGCTTGATTGATGTTTGGAGGTTGATTGCATTTTTAGTTTTCCGACAGTTGTTGGTGGCCAAAATATGTGTCAACATTTGAGTTTGTATTGCAACCGGACAACCTAATCGCAAAGCTTTCTTTTGTTTGCTTGTTTGTTTTTTGTTTTGTTTTGTTTTTATTTTTTATTTTTGAAACGAAGATGACGATGACTTTTGGAGATTCAAGAAATAAGGATGATCTAGGTGATGGTGCCAACCTGCACAACCATTTCTATCCTTATCAGAATGACTACAAGAGACAAGGTTTTTAGCACATATTGCATCATGAGTTTGTCTTATTGGAGATTTCTCAACTTTCAAGAGAGTAAGTCATGAACACATCTTAGTACTTGCAGTTGTCCTCTCCAAATCCAAATCCTAAAAAGAATTTACACAGTTATGTTCTTCAATGAGCTTGCTAACTAATAGAAGGTTGATTACAAATTTGACACATAAATCAATTTTAGAGACAGGTCCATTGAAATAATGATTGAACCTGTTCCAAACCCCTTAGAATGATATTCATCAACTATTTTACTGAGAGATTTCTTGGCTTGAATTATAATTGTGGAAGGGTAGGGCATCTCTTGTCATATGATCAGACGCCCCGAAACTTCAATCCATGGACCTCTTTTTCTTGAATTTACAGTCAGGGAACTAAAGTAATTACCTTTTTGAGCTACAGATCCTGTTGCAATTGAATTGGAAACTTGATTTTATTGTTAGAACACCATATTTTTTGCTGAATGGATTAGTTTCTGAGAGGGAATATTCTTCATCGACAGACGTGGTGCTCCGAGACCATGAATTAATAGAGAAAGAGTCTAAATGTCATTATTTTTCCAATTGAAACTATATATAAGTAGTAAGGAAGTTGTCCCTTCCTGAAATCAAGGAGCTATAAAATAAAAGGTAAGTGCAATGAAATGCGAATCAGTAGACTAATACCTTATCCCTTAACTATAGGAAATAAATTAACTTAATGTCAGCAAGCTTTTCCCTTCAAGTCAGAATACAAATTAAGTTTCAACTCTATAACTACAACACAACACAAACAAATTATTTTCTTTGATTCTCTTCTACCTTTTATGTTCTTTGTCTGTGCCTTCTTATTTCTACCCAAAGAAAGCTATTAATTCCCCAAAATCTTTTCTGCTTTTCGGGTGGGGAGATGGGGGGGGGGGGGTGCTGGTGGAGGTGTTGGGGGGTAAGAAAGAAAGGAGTAGCTGCTAGGTGTCACACATGGACTTCATGCCTGTTTCTTCATAAATTTTTTGTTTCCTTAATATCTTACATGTTTTGTAGTAGTAAGAATTAGAAAAATTTCCTTATTCAAAAAATATTCTCTGTTGCTTCTATATATTTTCTAAAAGAGTTTTAAAAACAACTCAACAGTTTTATTTTTATTTTTATAGGGAATGTGTTTTCACTTCTCTCAGAAGCCCTTGAAAAAAGAATGTGATGCCTTTTGGCAGTTGCCCATACTAATTTATTGTTGGCATCCCTTAGTTATTGCTTGGACTGGGCTTATTTGACTTTCTTGAATTTAGGTCATTGGTGAGTGCCATAGATCTCAAGTCAGTGATGAAGTTCTGGAAAAATATAGATCAATAGTTGGTTCAAAAGACTGTGACATATTTCTTGAATTTTGTCTTCATACAATTTTGTATCAGCCATCCCCTCAGAGGTTAGATTTTTGTTTCTTTATAAGTGTTTTTATGATTCAATTGCTTTAAAAATTCAACCTAAAATGTAAAGATGGAGGATACCTTTGCAGTGGAGGACACCCAGCTGGGCTTTCAACTATTCAATGTGAACGTGTTACTGGAAAAGATCCACTGAATAATGATATGCTATGCAATAGAAAGGTATGGAATGCCGGAGACAATGTATTAACTGGGCTTTCAAATTAATGTTTAAGATTTGCTTTGACCACTCCTTGTGCTCAATGTAACTATGAAGTGTTTTTTTTTTTTTTTGGCTAAAAATAGTTTTTTAGTCCTTTATGTATCCACCTTTTAGTTTTAGTCATGAAAATCTTAAAACTTCTGATTTTAGTTCTGTTATCCTGATATAATTTATAAGAGTTCAAACTGACCTGTGGTAGTTTATCATTACTAAAATTTAGCAAGTGAGAAGGGGTGTTTAGGAAAGAAGAGTTTTTAGTTTAAATAAGAGTTAACTTAGTTTAATTAATAAATATATAAATTATCGACAAATTATGAATATGATTAAATTAAATTTAAGAGGGAAAATATTTAACCACAAGTGACATGTGTCAAAAGTTGGTTCCTCTTTTAGTGTATATTAAAGTTTCATATAAAATATCTAGTTTGGATGCCAAGTAAAAAACAAAACATCACTTTTAACTTGTTATTGCAGCCATGTGACAAAAAACCGGAAGTTCTGAAATTATAGGGATAAATGGGTAGGTAGATAAAGGACTATAAATCCAAAAAGCAAAGTTAGAGGTCAAATACGTTTTTTTTCCTTTTTTATTCTGTAAAATGGGTAATGTCTGTTCATTATTTCTATTTGAAGGCAGGAATACTGAACATCATTGAAGCCTTGGAGCTTCCTCCTGAACTTGTTTATCCTATCTATATAGCTGCTTGTGCAGACAGGTATTAATTAGTACACACTAACTCTGGAACTTTATGTGCAAACTAATCTGAATACCTTGTAAAAACATGGTGCATATGTGTTTTTTTTGTACCATTAGTTATGAACCTGTTATCAAAAAGGGTGAGGAGCTCTTGAAGAGGATTGCCTCTTGTGTAAATTTAGATGACAAGAACCTGATCGACAGACTGTTGCTAATGTTTAATGGTATGTATCACATATTTTTAATCTCTTATGTATTTTAGATCCACATCAGATGTGATCCTCTTTTTTTACTGCCTAAATTTTTATTTTTCTAGTGAATATTCATTTTTTTTTTTAATTGGACACAGACAATGTTCTTAGATAATAGTTATGCACTGTGTTTTGTATTATTTGTTGAGAAACATAAATTTCATGAATTAAAATTATGAGAAGTATAAGGAGATGAGAAATCCATTAGGTGTATTGAGTAACGTCTGATACATCCAGAATTCCATTCTGGAAGTATGTTGGAGTGGCATATTTTGATTGTGCCCTTTAATTTGTGAATTGACATTTGATTTTTGTCCTTTAATTTGCGCCCCTTGGTAATAAATCTTTCATGACATGCAGGAAATGTTGGCTCTAAAAACATTGCTCCAGATTCCCAAGTATATAAGGGAAATCCAGCTCTGAGAGTTAAGCTGATGTCTGTATTTTGCCGATCAATCACTGCCACAAACTGTTTCCCTTCCACTTTGCAGTGCATTTTTGGGTGCATTTACGGTAAGCTAGAAATCTAATATTTTGAGTAATTTAGATCTTGAGAATTTTTTCTTGTACTAGAGCTTATCACGTACCAAGATGTTCTGATCTCATTTTCCTTGTTAATGGGTGAATGTCCTAATCTTGGATTTCAATGTGGTGGGTGATTGTCTGTAAGATTTATACCGGTTTTTACTAGCCTTATAGTCTTTAAATGCCAAGTTCATGGATGTTCTTAAGAACAATTTGTTTGGCTTATATTTCTGAAAATTATACTTATTGTCTTCACGCATTACTTCCTAAATTTGACTTTGAATTTAAGTTCAGGCTGGATGGATAAGAGAAAATCTTTCTTACCTTTTTTCTCATCTAACTTCTTGTTCTAATTTTTTAATTAAGATCTCTGAATTTAAATGCTTCCTAGAGGGCTTAAATGGATGTGACTAGGGCGCTTTAGCACTTCAAGCAGATTGAAGAAAGTAAAGGTGTTTCTTTATGATACATGTAGGGTATTTGAATTTATTGAATATCTTGAATCTATTCCCTACAGATGTGTCCATCTGAATCTAAATGACCGAGTCCATTACCTGCTAAATATGTTGTCTTTGAGTATAAATTGAGCTATCTGATTATTTGAGTACATTACATACAGTTGGAGATGCTTTTTGCTTGTTGCTTACACTGTTGGTATTCCTTGTTGATCAACTGATCATCTTGAAGGTAGAGAGATATCAGTCTCTATTTGTTGCGATGGATGCTTGATTTATTTATGATAAATATTTGAGATTTGAGGCTTGGATGGACTTCTATACATCTTAACCTTTTGCTTGATTTTTCCTTTCTCAAAGTTCAAAGATGGTATTTATATGGTTACTGTTGCGACACATGGATATCCATTTAGCCATTTAGTAATATACTTTTGTCTTGTCTAGTTAGATGGACAATGAAGCATCATTAGCTGCTATTGTTCAAGTATTGAATAAACTTCTGATCGTATCCTTACAAGTTATATTGGTATGTTGAGATATGAACTCCCAACAGCATTTCCGATTTCATGGGAGACACATTTATTTTATGCATGAAAGGTGTTGTATCAGTTTTAGCCAGAGAGGATGAACCAAATGAAAGATCATAAGCCTTTATTGACCCACAGTACCAGGAGGGTGAATTTTACCTATTAACCAGCATGCTTATTGGCCATAATTGGCTAGTGGAAATCTTTTTGCTAATATATCTGAAAATATGCTGCACTTTGGATTTATTTGGAAGATTATATTGTCGTAGCATTGGGAATGAGTTTAATCTAGTAACCTTTTGTTATAAGAAAGAATCACATCGCAACTTTAGTATACCATATAATATTTGTAAGTCAATGTACTCAGAGATTTTTATGTTAAGGTCATGGTTTCCTTAAAATCTATTTCCTTGCTGTTTTGATTCTTATACTATTACTTGATTCAGGACCTGATACCACTTCCAGGTTGAAGCAGTTGGGTATGGAGTTTACAGTTTGGGTCTTCAAACATGTAAGTGGTCAATGTTTGCCTTGCTGATTTCAATTCATGTCATATTCATGATTCACCCATCAGTAATCTACAGTGAATGTCAATAATGCATCATCTTTGTCAAAAAAAAAAAAAAAAGTAGCGGTGATATAATTACAAGCAATTATACTATTTCATTGTGGCAGTTCATGTCTTGTGATTTCATGACAGAGAAACTTGTCTTGTCAACTCTTTTCTATTCATTCTGTAATACTGTATGCATGGTTTTAAGCTGTCATTTGTTGAATGTCATTCTAATTATTTGAAGGTGCTCTCTAAGTCTGAATTCTTTGAAATTTTAAATATGTTTGATTAAATATATGTTTGGGACTATTATCAAGTACCACCACCACCTCTGCTACTACTATTTCCACCTTTAATATTTTAGTATGTTTGGCTCTGAGTGATTCAATTAATGGTTCAGTATTTGATCGTGTCTTCCCATAATCAACAGTATATGCTGAACCTTATAGACAACTTGCTTCTTATTGTTTGTGTCTATGGTACTATTGCATGTAGAGTCTATTGGATGCATATTGGCTTACTTCTTTCCACCATTTTTGCTTTCATTTTCTGGGCAGGCCAGACTGGATGATCAGTTAAGGTTTATGGGCCCTCTTATACTTAGTGCAATTCTAAAAACACTTAATCCATCCTCATCACTGGATTCAGGTCACTACCTCTATACTTATTGCCAAATGGTGGTGCTTGCTGTACACAAAGGACTTAGAACTACCTATGTTTATCAAACTTTCATCATTCCTGATTATAATCTTCTCATACATCCAGATGCTATTGCTAGGGAGACTCGAAGTTTTTGTTTTCAAGCAATTGGATTACTTGCACAACGAATGCCTCAACTCTTTAGGTAATTCCTTTCTCAGAATTGTTCATCTGATGCTGCCCAGTTATTCAAATTTTATTTGTTTAATGATGTTTTACTGGTTATCATCTATAGGGATAAAATTGACGTGGCTGTTCGGCTCTTTGATGCACTGAAGTTTGAGGCGCAGTATCTCCTGCATGATTGTTCAGGAAGCAACAACTTCTCTTTCTGTTGCATATAAGGTGTTATAACCACTTGATCTTTATTCATTGTTTACCCTGCACTTAAGCTTTTTGTTTGATAATGGCATGCTTTGATCGCAGGATGCACCCCCGGAGGTACTAAAAGATGTGGAGTTGCTGCTGTTGCAAAATTCTCAAGTGGTATGTGTATTAATAAGCTTGTTGAAATGCATCGCAGTGATTAATCAATCTTCTTCTGCATTTGATTTTGCCAAACTTGCTCAAAATGTTATGAGCATAACATTGTCTTCCTCTTCCCCCTTACAAGGAACAAAGTGAAGTACGGTTTTGTGCTGTGAGATGGGCAACTTCGTTATTTGATTTGAAGCACTGTCCAAGCAGGTTTATTTGTATGCTTGGTGCAGCAGATTCAAAATTGGATATAAGGTAATTTCCATCTTCCAAATTAGGGCTTCAGCAATTGTAAGTTTCTGGTGAAGTTTAGGTTTCTGTCTTGGAGGGCTTCAATTCCTCTCTGTTGTATCATCTTTGACTTCCGAAAAGGCATTGATTGAAAGAGTAGCTTGAAACGAAAGTTTTTTTTTTTTTTTGTTTTTTTGTTTTGTTTTGTTTTTTTGTTTTGGTTTTTGTTGTTTGTGAAGTTTAAAGTGTTCTCCTGGCACAAATCAAACTTTTTAATATTTACAGGGAGATGGCACTGGAAGGGTTGTTTCCTGGTGAAGAGCAGAGAAATTCTATATCGTCAAGTGTTTCTATTGTGTATCCCAAGCTCTCAGAGATGCTGACTTATATACTAGAACAGCAGCCAGCTATCTTGGATTCCAGTGGGGCTGGAGATATAAAACTACTTTTTCCATCTAAGACTTACGTGGCTATAGTCAAGTTTTTGTTGAAGTGCTTTGAGGCAGAAGCTGCTCAAACTAACTCAGCTGAAGACCCTGGGTTCTTACAGTCGGTGGAAAGATTGTGTATATTGTTGGAACATGCTATGACATATGAAGGCTCTATTGAGTTGCATGCATCAGCTTCCAAGGCACTAATTACTTTGGGATCTCATTTCCCCCAGGTAGATCTAATGAAATTTATGCTAAAGAAGTAACTAAATTTGTCTCTGATTGCTTTTTCTGATGATAGATGATAGCCCATCGCTATGCCGAAAAGGTTTTGTGGCTTAAACAATATCTGGGACATTTGGACTATGATACTCGTGAATCTATAGCACGTCTAGTAGGAATTGCATCCTCTGCTCTTCCTATGCTGCTTCGACTGAACTTATTAATGAAGTAATATCTTCAATTGGTGGAACACATAAATTGAGGTTTATCTCAGTGTCTTTCACCTCAACGTGTTCAGCAATTTTATTGATGTCTACTATATCACGTTGTTGACAGATTTCTTGTAATCTATAGGTTTGAAACACAACATGGGCTGCTAAGTGCACTGGGATATATTACAGCAAATTGCTTGTCAAGAACTCCTCCTGTAAGTTCATTTTTCTAAAGAGTGCTAAGGCATAGGCATTTTATTTATTTATTATTCCTATCTAAACTGTGAAAATATATTTGCATTTATGGTGTTTGCTTTTTACACGTTCTAGTAAGTAGATGTGTTGGGCATTTGTGTCTCCATAGTGTTTTACACATGCATGCACATATCTATGATTTTGGCCGTATATTTGGTGTTGTGCATTCGCTAGTACATTTTGGGATCTCTTGTGATTCTCTCTCTTTTAATCTGGCGTACCTATACCTTGTTGTGGAGTGCAACATTATTCTTCTCATTTTACTGTTTTGTTGATATATTTATCCAACTTACTTTGGATGATACTGCATTTTATATTAGCAAAAATCACAAATGAAATAGATTACCTCAATTTTTAGATGTAAAACCTGAATAATAGAGAATGAACATGATAGCTAATCTAAACCTCCAAACAATTTGATATTTTTCCAATTGTTTTTAAATTGACAAATTAGCCACAATTTTATCATTTGGGTGCAGTTTAGGCCAATTTGTGAGATGTGCAGAAGTAGGTGTGCAATGACATGGTCTTTGCATAGAATGCAATTTAAACTAACTTTGTGTTTTTTTTTTTTCCCTGGATGACAGTGTGATTAGAAATCTTAAAATCAGATTTATCATTTGTAATTATTGAACTCATCTCACAAATGGCTATATTTGTTAAATTAACATATGCTATACCTAAAATATAGAAATCATTTATAAATTGCAAATTTGTTTAATTTAAACTTAGAGGAAAATATAAATAAATAAAAGAAAAAACTATAATAAAGTTTGGCTAATTTAAAAGGATTATTAAAACTTTTCAAACTTATTAATTAATGAAATTCAATAGTTTTTGCGAACATGTGTTTAAAGTAAACTATGAGATTTTAGGGAAATTTTGATCTTCATTTCTTTACCATTTAATTGAAAGAAAATTTGTGGGTTATTCTAAACCTTAACAATAAAATCAAACTAAAATGGTAGAGGGACTGAATAATATAATAATTATAACAATATATTTTTTCAAAATAATAAATAAAAACTTCTTTATGTAGAAGTGCAACATATATTGAACAATTAAATAATATATTTTAATCAGTTTGTGTTATATTTACTGATAGATTATGTGATGTGTATTGCACAAAAGCATAAATATGACTTTTCTTGTATAAATAGTATTTGAATATTTCCAATTTTTCTACAGTTAGTTTAGTTTTTTTTTTTTTAAATCCCCATGTGTTACATTGCCCTATACTAGTGAAAAAAATATTACTTCGTTGTATAGATATTTTGGAAGTAGTTCTGGTTGAAAATTTTCTTGTCACCTTGCGTCTTGCTTTCTTCCACCCCTGTGCTTTGGCTTATCATTATATTTTGTTTATACTTCATCCACACTCGGTTTCCTTCTCATTTCCTATGCCTTATCTACAATTGCAGATTATTTCTATGACCCACTAGATGTAGAGTTCTTCACTTGACTCATGCTCTTTGGATTGAATTAACTGGATTATATAAAGAATGTACCTTAGTTTACTCATGACTCTGTTTCCAAAAGCAGGTTCAGATCTTTGACAGAGTTAGTTGATCCCATTCGTATGATGTGAAGGATCTTTCTTGGTATTTTACTTTGAAAATTGATTGTACTATAAAATTTATGTTAATTTGTGAGCTGCATGGTGTGTTTTGAGATAACATGTACTCGCTAGCTACATGTATGGAGATTATGATTTTGGACCTTTGGTGGCAGAAATGTTGTGCCTTCACAACTAATTTATGTCTTTTTTCTTTATTGTTTGCCAGATCTCCGAGTCAGTGCTTCAAAGTGTGTTGAAATGTTTGGTTGATGTAATTAACATAGAGACCTCTACATTAGCTTCCGTGGCAATGCAAGCCCTCGGTCATATTGGAATCTGCATCCCACTGCCTCCACTGCTTATTGACTCTAATGAAGGTGAAGTGATATGTACTGGTTCAATACTCATGATATTTGCTTTAACTACTGGAGTGATGCAACTTTGTTTAGAGATGATAATGCTGTTTTCCCCTTGCTAACCTGCAGTTTCCACCTGGACCATTTTGCGTGAAAAAATAAGCAAGCTGCTCTCTGGTGATGATATCAAAGCAGTCCAAAAAACTGTGATTACATTGGGGCACATGTGTGTAAAAGAATCGTCTTCTTCACATCTAAATATTGCTCTTGATCTGATCTTCAGTCTTTCCCGATCGAAGGTGGGCAAAATCTTTTGATGATTAATTCCAGAGTCTATATTCTCCTCATGTCCTAGCATCCCTGTGATGCTTTCCATTTAAAATGAACTGTTAGGCCATTGCATTTGGTTTATGTTGACTGAACAACCATTTGGATTTCGTACATTTTGTTCTTTGTTTTCCAAAAGATAGCTGTTGGAAATTAAGACATGCTTTCGCTGCTGCAAAACTTTTACCAGGTTGAAGACGTCTTATTTGCTGCTGGAGAAGCCCTTGCATTTTTGTGGGGAGGTGTTCCCATCACTCCTGATGTGATTCTTCGAACTAATTATTCTTCACTATCTATGAGTTCTAATTTTTTAATGGGAGATGCATCTTCATCTCTGCGAAGGATTAATTCAAAGGAAGTCCAAAATGATGATGATTACCATGTTACAGTTAGAGATGCAATTACCAGAAAACTATTTGATGTCCTTCTGTACAGTAACAGAAAAGAGGAACGCTGTGCTGGAACTGTCTGGTTACTATCACTTATAATATATTGTGGACATCATACAAGCATCCAGCAATTGCTTCCAGATATCCAGGTTTGTGCTTGCATATTTGATCAAGCATGGAAAGGTTTTTTTTCTTACTTCCCGTGCCCAAGTTTTGAAGGTCTTAGTAAATAACATTAAATATTGGAGTCTAAATAGCTCAATTGGATTGACAATTAGGTTTCTTATGTGAGATGCATCTATAGTTTGAAAATGTTGGGATTCTCTAGTTTTGTTTTCTAAGGTAATATTTATGGGACATGCTGCTGTTAGGTTGGAAAAGCATACTTTGGGAGACGATATATATTTTTCCATTATGCTGTTGAATCTGGGAGCTGTGGTTTCAATAAGTTTTTATTGTTGATAGTTTCAAGGTATTACAATAAATGCTTCATTAAGCATGTTCTATCTACTACGAGAAATTTCTAAAAACATACCTAATTTTTGGGATACATATTTTGCACAATGATTAGAAGAACAATTAATGGTTTTAACTGGTGCTCTTTAAGTTGCCTCTTTCTGCTAGATTTTTATTAGTCTCCTACATTGAATGGCATGCCACATGTTGAGTTGCTGTACTTGATCACCACTAGAGTACTCCTTAAGTTTTACAATGTTAGAAACTGTAATAAATGCCCTAGTGCTTTATTTGTTTGTTGTGTTGGTTGTCCTTACGTTAACTTGCATTACATTGTACCTGACCTCTTGCAGAGTTTTGAGTTGTTAATGTATTTGTTGTCTCAGAGTATTCCTATAGTTACTTTAACCAACAATTTCATATAAGGATATTTTCATTATGAGAAAAGGGCCTAGTATTTTCACTAACTTCTAGGAGTTATTGACAAAACATATAGAGATGATCATTCATTTTGTTTTTCTGTTAGGTTTTTCAAAGATATTTTCTTGCTAATATTTATGTGTTTAGTATAGGAAATTTTTGTTTAATGGGGTCTGAAGTAACTGGATAACCAGTCTGCATACCATATTTTATTTTATAACAAGTTATGTTGTGCTGAGAAGTTTCTGGGAAGATATTTCCATAATCAGCTCATGAAGTCTCTAAAAGTGTTATTTCTATATTACAGGAAGCATTCTCTCATCTCATTGGTGAGCAAAACGAACTTACACAAGACTTGGCATCTCAGGGTCTTAGTATCGTTTATGAGCTTGGTGATGATTCTATGAAAAAGAATTTGGTTAATGCACTTGTTGGAACTCTAACTGGCTCAGGGAAGAGAAAAAGAGCTGTTAAGGTCAGTAAATATGGATTTCAGATTCTGTCTTGATATTGTGTCTTTTACATTTCTTTTCCTATATGTATGTTTTCCCTTAGTCTCTTCATGTGTATAATCTCCAGCTGGTTGAAGACACTGAAGTTTTCCAAGAGGGTGCCTTTGGTGAAAGTCCTACTGGAGGAAAACTGAGCACTTACAAGGAGCTCTGCAACCTTGCTAATGAGATGGGACAGCCTGACTTGATCTATAAATTCATGGATTTAGCCAATTATCAGGCCTCTCTTAATTCAAAACGCGGAGCTGCTTTTGGGTTTTCTAAAATAGCGAAGCTTGCAGGGGATGCTCTACAACCTTATCTCCGTACATTGGTTCCAAGACTTGTTCGCTATCAGTATGATCCTGATAAAAATGTTCAGGTACTAATCTCTCAGTGCTACAGGTAGATTCATCCTTTTGGCTTGTCAACGTGCTGAGTATTTTAGTTTCATCTTGGATTTTTGAAGTTTCGTAATTTTATTCTACAGATTCTGCTTACCTAATGAATCTACATCCTTTGAGTTTTTCTCGTGTTTCACCTTTGCCGCTAATTTTTCTTCCTTTTGCATTTTGTTGGATGGATGAATGCATGAGTTCCTTTTTTCTATTCATTTGGGTTCCATCCCCTTCCATTTTAACTTTATTTGATTTTGCTAACTCTATCAGGATGCAATGGCACACATCTGGAAATCATTAGTAGCAGATTCAAAGAAAGCCATTGATGAACATTTGGACCTTATTTTCGATGATCTCTTGACACAATGTGGATCTAGGCTTTGGCGGTCCAGGGAGGCTTCTTGTCTTGCTCTTGCAGATATACTTCAAGGGCGCAAATTTGATCAGGTTACTGTCTGGAATTATCCTTTTGCTAACTAACTCCTTGATTGTATTTCTCTAATCACCTCCACTTCAAAGAGAATGATGTTAGGCTTCTTGTTGGTGAAACTCTAAATCCGGTGTATTTTACTTTGTCAAGGTCAATTATTTCCGGTTCAGTTTCCCTCTATGGTGGCTAGTTTTACGTTCTGAAATTATAAGTGCTGATTCCTAAAACACCAATTACGGATCATCTATTTTATTTTCCTCCCGTTGTTCAATTCCTGTATCAGAAAGAAAGCACCATATGGGACCATAGGAAATGAACCAAAAGCAGTGGCATTCTGTAGGGATAGATTTCACAATGTAATTTGCCTCCGATAAACCCCAATAGCCCTTTTGGTTACCATGCATAATCTGCTGATTTCCTTCGCATATTAGATTTTCATGTATGCATGTACATGTCCATGGCTTACATGTTTATTTATTCGTTATAGACACTATTTCTTTGGTCCATCACATATATCGTGTATATTTGCTAAGAATGCAATTTTGACATCCTGCATCCTTTTGCTGTTAATGAATGTTCATTACTGACTATATTCTGATTTCACCACACACAGTCCTAAATTCTTCTTTGTTGTTGCATTTTTCTGTATGATGCCTAAATGTCCTTGGTAGTATTTAAACCTTCTAGTGATAGTCCTATTCATTATTTCAGTATCTTATGACATTTCCTTTGCTAATCATGTTTGTTGATTCATTCTGAGCCTCTATATTATCATTTTTCCCACTAATGGTAGTTGTATTCTTATTTCTTTGACAAACAATTATAGGAAATGTAGGATCATGCTTAAATTCAATGTCAGCTTGTTGACAAAACTCATGCATAATATAATTCATATTAATTCAAGTAAAAGGAGGGGGGAGGGGAATTTTGTCTAAGAGAAATAAAGAGATAAATCTAACAACTAGAAAATGCAGATAAACAAATAATCAAGTTCTAAATAAAATTAAAGATTCTAGTTCTCAGTTCAATTGTCCCGTCGTCTTGATTATTCACATGATTAGTGCAACGCCTTCCCCTCACTCAATTTTAGAAACTCTACCCTTAGATATAATTATTGTTAAATCCGAATCAACTAAAACAAGCTCTTTATCTGAGTCTGTTCAAATGAACAACCTAGAATAAGCTCTCTAGATTTAATTCATCGCACACATTAGGAGTTAGGACAATGAGCTAAACAAGGCATTGACTCACAAGCTCCATCCAATTAATCCAGATTAATGTTATTCTAATTCTTAAATCACTGGTTGCCACTTATGAATATTAATTCATAATAATTACAGATTACAAATCCTATCATAGCATTCAACCTGTAGAAAATTCAATAGACTAAATCAAGAATCCACATAAAAAAACATAATTGATTCAATAATAAGAACAAATAACATAAGAGATTCCAAATTGAGATCAAGAAAGTGTTACGAGATTAATCACGAAACATTCAAAGCGTAGGGATCAAACAACCCTTTGAACTAGAAAACTAAAACCTAGTCACGCATGATAGCGTCAATAATCATAAAATATAAATAAGCATCATAAAGGAAGGAAGAAGAACTAAGGAAGAGCAATTCTTTGTCTCCACCGAAGAAGACCGCTCCTCGCGTATTATCTACATGATTGTATGTGGTTCTAGTGGTCTATGTTCGTGCCTGGTTGTTCTCTTTGTTGCTTGGCAGTTTTTCTCCCTTTGTATAGTGTATCGAGATGGCCTAAGTGGAATCTTGGGCCCACATAACTAATTTTCAAGTTTCAGCCTTGTTGACTAGGCTGTTCTCAAATTTACACTCAAACTTCAAGACCCATGGACCAAAAGACTCGGTTCTTCAGCCCAAAAGTACTCCAAATTCACTGAATTAATCAAAAAAAAAATTACTTGTAGTATTTAGTAGAAAAATGAGATAAGTAGAAAAACATGCAATGGAGATGAATAGAATTCAGCTAAAACACATTCTTATCAATTCAATTCATGCATTATTTTATACTTCCCACTTTTGTTTATAAAAAAAAAAGGAGGAAAGCGCAGATACCTTAACAGGTCTAACTGTATTGTGTATTTGATAAAATTGAGTGGTCCAACAGCCCCACTATAAATCTCTAGCTTGTGAACTTACATTGTAAAGCCTGCACGTCCCTTAGGAGGTTCCTGTTTTTCATGATATGGGAAGCTTTCTCCCGAGAGGCCAATTTCACATTAAAACTCCCCCAGACCTGCCAATAGATAGAAAATCTGAAAAGCTTAAATCTAAAAATTAACTTAACAGACACCCAACAGTGCATGATACATATGATATATACAGACATTTTATTTTTTGGTAAACTTTTTTTTTTTAAAGTAGGGCTTGTGAAAGGATTAACCCTAGGAACTGGTGATTTGACAGAGGTCCGCTTGAATTATAATAAGTAATTATTGATCAAAATTGAAACTGGCAAGTGTGCTCAGAAAACTTGTTATATAGGATTTGAGTTACTATGAAAAAATGTGAAATTTAAAATTACTTCATAATACAGTTGGAATTTGTTCATAAAGGTCTTTACTAGAGAGGAATATTATGGTCGTATAGACTACTCTGCATCTTTAGATGTGTGTGTGTTTTCTTTTCCCAGGTCTCTCACTTTACATTGTAGTGGATATGCGTCATTGGTGTAACTTGAGCCTTTCAACTTTTTTTACCGGACTGTTTATCTGATTTCCACCTGGTTCCATAAGATCATTAAAGTTCTTATTAGTTCTTACGGGAAGAAGTTCATTTATGATTTCTTGCATCATGGATTGCCTTCTAATATTTTCAATGTTCACATCTCATATTACCACTCAGGTGGTTTGAAGCGACCTGTTATGCAATGAATGTGATGTGACTGTTCTTGTTATGACTTTTGTTTGCTATTGTCGTAGGTTGAGAAACATTTGAAAAGCATATGGATTGCTGCTTTTCGAGCCATGGATGACATAAAGGAAACTGTAAGAAATGCAGGTGACAGATTATGCCGTGCTGTTGCATCATTAACTGGGAGGTTATGTGATGTTTCTCTTACACCAGTTTCTGAGGCTAGACAAACAATGGCTATTGTTTTGCCTTTGTTGTTAACAGAAGGCATAATGAGTAAATTCGAAAATATTCGCAAGGCATCCATTAATATGGTTACAAAGCTTGCAAAGGTAAATTTTCTGGCTTTTAGATTAAATTTGTAGGCACACGATTGGTTGCTCTCCATTTACTTAATTTCGTTAAAAACATGTAAATGGCTTGAATCATCTTTTCAGTTTACTCACGTATTTAATGCTCACTTCACATGTACTATATCATTCCTTCTCTCCCAGAATGTTTTTCAAGTTTTCAATCATGGAAGGTTTTGTTACCTCATGTTTTCAGTTATCACAGGAAAGTACCATATGTTTGAATGACACCATGTGGACCTACCATTGATCTTGTTGTTAATGTCATCCTTGTGTTTTCCTTGCGTTTTTTCCAGTTGCCTTCCATCCTATATTTGATTTATTTCTCCAAGTGCTCAATTTGTTTTTATCAACAGCATATATATTTTGAGTATCGTTGCTCTTAAAAATGGAAATCTATACGCTTACCAGAGGTGCTAGTCACATCTCTTCTAAAAGATGCTTGCAACTCTTTTCTCCCGAGGCCTCTTCTCCTCTCAGTTATTGTATGAGCTTGATATACACGCACCCTATCTACTTTTGATGGAAAAAGTGATTATATAGTATTTTCACAGTGAGGATCGAGAATATATGGATGGATGCAATTTCCTTTCCTACTTTCTTGCCCACATATTTTTTATATTTATGGATGCATTCTCATTGCTTACATTTGCTTCTCACTATTGCTATGGTATATTCCAATCAACATTTATAGGGTGCAGGAATCGCAATTCGTCCGTACTTAAGTGATCTTGTGTGTTGCATGCTGGAAAGCCTATCAAGCCTTGAGGACCAAGGAATGAATTATGTTGAGGTTTGAATTCTACCAGCACTCTCATTGTATCATTAACCTAAACACTTATCTCCAATCTTTCCCTCTTGAATTGTTGATGACTTTACTAATACATAATCTAGATGTTATTAACTTCATGACAATTTACTATTTTTCTTTACTTATTGTTTGTCCATGTAATTATTTTTTCTTTCTTTCAACTAGTTGCATGCAGAAAAGGTGGGCATACAAACTGAAAAACTAGAGAACTTGAGAATTTCAATTGCCAGAGGATCTCTAATGTGGGAAACTCTTGAGTTCTGCATAGATGTAGTTGACTCCCATTCCTTAGAACAATTGGTTCCTCGCCTTGCTCAGCTGGCCCGTTCTGGAATTGGTTTGAACACCAGGTATTTTGGCAAATGCTTTCACTTTTTGGAGCTCATAAGTCATATTAAAATAAGGTTCACTGCATACATATTGCATACAAATCCAATTGCTCTTAGTCTATTTGTGTCTGGAAAATTTGGTTGCAATTGAATGGGAGTTTTGAGATATTGACAACATAATTTTCATAGCAGTATGTGCAATCGTGGTAAATGGCTATTATACATTTTAAAGGATAACCTAAAGAGTGACACTTGTGTGCCCCGTGACCCAAATTAATCATCATATGATGTTAAATATATACTCTATAGGTATCATGTGTATACTCTTATATACATATGATACCTGTAGAGTATATGTATAACACCAAGAAAGGTAACACCTATAGAATATATATATAACACCTGAAGAACATGTATATAACATTTATATCTGTGCCCCTGTGTGCCCCAGGGGCATATAAGTTTTTGCCTAGCCTAAAAGCCTCATGCTCTGAATTCTTTGGTCACTTGTTATACATTTTGCTCCGTTTGTTTGTCATTTTCAGGCCAATAGCTTTATATAGCTGAGAAATCACCTTGTATTGTTTGGTGGATTACTGTAATTTACATGAATATGATTATATTTGAAAAATAATAATACATAAAACTTGTATATGTTGTGGCAAATATTACCAATAAAACTGTAGAACGGTAATATGTCTAGGTTTTTTTTTTTTTTTGATGCGACCAGGACTGGTATGCAGCACCATTGACTCATTTTATTCGGACTTCATGACCTTGATGTGTTCACCTTTGTTAGAATCTCTTCCTGTTCTTTCGTTAAACAAATTTCTCGTGGAACAGTCTAATATGAAAGTAAGATATCAATCTGTTCAGGTCAAACCTTGTGAATAGTCAATATGTTATTTCTAGAAGTTTTGGCTATTTGAGTATAAGAATACTAGTATAGGTTCTCAATCTGATCTACTAGGGGTACCAGTGACACGGCACCCCTTTGTAATTGTTCTGCTATTAAATAAAACATGGACAAGAAGACTTGAGTTTTACTTTATAGTAGAACAAATAACATTCTTCTATCAAATAAAACACACGCAAATAACCTTTATGTTAAACGATTTTTATGTTAGCAGTTGAAGTTTACTATTGAACATCTGATGATCCTCTGAATTACCAATACCATGAATGTATATCATAAAAAGCATTAAGCTAAAACTGCATTATGCTACATCCATCTGGTGTTATAAATACATAAGCTCAAAACGTGCTATGTGGGTATGCTTCTAAATTTTCAGTTCACATGCCTTTTAGATATGGCACCATCAATGTGCATTTTCCATGCAGACATTTCGGTCATGCTGTTAATTTGTGTTATTTTCCATTTTTAGTTCATAAAAGCTAAATGATTGAGAGGACCGTTGTATGGATTCTTAAATTTGGACTTGCATTTACCATCTAATACATATATCTAATTGGTACAATTGCCATACTGCCATTATACAGGGTGGGAGTAGCAAACTTTATCAGCCTGCTAGTTCATAAAGTTGGTGTTGATATCAAGCCATTTACGAGTATGCTACTGAGGCTTTTACTTCCAGTTGTTAAGGATGAAAGAAGCGCGTCATCGAAACGTGCCTTTGCAAATGCTTGTGCTATTGTTTTGAAGTTTGCAGCTCCAGCTCAGGCCCAGAAATTGATTGAAGATACTGCACATTTGCATTCTGGTGATAGAAATGATCAAATTGCGTGCGCAATCCTATTAAAAAGCTATGCATCCATGGCTGCTGATACATTAAATGGATATCACGCCATTATAGTTCCAGTTATTTTTGTTTCAAGGTTAAGTCAGGTTCCGTTCTTATTATGTTTCCATTGCTATTATGTTGTGGTCCTTTCTTTTGGAAAGTAAATTGGCATGACTACATTTTTATTTTCATTTCCCTACACTGTCTAGGGGCTCCCTGTTATCAGATCTGTCTGACCTTTAAAAATAATGCATCTGTATTCTCAGGCATAGTATTACTTGGAAAGTTATGGTTTCTGGTGAAAATATTAATATATTTAGGCAGTTAAAGTTTCCTTGGTAGTATAGGTGACCAATACGGGGTGTCTTTGCCATGCATTTTCTTTAGAAAACAAAAACTAATATGTTCCTGAATTCACTGTTGTTATGAACTATGATGTCTATACTTTAGGAGATCATGGTACAAGGATAGATGGCTATGAAAAGCAATGCATAGTACACAGTCAATTATGAAAATTTCCATCAATGCTAACTCTGTAGATTCACCAGATGGGGTTATTTATCTGAAAGAACTGAGCTTCAAAGGGCTTGAAGATGGAAATAAAGGTTTTACTTGTTCTTTGCAATCCATAGATGAAAAAAGAGAAGGAAAAAATAAGACGATTACCTGAGGAGTTGGAGGGGTGTCTGGGGTTCGGTTTCTGGTAGACATCTTGAACTAGGGATCTATATCATATAATATGTTGATTGATAAAAATAAAATAAAAAAGAAATATGTCTGAATTTTGAGTGAGATTTATCCATCAAAGTGTCCTTTTCTTTTGTCTAGGAATTGGGGCTCTGAGAGCATCTTGTGCGGTGTTTTAGGTTTTCAACCTTTGAACACATGTAATATAATTTGGGGATAAAACAGTTGCATCTGTATTTGGTTGAAACAGTGTCTTGGAGCAATAATATGTAAATCTTTAACATATGCTTGCATTTGTTTGAATGCGTTATGGCAAATTTCTAATTGCCAGTTAATGTTTATTCATGCCTTCTCTGTTGAGTTTAGAATCATCAGTTTAAGCAAGGGGTATTCTGCAGATATGTATTTGACAGGCTTCAATACTTAGTTGTTAATATAACCCATCTCTAAGGTTAGACAAACATATCTGATTGTTGCAGGTTTGAAGATGACAAGACTATTTCTAGTCTATATGAGGAATTATGGGAGGAAAACATGAGCAGTGAAAGGATAACCCTTCAACTATACCTTGGAGAAATTGTTACTCTTATCAATGAAGAAATTTTGTCATCGTCATGGTCAAGTAAAAAGAAGGCATGTTTAGTCATTATTCTCTGTTAGGGCGGCTTCTTTTCTCTTAACCATCATAATAGAAGTTTTACTGTGCTGTCACACCATTCTTCCTATAGATGAATCACTGAGTGAGAAAAGTTGGAATAGTTGAAATGTATTTTTCTGAATGTGCAGGCATCACAAGCAATATGTAAGCTCAGTGAAGTCCTTGGTGAATCACTGTCATCGCATCACAATGTTTTGCTCACCTCTCTCATGAAAGAAATTCCTGGCCGTTTGTGGGAGGTAGGATATTTTGAACTTAATGCAAATTTAAGTAGCATGGTCACCAATAATATAATCTTTTTGCTCAGAGCCCTATAAACTGCTATTATATTTCTTAAAAGTGATGTCCACTGGTTGTCTTCTTTTGGACTGCACCTTGTAGAAAGATTAGATAACATATATAATCAGCTTACCTTAACAATGATTTTTGTCCATGTTAACCTTGAGCAGAATTCTTTTAAGATAACATGGTTATGCTTGCAATTGGTATATGTTATTTCTACACCACACATGGATTATTTGGGTGAAAAAATTAAGGCTCCGTTTGGATAGAGTGATTTGAAATCCTGAATTTGAAATGAGTGGATTTCAAATCCTCTCAAGCTGGAGTGGATTTGAAATCCACCAAAATGACTCCAAAATTAGCTCAAAATGAAAACCATGGATTTTAAATCCACATCCATCCAAACACTACTGGTGGATTTACTATCATGGATTTGAAATCCCTCCTCAAATCCACCTATCCAAATGGACCCTAAGAGAACTTAATTATAACAGGCCTCTCTAACTGAATGAATGTAACGAAAGCTCCCTTCCCTAGCAAGCAATAAAATCTTTGAAATAACCTCAGTGAGGAGGAAAACCTGAGAGGAAAATGATGCAATTAAAACTTTGGGGATGAGGGAAAGAATCGAGCAAAAATGTGGTATTCTTGAGATCTAAAAATCCTAAGATCTTTTCTGAGAGTGAAGGCAGGGCCTAAAGATCCAAATCTGACACTACTTTTCTGTTGATCTGACTGAAAGCCAAGCGACAGATTGTAATCTCAAGCATTTATCTTTTTTTTTTCCCCCCAGAATACGGTTTCAGCTACTTCTCATCTAACTTTTCTAGTCCAGTTTTCCTGACAATTGTCTTTCATGTTGCAGCTACAAACTTTTATTTATCAAGCCAACTGTCTTTCAATATTATTTCATTCTTATCATAACATTTTTGTATGTTTGGTGCATAACAGGGAAAGGATGTGTTGTTAAATGCATTATCTGCCCTTTGTACTTCATGCCATGAAGCAATTTCTGCTTCCAGTCCTGATGCTCCTGATGCTATACTGCGCCTTATAAATTCTGCGTGCACTAAGAAAACACCAAAATATCGTGAAGCAGCTTTTTGCTGTCTTGAGCAGGTATGTTAGCCTGCTTTACTGTGCTCACTATTTTCAATCCTGAATGCATTGCTCTACAGCATGTAATTATGGCTGTTCCATAACATTCCATTTCCTGTATGTTGGACTATGGTAAATTGTTTCATGTATGCCTTCAGCTGGAGAGTCAATTTTTTTTATTCTTTTTTTTTTTTTTTGCATGAGCAAATACTTATAGTCGTGAGCACACCACTGGCCTTATGTTCCTGTTTGTTCTACTTCCTTTCGTATTCTGTCTTAGCATATATCATGTTCTATCCTTTTGACCTAAATCTTATTTCTCTTATTTATACCATTTTTAGGTTATCAAAGCATTCAACAATCCTGAATTCTTTAACATGGCTGTTCCATTTCTACTGGAGATGGGCAATTCACTAGCCCCTGCCAAATCAGATCAAATATCTTTGGCAGGTGATGTTAAAGCAGGTAAGAATTACTTATTTACCAGTTCCAATCCCATGATAATCCTTCTTAAAAGTGAAGAGTGAACATCAGGTTTTGATGCCAGGAGCTATTTTAAGTTTTGTTACCAACACTGTGTCGTTGAAGCATGATCTTCTTTCTGAATTATCTTTGTGCTGTGTTATTTCAGTTCTATTTTCTTCTGAAATCAGAAGTTAACTTTTCTTATAAATAGTAGGATCGAAATTCATTGTTCTCACTGTGCATCATTCTTCTCAATCTCTTCAAGGCTAAACATGAAGTTAAAGCCATTTTCTGTGATGCCAAACCATCTGAAAATAGTTAACTATCTACCAATTCTCATGCTTAGTTCTTTGGCATCAGGAACTCAGTCATTACAGCATGCACTTTGATTTTGGTTCTGAATGAATACCCATTACCAACTACTGTAATCTCAAAAGGAGTTCAAATGAGAATCCTCCTTTTCCAGGACATATATCAATATAGAGATGTGTCGAGTTACAAGTTCCATTTATTTGCCTGAATAAAGATGTTAAACAATTTGTAATTTGATTCTGACACTTATGATAGCTAGTCTAAGCTGTGCTTTCTCTTTGCAGATGCAGACAAGACTGATGCTTCGCCAGCTGCTTTACACGAAAAGATATTGAATTGTGTAACTGCCTGCATCAATGTAGCTCGAATTGGTGATATTATTGAGCGGCAGAGAGACTTTATTGATTTATATTTATTATCTCTCTCCCCTAATTTCCCATGGACAGGTGCATTCACTTGGAAACTTTTTAACTATGTTTCTACTCATAATCAAATTTTATCTCGTACTTATGCTTTGTACCTTCCATCTCTTGGATAGTTAAAATGTCAGCCTTTTCTTCTATCAAAGAACTTTGCTCAAAGTTGCATAGTAGTACAAACAATATGCAAGATGGTTCTGTGAGTACCAGTTCTACTGCATTTATTCACGAGGTAATATCAGATCCCTTAGTTCTTTATTTCTTTAATTGCACCAGAAAACAGTTTTACAGACTCTAATCTTGCAATCTCAATATTACAGTTATTTTATACGGTGTCTCCTGAATTGCTTAAATCAATGCGCACAGTAAAAATTGGGCAGGTATGTTACTTCCTGGTTCTCCCTTGATTTCTTTGTATTCCATACAATATACTCTCATGTACTATGTATTTGTGAATCAGCTACTGGATTTTCATTGTGCTGCCAATGGGACAATATATTTTTTGGTTTTCTGCAGAGATGATTATCTAGCTATGTTATTCTGACTAAAGGTCAAAACAATGTTTGGTTGGCTCTGTATCAAATGTTAATACGCATAAGTTAAAGAGTAAATGTCCTTGTTAGTAGGAACTTGGCCAATTAGGATAGAGTAACTTAATCATCTAGCGGGTGATAATATAATTGTTAGATTAGATTGGCATGTGATGAGTAATTTTGCAATCCAATCTTAAAAACTCTCTGTTTCTTCCTCCCCCTTCCTCATGCGCAAATTATTTTGTTATTATTTTGTTACTGTTTGGTCTAGGAGTTTCTTTTAGCCTTTTGGTTGTGCCTCCCCCCCCCCCCCCCCCCCCCCCCTCCCTTTGCAGTTATAACAATCACTAATTCTGCTTCTTTCTTCTTATTTCTCCTCCCTTCGCAGTTATCACAGTCATAAACTACCATCCCAACAAATTCCTAACTCCACAGCTTCCTCATCTTTTTTTTCGTTTTCCTTTACTACAACTCTTCTTCTTCACTTTGCTCACCCAAAATATGGTTGTTTCTGATGCTTCACTTTGATCACCTCCAAATTCTTCAATATTCCTTCGCTGCTTTAACCTAATTGTAGCAGCAACAATGGAGACCTCGCAATAAAATCTTTTTTTTTTTTTTTTTTTAAATCAGTTAACCAATTCCATAGAGGATATTTGTCAAGTCATATGATCAAAACACTGTTTGGTCACCTAATGAGCTTGTAGGTATGTTGTAACAATTTTTGAGAAGCCTATCAGATTAGTGAAACTTCCCCATCCTACTTTAATTCATTTGGTGCTGTTTATTCAAAGGATTACAGTTTTTTATTCTCTATCCTTCTGAGCTACAATCTACACATGAATTTGCATTGAATATTGTCAATCTCATTTTTTTATTATGGAATAACCTCAGGTTCATATAGCAGCTTCTGAATGTCTTTTGGAGTTAACGAATCACTACAGCAGCGCTCAACCAGTTCTTTCGAGTGAGTTAGGGTTTATGACCGAGCTTCGTGATCTGTGTGAAGTAGAAAAAAATGAACAGGCGAAGACTTTGCTGAAGAAATGCATTGAAATCATAGGACAGCTCAAACAAGAGATGGAATCCTGATGACTGGAAGACTTTTTTATTATTTTTATTTTTATTTTTCTACAGAAAATAATGTAAATTTGGGGGGTGGGGAAGCTTCTCTTCATTAGAAAAAGAACTGTGAAATTAAGCTTAGCAAAAGACCATTAAATACATGCCTCTCTGAGCTTTGCCAAATTTAGATTTCATTTCATTTTATATGAAGAAAAGTATAGTTTGTCTTGATTTGAACTCGAAGCTTTTGATTTCATTAATAATTTTCTAATACAATTGTTTTGATGGGAAAAAAGTGTGATGTCCTTTTTAATGAGATTGTATTTTTCCGTAGAGGTTGGATTATATAAATGTTGTAACTATTAATTTTGAAGAGTAAAATAGCTTGGAAATAATTTCACCCACACGGCATGATATTTCATAAAATTTGACCTGTTAATTTCAAAATCTATGTGATTCCCCAATATTTACTAAGGGATAAATCCTGGATTCCTTTCTTCCTTCATTTTCTTTTAATTTCTCCCTTTGAAGAGTGGAAAAAGGGGACAATGATTAACAGGGGAAAATGTGCTGAAGCAATCATCCATGGACTCAATAATAGATAACAAGGGATTCTAATAATGTTATACAAACTTGAACTCCACATATAAGATAACTATTCTGTAAGAAACTATCAACCAGATCTTATCTTACTTCCTATACACAAAATGCAGTATACTCAACCACACACAATGTGGGACATGTGTAGACTGAATGAATGATACTGCATTATATGTAATTGATCGGGTGTGGAGATAAGAAGACGCTAGTTATGACGAATTATAGATTAATGTAATCGATGTAAAGAAGGGTTTTGTTAAACAACCCCAATTAAAAAGAGCATAACTATTTAATGACAATCCAGAAGAAATAACCAGATTCAAATGAATATATAACTTCAAAAGAGTAGCTCTAAGTTAGCATTAAATCAAGCAAAAAAAATAAAAAATTTCAAAAAAAGGTATAAAAATGCAATACAATACAGTAGATAAGTTAGGAGAAAGGAATCTTGTTCCGTTGGAGATCTGCTGAAGGTAGTAGCTCAAAGAAAGATGCAACAACAGAACAAAGGAGAATTAAAAGGGAAGTATTGATATGATAGAATCTGTGTTACCCAATCATCACATATCCTGATGTTGGCAGATACATAGAGTGTTGCTACCCAATCACCAAGCTGTTTCTCCAAGTTGTTCATCACTCAGTACTAACTAGAATCCCCTGTTCATTAGAATTTGTGATGATGTGAAGGCTGGCATTTGACGAGCAAACACAATACAATTATTCAAATGTGTCCTAGGTAGTGAATTTATATAATCGAATCCTACTTAGTAATCATCATAATACCCTTCTTCATCAGCTCCACACACAAAAGCAGGTGCTAGCGAGACCAATAAAGGCTCCGTGACTACTAAACTTCAGCTTGATGTTGATAAGTGAGGAACTACAAACGGTTCTTGGACACGGAAATAGATCTGAGTTCCTGGAAGTTGTTAAGGAATGACAAGAACTTCAACCCCGTGAGAGATGATGACTGAATGTATCTAATGAGTTCTTCCCTAGTAAACCTACATATTCTAAGGAAAAGTGCATTAATGCTATTAACTGAAAAGAGTTATAGAGACAGTTTTAATGTGAAAGATGGCAGAAGCAAAATGCTTGGACACAAGGCTGCATTGACACAAAAACTTTAGATCCTTCAACTAAAGATGTTCAAACGGTTCGCCGGTTTCGGTTACGGTTGAACCTAAACCAGGCGGTTCGGCCGGTTCGAACCAGCCGGTTCCTTTTTTTTTTTTTTTTTTGCAATTTTCTTGTTAATTTTGATTTTGCAAGTCCAAATTTTTTTTAATGTTTGTTTCGATATAATTCATTATTGAAATAGAGTATAAAAAATCGAAGTGAACAAATATTTTCATTATAAATTGGAAAATTATTACAAGTTATAATAGAACTCAATTTCTAAGTTTCTAACCTAATGATTGAAATTCTAATGAATTTATAATCTTAATTCTAATCTATTAGACTATTACAAACTAAATATATCTATTACAATTACAAAAGTTTATCTAAAGATTAAAGAGAAGGGGAAAAAAATTGAAAGAGCTTGAGTTTCATTCTAAGTTTGGAAATGAAATTCAATTACAAACTTATAATGAAATTGCCTACGTATCCTTAATTCGAATCAAATTAAGGAATCAATGCTCACGTAGTTCTCTTACCTCAACTTACCTACTTCAATCTTCAAGGTTGGTGGCGGTGCTAGCGGAGGACGTTGTGTTTGAATTGTAGCCATAAATATCCTCGCCACCTTCTTCATCCACAATTTCAAGGTCAAGATGTTGTTGACGTCTAACGGCTTTACCCCGATCCTCAAGAAGCATGAGGTTAGAAACATTCTCCGCCGCCAAGTTTGATCGTCTCACACTCAACGTGTGACCCTCAATACTAAAGATATGCTCAACCGAAACCGTCGAGGCGGGAGTTGCAAACATTTCCTTAGCAATAATGGTTAGAATAGGATACATGGTGGTCCTTCGTGACCACCACTTCAACAAATCAATGGAAGTCTGAAAAGCAATAGATTCAAAAGTCGTACTTAAATAAGTCTAACTATTGGGTAGGGTTTACCTCTAGATTGTTTGTGTGTCCTAACGTCATAAAAGTTGTAAAATTGACTAAGACGTCTAACTCCAAAACTAGATGAAGATGAGGAAGACTCTACATTTTGATGTCCTAAATCTTGACTACTACTAGAATCACCATGAATTGTTTTATATTCTCCATATAAATCATATAAAAGACTTTTAGCTTAGCCACTTCTACGGTAGGATTGTGCACATATTCAACCATATCATAGTTAGTAATTACACCATTTGGGAACAATCCATTATAATACATAGTTAACAATTCCTCTAATCCATTTTCCCTAATCTTAGGATCTAATAATTTTGCACACAAAAATAGAGGTGGTATCTCAAAATAATATTTCAACCATTTTTGTTTCATCATAATAATGAAATTAGATAAAATAGGATCATCTTTATATGAGTCAATTACCAAAACAACTTTCACACATTGATCTAAGGCTAGAGGAGATGTAGGATAATAACATCCACTTACCTCCTTAGTAGCTTCTTCAATTTTTTTTAACAATTCCATCATGTGTATACATGAATCCCATGAATGAGCAAATAACATAACTTCACTATTACCATATTGCATAAAAAAGCACATAAAAGTTCTCTATAATTATAAGAATCTTGAAGCATGTAATAAGTTGAATTCCACCTATGTGGCACATCTTTCACAATTTTTTTTACTTCCATACCATTATGCTTACAAAATTTAGCCCATTTTTTACGCATTAGTACGGTATGAGCAATTAAAAGAATAGCTTCTCTAATTGTAGCTATTTCCCCTTCTACGGTTTTTAGGCCATCTTGAACACATAAATTAAGCACATGACACATGCAACGAACATGAAAAAGTGCACCATTTAGTGGAGGTTTGCAAAATTCCATTATAGTAGACAAGCTAGCTTTATTATTACTAGCATTATATAATATTATAGCAAATAATTTATTTAGTATTGCATAATCATTTAAAACATGTATTACTTTTTGAGCAATATGTAAACCGGTATGTCTTTTGTTAAAATCAACAAAAGCTATTAAACGTTTTTGAACATTCCATGAATCATCAATCCAATGACAAGTAATACCTATATAATCAAATCTTTCATACGGATCCTTCCAAACATCACAACATATAGACACTTTTTGATTAATTTTAGCTAACTCTTGTATTAACATGTATTTCTTTTCTAATATTCTTTTATCTATATCACGTGTGGCCGTGTTTCTATTTATCATTCTAGCCGGAGGTTGTAAATATGTACTCACATAAGTTTCATATCTTTCATCACCCGCAAATGAAAACGGTAGATGGTTATCCGCAATAAAATCGGCGGTGTCTTTCCTAAGTTCAATTTGACTAAATTTAAAGGTTAACGAATCCATACCTTGTGACGAGTCGGTGAACCCTCTTAGTTGTGTTTGAGAGCGCTCCAATCCAACCTTGTCGGGATGCTTCCTCGAGATGTGGTAATTGAACGTTCCATACCCTCCTCCATGTTTGAACTTGTATTGCTTCCCACAATGGTTGCACGTCACTATGTAGTCGACATTACTACCGGGGGCGACCTCCCTTTTGAAGTGGATGGAGAAAATATCACTTTGAAGTGGTGGAGTTGCACGAGTTGAAGCGGTACGAGGTTGATGAAATCTTTCTTGTGTCGGACCCTCACCCGCTTCATCCTCTTCTTAATAGCCTTCGTTTAAGGTGGCTTCAATTTGTTCTCCCAAATCAATATCTTCATCTAGTGACTCACACCATCGATCAATGATATCATCTTCATACGATGGTGGAGATGGCATGGGACTCTTTCCTTTCCCACGAGATGAAGATGAAGAAGCTCCTCTTCGAGATATAATTTAGGTAGAAGTAGAAATGTAGTAGAAGTAGAAGACTAGAAGTAGAAAATAAGAAATAGAAATGTAGTTGAAACTTCGATCAAACAAGAATTTGTGATTGCTACTAGAGAGTGAACTAGAGATGTAAGAGAGAGCAAGAGAAGTGGTGTGAAAAATACACAATTTGAACCCCTATTTATAGATTTCGGAAAATAAAAAAATAAAAAAAATGGCCCCGCTCCTGTTCGAACCGTCGGTTCCGGTTCGGTTGAACCAGCGGTTCAAAAGATCTCAGCCGTCGATCGCCAACGTTCGAAAGATCTAGGCCGTTCGTTCAAAAAATCTGGAAAAACCACCGGTTCCGGTTCGGCCGGTTCGAACGGCTACATTATCCGGCCCTTGATCTCCAATGGCTATATCCGTTCGAATTTGGGCCGTACACGTGTCGCAGCCGAAAATAAAAAAAGAGGCTGAAGACCGGCGGTTCGAACCCTCGGTTTGTAAAAATTGGAACTGGAACCGAACCGCTTCACGACGGTTCGCAGTTCCGGTTCGAAACCGAAACCGGGACTGGCGATTCGAACCGCCCCGGTTTCGGTTTTCAGAACCGTTTGAACTTTTTTACCTTCAACTCACTTAATATCAATAAAAAAACATCCTTTGGAAGATGGGCAAAGGAATTATTCTTTCTGCTTCATATCCATTTTCACTCATCATCTCATGCTTCTGCAAATTATGAATAAAAAAAAAAAGAACACACATCATGAAACACATAAAAAATGAAACTCCTTACTAAATATACTTTTGCAAAAATAGAATTCTACATCTCTAATATAGAAAAGAAAGACATACAACACATTTTATTCCTTGCCATAAACTTCATTGTGAAGAAAATTGCACTTCTATGATAGACCACACTCAAACCACAACAGTTTTCTGAAAAACCTTAAAACTACAAGCTTTGATCTTCAAATGCGAACAGAAAATCGAAACAACACACAAGATTTTAGGGTGGTTCGGCTCGCCACATCGGCCTACATCCACCATGAAAGGATTGAACAGATCACTAAGAAACGAGAGAGAATTCGAAGTTACAAGCAAAATCCCCAAAAATTAGGGTTAATCAACTCTCAAGAACCCTAATTCTCTAATCTCACTCGAAACATAAAATTGCAAAGTAAGATTACAACTGGCTATACTCCTATATATACTAAGCAAAAACCCTTTGTCAATTTAACGGAAATCGCAACCGAATTGGACGAATTTGGCTTTGAAAATCCGAATCTGCGCCCGAGCCCTAGCTGTTGCAACAACCTAACTACCCTGGACCAGCAGTTAGGGTTGATCTTCCTGCGCCCGGTTCGACCGCTTCCAGACCGGTTCTCGACCCGGTTTTTCCGGTCTTGATTTATTTCCGAGCTGCCACTCCACAATTCTCCACCTCAGCTTGTGAAATCAATCTGAATCCTTCCATAAGCTTAACACTTGTTCAAACTTGATTTGCTGCCCAGGTTTTCACCTGGATTTGATCCCTGCAAAACTCAAATTTCGACATTGGAAGTATCTTAGTTAGCATATCAGAAGGATTCTCCTCAGTTGCTATTTTCTTAGCTTCTACTTTCCTTTTATCTATCCAATTTCTAACAAAATGCAATTTGATATCAATGTGTTTGCATCTACTATGGAACATTTGATGTTTAGCTAAATGCAATGCACTTTGGTTATCACAGTAGATAGAAACTCTTTCCTGCTTTACCCTTAATTCATTTAGAATTCCCTTAAGCCACATGGACTCCTTGACAGCCTTGGCCATGGCAACAAATTCTGCTTCTGTGGTAGACAAAACCACCATCGATTGTTGCATTGCCTTCCAGCTTATTGCTGTTCCAAATAGCCTGAAAACATAGCCTGTAGTTGACCTTCTTGTACCGGGATTCCCTGCAAAATCAGAATCTACAAAACCTTCCAAAGGATTAGAATGATTAAGGTTAGTTTGCTGATAAAACATTAATCCCAGATTTGATGTTCCTTGTAAGTATCTTAGCATCTATTTGATTGCTTCCCAATGAGGTTTACCTGGATCTGCTATGAACCTACTTACTCTACTCATAGCATAGGCTATATCAGGTCTACTACAAACTATGGCATACATCATACTTCCTACTGCATTTGCATAAGGAACACCAGCCATTAGTTTTCTTTCAGATTCAGTTTGAGGCTTCTCTTTTGCTGTCAGCTTAAATTGAGTTCCCAATGGAGTGGTCACTGACTTTGATTCATGCATAAAGAACCTCTTAAGAACTTTCTTTATGTAATCAGTTTGATATAGAAATATCAGCCCCTTTCCTCTATCTCTTCTGATGTCCATGCCTAACATCCTTCTAGCATCACCAAGGTCCTTCATTTCAAACTGATCCTTGAGTTTATCTTTGATGATTTGTATTCTCTTCATACTCTTGCTGGCTATTAGCATATCATCAACATAGATTAAAAGGTAAGATAGCACTCCATTGTTCTCCTTTTGCAGATACACACAGCTATCATGATTGCATCTCTCCAAACCAATGCTCATCATTACACTGTCAAACTTCTTGTACCACTGCCTTGGACTTTGCTTCAATCCATACAATGATCTTTTCAGTAAGCAAACCTTATTCTCCTCTCCTGACTTCTTGTATCCTTCAAGCTGAGCCATGTACAAAGTTTCATCTAAATTTCCATGCAAGAAGGCAGTCTTAACATCTAGCTGCTGCAACTCCATGTCTTCTTGCACTACCAAGGCTAGTAAGATCCTTATTGATACATGCTTCACTACTGGGGAGAATATCTCATGGTAATCGATTCCTTCTTTCTGAGTGAAGCCCTTAGCTACCAGCCTTGCTTTGAACCTCACTTGTTCCTTCCCAGCAACTTCAATCTTCCTCTTAAAGATCCATTTACAGCCTATTAGCTTCTGTCCTGCTGGCCTTTCCACAAGAGTCCATGTCTGATTCTTTTCAAGAGACATGATTTCTTCATTCATAGCTTGAGCCCATTTCTCACTATCTTTAGACCTCATTGCTGCTTGATATGAGCTTGGTTCCTCATACTCTATTTCCTCAGCAACACATAGTGCATAGTTGGCTATATCTGCCTCACCATATCTAGATGGAGGATTTATGGTTCTTCTTTATCTATCTCTTGCTAAGTGATAGGTAGTCAGATCCTCAGGCTCATCCAGCTAGTCATGTTGATTCTCAGTAGCTTGATCATCATCTGAATCAGTGGAGCTTGATCCATCTATCTGATTCTCAGCCTGAGACTCTCCTTGCAACTCCACCTGAATTCCAGATTCTTCATTCCTTAGTTCTGAGTTTGGAGTCCTTTCAGTTTCAGTAGCATGTTGCTTTTCTTTATACCCCATCACTCCTTCTTTAAACACCACATCTCTACTAATGAAACACCTTGGAGTCACATTTTCTAAGCTCCACATCTTATATCCTTTTACTCCATTTGGATAGCCAATAAAGATGCACTTTATAGCTCTTGATTCCAGCTTATCTTGCTTAGTGTGAGCATAAGCTAGACACCCAAAAACCTTTAGAAAAGAATAGTTAGGAGTCTTAGAATATCATACCTCATTAGGAGACTTGAATTGGACTGAAGATGATGGGCTTCTATTGATAAGAAATGCTGCTGTTGAAACTGTTTCTCCCCAAAATGATTTGGACAATCCAGCATCTAAGAGTAAGCATCTCACCATCTCCAAAAGCGTTCTATTCATGCTCTCAGCTACTCCATTTTGCTGTGGAGTAGCTACCACAGTCTTGTGCCCTGAAATACCTTTCTCCTTGCAATAGCTTAGGAATTCTTCTGACAGAAACTCTAAGCCATTATCTGTCCTAAGGTGTTTTAGCTTCTTACCAGTGAGATTCTCTTGCTGTATTAACCATTCTTTAAACTTAGAAAAGGCCTTAGACTTATGTTTAAGGACATACACCCACACCTTCCTACTGTAATCATCTATAAAGGTTATGAAATACCTTCCTCCTCCATGTGTTTCTACTCTAGATGGACCCCAAACATCTGAGTGCACATAGTCAAGTATACTTACAGTGGTGTGTTTACCTTTTGGGAACTGAGATTTTGTGAGCTTCCCTTGGATGCATTGCTCACACTCTTGTGTTCTTCCAGGATTTGAGATAGGGATTAGCTTTTGCCTTGAGAGTTCAGCTAAGCCTTTATCTCCAATGTGACCTAATCTCTTGTGCCAAAGGTTAGTTTGATCTTCATTTGCAGCAGGTGATGCCCCTCCTTCCACTGTGGTTCCTTTGAAAATATAGAGGCCATTCGACTTTATTCCTTTCATCACCACCACTCCATCCTTGGTGACTTGGATTTCCCCACTTTGAGTTTTAAACTCACATCCTGTGGTATTAAGAACACCAAGAGAGATTAGATTTCTTTTGAGTATAGGAATGTACCTCACATTTGTCAAGGTCCTGATCCTCCCATCATGCAGCTTGAGTTTGATGGTTCCTACTCCCATCACCTAACATGAATGATCATCTCCCAGTAGCACTAAGCCTCATTGATGTAATTTTAGTTCACTAAACCAGTTCTTAATCGGGCACATGTGGAAAGAACATCCTGAATCGAGCACCCACTCTCCTTTCATATCAGAGCTGACAACACATAGCATATCGGCGCTATCATATTGTTCTTGGGCAATGGCTGCTTGATCGTTTGAGTTATTTCCACCTTGTTTCTTCTTCCTCTCGGGGCAATTCCTCTTGAAGTGCCCTGGTTTGTGGCAATGAAAGCACTTCCTCACTTCATCTCCTTCAGTGTTGGATCGGGCTCCACCTTGCTTAGTTCGAAGTGAGTTTTGCCTTGAATTTCCTTTTTTGAATTTCTTTCCTTTTACAGCCAATCCTTCCCCAAGGCTTTGTTGCTTCCTTTCAGATTCAGACCCAAGAAATCTTGACCGAATTGCTACCTGAACTTCCTCCAAAGTCAGCGGGATTACCCTTCCATATACGAGAGCATCCTTGAAAGATTGGTATGATTTTGGGAGCACATTCAACAAAAGAAGAGCCTTGTCCTCGTCCTTTTGCTTATCTTCTATGTTCTCCAAATCATCCACCAACTTATTGAATTCATCTAACTTCTCCAGGATCTTCTTATCATCTACAATCTTGAAGGAAATCAGCCTTTGTTTCAGAAATAAACGATTGGCCAGGGATTTTGTTTGATAGAGCGATTCGAGCTTCTTCCAAACCTCCAGTTAATGCCGTTCGTTCTTGATACACCTCCCTCAGCGCCTTCTCACCCAGGCATAGAATGATCGAGCTACGAGCCTTCCGATCGATCTTGATCCGATCTGCAGGTGATAGGGACGATGATTCATCAGAATCATCAACTGGGTCTTCGAAGATTGCTTCCTCCCATCCTTGCTGGATCAAGACAGCCTCCATCTTCGCATTCCATAGTGTGAAGTCACCGACACCCGTGAATTTCTCCACGTCGAGCTTCATTCCAGACATTTACAGTGATTGTGCGTTGAGTAATTCCCACAGACGGCGCCAATTGTGAAGAAAATTGCGCTTCTATGATAGACCATACTCAAACCACAACAGTTTTCTGAAAAACCCTAAAACTACAAGCTTTGATCTTCAAATGCGAACAGAAAATCGAAACAACACACAAGATTTTAGGGTGGTTCGACTCGCCACATCGGCCTACATCCACCATGAAAGGATTGAACGGATTTCACTAAGAAACGAGAGAGAATTCGAAGTTACAAGCAAAATCCCAAAAAATTAGGGTTAATCAACTCTCAAGAACCCTAATTCTCTAATCTCACTCGAAACATAAAATTGCAAAGTAAGATTACAACTGACTATACTCCTATATATACTAAGCAAAAGCCCTTTGTCAATTTAACGGAAATCGCAACCGAATTGGACGAATTTGGCTTTGAAAATCCGAATCTGCGCCCGAGCCCTAGCTGTTGCAACAGCCTAACTACCCTGGACCGGCAGTTAGGGCTAATCTTCCTGCGCCCGGTTCGACCGCTTCCAGACCGGTTCTCGACCCGGTTTTTCCGGTTCCTGAATCTTTGATTTATTTCCGAGCTGCCACTCCACATTCACAAATTTAATAGCAGCAAATGAAGTATATAGAATCTGATATACCCAAGAATAAGGGTGTAGTGAAAGTGAATCCTTAAAATATGATATGAATAGGTAACATAAGAAGATTAGGGCAAATTTTGCCCTACGACCTACATCTCTGCGTCTAGAAGAAGCTTATACATAATGGGATGTTTCTCTATATTTATTAATACATACACAATATGATCTTACCAAAAACAGTGTTTCTCGGGTTCATAGAGGTGATCTGTTTTTATAACGTTCAATACCCAAAATAATCAATAAAATTATTAATAATTCTCGTATGAAACAAATGCATGGATCTCAGTTCTCGGATTCGGGTCGCATTCTTTTTTTTTTTTTTTTGCACCTGGTTTTTTAATTTTGACATCTACCATTATGTTATATTAGATCTACATTTACGTTAATCTACCTCTGCCCGAATTTCATACCTTTTTCAAATTTTTACTTGTTTTTAATTTTGACACATACTATTACGTTTGGTTTTTGTTAAACTTATCTTTATATTATGTTAGACATACATTTACGTTATATTAAACCTACTTTAGTCTAACATAGCACAAATGTAGGTCTACTTAAGCAAATTTAGGTAGGTTTAAACGTGAATACTAGTCGCGTGCAGGGATGTAGGGTGCGTTTTCGGATACGTTGACTAGATCAACCCTAGTGCATGGATTCTGAATCCATGTGTTTGACTCATATAAGTTTTTACCATAAATTAATTATCCATATTCATCCATATCAAATTATCAATTAACTTGAGACTTAAACTTACTTATCATCAACCGGTATCTCATCATCAAAATATAACTTATAACTTAATACTAATATATGATTCTGGTGTGTTATCGACTCCAATTCTAATACATTTAAGTAATACGATTATAGTTAACATATTATAAGTATTATCTTAAGTAATATTTTCACTAAACCTTATACTTCGATTATATAAGTAGATATACTATGAGTAAACAATTGATACCTCATAAATACATAACCAACATGTTCATTAAAATATATATTTCGACTTTATGATTAAAATTTTCATAGAATACAACATTAATATCTTACGGATATATATATATATATATAATATCAAATTAAGAATGCTTTATGCAGATATTTAAATCGGATTTACATACGTTTTTGTCATATTATATAATACATTTTCAAATTTTATATACAAAGAGTTTTTTGCTTCTTGGTTTTTTTTCCTTGTAGGTTAATAATGATGGGAGATTCAATGAACCTAGTCATAGAATAGTGAATAAAGAATTAATTTGGAAGATCCCACCAAAATCAAAACCATCATCGTCTTATTTAACTAACCTCAAAATCGAAACTATCTGTTTTTGCTCCTCTTATATTTCAACCAAAAACTTCATTTACAGTCGAAAAACTATGGCGGCATTGGATACAAATTCAGGCCCAAATTCGAGCATATCGCCTCGCAATTCGTACGGCGCGGTGGTTCTCGGTGGCACCTTCGACCGCTTGCACGACGGCCACCGCCAATTCCTTAAGGTCTGTGATTTCGCCGCCGCTTATTTCTTGTATTTATGCAATCCTTTATTATTTTGATTTCTCAGGCTGCTGCGGTTTTGGCGAGGGATCGAATTGTTGTTGGTGTTTGCGATGGCCCTATGCTCATTAATAAACAGGTACTCATTCCTTTTGAAGTTGCAATGTTGTTTCTCTTTTGAGTAGGATTCTTGTGAGTTTGTATGATTGAGTTTGGTTTGTTGGCAGTGGGGTGGATTCGTGGCCGTTTCATATGAGTCTTTTTGTGTCTGTTTTGCTGAACTTACCTGAGTTGATATGAGAACTCTTGGTGATTGATAATCAAATGGGTTGTGATGATTTGTGTTTAGAAATTGTTCATTTTTTGATGCTTCGACTTGTGATGTTGAAGAACAAACATGATGGACTATGATTCGGATTTTTTAAAGTTGGCAATCTGGTCTTGTTGCCATTTTCAGAGATAGCATCAAGATCTAATAACTTTTTGTAGTTTAGATGTCATCAAAGTCGCTAACAGCAACACAAAAATCAACTAAACTATTATAGAACCGAATGAAATTGCAATCAATAACTGAAGAGCTATCGTTATGAAAATTTTGTATTAAACTGCTTATATGTTAGTTGTGTCTAAGGTGATGAACAAAATGCCTACTTATAGAATATAGTCATAGAGATATGATGTTTTGCTTGTAATTACTAAGATTTTAGAACCAATTGAATGCTTACTAAGCCTATTGTTCACACTAGTACTTGAACAAAAGGAACTAAAAATGTTCAGATGATCATGCAACAAGCCTCTTTTCAGATTCTTAAAGTTGGAAAGTAAGTTTTCAGTTTAGAGAGAATAGAAGACTAAATAGGAAAAATATTAAATGTCATAAATTTTTTGAGATATTTACATTTAGTATTTTAATAATTGTTATAGATAGATAGATAGATAGATAGATTTAAAAAAAAGTTGATTATCTTTTACTTAAAAGTTTCTCTAAAAAAAAAAAAATTTATTTTACTTCAAGTTGTAAAATAAACCACTCCCTTACCCTCCCCCCCTCAGCTTTTCCTAGAACTGTCATAATATAGTTATAATCATTTTATAAGAAAAAATTAAGGATAATATTATAAATATAAAATTGTTCATAATAGTCAACTTGACTGGCAAAAATTCTCCCATGCAAATTTTAAGGTAATAATTTTTACTATATAAAATTATTGGTTCTTTCTTATTTTTCTTCATTTTAAATTCTTGAACTTTAGATTTGTACAACTTTATAAATCACACATAAAAATATGCCAACTAAAGTTAATAACATGAAAGAATTAACCTTATACTTAGATATTGAAATTGAAACTTTCTTTATAGTTCTATTATTTAAGAATTTATCTTTTGTTTGTTATCAAAAAATTAATTATTTCAGAAATTTAACTGAAGCTCCTATAATTAACTTTTTAAAACCTATAAATCTATGTCCCTCTAAAGAATTAAATAGTATCATAACTGTTTGTGATAATCAACTATATATTACCTCTGTTATATAAATTCTTCTATACTTGATTATAATATATCATTTGAAAGCTCATGAAATACCTTTCAATATAAAACTAATTTTTTTTAGAAATTCTAAATATAAAGAAACACTTATAATGTTTTATACATATTAAGTGATGCTTATATCCTTCTGTTTTCATTTTTTAATGCTTACTTAAGTGAGGATATTTTTGTCCATACATTAATGTCCAAGAAACCATAAGCATATTCACACTTCTCTAGAATATGGAAAGAGTGTTAAATGTGTCTATTGATGAGCGCTTGCATTGAAAAGTCACATGCTTCTTGACTTTATAAATACCTTTTGATGAAATGGTTAAGGTCTAATTTTTCTTGGACATAGAGATTTGATCATTTCAAAGACGGTGGATACACCATACCTCATTTCTTATACACTATCAACTCCAATGTGTTAGCTTTTCTCATGATGTCATTTATGTTCCATCATTTTACTATCAGATTGGAAAGAATATAATGTATTTCAACTTCATTTTGCAGTACTCTGATCTAATAGAGCCAATTGAACAAAGAAGGCAAAATGTTGAAAACTATATAAAGGTAGTTGATACATGCAAAGAAGATGCTTCCGGTGTTCATATCCTTTTCCGTTAAAAAAAATTGTTATTTTATTTTGCTGATGTTATCTTATTAGAGTCTACATGAAATTTCCTTTTCCTCTACAAGGGCCGTGTTCTTAACATTGCACTTATATAATGACATAAGTAAGTGAGATAATGAACTTGGTAGTTTTATAGATTCTTTCCCTTCCCACAATCGATGATTTGCCATCATTAAAGAATGAGAAAACATAGAGCGTCCTATTTTATGAAGGCACTACAGCCTATTTTATGAAGCCAAACTATTGAAATATGCAATATAGGCAGGTATGCTATTGCTACCTTGTAATATATTTGGTTCTAATTGCTGCGTTTTTCATAATGTATTGTCATGAACATAACTCTTTCTTCTTTTCCTGGAAATTATGTCTCCAGTCTGTTAAACCGGAGTTGGTTATGCAAGTAGAACCTATTGTGGATCCTTATGGTCCTTCAATTGTCGATGATTATTTGGAGGCTATCGTTGTCAGGTCCATACATATTCTGCAAATTGTACTTATGCAATTATTGTCTTCTTTTTCTTCGATGACTGCACGTAAATCCACTTGTTTTGTCTATATATTGAGCCACATGTTCTTATTTTGTGCTGTGCTCTTCACTTTAAGGATTAGAATATAATCCAATGATCCATGATTCAATTCCAAAAACCTCCCTATTTTGGGATAAATTTGTGTGTTAAGCTATATACCTACAAATTTGCAGAGGTTGAGAATTTGGACTTCTTTAGAGAGCCCATAGTGCTTTGCTTTTTAGAAATTGTAAATGTCGTTGTGAAGACTAGTTCCTGTTGTGATACTTCAACGTCCTGCTATATGACTAAAGGAAAACTGAAATATTATATGTATATATTGAAAATGGTGAAAAGGATACAAAAGACAGTGAGATCATTATGCGCTATATTGATGCATCAGGTAATCCACCTCCACTGCATGCAGTTATGATGGAACACAATTGATATTTTACCAGCATTCCTGTGATTGATTTTTTTAACTAAAACTACATATTGCATGTTCTGTATGAGAACCTGTCTCAAAGTTGCCTTGAACTTGATTACTAGAAGAGATAACTACACGTACACACACATATATGCAGTCATGATATAGTTGATGATGGTTCCTTAATACTAATAGTGCCTGGCTTCAATCAAAGTTGTGCGAGTTTTGTATGCTATATAGTCTTTCATATGTTAGCGGTAGCTAACTCGATGTGCTTTTGTAACAGTAAGGAAACATTTCCCGGAGGACTATCTGTCAATAAGAAAAGGGCTGAGAAAGGACTTTCACAACTGAAGGTTTTGAACAAGCCAATATGCATGAGTTACTTGTCATATCCTTGAAAAAAATCAAATAACATTTCCTTCTTAAATTCTGCAGATTGAAGTTGTTGATTTAGTCCCTGAAGAATCTACTGGAGACAAATTGAGTTCGACAGCATTAAGAAGAAGTGAAGCCGAGAACCAAAGGAAGCTTCAAGCGGAAGGTCAGTTTTAATACACATTGGTGGCTAAATGGCTGTACTCAATTCTTTTATTCCAATCATTGGAGTTCATTCTTCCTCGTCGTCTTGCTTTAAAAACTGATGTGCAGAGATACATATACTTCACCTGGTATTATAACATTCAGAAAAATAGAACTATATATGAAATTGCTAATGCAAATGATGCTACCTCAGTGAATTGCCATCATTGAATCCATCCTCTTGATTATTGTAGGGTCCAGAAATTCGGGTCAAATACCCGTACCGGTGTGATTATCCGGGTTTGGTTGTTTATAGTCTTAAATTTTACATTGTATGTGGTGGTACTTGCAAAAAGTTTTCTTTATTACCTACGGCTTCTATTGTTCGGAGCCCATTTCTTCCTTCTTGTTTCTAATGTACCATTCATGTGAGCTAAATTATTCATTCCTATGTCCAAGATCAGTAGTTCTACGTATATAATTTCAATTTATGCATTTATTTTAAAAATACTTTGTCCAATTCATTTAAGTGTCGTTTTATAGTTGTACACACAAATTAAGAATTATTTATTATTTTATTATTCTAATATGGTCTTCTTTAATTACGCTTTTCTTTGACCTTTATTGAAAATGTGGGTAATTTATACATCAATTAGTTTAGGAATTAATTAAGCATATGAGTAAATTATGGAAATAGTTCACCCAAACATCAATTAAAAAAGTAAAATTTTAAGAGCATAAAAAGTAAAAAAAAAAAAAACACTTGAAATGGATTGGTGGGACTGGAGTAGTATGAAAAAAAATTAAATAGTTGTGAATATTGCGTGGTGTAGGCAATCTTCCAATTATTTGAATATTACTTTTGAGCATCTCTAATTTGGTAGTTAATTGCTATGCTACAGATGAGAATCTTGAACAATACAACTACCATATATTATTATTATTATATAAGAGGGCTGCAAATCTGAAATAAGAGAAAGTAAATAGTTCAGATAATTCAAAATTAAGTCTCAAATACCTTCAGAAGCTTTCAACAATTGGAAGTTAATTGAATTCACAAGTAAATGAGATTTCCACCAAAATCCCCACACAATCTGTGTTGATCACTGGCCCGTCTTCATCATTCTAGTGATAGTTAATTTTCTTTAGAAGCTTCTTTTCCTGTAGCGAAAAGGCTTTCATAACATCGTTAAAATCCTTTTTCACTAACTGGTGGTGATCTACTGATCTTACCCTCACCTCAAGAATCTTTCATGCCATTGCTAATCAATGTCTATACAACATTTTCTTCATCATCCAGCCTATCACTCCAAATCATCTACCAAATCTCCGAACTCTTCGTTGTCGTAGTTCCTCGAGGGAAATTGAATACGTGTCAGTTTCAAAGGGCGGGGAGAATCCATTACCATTACGTTCTGTTCCACACACTTCACAAACACTTAACCAACCAGTATTATCATATGTACATGCTGGACATCTCCACACTTGCGTCTCACTTCCATGAAGAGTTCCTCTACCATAAACTCGGCCCCGTGAAGGCCAAAGCATACCATTGACAAATCTTAACGGCCAACTCAGCAAACTGGTGAAACCCCTGACTATCTTTACAAATGGATTAGCACCAGAATACCAACCTTTCAGATATATGTAGAGAAGTCCAGCAAATATCCCTCCAAGATGGCCCAGAAACGAGACGCCAGGTACAAACATTTGGATAAGAATAAGTTCCGCCCAGGCAGCATAACGTGCAGGAACCATAAGTCCATGCACATATGTATAATTATCCGACTGAGAATAAAGGACTACTTTCATGGCAAAAAGCACACCGGAGAATCCCACAGCATATTCGTTGTAATAGGGTCTTTCATAATCGAACAGAACAAGAACTTTCGCTAGCAACAATGTGATGCCTTGAGACATACCAACAAGAGATGCGATCATAGAAGCAAACTCAATGCTTCCCATTGCATTCTCCAATTGTATCCCCTTCCATAACAGTGATAACATATTGTATACAAGGTGAGGCTCATTAATGTGATAGAATGCAGATAAAAGTAGACGCTTCAAATCCTTGTTCTGCTTCAACAAAAAGTAAACCGATGTGTTACAATCATAAAAAATGACATGGTTAATCATGTCTCTAATTCACTGACTTCTATACAAGTCTCTCCTAATCCTTAATTTTATACACCAAGCAGCAACTGTCAATAATTAATTCAAATGCAACCCAGCTGTAACTCAAAATATTCAACTAGACAAAAAATACAATTGAAGGAGTCCTTGAGTTTATTTGTAACCATTTAGATGACTGGTCATCTGTCCCTAGTAACAGATACAGTTGTAAAATGTACAGATTTAGTGTAAAAATATCAAGATGTGTGATGCAAAGGTGAAGGTTATTCCTACTCACTTTTACTTCAAATAATTGAATGATGCCACAATAGGATCTCAGAATGGTTCATACTTCATATTAGTAATTACACAATGCTAAATACATCAATCAGCACCCAAGTCTAAACTATAACTTCAAAGTGAAACATCTGAGAGAGACTCTCAAAACTAGACATCTGTTCGAAACACATAATAAAAGAACACTTTTAGAGACAAGGGGAATTAAATGAAACCAACTTTGAGATTATTTGTACACATGAGTTAAAACAAAGACCAGTTACTTGGAAGGAATCATACAGATCCCATCCTCCTACTCGGTTGAAAGATTGTTGAAAAACTATTCAGGTTTACCAACACGAATTACAACATCAGCCTGGTGAACTACTTCAGTAACTACAATATGCTATGTTTAACAGCCATGTAACAAATTAATGCTACGTATAAAGCTACTCTCTAATCTACAATTCATTCTCAAGAAATCCAGGACAGCAATCAAAACTGAAAGGAATTTCACATCAAAAAGTAACATCATGGTGATGCAAGCACTCTGGAACTAGTGGGAAACTATTAGAAGGAAACATTTTGCGATTCAGATATCAATTCTAGTGCTGGTTCATCAAAGAAAAACACAGTCCACTTAAAACTTTACTTAAAAAAAGCTCTTCTACATGGCAGTGAACAAAGCAATTTACACAAAGATTTATCTTCACAGTGTCAGTTAGGCCAATTCCTCAGAAAACTAATGATACTGACAGTAACGGAACTAAGCTAATCCAGAATGTTTTTAGTCAACATCCCACAAATTCAGAGAATGGTACACTGAAAGTCTGAAGGCATCGCAAGAAAAATGCAGATTAAAAAAAACATGGAATCCAAAATAGATGAATAAATTCATAAAAGGGAAAATCACGAAATTAAAAACAAAGAGTAATTAATAAATAAGAAATAGGTAAAGTAGGAGATAAATGAATCAGTCGTTACCTTGAGAATTAGGTATGGATTGAACCAAACTTGATTGAGAGTTGGGAGAAATTGATCAAGAAATTTGGGTCGCAAATAGATAAGAGTATTAGCTGCAATAAGGCCCGCCGTGACGGGTGGCTTTCTGTCGAGACGGGCATACTCCGACGCCGCCTGCAACAAGAGCAGCCCAAGCATTCCTCCGCCGCTTCTTCTTCCTCTCTCCATCGGAGCAATATCTGACTTTCAATTGGGATTTTCTTAGTGAGCCTGGGAGAAAGATAACCGCCAAACGAATGTGCCACAACCTTCTAGATCTTTATTACTTTGCAAAATAAAATCAACATTAATATATAAATAATGGGCCTGAGCCCATATTAGTGTAGGCCCATTTGCATCATGAAAGAAAAGATATAGAAGGCCGTTAACTAACCGACGAAAATGGAACGCAAAGTATACTCAACTCTCCCCAGTCCAAAACCCTAGCCACCACTACCCGGCGGCGATCATGGACGACGTTTGCGAAGGCAAGGACTTCTCCTTTCCAGTTCAAGAAGAGAAGATCCTCACATGGTGGGACGAAAATGATGCCTTCAAAACTCAGCTCGAGCGCACCAAGCAATTCCCCGAGTACATCTTCTACGATGGCCCGCCCTTCGCCACCGGCCTCCCTCACTACGGCCACATTTTGGCCGGAACAATCAAGGACATTGTGACTCGATATCAGTCGATGACGGGTCATCACGTGACCCGAAGATTCGGATGGGATTGCCATGGATTACCTGTGGAGCATGAGATTGATCAGAAGTTAGGGATTAAGAGCAGAGAGGATGTGATCAAGATGGGAATTGGGAATTATAATGATGAGTGTAGGGGGATTGTGCAGAGGTACGTGGGTGAGTGGGAGAAGACTGTGATTAGAATGGGGAGGTGGATTGATTTCAGAAACGATTATAAGACTATGGATTTGAACTTCATGGAGACTGTGTGGTGGGTTTTTGGTCAGTTGTTTCAGAAGGGCCTCGTCTATCGAGGCTTCAAGGTATGAAATACTTCGATCTTTGCTCAGTATAAAAATCCAGTTGTTTTTTCAGCTCAAATTATGGTTTCGAATTTCATGCTTTTGTACTTGGGATTCTGGAATGATTCTCTGTCTTGATCATAGTATTATGAAATTTGATTTTGTTATTGGTGTTGAATGAGCTTTGCTTACGTTATTGTTGCAGGTTATGCCATACAGTACAGGTTGTAAGACTCCGTTGTCGAATTTTGAAGCCAATTCCAACTATAAGGAGGTTCCTGATCCTGAAATCATGGTGGCTTTTCCTGTTATTGATGATCCGGATGGTGCATCTTTTATTGCATGGACCACCACACCTTGGACCTTGCCTAGTAATCTTGCACTCTGCGTCAATGCTAATTTTGTATATGTGAAGGTCCGCAACAAGTTCAATGGGAAAGTCTATGTGGTTGCTGAATCTCGTTTGTCGGAGCTTCCTGTTGAGAAGGCAAAGAAAGGTGCACCTGATGGAGCTGTTGTTGGTTCTGAAAATTCAAATTCAAAGCCCAAGTCTGCTGGAAAAACTAAGAGTGTTGATACATATGAGATTTTGGATAAGTTTTCTGGGGCATCGCTCGTGGGAAAGAAGTATGTCCCTTTGTTTGATTACTTCAAGGACTATTCTGATGTGGCATTTAAAGTTGTCGCGGATAATTATGTAACTGATGACAGTGGTACTGGAATTGTTCACTGTGCTCCTGCATTTGGTGAAGATGATTACCGTGTTTGTATGGAAAATGGGATAATTATTAAGGGGGAAAAGCTGGTTGTAGCAGTGGATGATGATGGATGTTTTACTGAGAGAGTTGTTGAATTTAGAGGGCGCTATGTCAAAGAAGCAGATAAAGATATTATCCAGGCAGTGAAGGAGAAAGGCAGGCTTGTCAAGGCCGGAAGCTTTACCCACAACTATCCTTTTTGCTGGAGATCTGACACTCCTCTCATCTACAGAGCAGTACCCAGCTGGTTTGTGGCTGTGGAAAAGATCAAAGATCAATTGCTAGAGAACAACAAACAGACATACTGGGTACCTGACTTTGTGAAGGAAAAACGTTTCCATAATTGGCTTGAGAATGCTCGAGATTGGGCCGTCAGTCGAAGTAGGTTTTGGGGAACTCCACTTCCTTTATGGATTAGTGAAGATGGTGAAGAGATTGTGGTCATGGATTCCATCGAGAAACTGGAAAAACTTTCTGGTGAAAAGGTAACAGACTTGCATCGTCACAAGATTGATCATATTACTATCCCTTCAAGTCGTGGTCCAGAATTTGGTGTTCTTCGACGAGTGGAGGATGTGTTTGATTGTTGGTTTGAGAGTGGATCCATGCCTTATGCTTATATCCACTATCCATTTGAGAATGTTGAACTTTTTGAAAACAATTTCCCTGGACATTTTGTGGCTGAGGGTCTGGATCAGACTCGGGGATGGTTCTATACTCTCATGGTTTTGTCAACTGCACTTTTTGGAAAACCTGCTTTCAGAAATCTCATTTGCAATGGTCTTGTACTGGCTGAGGATGGGAAGAAGATGAGTAAGAGATTGAAGAACTATCCTCCACCCTCCGAAGTTATTAATGATTATGGAGCTGATGCGTTAAGATTATACATCATCAATTCTCCTGTTGTTCGTGCTGAGCCCTTGCGCTTTAAAAAGGAAGGAGTGTATGGTGTGGTAAAAGATGTTTTCTTGCCATGGTATAATGCATATAGGTTCCTTGTGCAGAATGCTAAAAGACTTGAAGTTGAGGGATTTGCTCCGTTTACACCCGTTGATCAATCCATTCTTCAAAAGTCGTCAAATGTCCTTGACCAATGGATCAACTCAGCAACTCAGAGTTTAGTACATTTTGTGCGGCAAGAAATGGATGCTTATAGACTGTACACAGTGGTTCCTTACCTCTTGAAGTTTTTGGACAACTTGACAAATATATATGTTCGATTCAATCGGAAGAGACTGAAAGGTCGTACTGGTGAAGAAGATTGTAGAACTGCTCTTTCCACACTTTATTATGTGCTTTTGACGGCATGTAAATCTATGGCTCCATTCACACCGTTCTTCACGGAAGTTCTTTACCAGAACTTGAGGAAAGCTAGCAATGGATCAGAAGAAAGCATTCACTATTGCAGTTTCCCTACAGTAGAAGGAAAGAGAGGAGACCGTATCGAAGAAAGTGTTGATCGCATGATGACAATAATTGATCTTGCACGCAACATTCGCGAGCGTCATAACAAACCTCTTAAAACCCCACTTAAGGAGATGGTCATTGTACATCCTGATTCAGACTTTTTGGATGATATTGCTGGTAAGCTGAGGGAGTATGTGCTTGAGGAGCTCAATGTGAAGACTTTGGTTCCATGCCACGATGCGTTGAAATACGCTACTTGCGTGCTGAACCTGATTTCAGTGTGCTGGGGAAAAAGCTTGGTAAATCAATGGGAGCTGTTGCAAAGGCAGTGAAGGCAATGTCAACAGAAGATATATTGGCTTTTGAGAAAGCTGGAGAGATCACTATTGCTTCTCATGTTTTGAAGCTTAGTGATATCAAGATTAATCGGGAGTTCAAGCCTCCTGGTAATGCAAAGGCTGAAGATATGGATGCTAAAGGTGACGGTGATGTCTTGGTGGTATTGGACTTGCGTGGAGATGAGTCTCTGTATGAAGCTGGGGTTGCCCGTGAAATTGTGAATCGGATTCAAAAACTGAGGAAGAAAGCTGCCCTTGAACCCACTGACTTGGTGGAGGTTTTCTTCAAATCATTGGATAAAGAAGACAAAACTGCTAAAGAGATCTTAGAATCACAGGAAGCATACATCAGAGAAGCAGTTGGGTCTCCATTGCTGTCCTCTGATTTGATGCCTCCTCATGCTGTGGTTGTAGCTGAAGAAAGCTTCCATGGGATCTCAAACCTCTCATTCACCATCACATTAGCTCGACCAGCTCTTGTATTCGACTCAGATGCCCTTGCTGCATTGTATGATGGGAACACCAAGTTTGCTCATGGATTGCAGGTCTATTTGTTGATGAGAGATCACCATAATTTGAAGGCAGAATTCCAACTTGGAAAGGGCAAGATCCAGATTAACTGCATTGAAGGTCAACCTCCAGCAACTGTGGTGTTGGGTGAACACGTATTCTTGACAGTAGGTGATTATCTCTCAAGCAAGAAGGGGAGCCAGTGAATTTGATTTCAATCAACACTCAGATCATTGTTTTTGTTGTGTGTGTGCTTATCTACAAGGGTAGAGCATTGCTTGGCCATTGTTTTCTTGATAGAAACTTATTGATGCTGAATTTCATTCCTAATTTTTGTTTTTCTTTCTGCATTACTTCAATGAAAAGTAAATATTCCTTCTTTTTCTGTGAGGCTTAGAGCAGTTTACATGACTACGAATTGGAGGACTACGATCCTCACTCTCATGACACCATTGTATTAATCATAGCAATAGTGGTATGTTTGGTATAGACCATCATTGTTCTGATCAGATGCAACATATGACATATCTTAACCAACATGATGTATAGAAGTCAAATTCATATGATTGAGCATAAAATAAAAAACATAAGTCGGTTGCAATAAAATTACACATTTTTCCACACAAGTACAGCAACCAAGTGAACTGATCGATCATCATCAGTAAAACAAAGCCAAGTTCCAAAGGCTTCGGTAACAAATACATGACAAATCCTAGTCTTGATTAGTTCCCAATGGTGTATGGCAGCATGAAAGCATCAATTGTCTCTATGTTTTCCTTTTCTTCTATTGTATCAAGATGACCTCGAGTTTACAATTCTCCTAGCATCATCCAACGTCAATTCTTCATACACCTGAAAGTTGAACCATAAAAGAGTGTCTTTGTGAACTAATCCTAAATAAGATCAACGGAAACAAATGAAGATACTATGATGTTTTGGGGCATTCAATTGCAAAGAAAAGTCAACTTAATAGACTCACTAGTTTCTTGTAAACTTGTTGAAATGCCCTGCAGAATCTCTCCGCTTCAGCTGCTCCCACCTTAAAAAATGCAAACTCCAAAAATTACATTGCAGGACTTATTTTTAATTTTCCACAACTGAAGAATTTCCTTCATTTACAAAGATTATATATAAAGAAGATACTATAAAAAAGATCGTTGAGCTTTCCTAATATACCAGCTCAGCTAATATATAATATAGCCTTAAAATAATGAGATTGCATCAAAATAGAGCTATGTATTAAACTGGAAATTAACCTGTAGCTCAGATTGACTCAAAAATTTGAAGATCTATAAGAAACCTAAGTGAAAACAACTCAGAATATGGTATTATGTTACAAGGTCAATTTCAATAATACAAGGCATACCTTCTGTTCAGCAGCTGACTTTAGTTTATCCCAAAATGCTCCTGCCATTGCAAATCAACACATACATAATCAGTTGCTACAAAAGAAAAAAGAAAAAAAAAAAAAAAAAACTGATCTCTCAATTATGTACTAAAGATCTTACTTGCTCAGTTTTCATATAGTTCTACATTGCCCAATATAAATGTATGACTAAGATTAAGTAGGATTCTTTATTACGTAGTAAAATAAAAGAAAAAATCTGTGAGTGCATACATAGTAAAGTTCAGAGAACAAAGACAGCATGATAGTGAGATCAAAGGTATGGTTGATTATAATGTTGAAAACTACCTCAAATCTCGTAAATTAATGAGTCAAAAACTACCAAATTTATTAGCCATGTACAACTTTGCAGATAAAGATATAAAACCAAAAACGCAGAAGTTTCTTGGGAGGATCCTAAATCATGTTTGTTTTACTTTGTCTTATAGAAGGAAAGATGGAACAGAAACGACAAAGTTTGTGAGCATTAAGCTGCAGGTTGTTCAGACGAAAAAAGATAAAAATATATTGAATTGGCTCTGCATGCAATTCAGGTTGGTAACAAAAAACAAGCATCTCATAATATATCACTAAAACCATCAAAAATGGTGAAGCAGAAAAGCAATATTCCATGACCATATGCACATGATTCCACTTTCCATTCGTATCAATACCCTTGTTATCCTCAGCACTCCATGCATCTTGCCACTCCTTTGCCTGAGAGCATACCTTAATGTTAGATACCAGAAGACAAGCAAACATTAGAGCATTGTGCAGAAAACTTATTAAGTACCTGCTCACTTGGTCCAGATCTAGATGACTGTCCTGAAAAATCCAAATCTGCCTGAAAATAAAACTTGATTTTAACATTTATATACCCAATCAATAAAAACGACAAATCAATCATGCATAATGGCCTTAACAATCCATGCAATGAACAATGCATCCAACTCAACTATACAAAAATGCCCCTTACACACTATACTTCTCTTTGAACATATAATTCAATTAATCAAAATGTTTGCTTTCCAGTCCATTCTCTCAAAATGCTCATATTAAGAACAGAAAGAACCACAGGCCACATACAAAGGCAAGATATTAACAAAAGAAGACTAATTTCAGCTGTTGGGACATAAACATTAGGATGAAACCAACAAAAGGTAGAGAAACGTTTGCAATCAATATCTTTAAAAAACCAATCACCAACAAAAGTTAAATCAGTTTTTCTTTAAATATGTTGACCAGCAGAAACTCTCATTCTTGGCATTGCCACTCTTTCATCAAAAAAATTTACAAAATCCAAAATACCAAGTAATCAAGCAATTGTAATAAAATAAAAATCTACCCAATGTAAAGATACCAAAAATAAGCATTATTCAAACGAAGTGCACGTTTATAGCTATATCTACCCATTAAGGAATTTAAACTGTAGGCCCAAAAATAAACAATGAACTCCAACACTGTTAAAATTCAACAAGAAAGAGCTCAAAGTGTCCATTACACAAATAAAATAGATAAGAAGTAGAAGTGTAAAATAACTCTACAAAACCCACAATTTATCCCCTTTTTTTTTTTGGATGACCACAACTCAACAATCGAAATAACAAGCAAGCACATATATACATAAATACCCAAGAACCAATGTATAACTACTTGGAATAATCCTTCCCCACCCCGACACCCACCCCCACCCCCCACCAAAAAAAAAAAAACTACTTGAATAATATATACGTGTGTGTGGAGGTTTACGTGATAATCGGGAGATCGGACGATGGGGAAGAGCTCCAGCACCCGTCGGAATTCATTCTCATCCATCGAGATTTAAGCTATATCTTTCACCGCTGTAATGCGAAAATGGTGAAAGGAAGCTCTGCGATTTTGTTTTCTGGTTAAATTGTCCTTTCTTCCAATATTTTAGTAATTAGCAATTTGCACCCTCTAATTACACTTTTTTGCTTTTTTGCATCCTTTATTTTCTACCTTGGCGTTTCACATCCTATACCACTTGGGCCCGTTCGGTACACAGGTCGGGATTGACAGGAACTGATAAAATCAGTGGGATTACACTGTTCACTTTTATAAATTGGGTGTTTGGTATGAAAGTTTTGTAATAGGTTTGATTACAATTTATTGTTTGGTATGGATGAGTAGATGTTTGTAAGTTGGTTTAATTATTATTTGTTGTTTGGTATATTTGTTACTATGGATATAATAGGTAAATTTACTAAAATGTCCCTAAAATTAAAAGAATAAAATTAATTGAATTTTTTAAAAAGGAATAAACTAAATTACACTCCTACAATCCCTTCCCCCCTCTTCCATTCTTCTCCCAAATTGGATTGAGCAATGATATATTAGAATAGAAGTAATAAGAATAATAAATCATGTTTAACATATAATTGGAACTCGTTATTCAAATATCCAGCCACTTTACACCTACTTTAAAAGTTTATGATGAGCACTGATACTATGTACTCAAATGGGTTGTGGTAGGTCTATGAGAAACCACAAATACGCTGCCACATAATGGGAACTGAGGCCTCTTCAAATGGAAAAAATCAAGCCCTTCATTTCTATTCAATGCATTTACAGTTGAGTGAATAAATCTTGTTGCACTCAGCCATCTTGATAGAAGTTGTTGTTCTTTTTCCCAGTAGAAATCTCGAGAATCAGAATTTCATAGCTAAAAACATCCAATTTTTCTAAAAATCTTCCTTCTAGGGAGCCATATAACCGCTGCAAGAAAATCAAGCATAGCTAGCCATTTTTAATACCAGAGGATCTACACAGATTTAGCAGAGGCAACCAAAATATATGTATTCAATACCAAACCTAATTCGAACAACAATGTCACCAAACCAGAACAAAGATGGACCTTTAACCAAATAGAAAAAAGTCCAAACTTTTATTAGGCATGTATTCATATATCAACGTCGTTTCTCTATTCTCTATACAACATCCAAGTAACCTAACAAGATTCATGTGCTGAAGTTTGGAAATAAGCACCAATTCATTCATAAACTCTTGCACTCCCTGTGAAGATGCCTTCCAAAAAGCTGTGCAATTACACGTCCATTCTCCAACTCCCCCTGAGATTATGGAGGCAAATATATAGAAAATCTGAAATTTAATCGATTCTCCAACTCCCCCTGAGATTATGGAGGCAAATATATAGAAAATCTGAAAGTTAATCGATTTGAACTCACCCATTTCAATCTATTAGAATTTTCTATTACATTTTATCATTCTTCAATTCTTGAGTGTAGAAATACCTAAATTTATTGTCTGAACATCTTTTATTTTTCCCAACAGAAATAAAGAGATTCATACCAAGTGTTCTTTCAAGAATTGTAACATGATAAACTAAAATAGGAGATTGAAATGCATAAAGAAAAATCCCAAATGCTTACATTTCACCATAGAGAGATTAAGCATTTCGAGAGATATCATCAATGTGATGATTCTTCAATAATTGGTTCGCTACAATGAGCAACACACACATTTGTATCTAAGCATAATTATAAATAGTAATGCCTCTCAGCAACCATTACTTCAATGATAAATGGTAGTATACATATATGGCCTATGAAATAGATATATGGAATGGATTCTCATAGCTCATTCCTAAGAACGTAACCATGACTGTCTCAAATCTTCGAGCAATCTTCAGAGATACGGCTCAGTGCAATGGCTGTCTTGGAGCCCGATGGACGACCTAAGTATTGGCTGATGTACTTACCAGCAGACAAGAGCTTGTCCATGTCAACGTTAGTCTTCACACCAAGACCGTTGAGCATGTAAACAACATCCTCAGTGGCAACATTTCCGGAAGCTCCCTTAGCATAAGGGCACCCTCCTAGACCCGAAACTGATGAATCAACTGTGCTTATTCCCATCTGTTAATGAAGTTTTACATGAAAAACGAATTGAAACACTTGGAGAACCACAAATAACGAAGATGTAAAAAGAAGAGGCTTGTATATGTCTATCCCATATGTAAAAAATCAAACATCTCAAGAGGTCTTTTTTTCCCTAACGAATCTAGCTCTAAAAGATCAAAATCAAGCTTGCATGAAAAAGACTTTTTGGAAGTCTACTGAACTTATTGGTGATTGATCAAGTCATGGTGGTTAGCTATGACTAGATGTTGATTGCATTATACATGGTAGTGAGAGAGAAGTTACTTACTTGAAGGGATAACAGAATATTAGGTAGAGACTGCCCATATGTGTCGTGGAAATGAACTGCAAGTTTCTCGACAGGGACAACAGCCATCACTGCTTCAAGCATAGGAAGTACAGAACCTATGCCAAAAACAAAGTTCAGATAGAAGATCTGGGAAAGGATTCAGGGAAACTGTATCTGAACGCAGAAATATTGTAGGAATATGTAAAGCAAGTTTTCGGTAACCTTCATATTGTTAATAGTCCACAGTAAAGACATCATATATTAGAAACATGAATGTTTTATCAGGACAGAGAGAGTATCATTAACTATAAGAAATCAAACTAACAGCAATTTACATTTGGCGAGATAAGAAGGGTAAAATTACTTGAAAGCAAACTGGGTAGAGTTTTTCTGTCACAGAAATACATAATAAATTACACAGAAGTTGCATCTCCAATGAGGGAACACAAGGTGAGAGTTGTCATTATCAACCTCAATAAAACTTAAAAATTCAGTTTACAGATGCCTTAAGTTAGATTGTGACTTTCAGCTTCTTTCAAGCCAGATGGAGTGCTTGGGAGCTCAATGTTCCACAATTAAGCAGCCAAGTCATAAGTTCAATGCATCATCTACTCTTGCTGTTAACACAGTTTTGCAAATCTGTCAATTCGACACAATATCCTCACCCTTTTAATTATGCCCACATTACAGAATAAATAAACTAATAAGCTAACATCAACCACTTTAAATCACTAAAATAATTTTTTTTACATGTTAGACATTGAATTTCACAAGATAACTGCCGAGGTTAATAAAGGTAAATAATTGGCTGGTTTGGTAGCTGTCCTGAATAAACCATGTAGTGGTTTCTTATAATATCACAAGTTGCGTCCAAGGCAAGGAAAACAACTCATTTAAGTTCATAAATAAAATAAAATGAGTTGTCTAGGTAATTACCAGGTGTAGCAACTCCTATTGTATCTCCAAGTGAGATCTCAAAACAGCCCATATCATGAAGTTCCTTTGCTACATATGCAACTTTTGATGGGGAGACAAATCCTTCAACTGGGCATCCAACAACACAAGAGACATACCTGTCGAATTGTTGCATACATATTGTCAACTGAACTCAAACCTATAATGATGAAGAATGCACGGTCTATAATGATAAAGTTTTGTCATATACTTGATCTTGAAGTGACGGTGTCTCCTAATGGACCAGTAGACGAGTTTAAGAAATTATTACTAAAAGTTGATACTACACAGTAAGGAAATCACTCTGAAATGGCTAAGTAATTGCCCCAGAGCTTAAATCCTGATCACTCAGGTATAGACAAGCTCTTTCCAATATTTTCCTCTAGGGAACATAATAGGAAACAAAAAGATAAACATGTGGAGGATGTTTTAATTTTACATCTTTTTTGTTTCTTCTTATTTGAATGTTATTTACCTGCAAAGCTGAAATTAAACCAAACCCGATAGATTGAGATCTACAGGAATATAACTAAGCATGACAGAGTACAATCTCAAAGTTGTTGAGCTAAATAAAGCAATCATTATACAACTTAGAAAGAATAAGGGTGACTGCAGAAGCAATTTATGGCATTAAGGATCAACATGGGCCAAGCAGAACTATTAGAAGAAGAAAGAACTCAAAAGAAATTGTCATCATTTTTCAAGTATTTAATATAATTGCCAAATAAAAATAATGGGCTAAAGAATAATGATAGAATGCCCACCAATGAAGTGCATGAACTTCATTAATTGTTTCAGGCAATACAATGAGACACAGACAAAGCTTTGAACTTCCAACTGTAACTCCACTTATTCTCAGCACTCAAATGTCAAGTTCATACAGCAAATGTGGTTAACAAGTGACTAAATTAGAAAATCTAAAGTATGATTTTTTCTCTGTCAGTAGGTTTTACTAATAATCATTGTATAAAGAATTTATTTCTAGGGTAGAGGTGGAGGGGTGAATCAGGAGAGAAGAAATCATACCCCCTGACAGGAATTGAAAGCTTTTTGGCAGCAGAAGTAACAGCACGATAGCGAACAAAGCTCTCTTCAATACTGCAGTTAATATTTGATTTTGAGAATGACTCCGAAGCTGATGCAAATATAGCTATTTCTTTCACACCAGCTGCAACAGCAGCGTCAAAGCCCTGGCAATTAATATTATGAAACATCAGAATATTTCTTATAAATTTCTGGACCATTTTCAACCAGAATTAGTACCCACCTTAAGATTGGGAATCAGCACAGGCAATCTAACACCTTTCAAATTCTTAATTGCATCCATCACATCCTTCGCATCAGCCAGCTATTCAAGTCAAATGAAAGGAATTAAACAGATAAATGATTAAATCAATTTACTCTACCTTAGCTAATAGTTGCTAACAAGAACCAGTCTCCAATATTGGTCAATGAAACACCACAAAACATGAAAGAACGAATGGATGAGAATGACTTTAAAATAAAGTAGCACCTGAGGTACCCACTTGGGGGAAACAAAACTTGTAGCTTCAACAACAGACAATCCAGAAGAAACTAGTTTGTGAATCAAGTTGATTTTCACGGATGTTGGAACAATTGCCTTCTCATTTTGTAGCCCATCCCTGGGGCCAACTTCGACTATTTTCACATATCTTGGTATATCTTTGAAGAGCTGCAGTAGGTAAAAGAGTTGTTGCTCAAAAGCTATTCTAGCTTATCCAATGCAAACATGGTGATACATGATGATAAGCTACATATCGGAAATGACATTCATAAAAGTCCATACGAGAAGTCTGGAAAGATTTTTATGAAATCAAGCGACATCTTGAAAATCCTCTTTATAACTAAGTTAGCAATATTTTAACAATCCTACTTGTAATTAAGTTGTTTTTTTTTTTTTTACGTTGTAAAATCCAGAAGTCAAAATTGATGAAAGACTTGGCAAATATTTTATCTGGATTCAATGTACTACCTTGTATTTTGATTCTCCTGTGCCATTGTCACTACGGTAGGATAAGGACTGATAATTGGATAAGTAATGCAAATCACTCATGGTTCCACAGGCCACTGAACTTCTTCTACCTAGGCTTGATGTCCTTGGCAATGAGTTTCTCATGTGCCTTTTCCATGTAACTGGCTCTTGTGTGTACTCTTCAAAATCTTCACTGAAAACAAATAAAGCATATGCATGAGAGGACAAGTAAGAACCCTGTAAATTGAAAAGTTTATTTCAAAAAAAATCATCACTCTTTTCTATTTTTGGATTTTAGTCACCGACGTAATTTAATAGGACATCACAGGCTACAAATTGCTTTACAGATGACTATCGCTTGGAGATCGTACGTTGATCAAGATAACTTTTGGAAAATTCATCAAGTAAACAATGCAGTGGGTAATTCAAGTTTGATAAGAGTAAATATCAACCTTAATAAGAAAACTTTCTAAATTAACTAATAGAATCCATAAAAGCATTAATTGTGATGTACTCTTGTAAATCTAGGAAACGCCAAAAGAGCTCTGTTAAAATGCTAGGCAAAATGGGTACATCATTACCATATTTTACAATATTCTAACTAATTAGTATGCTAGCTGAGCCTGGGTATGGTTAAAAATCAAATGATAAAAGATTACCCAAACAAGGAAATGGCAGCGACCAAGGACACATATAGAAGCACAATATGAGAATGGCAATTCCTTCAAAATTTCAAGTAGAAACAAGGAAAGTATGCTTACTTGCAACTATTAGATGAGCTGCAATTTCTCCCTTCAATCCAGCAGTTCCCCATTCCTATATCTTCGATGGTAGGTCTGCATGCACTGGATGAGAATCTATAATGATCAATATTGCTCAAACTTGGCAGCTTGTCAAGACCGAGGGGCTCCTCCAAACTCGACATTGTGTTAGTGAATCCAACTGAAACTGAAAGAATCATAACAGAAAGCAGATTTCTGTGAGTATTTGTCTATGGCCTTTCTGCTGGCAATGGATAGATAGTGGTGCATCAAGAATCCATAAACAAACTATTGTTGCCCAGAGTCAAATACTCAGAATCCCGAGATAAATTAGCGAACTATCAAGACCAAGATTCCAAGTTCACAAAAAGCATGATTTATAAAGTGTCTTGTATATCCTCAAGACAAACTAAGTGAATAATGATAAGAAAGTGAAATAGAAAATGTGTCACTAAAGGTAAAGACACTAGAGACTTATAAGCAGAACCTTATATTCTAATATTTATCTGTAGACTGAAAATGTGTGAAGATCAAAATAATTAGAAGTCTCATAAAAAACTTCCAATCAATACACAGGGACATTATATATATAAAGAGTTGCTAATCTATAGAATATAACAGAACAACACATTCCCCACCTATTTCTGTTTCTCTTCGTCCCATTATTTTAGGTCATCTTGTTTTTATTTTGGGCATTAAACAGGGTAGCAAGTATTGGACACTGCTCCAGGATTTACATGCATTTCGCAGGCAACTTGTATTCATCAAGTGATAACCAATCTTTGCATGAAGAAAAACAACAGACAAAGGATAAGACGCCTATCATAAACTTATCAAGTTATGTAACAACAGTTTGAGCATTTCAGATGTTCTAATACAGCCACTAAAACTTCTTGTTCATGTAAAAGGACACAAATAAGATCAAAAAATCAAGCAGCGAGGATATGCCACCCAAAACAAAGCAACAATGCTCCACAAAAATCTGAAGTTAATCTGGAAACATGAGGTTACAAATTCTAAAGGCATAAATGCAATCATATTAATCTTCATAACAAAAAGAAATGCATATTTTAATTGGAGATTAAAGTGATCAGAACTTTTATGTGAGACAACACATAACTGTAAATAAACAAGCTGACTTATCCACAGCCCTTGAAAGCATAAAACACAGTAAATACTTCAAAAAAGCTTAGAGAACCCCCCAACCCCCTGAAATCCCAAATCTTTCACATTCCTATCCTTCTCTCATAAAATCTCAAGTAAATGACCATCAATAAGTAAATAAATATTACTCCCTTTGTCAGCAAAAAGAAAAACACACAACCACACACACACACACACACACACAAAGAGTTGTTTCTATAACTCTTGGGAGTACATATTTTCCTCTTAACAGCTTAAACCGGTGAAAATGAACCTCAATTTCCCTTCATATTCCAAAGAAAAACAAGATTTTTTTCTTAAATATCCTGAATAAAAGGGTAAGAGAAAAGCTAATCAAGCAACCAACAAGTGACTCTAATCAACTCCAGAAAACGCGGAGTTCAACATAAATCTAACCAACGTCACAGTCTTCTCAACAAAGAAGATACCAAACAAACGAGCGAAAAACAGAGGGCAAAACCAAATTAAGAAAGAAAAACCAACCCATATCCAAAATCAACAAAGGAAAATTCCGGAAAATTTCCGAAATTGGAAATAAATTCAGACAAAAACCTTGAAATTCCCCTTTTCGCGAAATCACCAAGTTTTCAGGTTTGGCAATTGGGGGATTCAGATGTCGAATGCAAAAGTGGTTGATATGAGGACAGAGTAATGAAGAAGGCACCGCAAAACAGGCGGCGAATTCTGTATAATAAACAATTGCAAAAGCCCAATCAGTATCAATTGCACTTGTTTTTATCGTGTGTATGAATTTAATGGTGTTGAATGTTAGGTTGAATTAGGGTTTTCTTAGTGTGATAGATGAATTTTAGCATGAATCGGACATCAATTCAATCGCCAGCACGTCTAGAGAGAGAGAGGGAGAGAGAGAACGGTGGGAAAGGATGGTAGGTAGGTTTCAGTTGGAGGTTGGTCAATTCCCTCTACTTCATAAATTCTTTTCTTTTTTCTTTTTTCTTAAGGAAAAATTCATATTCATAATTTCTTAAATTTTTTGTCGATGTGAAGGATTAATTTTTTAAATAAAAAAATTTATATATTATTAATCTTAAATAATATTTTTTTATAAAAATATATTATATATATTAAATTAAATTAATTTAAAAAAGATCGAGTAAACTAGAGTTATAATATAATAAAGTCCTACTTATAATAGAGTTCTATATAATTTTGGTTTAGAATTCTAATGTAAAATTGTTTATATATGAAAATCATAAATTACTATTATAACTTTAACTAAATTTTTTTAATAAAGATATATTAGGCAATCCATGTTTTATGAGAAATATCCATACTTTTATATAAGTAATAGATATTATTATCAATATATGTAATAACACAGATTTAAACTTGAGTTAGTCTCCTGTGCAACTGGTGCACATACAATTCGGATCTGGTCCAGGTCGACTCGGATCACACTTTTTTTGAATTTTTTTTGAATTTTATTTTTTCGTTTCAGACTGTTACCTTTATGTTGTATGTGTATGATTTTTATGTTATATAAGTGTGACCTTTATGTATAAATGTAATGACCTTTATATACTCTAACTTAGAAAAAAATAAAGAATTTTATATAAAGGTCACAAGAATTGTACATAAAGGTCACAACAATACAACATAAAAGTCTCAATCTGAAGCGAAAAAAACTGGAAATCTTCATTTTTTCCTAAGTTAGTGAAGATAAGGGTCATAACATTTATATATAAAGGTTAGATTTATATAACATAAATGTCACATCCTTACAACATAAAGGTAACAGGCTAAAGTGAAAAAAAAAATAAAAAATTCAGGTGACCCAGGTGTGCGGATTCGGGTCAGGTCGCCCAGTTGCACCAATCCAGATTCGTGCATCTGGTGCACAGGAGCATTTGCGTTTAAACTAAGGAAATAAATAATATCGTTCTTATTATAAAGTGATCAATACTAAATCACTAATATAAAAAGACAAAAACTTATATGAATCGGACACACGGATTTAGGATTCATGCACCAGGGTTAACTCGCAACGCGCCCAAAAACCAGCCCCACACGCATTTCACGCGTCTGGTATTCGCACTCAAACCCACCCAAATTCACTCCAATAGACCTATTTTTATGTTATACTAGACATACATTTGTGTTATGTTAGACCTACTTATACCTTGGTGACATACCACAAAGTAGCCTACTTAGACCTACATATACCTTTGTATTAACACAAGGTAGGTGTAACATAACATAAATATATATGTAATACAACATAATAGTACATGTACAAAATGTGCCAAAACTGGGTTTTTCTTTAAAGTTTAAGGTATGAAATCTGGGCAAAAATCTAGGTTTAACATAACGTAAATGTAAGTCTAACATATCGTAATAGTGGGTGCCAAAATTCAAAAACCAGACACGAAAAAAAAAGGGGTCAGACGACCCGGCCCCAACCCTGATGTATGGATCTGATCCGGATGTATGGATCTCACCTGTTTCATATGAGAGTTACTCATTGTTTGAATATATATTTTTTAGATCAATTCTAATCCAAATATTTTTATATGAGTAACTCGTCTATGAAATAGGTGCATGGATCCCAGATCCATGCACCCGGGTCGAATCCGGGTCGCCTAACCTGCTTTCCTTCTCTCTTTTTTTCGTGTCTGGTTTTTGAATTTTGGCTAAGGTAGGTCTAATATAACACAAAAGTAGGTTTACTGGAGCGAATTTGAACACGTTTGAGAGCGAATATTAGACATGTTGACCGGGTCAACCCTGGTGCATGGATCCTAAATTTGTGTGTTTGACTCATATAAGTTTTGTCTTGAATAGTAAGTCATCAATAGGAATTTGGATTGTGATCCTTATATAAATTATTCGAATACTAAATTACTATCATCATCTTAAACAAAAAAAATATTAATATAATCTATTTTAAATTAAAAGTTAGAGTCCTAATATAGTAGAGTTCTAATTATATTAGGATTTTAAATTCGAATTCCAACATAAAATTATTTAAATATGAAAATCATAAATTACTATTATAACTTTAAATAATAATTTCAATAGTTATATATTTAACAATTCATATTTTGTAAGCAGCATCCACAGTTTTATATTGATGATGATGCATTTTTTGATGAGATATGTCAACTCATAATCCACAAAATACAAATTGCATCTTCATAACTTCATTTGAATTGTGGGTTATGGAATTTAATAAGCCTCACAAAATTATACACGTTAAACTAGTTTATTAAAAGTTTTTATAAGAAAGAAATTAGGCTAATATTTTCAATAATTATTAATGAAGCTAAATAAAGCCACCGGCTTCTGTTTCATAAACAAGTCATCTAAAAGAAATATGTTATGTATAAAATTTATCTCTGACAAAAATTCGATTTGAATTATATGAACCAATTAATCTCGATTTTGAAACTTAAATGACATATTTAAATAACTGTCACAGTAATTAAATATAGATTATCACCCCCATAATATACATTGTCTCTTCCAAAGTGAGATTTAAGATTAAAAATCAATAAAATAAGTAATCGTGTAATAGAAGGTGTGATAAATTATTTGAATGGTTTGATTCTTGTTGAAAAACATGGCCCACGAGATTGGAATTAAGAAGAAAGGAAAGTCTTTGAATTGAGTATTTTTCATTTAGAAAAATTTAATCAAAAAAAAAACACACACTTTTATATATATATATATGACTACGTCTTGTGTGATATTATAAGATGGTTTAAGTTAACCAAGACGATGCGGCCAACGTTCAATTAACAATAATTCAAAGTTAATTGATGTGAAAACTTACAGGGAAAAACTTTTATGCATCAGGTGCATGGATTTGGGATCTATGCATCTGATCCGATCCGTGCGTGTATGAGTCCCTACGCGCGTTCACGCGCCTGCACGCACCCCACGCGCCTAGAACTCGTGTTGAAACTTACTCAAGTTCGCTCAAATAGACCTAACATAACACAAATGTAGGTCTAACTATATATAAATGTATGTCTAATACAATATAATGATACATGTGGGCAATCTAGAGTTTTTTTTTTTTAAATGTAAATTATGAAATTTGGGCAGAAAGGTAGACTTCACATAACATAAATGTAGGTCTGACATAACATAAAAGTATGTCTAACATAACGTAGTGGTAGGTGTCAAAATTCAAAAACCAAGCGCAAAAAAAGAAAAGGTATGAAATTTGGGCCGATAGGTAGGTTTAACATAGCGTAAAAGTATGTCTAACATAATGTCAAGGTAGGTCTAACATAACCTATTGATAATTACAAAATTAAAAAAATCATGCGTGAAAAAAAAAAAAAAAAAGTGAAAGGAGACCTACTCAAACTTATATTTTTATGGATGAGACTATATACATACCGTAACATTTATTCAATATTCACTCAATTATTTTAAAAAATGAAAGGAATAAAAGTATAATTTTGAGAGATGTTAAGTAAGTTATGGGTGTGCATAACTCATCCAACTTTTTTTTTTAATAGCATCTTATATATATGCATAGTGATAGTAGTATATAAATGAGAGTTTTGATATTAAAGAAATACACATGCATAAAAGTACTTCATTACACACATAAAAATATTATTTGTCAAATTACAATTTTTCACATTAATTACAGATTTTGAATTATGGTTCCAAAAGTAATATTTGATATGCATGAAATTGTTATCCGAAACAAATAAAAATATTATATATATTCAAATGTATAATCAAACCGACAACTTAAATTATCAAGTGATCCAAATGTCATAAGACTTCAGAAACGTGGATGTGTATGATGGGAATAAGATTATTAGTGGTTAAATTATAATTTCTCAATTTATCATGAACTTAGAGTCTTCGAACTAAATATATTATATGATAGTTGTATTCGTGAATGGGAAGTATTAGATTACATAAAATATTATTTGATCTATATTGATCAAATGTCGATCCGTGTTGATTTAGTCAACTAGATCGGTCTCAAAATTCGTAGGTGGTCTTATATGATAATTTATCAAAACAATATGAGATAGTTTAATGTATTTGTTTTTTAGTCTATTTTCATAAATCAAATCTATTTTATAACTTAAATGGTGATCCATCTTTAAAAAATTAAATTAGTAAGATAGTTCTTACTAGACTACAAGTGTCCCACTCAAATTTTAAACTTCAAGAACATAAATTTGTACTAAAACATTGGGAAAAAATGTATTCAAGAAAAATAAAATGAGAGAGAGAGAGAGGAGCTTCTAGAATCCCCTAGGATTAAGGACAAAAAAAAAAAAAATAAACAAAATAAATTGCATCAAACAAATATTTATTATATCCACACAAATTTTTAAAAAATTGGTAGAAATAATCATGGCCTAGAATCCAAGTGAATACATTCATGGCTCTATACACACCACCAGTCAACTACATGGTAGGGTTTGGTGAAATTGATGACCTATCATTATCAACCACCATTTCATATTTAGAGGAAATGTGCCAAATTATACGATTATTTTTAAGAAATTGACTTTTCTATCATTGAATATAATAAAAAGTACTTTTTTACCACAAAATATAAGAAAGTTACCTTTTCTACACTATTTTGACTCGGTAATGGAGAAATCATTGAGTAATGATGCTTGATGATATATATTCAATTTATTTATACTATTATTTAACAATTGTTTTATCCAACAAATTATATAAATTGATAAAAATAATTAAATTGATAAATTAAGTTCGATTATTAGTGTATTAAACCAAATTCAAATGAATAATCAAACCACTATGATTAATAGTGTGTTAAATCGAACCACTAGTTAATTTATATAATTTACTATGTCACTGATTAATTAATGTAATTTATTAAAACCAGTAATTAACTAAGCGAACGAGTAATAGAATTTTTAATCGAACGACTAATGAACAAATCGAACCACTAATAGAAAATTTAATGAACTAATCGAACCAGTAATTAATTTATTTAATCGAACCACTAATTAATCACTAATTTATATAATTATATATAATTACTAATTTATATAATTTATAATGGTTCGATTAATGAGTACGAGAACCACTATAATATGTTAATCGAAGCACAATAATTTATACTTAATTTAATAGAATTACTAAATATAATTTAGGTGGTTCGAGTGGTTCAATTAATAGTGTAAAAACCCAAAATTTTCCAAAGTAATCGAACCACTATGTGAAATTCATAGTGGTTCGATTAATAGTGTAAAAAACCAATTTTTTCCAAATTGATCGAACCACTATGTCAAATTCATAGTGGTTCGATCAACAGTGTAAAAAACCAATTTTTTCCAAATTGATCGAACCACTATGTCAAATTCATAGTGGTTCGATCAACAGTGTAAAAAACCAATTTTTTCCAAATTGATCGAACCACTATGTCAAATTCATAGTGGTTCGATCAACAGTGTAAAAAACCATTTTTTTCCAAATTGATCGAACCACTATGTCAAATTCATAGTGGTTCGATCAACAGTGTAAAAAACTATTTTTTTCCAAATTGCTTTATTAATTAAATAGTGGTTCGATCACAACCAAATTGAAACCACTTTCAAATTACTCATTGCTTTATTAATTAAATAGTGCTTCGATCACCATGATAATTATTAATAGTGGTTCGATCACCACTTTGCTTAATTGAATTGATCACCATGATAATAGTGGTTCGATCACCACTTTGCTTAATTACTCATTGTTTTGCTTAATTATTAATAATTTCAAAGCAAAGCAAAGTGGTTCGATCACCATGATAATTAATATTAGTGCTTAATTATTAATAATCGAACCACTATTATTAGTGGTTCGATCAAACACTAATAATTAATGTATATATTGGTTACTTTATATAAACACTAATAATCTATTAAACACTAATAATTACCACTATATAGTGGTTCGATTAAACACTATTGGTTACTTTTGGTGGTTAATCGAACCACTTATAATTTTGGTGGATATTAAAATTAATTGTAGTATAATTAATTTTGGTGGTTAATCGAACCATTCAAAATTAATCAAATTGAAACAAATTACTACCATGATCGAACCACTTTAATTTACTACCATGATCGAACCATTAATTTAGTACCATGATCGAACCACTTTAATAATTATTGCTTTGAAATGAATTTGTATAATAGTGGAGTTATTAATTGAATCTGTGTTATTAATTAATTGAATAATGGAGTTATTAATTTAATTATAATTTACTACCATGATCGAACCACTAATAATAGTGGTTCGATCAAACACTAATAATTAATGTATATATTGGACATAGTGATCGAACCACTAGTGATCGAACCACTATGAATTTGACATAGTGGTTCGATCACAACAGTGTAAAATATGGTTTTTTACACTGTTGATCGAACCACTATGAATTTGACATAGTGGTTCGATCAATTTGAAAAAAATTGATTTTTTACACTGTTGATCGAACCACTATGAATTTGACATAGTGGTTCGATCAATTTGGAAAAAATTGGTTTTTTACACTATTAATCGAACCACTATGAATTTCACATAGTGGTTCGATTACTTTGGAAAAATTTGGGTTTTTACACAATTAATTGAACCACTCGAACCACCTAAATTATATTCAGTAATTCTATTAAATTAAGTATAAATTATTGTGCTTCGATTAACATATTATAGTGGTTCTCGTACTCATTAATCGAACCATTATAAATTATATAAATTACTAATTATATATAATTATATAAATTAGTGATTAATTAGTGGTTCGATTAATTAGTGGTTCGATTAAATAAATTAATTACTGGTTCGATTAGTTCATTAAATTTTCTATTAGTGGTTCGATTGGTTCATTAGTCATTCGATTAAAATTTCTATTACTCGTTCGCTTAGTTAATTACTGGTTTTAATAAATTACATTAATTAATCAGTGACATAGTAAATTATATAAATTAACTAGTGGTTCGATTTAACACACTATAATCATAGTGGTTCGATTATTCATTTAAATTTGGTTTAATACACTAATAATCGAACTTCATTTATCAATTTAATTACTTTTATTAATTTATATAATTTGTTGGATAAAACAATTGTTAAATAATAGTATAAATAAATTGAATATATCATCAAGTCATCATTACTCAATGATTTCTCCATGACCGAGTCAAAATAGTGTAGAAAATGTAATTTTCTTATATTTTGTGGTAAAAAAGTACTTTTGTTATATTCAATGTTAGAAAATTAAATTTCTTAAAAAAAATTGTGTAATTTCGGCTGGGCTCTCTTCATATTTAATTCTATACTATTTTGCAAAACAATTTAAGAAACAATTATGTGGCATTTAAATGACTCAATTAATGAGTTATATATGACTAATACGACTAGTTTGAATCATTTTCATTGCATTTTGAAAGTCCTACGTGGATCTGCAAAACAAAACAACAATATCCCAACAAAATATCCCAATCAAAGTACACGGTGTTGTCAGCGGTGTCGACAACACCAGCGTAAAACACAGCGGAAAAACGGATCGAAATTAAAGTTATAGAACACAACCGATTTATCCACGAGTATACAAATACTCGTGGAATGCCTTCAGGGTGAAAACTCCTTTATTGATTTTGTGTATGTGTACAAAGGAGTAAGAAAGATCTCTAAAAGAGATTCTTTTGAACAAATGACTCAATACGTCCTATGAAATGAATATGAAACCTAGGGACGTATACAAACACTCTCAGTTGAACACTCCGAAGAACATCTATACTAAAAGTCAAGAGTATGCAAATTCTATGACACACAAGAAAACGATGTTGCCTATCGGTGTGAACAACACAACTCTTGACACCAGTGTATTGCGTATACTAGACTGCTTTAGCTCTCGATTCTGTACATCCTTGATCTTCAGCAGCTTCATCTATTTATAGACCTTGAAGTACACTGTGTAGACTCCACTTCCCATGATCTTGGAATGCTCCATGATCTCCATAACTCACATGCATGATTGGGAAGATGGAGTGGACTTGTTCTTAATTCTCTTCTTGACTTCTTCATCTCCACTTATTGATCTCTAGCTTAACTTGTTCTTCTTTGGATCTTGTTCTCTCAATCCCACGTTCTAAACATCACGTTCTCACTCTCAATTTCACGTATTGACTTCTTCAATCTCACTTGTATTTATATCTTTTGAATCTTATCAAAAAGATGAGCAAATAACAACTTCCTAAAACTTAGGAGTGTTTGTTAGTTAAAAAAAGATTCAAACACATATAACACGTGAGATTTAATGAGTCAAATCTAAGTGAGAAAATATCAAATCTTTTTCAAATCTTTTCAAATAAATTATATCTAATAAAATCTAATTAAAATCTAATTTGAATTTAGGATAATTATGAAAAAGGAAAATTAATTAATGTTGGAAAATCATCCAACACTAACACATTTGAATTCTATCTTTTACAAAATTAGGATTGTAATAACATTAGTAATGGTGATCTTGATGTTACATTGAAAACCAAAAAGATAATTTTACAATGTTGGATACAATATTAGTTAAAACAAAACCGCATTGTATATTATTTTATGGCTGATTATGTTTTTTTAGTTAAGATAAAAAAATCCATCAAATTCCAACATCCAATAAAATATAAAACTATAGATATACTATATTTCTCCAACATACACTTTTTAAAATGATTTTTTTTATAAACTTATAACTTTTTGTTTTTTTTGGATATTTATGCATCATTCATCAGAAATGCAAGAAACGTGCTATAAAAACTACAAAAAAAAATTGAGTTAGTCTCCTGTGCACCAGTTGCACGGGGGCTGGGATGGCCCGCCCAGCTCGTGCCTCTTTACTTATTTCGCGTGTTTTGCTCGTTACCCTCACGTTATGTTAGGGTTACTTTCGCGTTATGTTAGGGTTACCTTCGCGTTATGTTAATGTGACCCCATATCCAGATTTCATACCCTTAGTTTAAAACTACTGAACTAAAATGTTAATCATACCCTCATGTTATGTTAGAGTTACCCTCATGTTATGTTAGGGTTACCCTCATGTTATGTTAGTGTTACCCTCGTGAGGGTAACACAGGTAACACTAACATAACATGAGGGTAACCCTAACATAACATGAGGGTATGACTGCCTGAGCGAATCTTGGTGGGTTTGAGCGCCTACCAGGGTAACACGGGTAACACTAACATAACATGAGGGTAACCCTAACATAACATGAGGGTATGACTGCCTGAGTGAATCTTGGTAGGTTTGAGCGCACCCACCAGGCGCGTGGGGGCGCGTGAGAGCGCGTTGGGGCGCGTAAAAACGCGCGTCAGAGGCGCTTGGGGCGGGTCGACTCCTAGATCCATGCACCCGTTGCATAAAATATTTTGCCAAAAAAAATTCCTTTTTAAGATTTATAAAGTTAGATCATCAAGTTTATTTAAAATGATCTACCAAACACATGAAAAATAAATAAATGGAGTTTTATGTTGAAAAATGCATCGCCTCAAATATGTTAACAAACAAACATACATATCATAATTATGTGTAACTTGTTATTAAATAAATTACTAATTACTAATAATACCCCTAATTAATTCTTTACAGAGTATTTATTAATTAATATTATTATTATATATGCCCCAATATCTATCCCTATTAAACTATTCGAGGATATATATATGTGTGTGTGTGTGTGAGAGAGAGAGAGAGAGGAGAGAGAGAGAGAGAAGGAGAGAGAGAGAGAGAGAGAGAGAGAGAGAGAGAGAATTTTAAACACTTATATCAACGTTGTTACTTTGGGTTGGGTAATTTCTATATTACTTGGTTTATATAAAAAATGAAGTATTTAAAGCTGGTTTTATTGGTTTACTAAATTCGATATAAATGGATCAAAATGAAATTCAAGTATCAGAAAACAGAATTAGTATTCTATGAATGAAAACTCTTCAACCAATTTAAATAAAAAATGTGAATATATCTGACATTAATATTTGTGTTTCAGTTCGAATTTCTGAGAAAAGTATTGCTCGTTTTGCCTTTTAAAAAATGGGATTTAAAAATTTTACGAGCATAAACATTTCGGTTGGAGGTTTAATAAAAACCTTTTAAAATAGTGGTAGAGTTAATCTAAACTGATCTTCTATTTCAATTTAATTTGATGTTTTATTTTATATTAAAATAATTAATTCACATCATATATTATATAGTAATATTATCTTTACATTTAGTATCTGATGGTTATTTCGAAACATTTGATGAGACATCAAAATAGAATAGAGGATCATTCTCGATGTCAACCATTCTATTATAAACGTAAGTATTAAATTCATGAATTTACTAAATTCGTATGCAATGTACAAGCCTATAAATTTATGATCCTGTGAAGTCTAAACTAGCATTTATGAAGCATGTTAGGCCTCGTAAAATAAAATTAATTATGTTTCTAGATAATGTTTACATGAAATAAGTTTAGTTTACATTTCCATAATTTCTTCTACTCTTGTAAATGTACTATATGAGCTATGGACTAAAAGACCACAACTTTTTAATATTAGAATAAACAAAAGAATTTATACAAAACTTAGAGCCGGATCTAACAATATTTTAATCTGGCTTTTGTTTTCAAAATGAAACCCTAATTTTTTTCTCCAATATACAAACTTTCTTAAAAAGGATAATTCAAGGACCCACAAGATAATGATATTTGTAATTGCGTATGTAGAAAAGAAAAGTTCGAAATAGTCAAAAAAAAATATATAAAGAAAAGATCAAATGATTTTTAGAAATTTGATTTTAAAAAAAGTGCCACAACTGTAGCTAAGAACTTTTTTTATTTTTAAACCTAGAAGTATAGCCAGGTGACAAGGATTGTGATGTGGGGATAAATCTTCAGACAATGCATCTCATCCGATTGAAGACTTTAATATACATCACGTGTTAAAAGCAATTATTTTTAAGTTTAATTTAAAAAATAAAAAAGATCAAAAGGCCTTTTCAATTAAATGTAAAGTTTAAATAAAAGAAGAGGGACACAATATTTGTTAGGTGGATGTTTTCTTAGTTAATTTTTAAACATAATAAAGAAAATAAGGAAGTGGGCCTCTATTGCCTCTTTCATGTCATTTTCATGGTTGCTACATTTCTTATTTACTTGTTGGGAATATAACTTGGGTGTCTCAACATCAGTTATATATAAAAAAATAAAATTGGTATCAATATTACCAAATTGACATGAAAATTCTGACAAAATCGAATGTGGGATAGTTGAAAGATGGATGAATAAATTGCTAAATTGGATTGAAAGGAGACTAATCAGACCAAGATCCTATGGTTAGGAGAACACTTATGTAAGTTTGCATTACAACCATTGTTGGGAGATTATAGCTATACCATATATACATAATAATAATAATAATATAATCAATTACATATACATAAATATTGTTTCTCATTCATTATAATTCTCAAAATCTTAGAGAGAGAGAGAGATTCATGAACGCATCTTGGCTCTTGCAAAAAGCACTCCAGCTAACAACCCTGCAAAATAAAAAGCATCATTCATAGGGTCAAAGTGAGAGAGAGAGAGAGGGAGGGGGGAGAGAGAGAGAGAGAGAGAGAGAGAGAGAGAGAGAGAGAGAGAGGGAGACCAACCAAAGAAAATGGTTGCAGAATTCTCCAAAGTAGTGGGAACTTTAAAGAGGAGGATACCAGCTACTGAAAGAGGTATTTTGTTCAGCGATCCCACCAGGCTGCGTCGCATAACCATGCAAATATTAAAGAAGGACCATTGTTATGAGATAGAAGTCTACAACCTGAGTTTGGATGATATGACATACGTAGCCTCGATGCAGATGTTCTGAGTTTGAATAGGTGGTACAAAAAAAGGGAGAATTTAAAATAGTGTGGTTTTATTTTTTCACTAGAAGTGGCTAAAAACGAACTACCCCAATTCGAGCATCATTCTAGGAAACGAGTAATTGAACAAATTGAAGAGGGGATACCACTACCCTCGAGGTTTAGTCATATACCAAATAGAAATCCAGAGTTGTGGAAAACTACAACCAGATCCTCAAAAGCTACGAAAAACTAAAAGCCTCAAGCAATGTTTCAACTGCTTATTATAGTAGCAGAAGATCCGGCTACCACAAATCTTTAGCTGCACCAAAAAAGTTGAAGAAATAGAAAGCTAAACCAGTAAGTTACCTGTAAGTAGTAGGCCCAGTTTGATGGAGAAACCACATTGACGTGAAACTGATCGCCAAACCCAACAATCCACTAAATGTCGTTACCACCCAGAAGCTGGGCAGTCTCAAAAGAGGTCTAAGATTCGAAACAAAAGGAAACTGAATCAAACAAGGTAAGCGGAGATCAACTTGTATTTAGATGTATAATATCACTCACGTCTGTGAAAGATATTCGACTTCGTTGAAAATGAAAATGAGCAAAAGTCCTATAGGCAATGAAAGAGTATTGTTTAGCATGACCATTGAGAACTCATTCAGATCTCCAGATTTTGTGACTTGCTTTGCAGTATCCATGACCCTACGCAACGTCAACTTCGCAACAAGAACATATTCAACATCCGTTGTCCAGAAAGCAAGATGAATTATTAACAATTTATCGGTTAAGTTAAGAATTTAAAACAGATTACTTACAGAGTATGATGCCGTCAAGAAACAGTTGATAAACTGCCACGTGTATCCAACAGCATTAAACGAGAGATCTGTGATTCCGCCTGATATTGCTGAAATTATCTGTATAGCATGAATTCAACTCATCACAAACTTAAAACTATGTAAATGATATCAGTTTTATCGATCGTTGTAACTTGGTTATTAGTAGGACATTTATGTAAAGATAAAAATGAATTATTATTGAGTACTTTCTGAATTATGGTGAAGTTAAGGTGAAACAACACTAATACACAACACTAATTGGTGATAATAACTGAGTTCTTACATTTTGATGATACAACGAAATATTTAATATGTCAGATGATAGAAAATAAAGGCTTCTGCAAGTTCAACTGTTATTAGAATGGACCCAACTAACCTTTTTTTTTTCTTTTTTTGCAGTTTAGGGCCTAGCAAAGGTTCTGCAAGTAATCTACAGATTCTCAAGGGAATATGCCTAATTAATTAAGGTCTCATCAATTCATATATAATTCAACAAGGCGTACCATAAGAAAAAGAGCTGCCCAAACTCTGTTGTCGTGGTGCTTGTTGAACAGGTATATTTCACCAACAGCAGTTATCACATTTGTTACGTTCTTCAAAACTGTGACCATCGCAACATTTATGTATTTCAGACTGCAAACAACATCGACTATTTATTAGACAAAACTTTGAGGGAGCGTAGATGACTTAGTAAATATCCATAGGAACTTTTCTTGTTGGCACTCGCAGCACTTTTAGGTGTTCTTTTTTTTTTTTTTAATCAGCAACATATTAGAAAATACAAGAAGAAATTTAATAATTTTTTTCTGATAAAGAACAATCAAATTACAGGAGCAACAAAGCTCTAGAGAAACTCCTTTTTTCTTTTAATTATTTTAATTTGAAACAGGCATACAGAGATCAGTTTGTGAATTTTAATTTACGAAAGGAAAATTCTGTTCATGTATGCTATTCTGAAAGAATTTGTTTGAAAAAGAAGTAACAAAAACCAGAATGATATGAACTTGAAGAGGAAATAGACGGCCAGGTGATACAAATTACAGATGAAAAAATATAGTTCATGGTGCTCCAACTGAATATATATGTATATATTTATGTAAACTCTTACACATTGGACAGTGATCATAATAATGATGATGATGATGATGATGATGATGATGATGATGAGAAAATAATACGTGACAGGAAACAGATGTAGTGTGAGAATAAATCAACAATAAAGGAGCACCTTTCAAAAAAAGCAGCAAAAGCTTGAGCCAAGTCAATTACATAAAACTAAAAAGAAAAAGAGAGGAACAGTAGTACCTAAACATACTTGTGACTAGCATCCCAACAAAAATAATATTGACGGGCAACCAGACCTTGATTAATCTCCATGTGAGTGGTTCCGTAGTAATTACTCCAAGGACACTCAAGGTAGTAACAATAACTACTGAGACAAAATTCTGCAGATCAGCTAAACTCTAGTTAGTGTATGACTATTATGGCGAAAGATTCATTCAAGTTAATAAGTTAAGGATCTTATATAGAAGGTAACCTGGTAGAGCATCAAAGAGATTCCAGCATTAAAGTCGTAACTGGAAAGGACATACTTGTTAACCAGTATCATGCTGCATGATGAAACACAATATGCGAGGCCAGATAACAATGCCTTATTGTGTATTGTAACTGCTCTTTTACTATGCACACCCTTTTCCTTTTCCTTCTCCTTTTCTAATATTTGACTCTCGACATCATCTTCGTCATTATTATTAGGAGTCTTCATCCCAAAAGATCTGAAAACAAGCGGCATACGAATCAACATTCCTGATGAGCAACTATAGCCACCTTTGCAGTCAATTAGCCACGTCATTGGCAAAATGATAAAGAAGATCCATGACTGCAGTGCAAGTGGCATTTCCAAAGTTGCAAATTGCATTAACATGCGTCTTAAGGAAGCATTGAAAGCAGAAAAGGGTCTAAATGTTTCTACTTAATTTTATCATCATGAATGAAAAAATTAAATCAACACTGCAAAGCTCTGGAGATATGAATCAAGAAAAAGATTACATAGGTTTGATGACGAAGACACTGGAATTAACAGTAATCCTAGTTAGCAACTCAATTAGCCACAAGATTTTCAGCTCACAAAAAAGTTTGTAACAATTTCTATTGAGGTGTTATGAACCGAAAGTTAGTGGAGAGCTCTGGAAAATAAATCACACCTGCAATCTCTGAAGGTTAGGGAAAGCTGATTGAAAAATGGTCGCCACGAAAGTTAGCAACCAGTAAAAGATAATTTATTCTTCTTTCTATACAGATGATGGTTGGATGGAACTTAAAGTGCTTTGGTGTAATAAAGAGAATGAAATTTTCTCGAGTATAAAATTAGAGAAAAAGTTTCCATGATTATGCCACAAGATGAAAACCTACATATTCTATTTGGAAATTTTAAGAAGAAGTAGAGGAACTAGTGCCATGTAATAATTGCAGCACCAAAGCAATACATTCAGCATTTGAATTAAGTATCAAGCAAATATAGAAGCTTAAGCTTCCACTATAATAGATTTAGCAGAACTCATCAAGAACGATCACCATTTGAATCTCATGATACTTGATAGCATGTAATCCACTAAGTGCGGATAGATAGTTGTAAGAAAAATATAACTGGATGGCCCAAAAATTAAAGACCTTGTTATATAAGGCAGCAAAAAAGCATACCTGCTGGCTATTTTTCACTTCTAACAAGACTAGAGACCTAATTTCGCAGGATGAGCTAATACTTTCCGTGCTTCTTGCACCAGTTGGAGAATCTATACCAATATGCACAATTAGACCTCCAAAAAACGATATGGTGAATCCAGAGAGCAACTTTCGACAATGTCTTCTGTCATAAAGGAAATGTCCGGTTTCATTAGCAGAAATACTTGTAAATTATAAAAACACTAGCTTCCATGGAGGCAGAACACCAAGGAAGCAGTGCACCATATGAATAATTCTCTACATCATTCATACTAAATCGACACAAAAAGAACCCAAATACAAATGAAACTGAATAAAATAGTTCCCACAAAATATGTGAATTATCCTACTTCCAAATTGAATAATCAATTAAGAAGGCGACCACAATCCATGGCCACAATCTATATTCTTTCACAACTCGCAAGAGAAGAAACATATTTAAAATGGTAGCAAGAAATTACTTAAAGAGAACAAATTGTTCAAGCATGAAACCTCGAACATAATTACTCCAAAAATACAGGCAACAAGTAGGAGCTCATACTATCACTACTACTGCTCTTCAAGAATAAGATTTTCATGTCATTAATCTAGAAAGCACACCCCCTTTTTCGATTATCCTAAACACCCATTTCTTCATTCGCAGTATATCCACGAAAAAACAGGGTTATGACAGAAAAATTGGAAGATGAGGAAAATAACAGTCTTTTTCTTGATTTCAAATCATGAAAAGCAATACCATAACGTAGCACTCACAGGTAAAGGCAGCTAAGCTCAAGTAATTCGCAATATGCAACATAAAGACATACATGGGTGCTTGTAATTTTTCTGGGTGTGATTGGGAGAGATTCAATCTAGAGAGAGGGTCAAGAGACAAACGAGTGAGAACTTCAAAGTAAGTATATATATAGAATGAATATATTCCTAATGTTTTAATGCTATGAAATCAAAAGGTAGAAGTCAAAGACATAACCGAGTGATAACTTCAATGGACACAACTTTTCCATTAATCTTTTCTCATAAGCGTAGCAGGAAAAATACTAAATAACATGAGTGTCTTGTATTTGAAGTCGAGTTATCACAATCTATACTATAAGGTGATATCATTAAGTCATAAGGCTCCTAATGTTTTTTCATTAATTTTGAATTAGTACTGCTAGTAAATAAATATGAAAAAAAGAAAGTTTTTATATTCTTCTTTTAAATTCTTTTCTCCCAAAATACAAATAAACAAATTTTCTTTTTTTACTAATCATTTATCCAAAGTATAATAAGTGGATTAATTTTACGTTTTTCAGTAAATTTTCTGTTTCTGGATAAAATAAAATATTTAGGGATAAATAAAATATGAAAGACAATTCTGCCTACATATTCATACGATGTGTCCACTATTCATTTCATATTTGATTATACATCAATAATTTAACACATTATGTTGCACTCAAAGTTAAGATGTAAGCAATTTCTTTATGAAACAAATAAGTATATAGAACTAAAGTCATGTTTATTTATGGATTGTTTTCATGAACATCACAGTTTTAATGACAAAACTTTCGATATATTCCCGCCATTTCAGAATTACCATTCATTAAATCTAAAATTAACTTTAATGTTTGTTTTTGTTTTTTTCACAAACAATAAAAATTTCTTCAATTTACGTAAATAATAATATACGATATACATCTCCCCCAATAAAGGATTTTGAGGAACTGGTCATATTGATGGCTTATCCACTTCAACAACCCAAATTTAAAAGAATTTGATCTGAGAATCAGTCAAAACCATTACAAGCATTTTTGCACTTCCAAATATCTCTCCTTTTCAGAAGCTTAGTTGACACAATTTGGTCAATTTGAGCGTCTATAGTTTTATATGACACAAACAATCACATGTTTAATGCATAAAAGGATTAATTCTAAATCGACAATTGTGAAAAAGATACTCATTGTGAGCAAGTCATATTTTCTGTTACATTCAGTGTGACATCTCATTGTTCATTTCACTACTCCGCTCATGTACAGTAATAGTATAATCCCAACACGTGACCATGAGATGAAACACCAAATTCGAATAGAATGAGAAGATCAGAAGTGAACATTCACCCAACATTACTCTTACAACTAAACTACATCTTGTTTTACATACAAGGCACTTCTAGTTTTTCTGGAGATCTCCTTCAACAGAGGGTGAGAGAAATGGTGTTAACAGATCTGAGTATAATCTAAAACATGTCACCATGTTTGCTGGTTAATAAATATGGTGAATTCTTAAATAAAAAATAAATAAAACAAAATAAAGTGAGATTCGTGTTTCTAGGGCACAAGATCTTGTAATATGCATGAAGAATTAAGGTTCACTTTCAGTCCTTTACCATATGCAGCTATCAGCAGAGCTTCTGCACGGCCTGCAATTTTCACAAATAAAGTGTGTTAAAAAAAGTACTCTTTATGGTCTAATGTTTATCATCATCTTCATCACCAAAGCCTAGTCCTGCTACTTGCAGCTATGTGGATGTTTGTTCTCCAAAGATCATGTTTCACAATTTGTGCTAGTTTTCAAGATTATGCGGTTCCAAATGAAAATTAGAGGTACAATAGGAGGCTTGAAGTTTATACAAAATCAGAGTGAACGCAGAGCTGTTCAAGTTCGTGTAGAAATTGTCATAATTTAAATGAAAATTCTGATTGATGCTATAAGATTCCAGCTGTCATAAGTAGCTTTGGTTGTAAGGGACATTTACAACTATGTCCAGATCTTCAAATTGGGTCTTTCAGTTTGTAACCTTAGAGAGAATCAGGTAGTCCCATAACTAGCCATGAAAAGATTGACTCTGATTTCTGGGTCACTTTCTATAGCTTCCTTCATCTTTAACTAACATTCCACCCATCATAAATTCAGCCATAATTACAAGCCCAGTTATGAGTTAAGGCTTATCACAGGCAGACAAAACACAAGTCCATCAAAGTCACAGAAAATCTGAACAAATAAAACCACAGCAAGGCAGCACAGCCACTCAATTTCATGATTCATTAATAATAAGAAAAAAACTTGTCCAACTCTAATAATCTTTTTACAATAAAGTTTGATATTAGTATACTAACCGTGATCTTTCTTTCTTTTCAAAAAGGAACTCATAGAGGGAAAGAGTGTGGTGGCAAGCTCTCTGCTATAATCCTGTCAAGCAAACAAATAAACACTAAATTTGCTATTTAAGTGTCATAGAGAGCTCATCTGCATAACTTGTTATAATGTTGAATGGAATGATAAACATATCATCAGAATTATGTTATATTTTCAATGTAACATGTGAAAAACCCAACTTGTAATCCACAGCCCAATAAAGAAAATACTGCTCATGAGTTGAAATCAGCGAAGTTCAGATGAACCTTGTTGGAGCGGTCTCCTGTGAGTTTAAACTCATTCTTCCATGACAATGATGGAACTGGAACAACAGAATACCCCGAGGCGACCAGGATTCCTATCCATATTCCATATCCAAATCCTCCACTCCACCATCCCTTTAGGAGAAGACAAAATATACTTCAGAAAACATCATCAAGGAATTCCTTCTGCATAAGATTGGAGAAGAGTAGATATTGCTGCTTCCTTCATTTTTAAACATTTCACCATTTGTTCAATTTAGTAAATTGTTACATTCACACAACAGAGTTTTTCATCACATAATAACTATCCACAGCAAATCAATAAAATGTTCTAAATTTAGCTCAAGCTTTAATTTAATGTCCTTAACATGCCTCCCCACGGGCTAACGCAGGTTACATTGCATAATAGACGTGCAAGAGAAATTTGTATAAACTGGGTGCCAATGAACGTCGAATTTATACCACTGAATGATGGAAATAATCTCTTTTATAGATTAAATTGGTAAAGAGAACTGAGAAGTATAATTTTCACATTTAATTAAATCTTCAATAATACAGATAGAGTTTCTAACCTGCTTACCATCCTGGGGATATGGAATTGATTGCTCTATATACACAGTGGTTCCTGAATAGAAGACAAATAGGGTCCATGTAGAAATTAATTCTAGGTAAATCAAAGCTAGTTAGCTTATACTTTAATCAGATATGAACATAACATGAATCAAAAGAAGTGGGTTATTCTCCAGAGTGGCTAACTGAACTAATTATAGTAGTATATGGATCAGAACATCATTTCCCACACAATCCCAAAACCATTTCATGGGTGCCTAAGGCAAAGAAGAAAGATTGGTGGCGCCAAACAGAATAAAGGATTGAAGACTTAGTCAGTAAGATGAAGGTATGGTAAAGAAGATTTTCTATGCAGCAACTCAATATTTTAATTAGTGATTATCTAGCACAAGCATGCATTTTCTTGCTTATATGCTTGAACAGGCTAATTTAATGGAGTAATGATTTTACTGATAAAACACACAAACAGTTTAGTATACCAATTGGAGCACCAACTCTTTGAAGCAATTGAATAATAGACTTTACATCTAGTCGCTTCCGGACTCTTTTGCCAACCAGTACTTCCAAGCGAGGAGAGTCATACACCTATAAGATAGGAGATGTGAAATTAATAGCAAGAGAATACAAAAACATAAACATCAGGGTGAGAGATTATACTAAGTAACAGAAAGAAAAAATTGAACAAAGTGCCAGAAAAAGTTCAGTCTATTTATCTCAAGAAACAAACATTTTCAAATCCAGAAACAGTATATCCTGATCATAAACAATGCAAGTCATGATTATTTAAACCTAGCAACATGGAACAATCAACAATGTTAGCAGTACACACATAGTCAGAAGTTAACTTGTCTTGATACCCAATAATCCATTTTAATCAGTGAAAGAAAATGCCCAAAAAAAAAAAAATATGTCACAATTTATCATACAAAATGAGCCTTTGCCTAGCAGAGGAGAAATACATATGAAACATCAAGGATCAAAATACTCCCAACTCAGAATATCAATAAGTTATATAACTTTACTGAATATGCATCTCAATCCTATAGCTTGGCCACCGAGCAACTACCCAAATACCTTTCAAAATACCTTTATAAATACCCTATTAGCAAATATAGAATTCTACATCCCTAATGTAAAAAATAAAGGTATACAACCCAATCTAGGCATTGACAGCAATTGTACAACTTTAATATCATGAAGTACAGCTCGAGCACACAGCAAATTAAGCACAGGCAATCCTTACAATACCTGAGGGGAATTATCGGGCTTCAAAACAGCCAAGGCTCCAGAAAGATCCGGGTCGACTCCAATGACCCAACCAGAGCCCGCATTGCACGAGCCCGAACCCTCAGAAGCCTGATTATTATCATTGTTGGGCGAAGGGCAAGAAAGGGACTCCAACCAGTTCAATCGAAGTTGGTGAGCGTCAAAAGTCGACTTTTTATCCCTTGCGCTGCCTCTTGTACCGCCATTGGACCTAGGTTTTGAAGTCGAGGGTACCGGAACTGTGACTGTCTCCGGCTCAGAGTCGGTCGTCGCGGGAGCTACGGCGGAGGAGGTGGTGGCGAAGATCCTAAATACGGCGGGGGTGAGGCGGAGAAGCAGCGGCGGAGCAGGCTTAAAGGCGATGGATGGGGTCATCAAAAATTGGGGTTTTGGAGGGAACAAAACCGTTGCTTCCATGAAAATTATGAGAACTGAAATTACCTTTCTCACAAGATGGAGGTGAGGTCATTCATACTCATCTTTTCTAATTATATCATTATTTTTCTCGATAAAAATGGGGTTAAATGTAAAAATTAATCTTAATTGTTGGTTTTTTCCGTTTCCAATCTTTTTTTTTTTTTTTTAAGATTGCAATTTAAAATACTAAAATGTATTAAATTACAAATTATTTTTTATGTTTGTCCATGATGGAACTTATCCCGACATGTAACCATGTAAATTAAAATTTTAAATAATTTTGGAACAAAAAGAATGGTTAGATGCATTTGTTATATTGAAAAGCAATTCAACAAAGATATTATAAGATTAGAAAGCAATTATCATGAAATAAGATTAGGTAAATTTAAGATATTAGAATATCAAATCATTTCATTTACAAGGGAAAAATAAATAGGCAAACAAATATATTTTATATGAAGTTACGATGAAATTTTGATCTATATAGCTAGTGAAACTAGTATTAATTAAGGGGGAAAAACTTTTTAATCTCATAACTTAGGTCTTGTCCAATCTATGTATAATATGTCCAATTTTGGTCCCCTGTGTATAATAAAATGTCTAATTTAAGGACTTCGGCTAGCGTCAACCACATAGGTTACCGGACGTGAGAAGCACGCGCACAAAATTTTGATTGCAGTCCTTAAGTTGGACAATCTATCATACATGTGAGACCAAAATTGGACATAACATAGAGTGCTAAAATTATATTTGGAGTAGGACTAACAGCACCAGATCAATATCTTAGAGCACAAAATTCTAAGACTAAAAGAATCTCCCACTTTTCTAAGAGCACCACACTTTTTCCCATGTTGAATGTAACTAATGATGGATGTCATTCTTGTGTACCAATGTCAGTATTTCAATTGACATTTACTACATAAAATTTTAAGGATGTTGAAAATAAAAATATTAAATATGACCTATCGGGAGAGTAGAGCAAAATTAGGTAGAATTCACAAAAAATTGTGATATCGGACATTTTATTTTCACTGGTCGATCTTTGATTTGTGGATTAGCCTATGACAAGATTAAATTAATTGGATGGTCTCACAAGAATGTTGTCAAGTCATTTTTCTTTATCAAACTTCAAACTTTACTTCATAAAGAAGAAGAATCCAAAGTTACAAGATTGAGAACTCAGAAAGCATCGGACTCCCAACATATTGGTTCGATGCAAGAAAAAACAACGTTGTGTGCAACAAGATTATCCATTCGCCTACAATGATTTAAGCAAAAATCATTCAAAGACTTAAGGATATAAGTGATATTTGTTGCCCAAAATCCCATGTAAATTAAAACACTATTAGAATTAGTAATTGCTTTTAAAGAGTTTGAGAAGTCTTCCACCGGAAAAAGACCACGATCACGAGCATAACATAACTCTTCCTTAATTGTATAAATTATAAACGTAAAATATTTATTGTTATCTACATATTCATATAATTGTTTTCAACAACTGTTATTAATTAATAGATAAATTATAATAGATGAACTCATACAATTAAAGAAAAAAAAACACTTATAAGAAAACTTAATCATTGCATCAAAATGTTTAATTATCACGAGTCCAGACAGCTAATTGTCTTATTGTCACGTGTCAATTTTCAACTTAACCGATCAATTAGAACAATTATCTTCTACTGCTCAATGACAGTATGACACTGTGTAATTATCATCTTAAGCTGAAATTATTAGGTCAAAGAAAAAAAAAGTTAGTTACAACAAAATTAAGAAACTAATTAATTACATGTGGAGAAATACAAGGCCAAGTATCAATGAATAAATCAGATCTCTTAATTATTCTTCTCATGCTAGATACCATATATGTAGGAGACAAGCATAAGGTCATGTACATAAGTTAGAATTCAAGCACCTCATTAAATATTCTGATGGCTTAAGTTGATGTCAACGATAACATAGCATATCTCACATGAAATGTTATGTAAAACACAGTTTATATTATGATATCAGTAAAACTGGATCAACTCATTTAGTAGTACAAATCAATATCAGTGCTGCATAAGATTATATGAAATTCTGTCTCATGTGATATCTTCTATATGAAACAATCTTTTATGAGTTTTTGTATGAAGAGTAGGTCTTGCGTGCCCCCGGGGGCACCGTGTCCCCAAACACTTATTGTAATACCTTTAAGTAATATGAGTAATACCTTAACATGTAACAAGTAATACCTTGAATAATACATTCACTAAAACATATATTTCAATTATACATGTAATACCTTATGAATATGCAACTAATACCTTATGAGTATACCACAAATACCTTCAAGAATATACCACTAATATCTTATGAATACACCAATAATACCTCATGGATATATACTTAATACCAAACTAATAATACCTTTGGGGGTACGGTGCACCGGGGGTACGCAAGTTTTTGCCTTGTATGAATATTGTACTCAATGCAAGCGTGTGAAGATAAGATGGAAATTGGTTGAAGTGGATGCTAGTAAGTTAGGCCAGATTTAAAAAGTATCCTTATGATTTGAGATATTCTTATATTTATCCCATATTAAAATTAATATATAATGTACCTAAATAATCCACATTGAGGAATTTTGATGGGTTGAAAATTGTATCATGTGTCACACCCCACTTGTGAAAATGATGTTAAACATTGAAGACATTTACAAGTATATGTTCTGCTTAATTTTGGGTCTTTGATTCCTCTTTTTGAATATTAATTTGCACGTAAAGAGTTGCATAAGTCCTTAAATTCAGGACCAGAAAAACAGCAAACCCACAACACTTTACAATCTCCCTTTTCTCATGTTAAGCACTTCTTGTTTTCTGCTACTCTTCAAATAGTCTGCTGAGAGAGAGAGAGAGAGGGAGAGAGAGAGAGAGATGGGATTTGATAATCAAACGTCAAATTCAAATGATTCATCTCCTAATATTGTGTATATGACAGCTCCTACAAGCCCAAATGAGTACACCATTAGCAACAAAATGGAGTACTACTACAGTGCCCCGGCTAGTCCGCAACGAAAAACGAGCAACCATAATCTAGGATCGAATCTTGATGAGTTCGAGTTTGAAACGAGCAAGAGATTCAGTGATCAGCTTCACTCTGAGACGAGTGACTCCGACCATGAAGTAGGCAGTCAAAAGAGTCGGGAGCGTGCTGATTCCCTCCCGGCTATGGCTTTTGCTGACGAGCTTTTCCTCAACGGCTTAGTCATGCCTTTGAAACTCCCCCCGAGGCTTCAGTCCGAGACCGACTTCAACAGTTTCAGCCAAAAATACTCTCCTCTTTCATCCCCAAGAACGGTATGCAAAATCCCATTTGCACGTTGGGGCTCGCGGAACGATGATTTTGATCCGTTCTTGGTGGCTCTGGAGAAGGTGAGAGAAGAGAAGAGAGGACGAAACAGCCACCACAGAAGATCAAGATCATACTCACCATTTCGAGCTACATCAAAAGCCACTACCGAGTGTTGCAATCAAGAATCTCCAAGAGGAAATAGCTCAATAGAGACAATGCAAGTGCCACCACCAAGCTATAGTGGACCACTGGACTTCAAAGGCTCGGCATACGCAAGATGGGTCCGAGACCAAACTAGACAAGGGCTGAGCCCGAAGAGCCCAAAAGGGTTCTTTTTCGGACAAAGATCAGTACTGAAACCTTTGAAAGTACTGAAGCAAGATGGTTCACCTGGTGAGGAAAGTAGAGTGGAGAAGCTAAAAGGATTTCTACTAAGGTATGCATCATTTGGAAGAGACAACAGTGGAAGCAAGAAAACTAAGACGGGCCCAGAAGCACAAAAACGGAGTTATTTTGGCAGGTTGAGCTTTAGATTCAAGGGAAATGTTCAAAGCAATGGAAAGAAGAAGATGGCTACTTCTGATACAAACATGGCAGTTGTACAGTACAAGCCCTCCATGGCCACATGCTTAGGTTATGGGGTTCCAAGCCCCTGATCAGATTCGCCTGCATTATACCACATATCGATCAATCTTCAACTACATATCCAGCAAACAATGCGATTTCATCGATTTTGCTTTGTAAAGTATTTGTATTTCTAATACAATTATCACGTTTCCAAAACCATGACAATGAATACAATATACATTGCTTAAAAAATGTTAACTGTCTAAAAGAAGCTAACATGCTAAATGTCATGTTTTTTATCCAACTTCTATCTATAAATACAATGGAGATAATATACATACTTGCTAAGACTATCAATCTGCTGTTTTCGTGTGTAAATGTGGGCCCCGGTTCTTGCTGAGATCTGCGATCCATGGTAGAGAAAGATGGGCCTTGTGAATGAGCTGTCATCAAAGTATAACTCAAATTTAGGCGTGTTAATTTACTATTCCAAGACTTGATCGGGCCAGATCGTTTTCCACATGGAAATCTCTTCGTTGCTATACAATTTCCGAATTCCTCCATAAAATCCATCAGCTTCGTTTCCCTCTTCCCTATGGTGTTTCCTATTAATGCTCGTTGTTCTCCAACGTGAACCACGACTGTACTGGTTGAATTCCAGCACAACAGTGTCTGCACAACCACTTTCAGTTTTCAATCTTCTTTCACACACACTATGATCTTAGATGGTACAAGAGTTTCACATGCTGTATAAAGACAAGATAAGATGACTGGTTTCCCAGAGTACTTGTCTGAATTTCGATCAGTTACATAACAAAGAAAGAAAGAGAAGACACTAATAGCCCAATCAAGCAGTAAAAAACAGAATGATATGGAAATGCAATACTGATAGTAAAAGCAGAATTATTTTATCTCAAAAAAAGAACACTGAGTAAAAGTAAGTCTTTTTTCTGCTTTGATGGTGATGAAAGTCCCACTGAAACAGCACTTATGGTCTTGTTGGAGTTAATATACATGACAAACTAAGTAGGACGGACTTTTCTCAAGGACTAATAGGAAGACCCACACGCCGAAAAATTGGGAGTGAAGATAAAGGGGCCTACCAAGAATAGATAACATATAAATTTACTTGATGCAAATGCCCTACTCCAAAATCATTAAAATAGGCAAACTAAAATCAACCGGCCCCCATTCCCTCAAGTTTCTCTAATTTTGAATGTACATTTGACTTTAACATGATATGAAATGGCAACTTCCTTAATAATTTGTGAAAAAATAGGTAGCAACTCACCACTATCATGACATCGGCAGTAACTGGGGTTCCCATCACATGTTTCCAAGTGGCCTACAACACCATACCACCAACCTGTACCCAACATAAGACATCCATTAATATTAATAGTGGATTGACATATTCATTGTATTTGGTCATCTAAGAGGCTTATCAATCAAATGGAAATGTGTTTTAAAGGCTACAATAGTTGACAATGCTTTATATCTAACAAGAACGAAGAACGGCCACCTTCTGATTTGTGAAATCAGTATAATGAAACATACATTGAACTCTTGAAACAGTGTTCATGATTTTAAGGTTCAATAATAAAGTTTTAGACACCAGGGCTCGTCAAGAGAAGTTAATTAAGGTCAACAGATAGGGGATGAGCACTTTTATATGAAGAAATTAAATGCACATACTTCTTTTCTGTTCTTGATTTCATGGGTATGTTGGTCTTTCTTTTATGAAGTTTCTTGTCAAGATTTATTCAATCTAAAAGCGAAAACCTCTTTCCAATCTCCATAAAATGAAAAATAGAAATAACTGCTCACATCTGGACGTCTGAATTCATAAAACAACTAACATCAAATAGACGAACAGATGCTTCGAGGAATAGTGAGAGCAATACCATATGGAAATTCTTTGTTTCTTCTCCATTGGATTTCAATATGATCACCTGGTTGAAGGTCATTTAAAGAATCAGATATATGAAGATCATGAGGAGAAGTATCGACAGGAGGAGCTCTAACTCTATCCCATGTTAGACCAGTCTCTGTTGGACTCGCTCTCCTTCCATGAGGTGGATATCTGCTTAATCAGACCACACAAACTCTTACACAATCTTTCTCAATCACAATGATAATATAGTCCATGATACTCCTAATTCAAATCACCAAAACATGTGAAAAATCAAGATTTGCGAGTAAACATATTTCCAATTACCTAGCCTCGAATGTGTCTGTTAACTGATCATAGTTAAGCTCGGCATCATAGCATGATAACATAAATCCAACATGGCCATTCTGCAAGGCATGCCCAACACACACATCATTACAATCATAATTCAACTAAAGAATTTAAGCACGGGTGACTAAAACTGATACCTCTCGGTTATAAACCTGTGCAGGGAACCAAAACATGCCAGATTCTAGGGCAAAATACCAAGACATGGTTGATTCTAATGGAGGGAAGTTGCTCTTATTGCCAGTACTGCCAAAACTGGATCTAATCAAAGCAACTGGGCGTAGCTGAGTGAGATAGCCCATTAGGCCGTTTTGCTTGCTTTGATCGAAAGAGATGGAACCTTTTCTTGAAGCAATGTGCCATTGCCATTCCCTATAAGCAGCAGGGCCGAGAACCCTGCCCCATTTAGCTTCCATGTGCTTTTCCCACAAGTGATCACTCAAGCATCTATCTCTCAAAGAGGTACACACACTAGCCATCTTACACAGCCCCTCTGGTGGAAGCTTCTCAAGAATGCATTCCAACACAAGATCAGGCAAATCCAGGAGAGACATCTCTGATGCCATCTCAGCACTCTCCACTTTGGCACCCCTCTTCTTCTTACATGACATCCTTAAAGTGAAAAGAGGGAAAGATGCACCTAGAACTAGGCTCCTCATGGACTTGGTTATGTGGAGAAATGGAAACTCTCTCCAAAACCAGAGAGAAAGCAACCTCATCTCCGAAGCCCAAGATGGTAGAGGCTTGATGGTGAGAGAGTTATAGAAGAAGAAGAGAGAGAAACAACAAGTGATCAAGAAGAACAACATTGGTATGAGGACTGATCTCCACTATGTATATATAAAATAAAATAAAGGGGGTTGTCAAAGAAAACTTTGGCCACCAATAATGGACAAGCAATCAGCCTAGTAAATATAGATATGTGAATCAATAAATATGAATAAAACACTCTTGTAATTCTCTTCTTCTTCACCCTCTCCTTACAAAAAAAGAGGAAAAGGGATCTCTCCAAATCTACATCAACAAAACAAAATAAATTTATGTATTTTCTTAGACGAAGCCCACCTACCCCTAATTGTGGGCCTCGTCCAAAAAATCTAGAAGAGAATTATTCCAGTGCCGAATGGATAAAGAAAAGCAAGAATCTTGGCAAGTTAATGTTGCAACGGGTTAAAGAGCAGATCTAGCAAGAACATCAATCGAAGAAACGCAATGCATCAAGAAAAGCAGAGATCTTGAGAGAGTCTTGAGGGTATGTTAGAATGGGTGAAAGAAGAGAGAGAGGGACTAGTTTTGGATCCCTTCAAATTCTTCCTCCACCCACAGAAACCCCGTCTCTCTCTCCTCCCTCTCTCTCTCTCTGGATATCTGCTCTTTCTTTATTCAAAGTGATGAAATGCAGCTACAAATTGCAGAAAGAAAACAAGAAAAACTGAAATATATGAAAATATATATTTTTTATGAGGTGATAAATAAATATATAATCCTAGATTGGTTGACAGTTGAAGGGTGGAATTGGAATCAGATGTTGGCATAGATATGGAGCAAATATTGCAGGCTCACAGCTGCTTCTTTGCCTGGAGTGAACCTCGGAGTTTCCTTTTTTGTTATTGAATACTATACAATAATAGCATTCCCAATTTTTTAATGGACCATTCTAATCTTGAATGATCAAAATTTATCTTTGTCTTTTTATATTAATTCTTCAATAGTTATTTTAAAGGAAAAAAATGGCATGGTTTATACAAGTGAAAAGACCTTATCAAGATTACATGGCATGGTTTATTCAAGTGAAGACATTGTCAATGGAATTTCTGTATATTATATAAGGATAAGGTACAATCGACTTTTTTATGATTTGAAAATGTTATGTAGGTTATTTTTCTATTAAAAGAATGAAAACATCTATACATGTTTGCATGAACTCTGTTATTGCACAAACTTAAGGAGAGCATGCATCTCGTGTAAAAGTGTTCTAAATTTTACTTATTTTTTCACTTGTATATATTAATTATAATACCATTTATATTGTATACAGGAGCTATTCATCGATATTGTTCAATTTATTGCACACATTCTCCATTTTTCACTTCAAAGTTTATATTTATTTTACTTTACTTTACTTTACTTATAAATATTTCTGTATAATATTTCAATTCACATTATAAAGTTTTATTTCACTCTGTAGACTTCGGTACTTTGTTTATGTGTAATATTTATATCACATTTCAAAATTATTTTGTTATACTTTTTAGAATATTTTTACAATCTTAATTTAAAAATGAATTTATACTCAAAAATATTTTTATTTCGATTTATTTTTCTTTTAAACGTTATATACTTTAATACATATAATCTATTTCTCAATAAAATTGAAGATAATCAAATTACTTTTGAAAACAATAACATAAACATTTGCATTTTAAATTATTTAAAAAATTAAAATTCTAAAATTGTTAGAATCTTTGAAAAAAGTAAGTAGATCTTATATTTCTGAAAATTATATATCAAATAGAAAAACTATAATTTTACAAACAAAAGACAATACTTTACATGATATATACATATATATATATATAAATCATGAAATTATATCACTTTAATAGATCTGAAAATTCAAATTAAATTGGAATACAAAGATTGTTAAGTATTACAAACAATCCTACTATAATTTTAAATTATATAAAAAAATTACAATTAATAAACAAAATAAAAAAATACAAGTACTGAAAAAACATCTGGAATATTAAAGAATTTTTTTAAAATTCGCAAAATTTTAAAAAATCTTAAGATTTAAAAACAATTACAGAATTACTAAACATATAATGAAATAAAAAAAATACGAGAAATTATATAACATATTAATCTAAAAAAATTAGTCTGAAAATTCAAAATAAAAAATTAAACTATGCATTTTGTTAATATAACTTGAAACATCTAACTAAATGTCAAAAAATTTAAAATCATAAGATGATAAAGAATTTCAATTTAGAAAAATTATTTTAATAGTTATACTTAATATTTATTTATATGTGTTCTTTATCTATAAAATTAATCTGAAAATTCAAGATTAAAATTAAAATATGAATATTGTTGATATCTTTATATATATATATATATATAACAAAAACCACAAGTGCCACATGGCACTCTCTCATTCTCTAAGCATTAAATGTTCATTTTAAATTTGTTATTTTCTATTTTTCTTATTTTTTAACTAAATAATTTATTACTTAAATTTGTTATTTTCTATTTTTAATATTCTTATTAACTAAATAAATTATTATTATAAATTTTATTATTACTATATAGATAAAAAAAAAATACTATATGTATAATGTTACTATGGAAAATATTTTTATTATTACTACATATAAATATTTTTATTATTACATTTACATATTTACAAATGATTCATGGCAAACTAGGAAGCTATATTTTTAAACCCAATGAAATATATTATTATTATTATTATTATTATTATTATTATTATTATTATTATTATTATTATTATTTTGTTAACCATTTTTTCTCAAAAAGTAATTTACGCATGTTCGTAACATAATAAAGATTATAATAATCAATATTATAGATAATATAATTTTAACTACATATAAAGACTTCTATTATGGGAATAATCAGTTATTAGGTTGGATAGTCATGACTAATATGTCAAAATCATATAAAAATTAATATAATTTCTATAATCATTTATATATTATCCAAGATTATATAGATAAGTATTCCAAAACACTAAGGTTTTGTTAACCATTTTTTCTCAAAAAGTAATTTTGTAACATAATAAAGATTATAATAATCAATATTATAGATGACAGAATTTTAACTACAAATAAAGACTTCTATTATGGGAATAATAATCAGTTATTAGGTTGGAGAGTCATGACTAATATGCCAAAATCATGTAAAAAATGAATATAATTTCTGTAGTCATTTAAATATTATCCAAGATTACAGCTAGGAGTTATCATACATTATTATATATAAGGTTTTTAATTGCCATAATTTTGGCTTTGATCACTAATTTCTATAGTCTTTGATGACGGCCTTAGATGAATCAAATTCCCTTTTCTATATTAAATGTTCATTTTAAATTTGTTATTTTCTATTTTTAATATTCTTATTAACTAAATAAATTATTATTACAAATTTTATTATTACTATATAGATAAAAAAATAAATACTATATGTATAATGTTACTATGGTAAATATTTTTATTATTACTACATATAAATATTTTTATTATTACATTTACATATTTACAAATGATTATGTTACATTATTATATATAAGGTTTTTAATTGTCATAGTTTTGGCTTTGATCACTAATTTCTTTAGTCTTTGATGACGGTCTTAGATGAATCCAATTCCCTTTTTTATAAATTCAAACTTATTATATATATTCATAAGTTTTGTATAATTCATTTTCAGTTTGAAGGTTTGTGTTGCATATTTCACACGTATCTAATCTCTCTTTCAATTCGTATGAAGTACCTTCCGATTGCTGATATTGATCCTTACAAGGAGACATGTGCAATTAGAGTTCGAGTTGTAAGATTATGGTTTGTATCCCTTAAGAATTCTTCATCGGAGAATTCCCTCATGGAGATGGTTTTGATGGATGATAAGGTAACTCAGATTATAATTTACATAATATTGATATATACTCTTCAATGTTAGAGGTTTTATATTTTTTACATGTCTACAATTCAAATTTACTATATTCTAATTTTTTTCATAAATTCATTTTCAGTTAACAAGTTCAGGCTATTGTTGCACGTAGTCAAATTAGTAGATGCAAAGACATCCTATGAGAAGGCGTAATTTGTTAGTTAAAAAACTTTCAAATAGGTCAAAATCAAGGAACTATGTTGGCTACAAAACATACATATCGATTGAGTATCCATAAACATACTACCATCAAACCATGTCCTAAAGTTCCAATCCCTATGTATGGCTTTGAATTTACTACTTTTGAAGAAATTAGCTCATGTCCTCATATTGAAACATGTTTAGTAGGTAAGAATTTATTTTTTTCCCAATTTATGTTATTTCAACTTTATTTTAAAATGAAAGTGTTTAATTGATGATCAGATATCATTGCGGAGGCATTTCCAAAAGGAGCTATTGAAGAGATCACAAAGAAGAATGAGGAACGAGCATGGAGAATGAGCATAGAGTTTGTGGATCTAAAGTGAGTAATTATCTAATACATTTATAATACGTATATAATTTCACATACATATGATATACTTCATGATTTATATTTAATATATTTATGAAATGCTAGGCAACAAAAGTTATCTTGCACGCTGTGGGGAGACTATGGTAAGATGTTTGACACTTATCTAAATGAACATCCATCTGAATTGGTTGTGATAATCTTGCAATTTGCTAAGATAAATCGATGGAATAGTAAGCAATTTATTTTATAAACAAATATAATCAATTATATATTTTATATCTTATTTGTATGTCCCAATTACCTTTTCTTATAGAAACAACATCGCTTTCAAATTCTTTCTACGCAAGTAGATTGATGATGAATAACGATGTTGAACCAATCAATGAGTTCAAAGCAAAGTAAGTAATTTCATATTCTTAAATATGTTTTCGGTCACATTTTTAAATAATGAAATAAATGAGTTTTTTTTTGTTCCTTTTAAATTGTCAAAAGAAAGGTGCAAATAAATTTTTATATGAAAATATTGTATTTTAAAATAGATAATATAAAACTAAAATATAAGATAATATAGATAAAAAACAAAACTTATTTATTATATCCCGTGTATTACACGGGTCTTACACTAGTAATAAAATATAAGACAAAAAATAGTTTTGAAGCCTGTCTTATTTTAATTTAAACCCTGAAAAATAATAAAAGAGGAAAAATCGGAAATTCAAGCCAATGGCAATAGAGTGTAGAAAAATCAGCCCCGCCATTGTCAAGAAGTCAACCTGTAGATTCCTCAACTTCATTGATGCTCGTTTCAATTGCCAATCCCAATATGAAGTTTTGCAGAAAACCAAAAATGGAATCTTGTCTTTCTCCAAGAATTCCTTGCACTTATCTCCTCATAGTTTTCCTCTCACTTTTCTGGCAAATAACTGAATCCAATCAGGTACATATGGGTTCTTGATACTGGGCATTGTTATTTACTGTTACTGTTCTTGTTTGCATGGTGAAAACCCGCAAGCTGGATACTTTTTTAGTTCAGATTCTCATAAAATAAGTTAAACTTTCACTGGGTTTTAGACATAATGAAGTGAGCATGTTTTGATTAGGCGCAGTTTTGTTTTCCTTTTATCGTCATTAATTACTACCCCGAGTTACTATAAATGGAGGGGTTCTGAAAATGTTGAAATCTTGCTGATTAAAAATTGGTGGTGTCCAATTTCATCTTGTTTTGATGGTGTAGTTTTGTGATGCTGGGATTGCATTTGGTGAATCGACATGTGGGGCTGCTTTGTCTTCTTCTTCAAAGATTCTGATAAAGGGAGGGACAGTCGTGAATGCTCATCATCAAGAGGTTACTGATGTGTATATAGAGGATGGAATCATCGTCGCTGTGCAGAACAATATTGTGGTAATGGCATCATATGTGCAGATGTTGTTTTGTGTTTCAAAAGTTGATTTAGGATTGATTATTGAGGTTTAGTAGGATCCAACTTCATAGATTGACAAGTATGTTTTTATTTAGAATTGGAATAGAGAACTTATATGGATTGGATTATCCTTTTGAGACTATTTCTGGCTTGTGATGTAAACTATGCAATACAATGTGCTTGCAAGAAGAAAAATCAGAAGTGATGCTCAAACAGAGAACTCATTTGGGTATTACCTTACGATTCAACTTCTGTTGATTGTGATGTAACTATGAAATGTCATATCAAAAGAGATGGGATTTTGCTTTAGAAATGAGATGATTAGCTATTGTGTTCAATGATGAGAAACTTGATAAAGATGTAATGATATATTTTTTCATCTACAAATTTAGAACCTTAAGAGATTTGTTCTAGGAGTTTTCATATCAAAGAGTTCATCTGCTAAACACATCTGTAGAATTCTTTTGTTTCTACATGTATTATATGTTGTTGTCCATCATTGAAGGCAATAATATTAGTCATATACACTTATAATATTCACGGATCGGTTTTAGGGAGTGACGATAAGAGACATAGGCAGAGATTATATGAAACATGTAATCAGATTTCGTACTTTTCCCTTATGTAGGGTAGCATTTATACATATATATATATGTATTTACAGTTGATGTGCGGATATGCAGGTTGGAGATGATGTTAAGATTATTGATGCCAGTGGAAAGTATGTCATGCCAGGTGTGTTTTCTTCCTAAACCTGTGACAATATCTCGTTTACTATAAAGCAAGATTGATATGACCAAGGAAGCAAGCTGAATACCAAGATTAGATGCTATTAAGTTCTATTTTGGCGTGTGAAAGATATTGCGGGGATTACTGGACGTTACAAGTTTGAATTTTGTTTTTCCTTCCTGCTAGATTAAGGTTGGATGGTCCTTTTGCATTCGTTCTAAAGATGATGAGCTAGTTTGGTCAATATTGTGAAACAAATAGCTGTTTCTATTTGAGGACATTTTTATGGTTTTTGACAAAAGTTTGGATGCTTGGAATGCAGAACGGCATCTTTGATATTTACAAGGATTTGTGTTAATTTCCGCATTTGACTTGTTAAATTAAATTTTAAAGAGAGAGACTCAAGTTTATGAGCTTATCTCTCTTTCCAATGACAATCTAATGATGATGACAGGAGGAATTGATCCACACACACACTTGGCAATGGAGTTCATGGGCACTGAGACAATTGATGACTTTTTCAGTGGGCAGGCTGCTGCATTAGCTGGTGGAACGACAATGCACATTGATTTTGTTATTCCCGTGAATGGGAGCTTGTCTGCAGGCTTTGAATCTTATGTTAAAAAGGCTGAAAGATCAACCATGGATTATGGTTTTCACATGGCAATCACAAAATGGGATGAAACTGTTTCTAGAGAAATGGAAGTCATGGTTAAGGAAAAAGGTCTGGTCCTTCTCCATCTATCTGCTCGTACTGTTGAAGCATTGGAGATGTAACTTTTTCTCAATTCGATGCTATTTCTGGATATATTCTAACTTCTCTTCTCTGCCTCTATAGGGATTAATTCTTTTAAATTTTTCCTGGCCTACAAGGGTTCTCTAATGATCAGCGATGAACTTCTGCTTGAGGGGTTCAAGAAATGCAAATCTCTTGGTGCCCTAGCCATGGTTCATGCAGAGAATGGAGATGCCGTGTTTGAAGGGCAAAAAAGAATGATTGAACTTGGCATTACAGGTCCTGAGGGTCATGCACTTTCAAGGCCACCAGCGGTAAGTTCATTTTTAGTAAAGAGAATCATTTATTTGGAGTGTATCCCTCACTATGAATAGTGAGGGATAACTTGCTGTTTTGACAAACTTGGTATAGAGAGTAAACCTGAGTCTTATAGTTTGTTTTTAATCATTGTTCTATGCCCTTTTTTCTGTGGCAGAGAAGATCACCAGTGATTTATGAAAATTAATAAATCTTCTAGGATTGAGTAGTAAAATTGAAATTTTAGGACAGAATGGCATGTTACTGAGGCATTTGTTACAGAGTTAGAGTAGAAGTCGGTACTTGGGCATTATTAAGTGTGTACATTTTGTCCTTGATGTATTAATTTCAGTTGAATACATGCAGCTAGAGGGTGAGGCAACTGGTCGAGCTATTTGTTTGGCTGGTTTTGTGAACACTCCTCTATATGTTGTTCATGTCATGAGCATTGATGCAATGGAACAAATAGCTAAAGCTCGAAAATCAGGTATGTGGAACTTGAGATAAACTTAACCATCATAACTGATAAAATTTCAAAAGTTCGTCTTTCTTTTCTGACAGACTTTTCTTTTTGTTTGAGCTATTTCCTTTGTCACTTCCAGATCTGGCTATGGTTACTGTCATTCAATTATTAAAGCCATATTGTCCCTTCATTTTCGCACCTTTCAATATTCAATGCATTCATTCGACCTAGTTGGTTGGTGCTCACCCTTGGATAGCTTTGCATCTTCAGTCTATTGCTAAACAAATTCTTCACCTCCAGTTTGCTCTTCCTGTCATACATATATGGACTCTTTTTAACTAATCTTATGTTAATTCCACTCACTAACCTCCTCCACCCGAAAAAAAAAAAGTTGATTAAAATAAGTTTTGTTTTGGCATTATCTGACTTACTAATTTGAACCATATAAGTGTGTTCTGTTTGAAATTTATAAATCTCTATGTTCGACTTGAATATCATAGTGATTAGTGAAAGTAATTCGTCCAACCTTTTCACTTACATTCATGATAATTTGTAATGAAAAATGGATCAAATGACTATGTTGTTTATGTTTGATGTAAATCACATTTTCTTTGAATTGGAAATTTTAATATATGTTTTTCCTCTGCAGGTCAGCAGGTTATTGGGGAGCCTGTGGTTTCAGGTCTTGTCCTGGATGATTCTGTCCTTTGGGATCCTGATTTTCAGACAGCAGCAAAGCAAGAGCTTCTTTTTTTTCTTTACAGCGATATTAGACTACACATTCAATTTCTTATTATCATTCATGTCCAATGTTCCAGGTATGTCATGAGTCCACCTATTAGAGCACCTGGTCATGGTAAGGCTCTTCAAGCAGCTCTTGCGACTGGGGTTCTACAGGTTTTACTCTCATCAGACTTCCTGTCTTGTGACAAACCGTCGATGTTTCTTTAAATATGAGTGAATTCTTTTTGCCTCTCGATCTATGGTCGTTTTTGCACATTAGCATTGAAACTTGAACTATTCGTCTTTTCCACTTTGCAACTTGATCGGCGGCCACCAGTGGCTTTTATATGGAATTACATGACTTGCACCCTCCTAAAGAGATGACCAAAGTGCCCATGTTGGCCATGTAATTTAGGGTTCTGGATGGAAAAAGTTGCTGGCCAGCGCTGCTGGGATTGCAAAGTGCAAAACGACTCATAGTTAAGGTTGCAAAATGCAAAAGAAAAGGAAAAGGTTTTTTGTCCTAAATATTTCTGGTGGTAAGATGTTATTAATTGTGACAAGAAGAATCAACCATTGGTTAATAACATATTTGAAAATACTAAATTTAGATACAACCTTAACGCATTCTTTGACATTCGTGAAAGTAAATACACAACGATTATTTTTCCCTCATGATGACCTGCTAAATATCTGTATACTTCATTAGTATACAATGCATATATATCTTGTGCTTTTGTGAATGGTTTGTGCTATATTCATGCAATCTAGCTTCGAATCTTCTTTTCATATGTAATAGTTATATTATCATTTCTATACCTAAGTATATTCTCAAACATGCTGCAGCTAGTGGGCACAGATCACTGCACCTTCAATTCAACGCAAAAGGCTCTGGGTATTGATGATTTTCGTAAAATACCAAATGGTGTCAATGGTCTCGAGGAAAGAATGCATTTGGTTTGGGATACAATGGTGGTATGTTGATCTTTATTTCCAAGCAGTTTGATGTGAAAAAAGGTGTTCTCATGAATTCGAAGTTGATGATTTTTCGTTCCAGGTGTCTGGTCAAATATCTGTCACTGATTTCGTTAGGGTGACGAGCACTGAGTGGTATGCTTTCATTTCTCTTATTATAAAAAATTTCAATTCTCTGAGCTTTGATTATGCATTGGAAACTGTCATTAGTTATAATCTTTGAATCTTTGAATTCTCCTCCAGTGCCAGAATTTTCAACATATATCCAAGAAAAGGTGCAATACTAGTTGGATCAGATGCAGATGTTATAATATTGAACCCCAATTCAAGCTTTGGAATCAGTTCAAAAAGCCACCATTATCGAACCGATACAAATGTCTACGAGGGAAGACGAGGGAAGGTATAACTTTCTCTTCCTGCCAATTGTAGTTAGGGCGAGACAAAACCAAACCCTATCAGGAAAACAGAATCAAAAGTGATTCAGTTGGTTTTTGTGTAGTTGTCAGTTCGGTCCGTTATTAAAATAGATGGGTTTGGTTTCGGTTTGGATTATACCGAACTGACTAGATTGCACTAGAACTGAGAAAACCCAAATCGAACTATGTGATTCGGTTCGGTTTGGTTTTGGACTGAATGGAGCGATTGCTTAGAGAGTAGTTAATTCTGTTGAAGAAATTGCAGTGGAAAAGAAAGATCCATACTATTCTAACACCATAGTGATAAATCATGACAATAATGTGAGTTTCAAGTGATGGAGTTATTATTGATGCAGGGAAAAGTAGAAATAACAATAGCAGGAGGAAAAATAGTGTGGGAGAATGAAGAATTGAAGGTTGTTCCAGGTTCTGGCAACTACATCAAAATGCCTCCTTTTTCCCATCTTTTTGATGGAATCGAAGAAGCTGATGCCCGATATTTATCGTCCCTACGAGCTCCGGTTATACGCCCTACGATGCACACTACCTGAGATTCTTGTTCAGTTACTTCAAAGATCTGATTATTTTGTAAATAAATAAAAAAAAGCATAAAGATATGATGCAACTTGCAAGGGAAGATTGAACTTTGATGATGGCTGGGAGTCCATCCCATTGTTTGTTCATAAATGATATATATATATGTATATGTATAATTTATTGGAAAAATGTACACTTTTATCTACGGAAGAGCATGGACTACAGAGATAACCGAACCGTGAAAAATCTCGGACGGAAACACTTTGAACCAATAAAGAATCGTCGGACTCATTTAATTTCTCCAAACCAAACTGCTTTGATTATTTTTTTGTGTATAAAACCTAAGTGTGCCGAACCAAAGAATCAATTTTGAAACCAAATAAAACCAATTTCAAAATAAAAATAAAAATTATAAGTCGTTCTTTATGCATTTTGAAAATATTTAACATATTATAAATATATATTCTCCTTATAAAATAAAATTCCAGAAGGTTGGCCCGTCTAACCTATAGATAGGTGAAGATGGACCTCTCCATGTTTGAAGGCAAGATGATAAAAAGAAGTGAAGTAATTAATTAGTCATAAGAGAGAGATTTTTGGGTCTTTCAAGAACAATATATTCATATCACCATGTCAAGATAGAATCACTGCCTAACTCTACAAGTCTGAAAAACTAAATAAATTTCTGTCAAGATTGAGACACTTGTTGTGTTAACTGTACAAGATTAAACCCAGCTAATGTATACATCTCTATTACTACTTTACATTATGCACATACAATTAAGCACCCCTTTCCCTTTCCCTCCCCCATTTTATGAAGAGAAGACCCCACTTCTTCGTTTCTTCGGATTTGCAGCTATTTCCGGATTACCTTTCTTCATCATCGCTGCGAATTCATCGTAGTTGATCCTTCCATCCTATAACACACAAGAGTGTTTAGTTAATCAGTCATGTTCAGAAGATGAAATATTCGTCCACCATGCACGACAGAGAATCCAAACCCGTTAAGTTGAATGATGAGACGAGTTTATATGTGGCTTACATTGTCAGCATCAACTTCAGTGATGATTTCCTTTATGTCCTTGCCGCTATCCATGCCAAACTCTCGAAGAGCCTGCTCTAGCTCTTCTATAGTAATGTACCTAATCAGAACAGATACTTACTTCTTTTAGTCTCTTTTAATCGATCGAAACAAACATAGATACATCTATCCTAGGTAAGGAAACATGATACATGTTACATACCCACTATTGTCTTTGTCAAAATACTGAAATGCTGTGTAAAGATGGTCTTCTCTGTCCATTCTGTTCATATGCATTGTTGCTGTGATGAATTCTTCGTAGTCTATCGTCCCGTTTCCATCAGCATCAGCCTGATTTTCACAACTTATCTTGATTAAAATATTCATGATGATCACTGGGATAAAAGGTAATAGGATTTGTGTATACTATACTTACAGCTTCCATCAACTGTTGCACTTCGTATTCGGACAGCTTTGTACCTTGCTTCGACAATCCATGTTTTAGCTCTTCAAGAGTTATTGTTCCACTGTTATCAGTATCCATCCCTTTGAACATTTGTTTCAATCCCATGATTTCTTCCTCTGACAAGCACCCCGCAATTACCTACTTATCCAAGAACATTTTCGTTGGAATTTTATGGTGAATGAAAAAGTGACCTTGATCAAGAAATATTAGCGAATAGATGAACTAAAAGTTATGAATGTTCATAAATGATTCAATAAGAATCATAAGATCCTATATTTTGATGAAAATATGTGATTCAGTGGTAAGCTCGATAAATTTACCCGAAGAGCGACCTTTTTGAACTGATTCATGGCTCGGAATTGTTTGAGTCTACTCAGAACAGAATTGTCAAGAGGAATATCAGGTGCCTCTCCATCCTCCTTGATCCATGGATGATCTTCACAATTAAACAAAATTTAAGGCATCATATTGTAACCTTGATCATATGAAAACATCGAATCATCTTTAACATGATTGTAATAACAATACATACTTAGTACTTGGACAGCTGTTAGCCTTTGCTTAGGATCCGAATTCAACATCCTCTTTACAAGGTCCTTTGCTCCATTTGAAATCGAAGGCCAAGGATCAGAGCTAAAATCAACATGGCCACATATAATTGCATTGAATATCCCATGCTCCGATTCTGTTTAGTTCCACGATCCATATACTATTTGAATCAGTCTTAAAAAAATTGAGAAGTCGAATTTCATTCAGTTATAACTTTTGGCGTAATGGTAAGCGCTCGATTAAAACAAGATTATACCTGCCCAGAAAGGAGGAACTCCGGAAAGAAGGATATACAACATGACCCCAATACTCCAAATGTCAACTTCTGGTCCATATTTTCTCTTCAGAACTTCTGGAGCAATATAATATGCACTGCCTACTATATCTTTGAATTGTTCCCCTGCGATTTGTGTGATGACAAATAGTGTAAGAACGTTGTCGTTTCAAGTTTTTAATGGATCGAAAACACAAACCAAATTTTAGACTTCCATAGCATGTTTAGTACGCACTAGGATCCTCTGTTGTGCATAATGCAGGTGTTTACACAACACTCAAGTGCTAGAACACTGCCAAGGATCGTTGTTAAAGCCATTTACAACACTACTTTGTATTATAAGAACATCATAGTAGGCGTTGTGCACAACAGGAACCACACTTGTTTAGTATCCACTGGCACAACTAACTTATTATATCTTGCAACTAAATCAAGTGGGTGATATTTGAAGCATTAGGTGAACACGAGTATCAAATATTTACATGGAAAATCCAAATTCGAGCTAATTTTCAAAATTTCAGGTTTTCTTGTTTAGAAATTCATTATATTCTTACTCAAACTGATTTCAAAGGGCTTTGAGATACTGCCATTTTCTCTCTACTCTCGACTTAATGGATCATGACTAGCTAAGAATGAGACGTTTTCTTTGAAATCGTTTAATCATACCACATTAATAAATACAAGTAAGGAGGCAAAAGGTGAAGAATGAAGAAAGCGAAAAGGTAACCTTGTTTATAAAAGACGGAAAGGCCAAAATCGGTGGCTTTGAGAGGGGAATTCTCATCCCTATTCAAGAGCAAGAAATTCTCAGGCTTAAGATCCCTGTGAATAACCCCCATGGAATGACAGGTGTGCACTATTTGGACGATCGTCCTCATAAGCGAGGCGGCGGCGCGTTCCGTGTAATGCCCCTTGGTAATGATCCGATCGAAGAGCTCACCGCCGGCGCACAACTCCATGACCAGGTGCACTGAGTGCTTGTCCTCAAACGCCCCTTTCAGCTCCACAATGTTGGGTTGCCCTGTCAAGTGGTGCATTATCTGAACCTCCCTTCTTACGTCTTCGATGTCTTCTTTGTTCACAAGCTTTCTCTTCGCGATCGTCTTGCACGCAAACTGTTCGCCGCTTTGCTTGTGAGTGCAGAGATGTGTGACCCCGAATTGCCCTCTTCCCAGCTCCTTTCCGATGGTGTAGGTGGCGCGCACGTCTTCCATGGGCCGGCCCAGGACCAGGCCCATCGGGACGGGCTTCGGGGAGGAGCGCTGGCGGCGTCCGCGGTGGCGTGGCGGTGGAGGGATTGGCGGTAGTGGGGGCGGCCTCTGCCGGAGGTTCTTCGGTGCCCCGAGAGCAGCAGCTGCCCATTATTTCAGTGGTGGAGATTTATGGAGGCGGCGGTGGAGGGTGGTGGCCGGCGCCCAGGGGTGGTTGGGTTAGAGAGAGAAAGCAGTGCATGCAGGCAGAGGAGAGAGAAGGAGGGAATATGGGAGTGAGAGATTGTAGGAGAGGGAAAACTGGAAAAACAGAGGAATCAAAAATAGGTCAATAAAGTGAAATCAAATCAAATCAAATCCTGTTTTGTGTAGAATTAAGGTTGGAATTGTGTGGTTACAGACAAGGAAGTAAGGTTAGGAGGTATTTGCGGCGCGGCTGTCAAAGAAAGGTATCGTGCATGGTTGGTTCAAAGAATATCCCGCCATAAAAGTTCACTTCCATCAAATATTAGGTAACCAAAATAGATTTATTGTTTTTCTACCGATTTTACTAAAATATCCTTTATGACGCGATCCCGTTTATTTTTATCATCCAGAATTTGTATGAATGTGTTACTTTAGAGCAAGCCCAACACGGCTCTACTCAGGCGCCCACCGTGAATTACTCCTCTCCAGCACAGCGCTAACAATGGCGTCTATTTTAGAGATATGCACAGTGTGGTGCTAATTGTCACACCTGGCGCTACATTTTTTTTTTATATTTATTATATATTGTGGAACTATTTTATAATATTTGAGATAGTATAATTGTATTTTGTTAACACAAATTGTGATATAAAATTATAATTGAAATGATAATTTGAACAACACGAATGATAATTTGAAAAACACGAATGCAAGAAAAATTGAACAACACCGATGATCATTTGAACAGCACGAATGGTAATTTGAAAAATTGAAATGATCGTGAGCGATCGTTTCTCAACATGGATAGTGAAAATTAGAGAAACGAGAAGCAATTACATAAAATTACTAATAACAAATTAAAATGTAAAAAAAATACATCACATTACTGAAAAATAAATTACAATGCATAAATACTGAAATTGATTAAAATACATGAAAATCAAACATAAATTGAAAATAACGAACAAAACCAAGAGATGCAGATGTTCATTTTGCACTTCGAAATGCATTAATTGATCATTTGTGGGAAGAGTATTCTAATTCAGAAAATTAAGAATTATGGCTATATAACATCTATTTCCCTTTCAATAAAAATAAGTTGTTTTGGTTTTCATTTTACCTTAAATTTCATTCAATTACTCCTATAACTTTTTATTTATACAATTTGAATATAAATAATAAAAATTGTATTAAAGAACTTATAGGTGTTAATATGTTAATCAATTATAATATATTTGAAAAATATGATTAAACAAATTCATAATTAAAAATATAATGAAATATTCCTTTTCAGTGCAAAAAGTAGTGCAGAGTGCTGTAAATGAAAATATTATTACTGCACTACTTTAGTGTAAAATCTGAACTAAAGTAGTGCTAATGCTAGAGATGCTCTTGGGGGGAAATTTGGGTTATATTATTATGGGGATAAGAGAAGCATTGTTTTTGTTTTCATTTTACCTTAAATTTCATTCAATTACTCCTATAACTTTTTATTTATACAATTTGAATATAAATAATAAAAATTGTATTAAAGAACTTATAGGTGTTAATATGTTAATCAATTATAATATATTTGAAAAATATGATTAAACAAATTCATAATTAAAAATATAATGAAATATTCCTTTTTAGTGCAAAAAGTAGTGCAGAGTGCTGTAAATGAAAATATTATTACTGCACTACTTTAGTGTAAAATCTGAACTAAAGTAGTGCTAATGCTAGAGATGCTCTTGGGGAGAAATTTGGGTTATATTATTATGGGGATAAGAGAAGCATCTTGAGAATAATCGAACAAAAGATTTCAAGGCAAAGGTTTGATCAATGCCTCAAGCTTCCTACTCAAAATCACAGATTAAGGAAAGATTCCTTCATTGATCGAAAAACCATCAAATGCTTTTCTTCTTCTTCTTCGAATGAACCGCGAACAACATCAGTAAGTAGGAATTGATGGATCCACTTGCGTCGCATATTGGTGAATTCCTCCTGACACGTTGAATACCCTCTTGAAACCCTGCAAAATTCAAACACACATTTATCTGTCGTATACAAGTTAATTGCACATTGGAGGAACTTCTTAACTTGTTTCGAAATAATTTGGAGCCAAGTTTAATATTTAAGCCGTGAAGGAATTAAAAGAAAATAAGTTTGGTGTCCTACAGATATTGAGTATGCCCTCCAGAATATAAATTTGTTCCAATATTTGTAATTCTAAGTATGCAAAGGCCATACCTGTGTCTGCAACCACTGGGCAACTTGCATCGAGCGCATACCATGATGACACTGCATTTCAGACAACATATTCTTCAGTTGATTACTGAGGGAAGGTAGTTTAGCCTAAAACTAATTTGGGGAACAAATATGTGAATGCTTAGCTTAAAAGGGAAGATGTACGCAACATGTTGGCAAAAGTCAAAAGCATACACAGGGATTCATTAACCTTTTCAAGTTCCCACTCAGGCTCAAATAACTTATACAGAAGTTCAACGTAGCCATGCAGTAATTTAGAAGAGCAGTAAAAAGTAGGAGCAAGGTACAAGCCATGTTTAACAAAACAATAGCAGGTGATGAATTCAGAATGTGAGGGAAGCATTGAAAATCACATTTATGAAGGGCTTTGCCAAGAAGCAGAGTCTCATGCTAAGATTATGTTTCATAACTTATGCAGAGTGCAGTTAAGATTAAGGACTAAAGTTTATGTACATACCATAACATACGTATCCTTTTCGGAGTCGAACTTTGTTGTAATTTCTGGTCCCCAGTTTCCAAACTGGCGAAGTGGAAGAACTTTGAAACCTGGCAATGAAGCTTTGGTTCTGTTTTGAATAGACACAATCAAAATGAGGAAGAAAAGGAGGAAGATATATTTACCCACAATGAACTAATGAAAGTTGAAACTTCTGTTCTTGATAAGATTCCTTTAGAACACTTTAACATTTTGCCACACCAAACAGATTACTAACTTAAAATGTGTCACTTGTGTGTATCCTTATCTTGCATGCCTCAATCACTGGGGGGTGAGGGGTATGCTGCAAGCATTTTTGCCTCTTAGGTTGTGCTGGATTGAAGAATTTGAAATGAAAGGATTTCAAATACACCCAAATTAAAGTGGATTTCAAATCCATCCATATCACTCAGAAAGTATTTCATAATGAGAGATGAGTTTCAAATCCATATCAATCCAAACCAATAATGGATTTGTTACTATGGATTTCAAATCAATTATCAAATCTTTCAACCCAAAGTTCCACACACAACTTTAAGTTTGTTCTCCACGTTCTTCTCTTTGTTCAATCTTCTGCTGAAACTTAAAATATAGCACGAAAGAAAATCACATACACTTCATCAGGTTCCCTAACATCAATCAGCTGCGCCTCTTCAAGAAAAGATGGATCTTGCATTTTCTCATGGAGCTCACTAGGCTGAATCTGTTGAAGTACTGGTTCCTCTCTGTATATAGAGGAAATGGAAGAAATCAAGAAATAGCATAACCACTTCATGTAAAGACGTGCTGCATTTGCATTACAAATATTACCTTTCTGACAGAACTTGCAACAAATGCCACCCAAATTTAGTCTTGCACCTTACAACTTTATTTAACTGAGCATTAAAAGCAGCTTCCTCAAACTCCGGCACCTGATATAGTTTACCATCAAGATATATCTCTAGGGAATGAAAATCTAAGAAAGCTTTCTACATGAAAACAGTGCATGAAGGAGTGTTCATGGAAGCAGTCAGTATAAAGCATATTACAAGCCAAGATAGCGCAGTGAAACACTCTTGCAACAAAATCTCATCCTCTTTGGTTCACATTCTTCCATCAGATGCTTCCATTGACTTTTAAACTCATCTTCGAATCATATAACACTACTTTAGTCTGATAATTTATCAATATCTATCCTTTAAGCAATCTTCATATCAATACATGAAGCTCAGCTGCTTACTAATCAACAATTCACAATATCAGATGGATGGAGCCTCGAAAATGCAAAAGTTCAAGTTTTACTTACATAAAAAATGGACCAACTGATTACATATGTTCAATTATCTCAAGGTAAAAACATCATTTAATGTATTCTCCGTAAAAATATCATTTTTGTCGTTATTCTAATTCCAACTAGTTCTAGATACAGACAATAAATACAGAACATACCATCTGCCCTTTCCTCACCCAACCTAGCATACCACCTTCCTCTTTTGATGGGCATATCGAGTATTCCACAGCCAAGTCACTCAAATCCTCTCCTGAATGTAACAAGTAATTATGTCACATATGACACATGGGAAAGTCAGACAGCTTAAGCATACTAAATAGCAGTAAAAGGCAAATGATGACATGGTGCTTTCTTTCCCGAGGCAGCACTGATTCTTCAAATTCCACCCTTATAGATCTTCAGAAAATGCTTTAACTATGTTATTATGTGTATTCCTATTATATCATGACGAGTTTCAAAAAAAAAAGCACATTAGATGGGAGTAAATTTGCTTTTCCGAAATCGCCAGTGATCTATAGAAACCTACATGCTTATTACACATAATGTCGTAGCAATGGTGTTGCATACTTTCTTATCATCCCCCATGGTACACAAAGGACTGAAGGAGTAGATATTGAATAGTCTGAATAATGAATGATATAGAAACGAACCATCAGCAGCTCTTTTCTGTAGCTCAAGCACGAGCTTTTGGTCATCTTCTTTGACAAGCAAGTGCTGCACTAATAATTCTCTGCCAGCTTCAGAGCTGCTCCCAGAGCTGAATGAAGCTGCACAAAATAATGAACCATATCTAATTGAATCAAACTCAAATTATAAATAAAATAGAAGGAGAAAGTGGCACAGAAGAAAATGAATCTCATGTATTTACGATTCACCGAAACAGGGGCCTTGCAGGTTCAACATGAACCACACTCAATATATAAACTCTAATCATCAGTCAGCAGATAGTAGCGATTATACACCAAAACCCTAGAAATAAATCTATTAACAACCACCTCGAATCTTAAAAAAAATCAGATGAAAAAAAAAATCCAAAGAAGAAGACAGCTTTATCATCTATACTAGTACAAGGATTGAGTTCAAAAAAAAAAAAAAAGTGAAAAGAAGGACGAAACCATAATGAGAAATAAACAAGAGAAGTTCAAAACCGATGAATCAAGAATATGGAAATGATAGAGCGGTTTGAGAGAGGGCACTAAAGGACCTGTAGGTCGGAGGATTCGAGATTGAGGAGGCATGCGACTGAATTTGGTGGTCCAATCAGGGCAAGAGTGGAAGGGCCTGTGGTGAAAGAGAGGGAGAGGTTTGGGGGAGGTAAAGTGTTGGCGAAGAAGGATGGGGGGTAGAAGAGCGATGATAGGCGGAGGAGAATGAAATAGAAAGGGGGATAGATGAAGGGATGAAGCTCTTAACATTGCTTTCTGAGAATTTTTTTTGTTGATTTAATTTGCAGAAATGAAGAAGATGAAGAAGAAGAAGATGTTTTGACTTTGACTTGGGTTTTTCGTTTTCTCCAACTATTATATATAACGCCATATCATCTATATATCTATATATCTATATCTATATATATATATAAAAGCAGGATATTCTATCAAAAATAACTGCAATAAATTATCTACCTATTAAATAATTACTATTTTAAGAAACCTATTAATTGCTTTCATATTGTATTTATTGTAAGAAACTCAATACAAATAAATAAATACAAATAAACCTATTTATTGTATTTTAAGAAACTCAATACAAATAAAAATAAATAAACCTATTTATTGTATTTTAAGAAATTCAATACAAATAAATAAATATTTAATTTAAGAAATCAGTTGTGATACTCAATTTAGTATTTATTGTATAGAAATTTGAAATGAAATAAATAAATAGATAAATAAGATGAAATGAAGGATTATATATTTATTATCTCTCATCTTATTTTTAAGTACTTAGTTTAAAGGGTAAATTACAAAAAACAACTCCACCTATCGATTTTTTTCAAATTGCAACTTTTTTTTTTCTTCAGATTGCCACCCAATCTTTTTGTAGTTTTGTCGATTGCAAATTTTCCGGCGAAATGGAGATTAATTTGTTCACTTTGCAACCTAAAATTTGTTTTTTTTTATCAGATTGCAACCTGAACTTTGTGTTTTTATCAGATTGCAACCAAGAATGAAAATTTCGATTCCGGTGGAAATATAAGTAACTTAAATTCACGGAAATATCGTGAAAATATCGATATCGATGGAAATATGGATACTTATATTTATTGTTTTTTTCCCTATATTTACCAATATATTCCTATATTTTCTCGATATTTATTGATATTCCATCGATTTTTTACCGATGTTACATATATTTCACCAATTTTGACCAATATTTCCTTAATATTTATTTTATGAATATCGATCACACTTATATAACATAAATGTCACACTCATATATAGGGTTTATTGCGCGAAACCCCCTCGTGTTTTAAAAAATATGCGTCGGTCCCCCCTGTGATAAGGAAATTGCAACTTAAACACGTGTGATAACAAAAACTCGGCACACGTCCCACACAACTTAACGGGTGTTAACGCTGTTATATTTTTCCACCTTCTTTCCCGTTATGTCCCTCATATACCCTAATAGAGGATCGTGAGAAATGAATGGATTTCTCCCACCACCACCCGCCGCCCCTTCCCCTCTCCTTTCATCTCTCTCTCTCACACCGACCCCCCGCCGCAACCACCACTTCCGCCGCCGCCCTCCGCCAGCTATGTGGTTGTTGAGGTGGATGATTGGTGTGTATGTGAGTGCGCTCCTCAAGGTCATCTCCATACAAGATCTCATCCACGCCTCCAAATCCAACCCACTGTCGGTCTCCCTCGACTTCCTTCGCCGTCTATCTCAGAGGTTCAGCCTGAACCACGGCGCCGCCGCCTAACTCCGAAACTACCCCCACATCTTCCACATTTACCCCCACTCCGAAACTCCGCCTAGCTTTTGTGATGGGCCTCGCCGGAGTAGTGTTTGGGCTCGAGGGTACAACCAAGAGATGCGTGGAAAGGTACAACTGGGTGATCTTCTTGGTCCACGTCGGCGTGGAAGCCTCTCGTGTGATTCTTCTTCTTGAAAACTCTGCAGATCACCCACCCATCCTCCTGTTTTTTTTCAGAGATCGGATTAAAGCTTCTGAATTTATTCTGAAAGATTCAAATTTAAAACATGGGTTGGATTTGGAATACGTACTTGAAATTCATGGGGGGCATTGTCATCGTCGAGGAGGGCTGCCGGCGATGCTGGTGAGAGGAGGGCTGCCAGCGTCCGTCGCCGGCAGCACCGGAAGTGGTGGCGGCTGAAATGGAGGAGAGCAGGGGCTGTGCAGGGAGGGGGTTTGGGAGTTAGGGATTGGGTTTGGGAATTTGATTATTTCCAGGGGCCCTTTTGCAATTTCTCAGTTTTTAATTTCAGCAATTTTAAAACTTAAAATTGAGCTATTTTCTTCTCTACATTAATCTCTATGGATATAATATGAATAAGCTAGAAAGAAAATAAATAGCAGGGATATCAAATTTTATTCATCAATAATTCTTAATACAATTGAATTTGAAAAGCGCTTTTAGGATTTTTAGAATTAATTAAAAAATTAGGTACAATCATAAGAGTGTAAGACAATTTTTTTTAAATTTTAAAAATAATTTTACCAATTTTTTTAAAAATTATTATATATTATAAACAATAATATTATACAAAATTAGTGATAGTGAAATTATTAAACTGATATTAAAATTAAATATATTATTAGTATAATAATTTTTTTAAAAAAAAATTGTACCTAAAAAGTGGTGGGGAATTCAATTTGAAACTTTGTTGAAGGGGACTTCATGCATGAACCACATTTAAACTTTTGCATACATATATACTCAACAGCAAGGGCAATTGTGTACTTTTGCCCACAAATAATGATAAAAAAAGACCAAAAATCGCATCTCGAGCGCGTCTGCTACACATCCGTCAAGTATGACGGATTTGGGTGATACGCGCCGAATTTATGAAAACTCAGGTGTTTTTCGTACAATTTCTCTAACACAAGGGGGTTTCGCGCGAATTACGATAACACGAGGGGGTGCGTAGGATTTTACCCCTCATATATATAACATAAAGGTATCAGTGTGAAGTGAAAAAAAATCATGATTTGCGATTGGACAAAAAAATTAAGGTTTGGGTTGCAAAGTGAAAATAATTAATTCATTTGCCGGAAAAATGACCGGAATTTTGCAATCGGCAAAACCACAGAAAGATTGGGTGACAATCTTAAAAAAAAAACAGATTAGATTGCAATTTTAAAAAAGTCGATAGCTGGGGTTTTTTTTTTTTTTTTGTAATTTACCCTATTTTAAATCAATTTTAAATATATAATATATAAAATCAATCATTATTTAATGATCTTAAATTTAATATTCATATAAAATTTATCAAACTGAAATATGGAAATGTATGCGTGTGGGCTTCAACAATTTTTCATTTTAAACGTTTCTATGATATATATTATTAATTTATTATAAATTAATATTAAAATGTATAAATAAAAAAATATTATAGGTGTACCTAATAGATTACACATATAAAACATATCAAATAGAAAAAATTAGATTAAAATTATTATTGCAAGTTAACCAACTTATTCATTTGAAATATACAAATATTTTATTTTATCTTTCGTATTTTATATTTAGTTGTTGTCAAATTCTATTTATATTTATATTCTGATTAATTGAGGTGGTATAAGGGATTTGACAGCGGTAAATTTTCTGGTTTTTCACAAATTAAAATTTCATCATTCTTAGTCCCTGATATATTGATTTATCAATCTTATAATTATTATTCATAATTTTTTTTATTCAAAATGTGTAGATTAAGTCCAATTTTGAATTGTTTCATTTAAATAGATAGCAAGAGAGATTTTCATATATTTGATAAGCTGATATAATTTTTATTTGATTTAAAATAAATGAGTTATATCAATATGTGGCGTTGAACCATATTTTTTTATTAAAATACGTTTGTATTTATAGTTATAAATGCCAATAAAATATAAATTTATTTATCTCAATATTTAAATCATAACGTTTCTAATACATATAACTTATTTAGATATTAAATTTATTTTTTAAAATTTCACTATCCATGTAATGTTTTGACACAATTTTTTTATTTGTTTGTTTAATCCATAGATTAATATATTACTTTATATATTTCAAATTTCTAATATTTTCGAATATAATTATTTATAATGACATAAATTTAAAGTTAAAATACCTAGCTTTATACTAATACAAATTAAAAGAGTATCAATATATTTTTGTTAAAATAATAATCATTACATTTTATATGTTATTATATTTTTTTAATAATTATATATATATAACACACTGTGCAACGCACGGGTACACTACTAGTATCTATATAAAAGCAGAATATTTTGTCAAAAATAGCTACAATAAATGTTTTATTTATTAAATATTTACATTTTAAAAAATCATTAATAACTTTTATTTTAAATATATTAATAAACAAATTAAATACATAAATATTAATATTTACTACCTCCGTCCCAAAATAAATGACGTTTTAGCAACTAAAATTTATCTCAAAATAATTGTCGTTTTCGTATTCTAAAGCATATTTACATGCAATATACCAAATATGCCCCTATTTATTCATCTCAAGTTAAATGTGTTAAAGAGATAAAAACACCTAATTAATTAAACTTAAATAGGGGTAGATTTAACTTTTTATCACATTTCTTAATATGTGCAAAAGGCTAAAACGTCATTTATTTTAGGAACGAGGTAATAATACATTTAATTTTATATTTATTGTATAGAAACTCAAAAGAAAATGTAAATAGATAAATTTATCTATATATTTCTATATATTATAGAGGAAAATTTTGAGATATTTATAGAAATACTATTTTCTGAACAAAAAAGTGTCACATCAACAATATTTTTATTTTACATTTTTTATTATTTAATCCATTAAATTTTAATTTATATATTGTATTAGTTTATTCTTATTTTATTAATACTAATTAAGTTATTTTTTATTGAATAATTTCTTATGTACCAACAATAGATAATGTTCAAACAATAATTTTAATAATAAATATTAATTTGTTTGGGGATAATTGTATCATATTTACTATAAATATAATTTATAAATAAGTGTAACACTATTAAAGATGCGTTTTTATACATATATATAATGTATTTAGTGTGAAATTATATGTCACTCTAAGTATTTTTTAAATTAATATTTATAAGTGTCACATCAACAAATTTTTTATTTTGTATTTTTTACTATATATTTAATTCATTTGATCTAATAATATAAATATCGTATTAATTTATTCTCATTTTATCAATCTTAATTAAATTAATTTTTATTGAAGAATTTATTAAAAAATCAACAATAGATATCCAAACAATAAATTCAATAACAATTATTAATTTGCATGAGGATAATTTATACTATAATAATATAAATTACTAAATAAATAGAACACTATTAAAGATGTGTATATATACATATATGTATATATAATATGTATTTAGTCTGAATTATATATCATCTTAAATATTTTTTAAATTATAAATATTTCATAATTAAATAAAATTTTAGCCTTTTACTTTACACTTAGGATTTCATATATTTTTATATGAGAGTGCACATTTTGAATTTATATGGCTCACCTGATTATTTAAATTATATGCTTAGTTTCTAATTATATTGTCATTATCATGATCGTAGACTACTACTACATATTGATTCTGTGTTGAGTTTAAATTGTAATGATCAATGTCTTGCTATATCAATTAATTTACGTGATACTTATAAAGGAATAATTATCTGTCATCTTTGATGTAAAACAATATTAATAAAAAAAATTATAATTCAATTTATTTTGAAATAAAAGGTTGAAAATACATAATTAACAGTGCTTGCATCAAGTTCCTACGTAAAATTTCTAAATTTATTGTGTAATGTTTCTATATATACATGCTCACACACACATGTATTAATTAATTTAAATAATTGAATTTGATTTTTAATTCATAATTTTTTTAGTTTTTTAAGTATATTTAATTTAAGTGACTGAAGATATTAGTTTGTAACACAGATGTTAAAAAAATGCTTCAACTATAATTGTTGTGCATAAAGAAGTTTTTAAAAAACTTACAATCTTTACAGGTAGAATTTCCAATTTTGATTTGAAGATCATACTTTTGTTTTTAGTATTAATCATAAATTAGTGAATTGGATGTGTATAATATCAATATATTGTTGTGAATTGAATTATCTTAAGCAAATTTATACTTTCTTAGTTATTAAATATTGTAATGTCTTTTATATACTAAAATTACTTACACTATATTATGAAATAATTAATATTTACCAACATTATATCACAGAACGCGCATCGTGCGGGTGGAGTGCTAGTTTATATAAATCTAAACATTCTCGTTTTGTTTTTGCATTTAATATTAACAAGTCATTTATTGCTCTCATTGATATCAAATGTACACAAATAAATATAGGATTTGAAGAATACCCTCTAATCTAGTTCAAACAAAAGCATGTAGAGATGGAGGAAAATTGGAGTTTAGATCTTCTGGTTTGGGCATGGGGGCGGCCGCACTTCAACTATTCCTTCCAGCATTTGATACGCTTTCCTCATCGTTGGCCTTAACGATGCATCTTCTTGAATGCACCAAATCCCAACCTTCACAAACCTCTCCACCATTTCTCTATCCTTCAATGCCTCCTCATCCCTCTCCATCAATCTATCCAACCTTCCTTCCATGAAGCTGTCCCAAACCCAATCTGTGAGAATCGGATATTCACCATCTTCAAACTCCAGGCTTTTTCTACACGTAATGATCTCCAACAGCACCACCCCGAAGCTGTAAACATCAACTTTGACCGTGATCTGTGTGTTCCTAAACCACTCAGGAGCAACATACCCTTTCGTGCCTCTGATATTAGTCATAGTCTTGCTCTGATTCGTCATCAAGAGCTTAGCCAACCCGAAATCTGAGATCCTTGCGGTGTAGTACTCATCAAGAAGTATGTTCTGAGGCTTTATATCACAATGGATGATTTGGGTGCTACATTCTTCGTGCAAGTATGTAAGCCCCCTAGCAACTCCGTATGCTAGCTCAGCCCTCTGTCTCCAGCTTGGTTTTAGATCACCGAAGAGAAACCCTGCCAGGGTTCCATTGCTCATGTACTCGTACACAAGCATACGATGAGGGCCCTCATCGCAGAACCCAAGCAAACGAACCAAATTCTTGTGGTGAGTTTGGCCAATCACATTCAATTCGGTTTTGAATTCCTTCTCGGAATCTTGAGCCACTCTATCAAGCTTCTTCACCGCAACTACGCTGCTAGAACCGTAGGGTATCACCCCTTTGTATACGATCCCAAAAGCACCTCTTCCCACTTCTTCTTTGAACCCATTCGTAGCCTGCATGAGTTCTTTGTAACTAAAGCAGCGTAAATTTGATCCTGAAGGGTCTCGAACAAGATTGACAACATTGAGTTTTCTATTGTATAGGAGGAAACAAACAAGTAAAGCTCCAGTAATGAGCAAGAGATTGATGAAGACAGAGCTCCCTAAAAGCACTGATATCACAAGAATCAATGGTTTTTGGTCCTTTCTCTGTTTATAATCACAAGTTCCATTATTTTGATCCACTAAAGGAATGTCACCTTTTCTGAACTTGAGAAAGGCTATGGAATTCTGAGCAGTGTCAACTCTGCCATTGGAGAGGGGCAGCTTCTTCTTCCAACAGGTATTATTTCTGTAAATGGCAGCAGAGCAGAGACAATCATTCAAACAAGCGCCACGGCATTGTTGTTGTGTACTGGGCTTAATCTCTTCGTAATCATTGAAGGGCCAATCAATATCTTGAATCCCCACCAAATCATATTCATCTCCCTTCTCACCTTGAATGCAGTTCTGGACAAAGTTGGGCTTGCAATCGCCATAAGGATTGGTTGGATCATCCAAGGAAAAGCCTCTCGGACATTGGCAAACGGGTCTCTGATTCTCAAGTCGACACACGTTGTTATACCCACAAGCTCCACTACCCTTTGCTCCATTAATGTTGAAGCAGATATTCTGAGGCCAAGATCCAGCAGCAGTCCACTGGGGATTGCTTCCGAAGCTCCTCGGATGATAGTACTGCGTGAAAACCCCATCGAAATCGAGAGTTGCTCTGTAATAATTCTCCGATGAAGGGGGAACCGAACGGGGACTAACAAGAACCTGTTGCCCATTTCTCTTCAGAACATAAATGGAGGCTCTGTCACTGAAGACCACCCGATAACCAGAATTCGAAGCGTTCGGATCGGAAGAAAAGCTGCTGTAATACTCATCGTCAAATTCCGTATTCGAAGGCACACTTTTCGTGTTGAAAACGAAATCCCCAGCACTGTTCATGCTGGCATAGAATCTCCCAAGAGAAAAATCGTTTTGGGATTTTCGCGAAATTAGGGTTTCGTCAATCTCGATCGTCTGAGTAGGCAATATAGTATCAGATGGATTCCTAAAACTCTCCCACAACAGAGACGAGCCACCGCTGCTCAGAAGAACGAAATTCCCAGTGTCGTTCATGAATCCATAAGCAACTTCATCTCCAAGCCCGTCGGTGCTGTAGAGCACGTTCCTCCGAGGATCTCGAAGAACGACGCCGTTTCCGGCATCGAGCTCCACGGTGGAGCCACGGGGCACGGGGCCGATGCTTCTTGGGTACCAAACAATGGTTTTATCGGGAATACTATCGAACCATATAGAAAGAAGAAAGAAGGTTTTGTTAGCTCGAAGCTGCTGAAAGCCGAATGCGAAATCTCCGGACGGGGACCGCCATGGAACGGAGTTTTCCGTCGCGGTGAGAGATGCTCCGATGGTTATGTTGGCGGAGGCTTGGGCGGAAGCAGAAGGTGTGAAGAGAAGAAGGGCTGTGAAGAAGAGGAAGAAAGCAGCCATGGAAGAGAAATGCAGGTTCTTCTTCATCTTCTTCGTTTTCATATCCCAAATTTGTACGTAACTCAAATGTTCGTCCCATGTTGGATGTAATATGATTGGTTGGAGAGTTGTGATGGAAAATTCATACGTATTAGTCTTCTACCAAGTCAACCTTCTTCTACTTTGAACTTGAATTTACGTTTAACTTCAGGGAAGAACTATAGGCACCACACACATATCCAAGAGCACCACACATTTTTATTATATAAATTATTTTTTTATGAAAAGATTAAAATATCCTTTATTAAAACATCAAATACTAAGGGCACCACACAAAAAATTAAATTTGATATCAAGAATACTAAGGGCACCACACACCCTCTTCTTCTCTTCAAACCTTCTTCTCCATTAACAACACTTACGAAAGCTATTTTGTGGAAAAATTTACAACAAAACTCTTACAAATTTCATCCTTTTCCCCATCAGTAAGTGAAGAAATCATCAATGGCTAGTGAAGATTCATTCGGTACAAACAATGTAAGTGTTTGCATAAATGTAGATAGCAAACAAGTTTCGTTTTTTTGAATTTGAAAATTCGCGCAGAAGGGTATCCGTTCGGCCAACACAGACCGAACAATATATAGGAAGTTCGGCCGTACTGGCCGAACCTTTCAGGGCGCATGCGGCCGAGTCGGCCGAACAAAAGTCTGTGTGTTCGGCTAGGATGGCCGACAACTTTTGTAAGGCTTTCGGCAGGATTGGCCGAACGTTTTGAAGCACGTTCGGTCACCCTGGCCGAACAGTCGTGTTTTTGACACATAAAAATTTTCAATTTCAATTTTGTATATTCTTATGATGTTCTTTACTCGTTTATAACAGGAACATATGCAAAACGACGATAATCGATACCTTTCGAACCCAATGGATATTCGACAAGCAACGGATTCGGACGATGTAGATCCTCACTATCTTGAGATTGATTTTGCTGAGGAGTTCACCACAGATCAAGTATTTGAATCTCGGACTTCGATGATGAATTGGATTAACGTCGTAGCTCATAGACACAATATGGTGATATTAGTCGTACGCTCTGATCTTGCTGGTCATCAAGGTCGTCGACCTTGAGTTGATTTGGGATATGAAAGGGGTGGGGTGTATCGTGTACGCAATAAGGCCAAACATGTACTTGAAAAGATTGACAGTTTAGAGATCGTTCAGAAGAAAAGTAGGAGAAACACAGCCACGAAGAAGTGTGGTTGTCCGTTTCTTCTAAGGGCATTTCAATTGAACGAGAGCGGACAATGGTCTTTATCGGTCGTTTCGGGAGTTCACAATCATCCAATGGGTAGGACCTTGGTTGGTCATTCATATGCGGGCCGACTAACACCCGTTGAAGATCAATTTGTGGCCGACCTGTCCAGAAACAAGGTTGTCCCGAAGGAAATATTGTCTACGTTGAAAGAGACATTCGTTGAAAATGCCTCCACCCTGAAGACGATTTATAATGCCCGTCATAAGCATAGATTTACAAAGAAGAATAATTAACACAACAATCAAAATAAATGGACAAGACATAAAATAAATCAGTTGTTCGGCCAGACCGGCCGCGCACGCATAACTGTTCGACCAGTCCAGCCGAGGGCGCAAGCTTTTCGTTCGGTAAGCGCGGCCGAACGACACATAACGCACTCGGCACTGGCGACCGTTCAGAACGCTGAGAGTTCGGCCGAGGTGGCCAACCATCGCGCTGCGCGTTCGGCCAACCAGTGTCCGCGCGGCTGTTCTTCTTTACAGAATAAAATCGCCCAAATTGGCCCGAATTCATTCGTTTTTGCATACAATTTCAGCAAATTAAAGCATTAAACCCTAAACCCATAACAAAAGCTAATGTACTACATCAATTTCTACAAAAATCAACTCACAAATATGCAAATTTCAAACAAAATTTTCAAATGAACTAACCTTTGAAGAGTATTGATCTAGTTGTTGGAGTTGGATGAGTTGGTTCCATTTTAGTCGAGCTTCGGACGAATCAACCGAAATGATGTCTTCTCCAACGGATGAATCAACCGAAATTGTATCTTACTTCTTCCTTCTTTCTCTCCACTTCTCTCTCGTTTCTGCAATTCATATGATTTGTTTTTTTTTTCACTTTTGTAAAATTGAGTAAGGGTATTATTGGTAATAAATGTGGTGCTCTTAGTAAAATTTTGAACAAGTTTAATATATTGTATGGTGTCCTTAGAAGGAGTGGTGCTCTTGGATATGTGTGTGATGCCCTTAGTTCATCCCTAAGTTTAACACCAAATTATCGGTCATTATGCATATAAACCATCCAACTCTTTTGTTTTATTGATATATATAAATTATCACTAAACTATTTTTTATGGAGATTTCGGCAAATGACACACACAAAACCAAAATATGTATCAAAAATAAATCTTTAAAATATGTAATTATCCAAATAATTTATTTAGTGAGATAAAACTATATAGACAAAATATTTTATGCAATTGGTGGGTCGATCCGCCCCATGCGCCTCTCATGCACGTTTTCACACGCCTCAATGCATTCTCACGCGCTTCCACATGCCTGGTGGGTGCACTCAAATCCACCAAAATTCGCTCCAAACAGTCATACATTCATATTATGTTAGTGTTACCGGCATAAATGTAATACTATCATAACACGAAGGTAACACTAACATAACATGAAGGTATGATTAACATTGTTTTTTACCTTCATGTTATGTTAAGGTTACCTTCATGTTACGTTAGTGTTACCTTCGTATTATTTTAGTTCAATGGTTTTAAACTAAGGGTATGGAATCTGGAAATGAGGTCACGCTAACATAACACGAAGGTAACACTAACATAACATGAAGGTAATGACCCAAACACGCTAAAAAGTAAAGAAGCACGGCTGGGCCAGCCGTGCGCGGCCCGATTGCACGAATCCACGCGACCGATTGCACGAATCTCAGATTCATGCAACTGGTGTACAGGAGAGTAACTCAACTGTATAAGATCATAATATGTATCAAAATACCTCTTTAAAATATGTCATGTGTATGTCACATGTCGAAATCCGGTGAAGAATGACCGGAGATAAAGTTTAGTGTTTAAGTATCTATCTCAAATAATTTATATATATCAATACAACAAAAAATGATCGATGTTTTACGTGCAAAATTATTGATTGATTGTTTGGTGGTGTTAGTGCAATTAACTCTTCAAAATAATGATAACGACCATGCATTGTGTGTATCAATCAACAACATTCAAATATATTAAATTTTATGAAATATACTGATCGTTCAAGTTCCTGTCAATGTAGAAAATGTGAATATGTTTCATGGAAATTACAGTCAAATTTCTCAATTGGAAGTTATGGTCATGCAAAACCCAAAGAACGTTAGTTTGTGTTGAATATAGGCCCAAAGTATTGTCTGGGCCTGTCTTTTATTTATTCCTTTCTCTTACCCGAGCCCAGGCCCAAGCCCATGATAAACCCTAGCCCACTACCCTGGAGCCTTATAAGGCCGCTGCCCTCTTGCTCCTCTCATTTACCCTAGCTGCGCCTCTTCGTCTCTGTCGATTCCTTCTCCATCGCTCCTTCTCGATGGAAGCCCTCTGAGCTTCTTGCTCCTCTCACTCACCCCTTCTTATGGGGCTGCAGTGGAGGCAGCTCTGAGTAAGCAAGATTCGAGCCTCATTCTTCTTCTGTCTTCTTCTCCTCTCTTCTCTGAAAGAAACCCGATACTACACTGAGTTGAGCTTGAAACCTTGCGAGTGAGTGAGAGTCGAAGCGAGGGGCTTCCTGAGGGTTTCCCGAGGGTTCAGTTGGTGAGAGGGTTGTGGGCTTGCTCGATCTCTTTGTGAGATCTTCTTTTTGGGCTGGGTCTTGAGTCTCTGTGACTCTGTGAGAGAATCCCTGTTTCCCACTGGTCCTTGTGTTCGTTTTGGTGTAGGCTGTCTGAGCCATTGACCACGAGGTCCACCCAACAGTGGTATCAGAGCCACGGTTCTTTGTGTTCCCCCCGTAAGAATCTAGGGTTCATATTTTTACTAACACTGTGTGTTTGTCTCTGTTGTTTCTTGACCCATTTGCTCCTGCTGTACTGTTTCACTGCCCCCTGGGAGCCCTCCCGTCGCGCTTGCGCTCGACGTGAGCCATATCGGTTCCCTTGGTAAGTCGGACTTTCCCATACTTTGGGGTCCGCTCAGGTACTTCGCTTAAAACCCTTAACCTCTGGTAGATCCCGTTTGAAACGGGCAGGTTTGGGCTTCTGTACTGGTAGAAATCCTAGGCTTTCTCTGTGACTGCCTTGTTTCTGTTCTTCCGCTGAGTTCTCTTATTCTTTGTGAAATTGCTCTTTCCCTTGTCATAAAGGCTGCCAAGTGACCCCCTGTTCCACTGATAAATCAGTGCCGAGAACTGGGAAATCCTTGGCTCTACAGAGCCTGAATTGTTACTCCTGTGTGGTTGTTCTTTGTTGTTTATTCACTTTGTGTGTTATGGCTTCTTTGTCAAATTTTACTCTGGCTCTTTTTGATGGAAGGTCTGATTTTGGTATTTGGCAACAGAAGATGAAAAGTATTCTTGTGCAACAACGTGTGTTCAAATGTATTAGTGAAAATTTTGTTGATTCTGACACACCTGAAAAAATCAGTGAAATGGATGAGATGGCCTATTCATCTATAATCCTTAACCTGCCTGATTGTGTGCTTAGAAAAGTTAGTGATCAAACTAATGCTAAATCTTTATGGGACAAATTGCAAGAACTTTATGTTGAAACCTCCTTGCCTAATAAGATGTTTTTACTTGAAAAGTTTTTTAGATTTAAACTGGATCTAAGTAAAGATATAGAGGAAAACCTTGATGTGTTTACAAAATTGGTTCAAGATATTAAGAAAACTGGAGATAAAAATATTGATGATTATACTCCCATTGTTCTCTTGAATGCCATCCCAGATTCTTATAATGATGTTAAGTCTGCTATTAAATATGGTAGGGACTCTGTGTCTTTTGAAACTGTTGTTAATGGTCTAAAAAGTAAAGAGATGGACTTAAAAACCAACCCTCAATCTAAGGGAGAAGTGATGTTTGTTAGAGGAAGGCCTAAGCCCAAGGGCTACAAGCCTTCCAACAACCAAACTAACCAATACCCTGATAAGAATCAATCTGAAAACATTTCTTTTAAACCTAAAAACAGAAGGTGTTATAACTGTGGTGATCCAAATCATTTCATAAAGGACTGCCCTAAAAAGAAAAAGGATCAGGCTCTAGGATCTAATCAGTCTCAGGGAATTCAAGCTAATAATGCCTCTATATCTGAAAATGAGTACAATGGTGATGTTTTCATGGTATCTGAATCCTGTCACACTGTCTTGCCTGCTCCTGTGTGTGAGTGTGAATGGCTTGTTGATTTCGGATGCTCCTTTCATATGACACCTTCAAAAGATTTCTTTAATTCTTATAAAACTGTGTCAAATGGCTATGTATCCCTTGCTGATGAAAAAGAGTGTAAAATTCTTAGGATTGGGGATGTTTCCCTAATCTGTATGTCTGGAAGTGTTTTCACTTTAAAAAATGTTAGGCATGTCCCTGATTTGTGTAACAACCTAATTTCTTGTGCTGCTTTAGAAGATGATAGATTTGAAGGTAAATGGGGAAATGGTGTTATGAAAATTATTAAAGGTTCCTCTGTGGTCCTTGAAGCTATTAAAATAAAAAATTTATATGTTTGTGTTGCTAAACCTCTTTCTGCCACTGCCAACATTGTTAAAGAAGATAAAACTGAACTGTGGCATTGTAGGTTAGGACACATGAGTAATAAAGGTCTTGAACTATTATTTAATGCTGGATGCTTTGGTAGTGATAAAGTTTCTTGCATGCCTTTTTGTGAATCCTGTGTAAAAGGTAAACAACATAAAGTCAGTTTCCCTTCCTCCCCTTCCCCAAATTTGTCTAAGTGCACTGAAATCCTTAAGTATGTACATGCAGATGTTTGGGGACCAGCTAGTGTCCCCACACATGGTGGGAAATCTTATTTCCTTTCTGTGATTGATGATTTTTCTAGGAAAGTTTAGGTTATGCTTCTGAAACTTAAGTCTGATGTTTTTGAAAGTTTTAAAAATTGGAAAACCTTAATTGAAAATCAAACTGGAAAAAGGATCAAATTCCTAAGAACTGATAATGGACTTGAGTTCTGCAACAACTTATTGGATAAGTTGTGTGCAGAATCAGGTATCCAGAGACACAAAACTGTCCCTTACACTCCTCAACAGAATGGTATTGTTGAGAGGATGAATAGAACTCTTTTAGAAAGAGTAAGGAGTATGTTGAACTACTCTGGTCTTTCTAAAAAGTTCTGGGGAGAGGCAGTATGTACTGCTGCCTACCTGATTAATAGGTCACCCTCTGTACCTCTAAATGGTAAGTGTCCTGAATCTGTGTGGTCTGGTAAACCTCTTGATCTTTCAAACTTAAAAGTTTTTGGTTGTGCTGGTTATGTTCACCAAAAAGATGACAAACTTGAAGCTAGGTCCAAAAAATGTGTTTTTCTAGGTTATCTTGAGGGTGTAAAAGGCTATAGACTGTGGATGAGAGATGAACCTGGTTTTAAAGTTGTGATTAGTAGGGATGTCATCTTCAATGAATCTGATTTTCCTTGTCTATGTGCTCCCTCACCCTTAACTGATACTAGGACTGTTCCTATTAAGGTGGAGCAACCACTGTTACCTGCTTCTGATAATGATGTTGAATCTGTTAATTCCCAGATTAATGAACATAGGGATGATAGAAATGAAAATGATCTTGATAACTACCAACTTGCAAGAGATAGACCTAGGAGAAACATTAGACAACCTGCTAGGTTTGATGATTTTCATATAGAATCACATGCTTTTAATACCTTTGAAGCTTTAGATGGTTGTGAACCTAAAACCTACAAAGAGGCTCTAAAATCTGAAAATTCAAAAGATTGGTTAAAAGCTATGGATGATGAAAGGAATTCTCTTATGTTAATGAAACTTGGAAACTTGTCCCTAAACCTGAACACTGTTCTGTTGTTGACTGTAAATGGCTTTTTAAGGTTAAAAAGGAAGAAGAAAATGTTAGGTTTAAAGCTAGACTTGTAGCAAAAGGCTTTACACAAAAAGAAGGAATTGACTATTCTGAAATCTTTGCCCCTGTTGTTAAATTTGTAACTGTAAGAATCATGCTTGCTTTGGTTGCTCATTTTGATTGGGAGTTAAAACAGTTAGATGTAAAAACTGCTTTTCTTCATGGTGATATTGACAAAGTAATATATATGAAACAACCTGATGGCTTTGTTGATTCTTCTAAACCTGATCATGTTTGTCTGCTTAAAAAATCTCTGTATGGTTTGAAACAGTCCCCTAGGCAGTGGAATAAAAAGTTTGATGAATGCATGCAGTCCTTAAATTTTATAAGAAGTGCTTATGACCACTGTCTGTATTTCAAAAGGGACAATTTTGTCCCTGTTTTCTTGTTGATATATGTGGATGACATGCTGTTAATCAGTCCATGCTTAAAATTAATTTAAAGTGTTAAAACTAGCCTTAGTAACAACTTTGATATGAAGTTCCTTGGTGATGCTAAAAGAATCTTAGGCATGAACATTGTTAGAAACAGAAAGGCCAAAACTTTACTTTTAAATCAATGTTCCTATGTGGAAAAGATTTTGAATAAGTTTGCTATGTCATCTGCTGAAACTACTCCTGTGCCTCTTGCTGCTCACTTTGAATTAAGTAAGAATTAGTCCCCTAAAACTGATTCTGAAATTGCTGAAATGGAAAAAGTACCCTACTCAAATGCTATTGGGTCTGTAATGTATCTAATGATCAGCACCAGGCCTGATATTGCCTATGCTGTCAGTTACCTCAGTAGATACATGGCTAACCCAGGACTCACCCATTGGGAAGCTTTAAAATGGCTTCTAAGATATCTTAAAAACTCACAAGATGTAAGTTTAAAATTCTCTTACTCTGCACAAGGTATTAATTTAGTTGGATATGTTGATTCTAACTATGCTAATGATAGGGATAATAGAAAATCTACTACCTCCTATGTGTTCACCTTATGTGGTTCTTGTATTAGTTGGAAATCACAACTCCAACACATTGTTGCCTTGTCCACTACAGAATCTGAATATATAGCTATAACAGAAGCTCTAAAAGAAGCTATATGGTTAAAAGGGCTGCTTTCTGAAATTGGTTACTTGACTGAAAATGTTACTGTCTTCTCTGATAATCAATCTGGCATCCAATTATGCAAAAACCCTGTGTTCCATGATAGAACAAAACACATAGATGTTAGGTTCCATTTTATTAGAGATATTGTTGAAAAAGGTATAATTCTGTTGGAAAAGATTGCCTCTGAATTTAACCCTGCTGATATGGGCACTAAATGTATTTCTGTTGAAAAATTCACCTCTTGTTTAAGGACCTTAAATTTTGATCTTCCATAAATCAAACATGAAATCTGATGAATATGACTAAATGTCATAATACTTGTCTTTGTGACTTTACCTTGCTTTGTGCATTCAAATTTATTGCTTACTTCTTGCCTCCTACACCATTTTCTTTTTACGAACTGACCAGTGGGGGATTTGGGCCTAAGGTGGAGAATGTTGAATATAGACCCAAAGTATTGTCTGGGCCTGTATAGGCCCAAAGTATTGTCTGGGCCTGTCTTTTATTTATTCCTTTCTCTTACCCGAGCCCAGGCCCAAGCCCATGATAAACCCTAGCCCACTACCCTGGAGCCTTATTGCCGCTGCCCTCTTGCTCCTCTCATTTGCCCTAGCTGCGCCTCTTCGTCTCTGTCGATTCCTTCTCCATCGCTCCTTCTCGATGGAAGCCCTCTGAGCTTCTTGCTCCTCTCACTCACCCCTTCTTATGGGGCTGCAGTGGAGGCAGCTCTGAGTAAGCAAGATTCGAGCCTCATTCTTCTTCTGTCTTCTTCTCCTCTCTTCTCTGAAAGAAACCCGATACTACACTGAGTTGAGCTTGAAACCTTGCGAGTGAGTGAGAGTCGAAGCGAGGGGCTTCCTGAGGGTTTCCCGAGGGTTCAGTTGGTGAGAGGGTTGTGGGCTTGCTCGATCTCTTTGTGAGATCTTCTTTTTGGGCTGGGTCTTGAGTCTCTGTGACTCTGTGAGAGAATCCCTGCTTCCCACTGGTCCTTGTGTTCGTTTTGGTGTAGGCTGTCTGAGCCATTGACCACGAGGTCCACCCAACAGTTTGGACGACGATGATGATGATGATGATGGACGTAATAATACATTAGGTATAATAGTGAATGTTTTTGGACAAAATAGCCCTTGGAATATTCGATCAAATTTTCAAACAAAAATGACTTCCCAGTTCGATTTACTATTTAGTACTCGTATTAAGTTTAGAAACTCGTTTTGTCACTAACTAACAACATACTATTTGATCATCTTTTCTATAACAACTTTTTACTATATTAAGAAAATGAGTTACTCTCCTGTACACCATTTGCACGAATTTGATATTCGTGCAATTGGGCAGCGCGCGGGCCGGTCTAGCCACGTCTCTTTACTTTTTTGTGTGTTTTGATCGTTACATTCATGTTATGTTGGTGCTACCTTCGTGTTATGTTAGTGTGACCTCATCTCCAGATTTCATACCCATAGTTTAAAATCATTGAACTAAAATAACACGAAGGTAACACTAATATAACATGAAGGTAACACTACTATAACATGAAGGTAACACCAACATAACATGAAAGGTAAAAAACAATGTTAATTATGTCTTCATGTTATGTTAGACTGACCTTCATGTTATGTTAGTGTTACTGCCTGAAGCGAATCTTGGTGGGTTTGAGCGCACCCACCAGACACGTGGGAGTGCGTTGGGGCGCGTGACAGGCGCACGGGGTGGGTCGACCAGGGTGCATGGATCCTAAATCCATACACCAGTTGCACAAAATATTTTGTCTATGAAAAGAAAAGAAATCAACTTTTTATTATATTTTTAATTAGATACATAAAAATATTTCTCTATCTTAACTAAATGAGTTGTTCTCCTGTACACCAGTTACACGGATCTGAGATTCGTGCAACCAGCCCGCGCCTCTTTACTTTTTCGCGTATTTGGTTGTTACCTTCATGTTATGTTAGTGTTACCTTCGTGTTATGTTAGCATTACCTCATTTCTAGATTTCATACCCTTAGTTTAAAATCACTGAATTAATAACACGAAGGTAACACTAATATAACATGAAGGTAAAAAACAATGTTAATCATACTTTCATGTTATGTTAGTGATACCTTCATGTTATGATAGTGTTACCTTCATGAAGGATAGTGTTACCTTCATGAAGGTAACACTATCATAACATAAATGTATGACTGCTTGGAGCGAATCTTGGTGGGTTTGAGTGTATCCACCAGACACGTGGGAGCGCGTGGGGTGCGTGAAAAGAGTTGCGTGGGGCGGATCGACCTGAGTGCATGGATTGCATCAGTTGCACAAAATATTTTATCTAAGTAAATATAGGAGCGAGTGTCAAAAGCTTAATTAATTAATCAATTAATTAATTAATTGGTGTTTATGTCATGAATCTTTGTCCAAGTGTGGTACAAACCTGATTACTTGTGTAGCACAACTCAGTTAATTTAGTACCACGTGTGTTTCTCTTTTCAATTAAAGCCAACTAATTGTCCAGTTTTTACAGCCAAGTATACAACAAAATATACGGTAAATTAATGAGAAGGACTTGGGTGTCATGGGCATGGATCCTAATCCATGCTTCCAATCCGACCTGATCCGGCCCATTTAACCATATATATTTTTTTGTTTTTTCTTCACACCAATGCGTGCCCTAACAGATCTGCCGCTCTCATTCTCCTTCTACACATAATGCGTTAGATCCATTCTCCTTCTGCACAAATCGACGTTGCTTCCATTCTCCTTCTACATCTTCTCCTTCTTCTCTGTTTTGCATCTTCTTCTCTCCACTTTCCACACTCCTCTCAACTCTCCACGGCGCCTCCTCTTCCTCTCCATCTTATTCACCTTCGTTTTGCACTCCAACTCTTTTTCTTCTTGTTCTTCTTCTCCATTAAGATGCATTGTTTCTTCTTCTCTATCAAAGTTTGATTGATCGAATTGAATAGATTTGCTCTAGGGTTTCTTTGCACAATGCTTCTATGATAATAAGTCATATGAATTCTGCAATTCTGTAAACTAGTTTTGTACCCGTGCGATGCACGGGATAAAATTTTATAAAATACAATTATAATATTTTTATTTGAGATTTGAAAAAAAAAAGTATATGCAAATGTAATATAATGAAATTAAATAATTTATATTTTAAATATTTAATTGTTGGAGATAATCTCTAGGTACGGTAATAAAATAAGATATTGTAATTTTAAACTTAGTTTATATAGAAATAAGATGAATATGAATTCTATAGAAATTATCACATTTCAAGTACACTATTCAAGATAAAGGAATAATGTTTACGCAAACAAATCACAACATTAAAGCTATGTTCTATATAAGATAGAAGGAATAATTCAACTAACTACTTTTAAGCATGTTATCTTTAAAACAAATAAATTCTATGATAAAAATCTCAAAAATATAAAAGAAATATAAAAAATATATATATAATTAATTTCCAATTATTTCTAACCCAAAAGAAAAAAAAAACAATTTACCTTGTAATGTAAATTTATAGTCTTCTTTATCATTTTTCCATGTAAGTTTTCATTCATGTTTCTTCACGAAATTCCTGCATAAAGTAAAAAAAACAAAAAACAAAAAACAAAATTACATTAATAATAATCCATATGCAATACCAATAAATAAAACATTCATCTCCAAATATGAATAACGATATGAACTTTAATCGTTAAGAAATGATTTATAAAGTCAAAAAATTATTAACTGTCCATCCAAACTATATGATGTAGATCAAATAAAAATCATAACCAAATAAAATAAAAACCAAAAAAGAAAAAAAAGAACACAATCCCATGAGCACCATGAAAGCAAAAGATTTGTATTGCAGAATTTGAGAAATTAAAGAGAAAGTGTGAGTCAATTCTAAGTTTTTTTCTCTCATATTTATAGTGCATAATTTGTTCATTAGATATGGAATTAGTGCATTTTGTATGTCATAAATTTAGCTGCTTCCTAATTTATAGATTTTTTCCCAATTATAATGATTGCAAATAAATATTCAGTTTCTACTTAATTCCTATACATGAAATCAAATCACATCATTCACAATTAATGTGTTTATTGATAAAATCAAAACGTTTTATTATATTACATTATGTTATACATTTAATATTATTTTTATTGAATTTTATTATTTACAAAATAGAAAATCCTGTTCAATATATATAGTATATAAAATCAAGATCAAGATAATATCACAATCTTATTTGTTTGCTCATATTATTGTATATTCAATTTTAATAGTGAAATTTAGTAGGGACTTATTTGTATCTTATTTAATGGATGAAAATGATAGCATCAACATCTATTATATTTTTAAAATGACACTTCAAATTATATTAATTTTAAAACAAACCAATATTTCTATGTAATCGATGTCAAATAACTTGATGTATAAGTCATTAAGAAATTTTTATATAAAATCATATGGAATGCTTAGATGAAAAATCATTTAGTTTGCATCTATAAAATAATTTAACATTTTTTTAAATTGAAACATATTAAATTAACATTTTTATTAAATTGAAATGTATTAAATAGAAGAAGGATAGCTAATGGCAATATTTTTTTTCCCTAATTTTTAATAATATTCATCCTTATATATAGAAGATTAATGAGGCAATTGACTTTTTTATTTAATGGATAAACATTATATCTTTTCCATAAATATCAAAACAACTTTTGGGTGGAAAAATTGTTTAAGGAAATGTTCTTCTTTATTTATATATATATATATATATATATATATATATATAAAGATAATGTCACATTATAGAATATTAATATAATAATTAATTAAATATGATATTCATTTTATTATTACATATGATTTATTATCAAATCAAGTGGAGTTCTTTAATTTATTTCTATATGATATATTATTACAATATATATTTTAATTTTTATATTTAGAATTATTTAATTGTTGACTTTATATTTTATCTAGATTATTTGGTTATCAAGTGGCGAATTAATTTTTATATATCTACTCCTGTATATAACAATTATGTTTTATACGTCAACAAAATTACATAAAATTGTATCTATATTTTGGTTATCTTTTTATATATTTTATTATTTTGTAATGATAATAATTATATAATAAATATTATATATATATATATATTTACATGCATATTAAATTATATATAAATATATATTAACATCGAATGAATAATTGTTTTATTATTTATATGATATTATGATTATGATATTATATGATGTAAATCATATATATATATATATATATGTGTGTGTGTACACACATTGCTAAATGATATCATAAATATATGAATAGAAATTGATAATTAAAGTTGACTTACCATATTGACAAAATGGTAATTTTATTATATCATATCACTTCCTTAAATATATATATATATATATATATATATATATCATCAATCATGATTTATTATTTATCATTTAACATTTATTTTAATAAAAAAATCATTTCCAATTTTGGTAGGGTGTTTTTGGCGGGAAAATTTTAACATTACTATTTGAAGAAATGTTTGTGTTTATATATATATAAAGATAAAGATAAAGATGTACAATAGAAATCGATAAAAATATAAATTAAAAGATTTATATTGATTCTTTTTTAATAAATAATATCTAATAATAATTGTATCACATTAAAATGTATCAGAATTGTTGACCTTTTCTATATATGGTAATTATCTCCACAGAATTAGTGTTTTATTTAAGCATACAATATATAATTACGTAATTACCATATATGATATGTATAATTACCATATATTTCAATTTTCATATTTATAAATATCTAATTGTATGTAGAGAATGTATAATAGAAATCAATAAAAATAAATGAAAAGATTTATATTGATTTTTTTTTTCATAAATAATATCTAATGATAATTGTATCACATAGAATTGTTGACCTTATCTATATATGGTAATTATCTCCACAGAATTAGTGTTTTATTTAAGCATACAATATATAATTACGTAATTACCATAAATGATATGTATAATTACCATATATTTCAATTTTCATATTTATAAATATCTAATTGTATGTAGAGAATGTATAATAGAAATCAATAAAAATAAATGAAAAGATTTATATTGATTATTTTTTTTTTCATAAATAATATCTAATGATAATTGTATCACATAGAATTGTTGACCTTATCTATATATGGAAATTATCTCCACAGAATTAGTGTTTTATTTAAGCATACAATATATAATTACGTAATTACCATATATGATATGTATAATTACCATATATTTCAATTTTCATATTTATAAATATCTAATTGTATGTAGAGAATGTATAATAGAAATCAATAAAAATAAATGAAAAGATTTATATTGATTATTTTTTTTCATAAATAATATCTAATGATAATTGTATCACATAGAATTGTTGACCTTATCTATATATGGTAATTATCTCCATAGAATTAGTGTTTTATTTAAACATACAATATATAATTACATAATTACTATTTAGTAATTTAGTAAGCATAATGGAATTTATATATTGATACACCAATTTAGTAATCAATTAACCGTATAGCATGTGTAAACCAATCAATTAACCTTATTTAATTAATTAATTGCATATGAGTTATCTAATCTAATGAAATCATTTAATTTTTTTCTATATGACATGTATAATTAGCATATATTTCACCTTATGTATATAATATTTTAGCAAACTTTAATTGCACGGATATAAATTTATCACATAGAATTTATATAACATAATAATTATAATTATTGAGATCTAGACATGGAAATATTAAACAAACTTAAAGGTAATTAGATCATGTAATTATAATTAACTACTACATATAATTTCCTTATATATAAATATATTAAATATGACTTATATTTATTAAATAAAATAAAAAACATTTCCTGATTTGGCAATGTAGTTTTGGCGGGAAAATCTTGCTATTACTTTTTTTAGAAACCATTGTGTTTTTATATATATAAAGATTTTGCAGAAAAATGAGGAAGAATATGATATAAATCGCGGTTTTGGAATTTAGAAATTTTAAACTCACCATACAGTAATGTAATACTTATAGAGTACATATGTAATACCTAAGGAATATATATGTGATACATGAAGAACAAAAGTTCGAACAAATAATTCATATCTTTATTGAATGAACACATGATACCTTAAGAATATACATGTAATACCTATAGAACAAAAAATCGATACCTTTATTGAGTAAATTTGTAATACCTATAGAGTAAACACATGATATCTATCAATGAATCTTAAGAAATATAGTGTATCTCATTCAATAATCTCAAGAAATATAGAGTAATACCTATATGGTATACATGTAATACATATATAGTAAACACATGATACCTATCATTGAATCTCAAGAAATGTAAATATAATACCTATAGGATATACGTGTAATACTTAGGTATACATGTAATACACATCACTGAATCAATCACTACGAAATCAGGTGTACGAGGGCGCACACCAGATTTATTATGGGCGCGCGTAAAGGCTGCCCATGCACCGAGTCGGGTCAGGGGCATGAATCTTAGGGCACACAAGTTTTTGCCTAAATTAATTCTATTTATTTATGTTATTTGTGCAATATATATTTGTTGACTTGAATTGATTTGTATAAAAATAATTCAAACTCCTAATTGATATACATATCTACTCAATATCAAATATTATGCTTTTTCTTTAAGATTTTATTTTCAATGTGAGTATTTTCAAATTGATTTGATTATTTTTATTAGTAAATTTAACAAGTAAGCTCTAATTTGGTTATTGTAAACGAGATTATTTCATTTGGATGTATTATTTCAACACTAACTATTTTAACCAATGTATAAATTTTTTAATTAATTTATGTTCAATTTTCAATTAATCACTATTAAAATTTCAAATAAAATAATTGGTGCATATTGAAAACAAGGTTAGTGGATAATGAGATCTGCATGTAGTGATTGTTTTGTGTTAAATTAACCCTTGACATATGCACCACAAAATGACACATGTGCACAACAAAATGACACAGGACGTACTTTCATAGAGGATATAAGAATATGTTTTTAAAAGTGTATCTTTTAAATTAATTTGGTGGCATATCCGCTCCTATGAGTATTTTTAGGTGAAATAATATTTTCGTATAAATTATTATGTCCTTGTTTTAACATAGGGGAACAGAGCTCCATCTCAAAGAATTATATTTATGAGACGAATTTTTTATATAAACAAAAATCTACAACAGTGAATTTGTAAACGTTCCAATTTACCATAGAAATTTTGCACAATCAAAAATCACGAGTCAGCCTCGACATGAGATTGCTGCTATTCCACCTAAACAGCTATGCTCTTCTTTTTTCTCTGGAAATTGACATTCGCAATAGCAGCAGGCATGGAAAATAGTCACCCTTAACGAGTCATGATCAAAATTTCATGAAATGGCAAAAGAATTTCTCTTCCAATTGATCTTAGGTATCATCGGTGTCGTGTTATAAGTGGACATCGTTATCATCTTTTTTATTGGCTAGCTCACAATAGAGGGATTACTCGAGGAGTTCGATGGTGGTGTCCACATATAGATCAACATACCCACGATGAGTACGATGGCACCTGCTACAAAGCCGGGAGGAAGAGCAGATGCAACGTCAAGATATGGCAGCGGCAATGTGAACAAGAATACAGATACCGGAACTACATCAAGGGAAATAACAAAAAAGAGAATAAGATGCTAGAGAAATAACCATAAAAAATGTCAAGATAAGTGTTTTATATTAAACTTAATAACTACTCTCTCAATCAAAATTTAACGCAGTCAAGATTCAGTATCTACTTCAACAAGCATAAAGTCTCAAAAACTGTCCAAAGCACTTAGATCAACCTTGATTCTTTCAGACAAGTGGTAAAAACTCAAATGCTTCGAATCCATAAACTCTGTGGAAAGTACTAAAATCAGCAGGAAGAGAGAATGAATTATTTTATGCCACAACTAGTACAAAATACGCCATACAGCAACTTCATATAATCTCATTTTGCATCTTGGTGGTTAGTTTCGATTAGATGAACACAGTTGTACTGTGTACTGGTCCTTTATGGATCTTGCCTCTCAACAAATCTACTAAAAGCAACCCCAGCATATTTAGACATGTTGGTCTAAATTGCCTTTAACTAACATTACACTCTTAAGAAAGATATTTTGCAGAAATGTGACTGTCCTAAAGCTTGAAACTGAATTTGAGTGATATACCCTTGAAGCTGCAGTTAAGGGTAAAGTACAGGACCAAATTAACCAACCTGAAAGTGTTGATGCAAGACAGGATACCACAGCTGAAGAGATCTTGAGTAGATGCAACAACGATATATTGAAACCCATGTTTACAATGATAAACAGCAGCGGCAGTAAAGGTGCACCATCACATCCTGGATCAAAAGAGGATTTTATTCATGCATTAATCAAAACAAACACAGCTGTTTGACGTATGATTGACCAAATATAATAAGGATCCTATTGCCTCAGTAAAGGCCAGGATCACTAGCATGGGATATGATTACTAAAAATTACAAGCAAAAATATCAACTGCTAAAAAAATACGCAATGAACACGATTATTAGAAAATGCAAGCATAATAACGTGACTAAAAGGTAAATCTGTGCAATTTTTCTTATTGCATCTGTAATGACATTCACAGAAAAGTGAATAATAAGTGAACCATGACTTACTGTTTGCCATGACACCGATATTCAAAAAACAAGCAGCACCATCTTTAAGATAATTCGGCAGTTGACCAAATGGAATGCCCCATAGGTTTGTCAAAAATGGAAGGAGAAGACATATGAAAACAGCCTGTTCATACATCAACGAGTTTCAGTTTTCTGGTAAATTTGACAACACATAGTTTGCTACAACTTTATGGTGTTATATAAAGCTCAACATTAAATATAAAGCTCAACATTAACCTGGTAGGCAGAGCCAAAGGAGTTTACAACAAATAGATCCATCGATCCACCCTGCCACCAATGCAACAAACATCACATAGGTATTTGTTCAGTCTTAGAATAAGTAAACTCATATATTGGATATGAAAGATTGTTATACGTAGAAATGGTTATTATTCTAATTTGCATCGATCCATGGTTCCCACGAAAAAATGGAGAACCTGAATGAATTCATGTTACATATCCCCAAGTATTATTTAGTAAGATTGAACTTTAGGCTTTTCATTTTCATGAGATATGGTAGAAATCTGGCTAGTATAACCTTTTACCAACTTAAAACCATGAAACTTAACTACTAATTCACATAGTAGGTTGCATTTCAATTTCAGTTAAATTATTTGTTAGCTGAATAATGTCCATTGTCTGTACTTGGCATTGACAAGTATGATAGGTCGTAGAATATCTTGTTATACTAACCTTCAATCGTTGAGCAGCATCCAAAAATATTATTTCCTTTAAAAGAGAAGACTTTTCACTTTAGTAAGGGAAGTTACAGAAACAACAAGATGGATAATTTGTTGCCATGGGAAAGCTTATTACCTTCAAGACTGTATCAGCAGCTTGTAAAAAGAAAGAAATAATCATCAAAATACTCCAAAATAAGCCGGCTTCCATCAGAGAACCAGTACCTGATCCACTGCAAATTCAAGTGTAGATAATATGAATATTCAAATAGATGACACTTCAGAAATTACACTGTTGACTCCAGACTATCAAGAAGTGGTTAGAACAGATTGGCCAGTCTTCCCAATTTTAGAGGGATCTGAAAATTGCATGCAATGATATATTACCTCGGCTGTTACTTCCATTGGACAGTTAAATAAAAAGATGCAACAGAAAATGACAATTGAGATTACACTGTAGAAATTAATTATCACTCAAAGTTCTATGCTACTTAAGATAATACAGAGATGGATAATGTGGAAAGAAATCATGATATATCCTTGCATTGACGCATGCACGGATACTTTCGTGTAGATCTAATGTTCTTTTAACTACCAATGGACCTCAAATTGCTGAAGCCAACGGGCAGACAGAATCTCATCATTTGTTTTTAACTGTTTATTAAAATCTTTGAGAAAAGAAAGAATTCTGACTCTCAATAGAAGATGGTGTCCTGTAAAATAATCCTCAATAAATAATAACGACATGTCGATTAGGCTGTATTCTAGTTTCTGAAGAAAATCTTTGTTCACAATTCTGGAGGTGCCATTTGAGAGAGAGAGAGTATGAATTTGTTGAAGAGGGATAAAGCAACAGAGCCAAAAAAGCAATCACCTCGCAACAGTAATTACAACACCTATTGCCACCAGAAAGCAACCAAACAACTGGTTGAAACGATATCTTCTTCCCAGAAATACATATGAAAGGCCAAGTTGCCAGACAAGAAAGCTCTGCAAAGATTAACAGATGAAAGTTTAGCTATTAGCAAAACATTGTTCTGTTAGAAATAAAAATACTCATGTTGGGGTTGGGGGGGGTTGAGACTTCAGACATCAATAAGACTAAAAAAATGGACTGCAGTTAATCTACCAGAATGTGAAAGTATATCAGGAGTTCTATATCAAGTGGGCCACTAGCAAAAGCGCAAGACTGTTTTTGCACTGAGCTTATTAAGTTGAAATCTAATAATTCCCAGAAATCTCCATCTATCAATTTATTGAGCGTTCCAATTTCCTGTAATATACATACAGTATGGTTTCATGCATTTCATCGCGTATCTAATCAGCCAAGCCGAGAACATAACACAAGATCAGAGTCATTCTTAGAACTGAACTCTATATTTGATGCTAAGAGAAAGGAAATCAACTGAAGTTTTCTTTCTTTTCTTTTTTTTTACCTGAGAGAGTATAGGAATTGCTGCTCCAGAAAGAATAGCTGTTTCAAAATGGAAAGACACAAGTATGGATCAAGTTAGTAAATTCTCTAGTTAAGTGTTGTTTAGATAAAAAGATGTGAAACTAATCACAAAATTTTGAGGCAACAATTCTGTCAATAAAACATCCATATGAGCAAATAATAGAGAACCTAAATCATTCTTAAATTTTTCATCCATCTATTCCAATTTTTTAAGAAATGCAAAAAAAACAATGCAGTCAGATAAGTAATTTGAAGAAAATTCCATGAAGCCTAGAAACTGTTTTTTATGCATATCCGGACATTTGAAGGCAATAGCAACAATGCAAGACCATCATTTAAGAATATGTAGCTCACAGAACTGGCAAAACACACAAGAAATGTGTCATATATACTGCCATGCAAATAAGAGCGATACCATTGACATTGATTATTATATCATTCTATCAACCACTGAGGACATATATAGACGGACTCCATAAAAACATCATGAGCGAATTACCTCCTGCAGCCATCCCAGATGCCGCAGCTAGAGCCTCTAAGAGACCAATCACAATTAATGGTGATTGTGGCAAGGATAGCATTTCATCAGTAACTTTGCCAGCTTGGTACCGTAGATACAAGATAGAGAAGTATACGATTACATACCTAGAATTGATGTGAATGAATCACTGTCAGTGAAATAGTGAGGTACATAGCCGCAAATATTCAAGGAATTTTACTTGAAAGCAAAAAACTAAATATAATATAATAAAAATAAAAAGTCAGGAGCATTAATCCAGTAATTCTCTTTTCCAATTCCAAAAAGCTCGAGCAAACAAAAATTTCAAAAGGCAAAATCAGTTTTTATGAAACATCATAAAATAGGATTATTTTTAATTATATTTTAGAGTAAAATTACAAAAGAAAGTCGAAGCCTAATGTTTCTGGTTTGGTTTAATTATGTTAGACAGAATAACTTCAGATTAATTTTTAGGGTGTAGGTGAATCCACAATTTTACATGCAGATAACTACTGTCAAAAACTTTACATTTATCATCAGTTCATAGCATTAGTCAAAAAGTAAAATCTCATCTGTTCTTCTGATGATATGTGCAACAAATCATGTGGTCATAACATTTTAGGACAATTATTCTGCTACGGGAATCAGGCAGACAGCTTGGATTAATCATTGAGCGTAAACTGTCAGGTCCTAATGCCAATATAAATTTAAATGGTTTGTTAGTGATCATGTTGAAGCTAAATTTTGTGGAAATTTTCCAATTAACCAGAGTGAGGGGCATGAACTTTAGAAGGAAATGGAGAGAGCCAACAATAATTTCAGAAACCACATGCCATAGAAGTATAGATGCTGACATTTTGAAGCACATGAAGATGAGGAAATTCAACAGGAATCTATCTAGTTGGTTGTGTGAGGATCCACAAACTCCATATATTAGTCACCACCTACGGTTCTCATTCAAATGGGACCCCTATCAAGCACAACCTCACCTATTCAGATAGTCTCCTTTCCCTTTCACATAAAAGTGCACCTCCCCATGAAGGGAAAAGACATTCTAAGAAACCAAGCTTTAGCAAAAATGCAAGGACACTCAAATAGTGTCAATCTTGGTAAAAAAAAACCTTCTCACCTGATTCTCAATCACGGCAAACTAAAAAACTCCAACCATTCATCAAGATACACTCAAATAACGTTTAATTCTTATTTCCACAATCCCACAACTAGCTTTTTGTATATAATGACATCAGAGTGGGGCTAGTTCCACCTTAAAGCTTTATAAGCTTACAAATATTGGTGGATTTTGTCATTTTCGACTTCATTTTAGTGTATTTCGAAAATCTTGTGTTTGTTTTAGAATTTTATAGATTAATATAAACAACTAACATGTCTTCATCACATCAAAAGTCGTGGGGAAAAAATTTGTTGAATTATATTTTTTGGGAAATGCAGAGATCGTTGGAAATTATAGAAAATCTCATGACAAACAAGAATTGAGTTTTGCCATATCTCAAATCCGATCGACTAGTCCAACTCCAACACACCCTTATTACATGGGTGGGGCAATTTGTTTGGAAATCCGGAGTGCATATAGTTTCACATCTTAATTGAATAATCACACCCAGGACACCATGAGTGTAGTTAGAGCAACCAATATTAATCAACTCAAAAGGAGAAGATTATAATAATAGGAAAGCAAGGACAGAAAAATTATAATGATGGATTGGGCGGGCACGCCCACCAAGGAAGACGCGACCACCACCATAGACATCACATGGGGTCTAAATCACGTCATCCCTACCCCCCCACCCCCAAGGTACAATCATCCACAGCATACACTCTCTCGCCCTAGCGTTCGCGTACGGTACAACCAATCTGTGAACTCAATCGTGCGTCTCTCTCTCTACAATGTGGAAAGACAAAAATGCCCTCACACGTGGTCTCGATTCACTGTTTTTGTTTGTCACTTCTCACAACTGCCGTCCCAAAACCAAATTTCTTTCCTCTTTTTTCAAATAGTATTCCAATCAACATGATAGTAGAAGACGAAATTGTGACTAAACATAATATTTTCGAATATACATCGACATTTATCAAGTAATTGTATTAATTGCTGAATGAATTGAAATTTGAGTAAAATTTACCAAAAATATCTGATTGAAATTTGAAGTTCAAAAATTAGAGCAGAATTGCATACCCGAAAGTGGCGAGCTGAGCGAGGAAGAAGGGGTAACGCTTGAGCGGTACTAATGCGAGCTTGTAGAGCACCCGATTCCCTACGCCAAGCACCACCGTAGCAGCCGCTGCAACCAACACCTCCACTCTCCGATCAACGCCTCCACCATTCCCCCCCGCCACCACCGCCGCCGCCTCTCGATCGAGCGAATAGCACCGCCGCGGCGGCGGATTTCCCTTCCTCACGTCCTCCTCCCCCTCTCCTCCTCCCCGGGGGACCACCGCCGCCGCCTCGATCACCCATCGTCGTGACCGCAACACCGCCTCCCCTGCACCTCTCCTTTGCCAGAATTCACGATGATTTGCTTGCGAGCAATTGATCGTCGTCCGCAATGGAATGTGATGAACGGCCGCCGCGGCGGTGGCGGGGGACGTCACTCGGTGACAACATGTTGACATGGTGTAGGTGTGAAGAATGCAAGTGTCAAATTGTAGCAATAAATGCTGAATGGAATGGAATCCAAGTCTAAAGAGACCTCTCTCTCTCTGCCTCTTTATTGCTGAGTGCACACCAATTTTAATCCATTTTGATTTACCATTACTTTTGAAATTTCATTTCATAAGAGGAAATGTGTTGAACTACATAAAAATATTTAAGAAAATAACGTTTTTAACATTTAATATTTTAATGTGTATTTTTCTATCACAAAAGATATTAAAGTGACATTTCTACATTATTTTGATTCGATCATAGAGAAATAATTGATTAATGATCGAGTGATGATATATTCTATTTATTTATATTATTATTTAACAATTGATTTATCCAACAAATCATATAAATTGATAAAAGTAATTAAATTGGTTCGATTAATTTTTTTCAATTACTTGAACCACCTATGTATTCGATTAATTGTGTATTAAACCAATCTTTGTTCAATTACTCGAACCACTATGTCAAATACATAGTGGTTCGATTAATAGTTTTTTAAAAACCAATTTTGTAGGATTTACTCGAACTACTATGTCAAATATATAGTGGTTCGATTAATTGTGTAAAAAATCAATTTTTTTTCAATTACTCGAATCACTATGTCAAATACATAGTGGTTCGATTAATTGTGTATTAAACCAAAATTTTTGTTCAATTACTCGAACCACTATGGCAAATACATAGTGGTTCGATTAATATTTTTTAAATCCAATTTTGTAGGATTTACTCGAATCACTATGTCAAATACATAGTGGTTCGAGTACTATAGTATTAAACCAAATTTTGTTCAATTACTCGAACCACTATGTCAAATACATAGTGATTTGATTAATTGTGTATTAAACCAATTTTTTTTTCAATTACTCGAACCATTATGTCAAATACATAGTGGTTCGAGTACTATAGTTTTTAAAAACCAATTTTGTAGGATTTACTCGAACCACTATGTCAAATACATAGTGGTTCGATTAATAGTGTAAAAAATAAAAAAAAATTCAATTACTCGAACCACTATGTCAAATACACAGTGGTTCGATTAATTGTGTATTAAACCAATTTTTGTTCAATTACTCGAACCACTATGTCAAATAACAGTGGTTCGATTAATATTTTTTAAAAACCAATTTTGTTCAATTTACTCGAACCACTATGTCAAATACATAGTGGTTCGAGTACTATAGTATTAAAAACCAATTAGTGGTTCGAGTAAATTAGTGGTTCCACTATTTGGCATATGTATTCGACTAGGGATGTAAATGAACCAAGCCGTTCGCGAACTATTCACGGCTCGGCTCGATAAATATTCGTTCGAGATCGTTTGTGAAGCTTAACGAGCCAAACTCGAGCCAGAACTCGAGTCTGGGCATGTTTGATTCGAAAGCTCGCGAACAGGTTCGCGAGCCTGCTTAACAAACCTGTTCGCGAACATGTTCGCGAGCCTGCCTAATGAACCTGTTCGCGAACATGTTTGCGAGCCTGCCTAACAAACCTGTTCGCGAACAGGTTCGTTACGCAGGCTCGCAAACATATTCGTTAAGCAGGCTTGCGAACATGTTCGTTAGGTTCGTAAAGAGTTCGTTAGCATATTCGTTTATTGTTTGTGGGTAGTTTATTTATATATTTTATAATAGTATTAGATTTTAAAATTTAAATAAATATATAAATTAAAAAATTCTTAACACAAATATTATAGGATTAAATTAAACATATTCATTTTATAAACATACTAACTAATACAAATTCAATACAATTTACTTATTTCTAATATATTAATTGCATTGTCATTTGAATATTTTTAAAATTTTGATATTAATGATACAATGTAGTGATGATATATTATCTTTATATAAAAGATATAATGTTTTAAATATTTATATAAATTAAAGTTTGGGTATCTTAATATTGGATTTTTCATTTATGATATTTTAAATATTTATATATGATATTTGAAGCATACATAAGTATAACCTATAAATATGTATATAACTAAAACTAAAATATGTATTAATTATCAATATTTGCATAATTAACATTTTTAAAATTTTAAAATTAAGATTTTAAAATAATTAAAAATAAAAATATTAATTAGAGTTTAGATTCTTCAATATAATATTATGAGATTTGAAATCCACACAGATATATACGTGTACACACACGCGCCCGCGCGCGCGCACACACACACACACACACATATATATATAAACGTAACTCTCGAATGTGTTATATAGTTTTCGAACAAACTAAGTAGATAATTGGTTATATATTATTAACTTTAAACATAAAACATATCAATAATTATATATTTTACGTTTTTGTATTTATCATCAATAAGAATTTTAGTGTTACAATTATACATTTTACATTCTTATATTAAAATATCACGAGTCTTGTAATGATTTCGCGAATGAGATAAATTATATATTTCTTGAAAAATATAAAATATTATCTAAATTTTATAATTTAATCATAAAACTTATTTATAATTAGATATTTTACATTTTTATATTTATCATCAATAAGAATTGTAGAGTTATAATTATACATTTTACATTCTTATATTAACATATCAACTTATTAACAAAGATAAATTATATATTTCTTAAAAAAACATAACATATTATCTAAAATTTATAGTTTAACCATAAAACATATCTATAATTAGTTACTTTACATTTTTTATATTTATCATCAATTAAAAATTTAGAGTTATAATTATACATTTTACATTCTTATATTAACATATCAACTTATTAACAAAGATAAATGATACATTTCTTAAAAAACATTCAACATATTATCTAAAATTTATAGTTTAATCATAAAACATATTTATAATTAGATATTTTACATTTTTATATTTATCATCAATAAGAATTGTAGAGTGATAATTATACATTTTACATTCTTATATTAACATATCAACTTATTAACAAAGATAAATGATATGTTTGTTAAAAACATAACATATTATCTAAAATTTATAGTTTAACCATAAAACAAATCTATAATTAGTTACTTTATATTTTTATATTTATCATCAATTAAAAATTTAGAGTTATAATTATACATTTTACATTCTTATATTAACATATCAACTTATTAACAAAGATAAATGATATTAACAAATTTGACTATTTTAATTATTTTTGTACGTCATTGTTGAATTGTGAAATTTGTATGTGTAGTTATATTTATTTTCTAGTTAAATCTTGAAATGGAGGCCGAAATTAGTGTTAACGAACTCAAGCCCGAACTCCAGCCGAACTCGAGCTCAAGCTCGAATTCGAGCTTGTACCGAACTCTTTCGAGCTTTTATCGAGCCGAACTCGAACTTGGCTCGTTTGTCCTATTAACGAGCCTTATCCGAGCCGAACTCGAACGAATACCGAGCCCAATATTTTTCAAATGAGCCGAGCTTGAGCTCCATTCCTAAGGCTCGAACCGAACTCGAGCCCGAACCGAACTCAAACGAGCCGAACTCAAGCCCAGTACTGTTCGGCTCGGTTCGACTCGTTTACATCCCTATATTCGACCGACTTGAATCTTTGAAAGAGGAATTTTGAGTAAAAGGAGGCGCCCAAAGAGAGAAGAAGAAAGAGGAATTTTGTATTGTGCTAGGGTTTACATTTGGATGGGGTGAAAATGTAATAAAATTGAATTTTGCATGGGGTGAAACTGTAAAAAAACAAAATTTGGTTGTTTAAAATTAATGGCTGCTTTTAATGTGTGTCATTTGTATTTAAATTTGTCATTTAAGTAAATGTTCGTATTTTGGTCTAATTGATTCATTATTTTGTTCAATATTGTGAATTTAGTCAAATTGAACAAAATACAGAGTGGTTCGAGTAATTGAACAAAAATTGGTTTAATAGACTATTAATCGAGTCACTATGTATTTGACATAGTGGTTCGAGTAAATCCTACAAAATTGGTTTTTAAAAACTATAGTACTCGAACCACTATGTATTTGACATAGTAGTTCGAGTAATTGAAAAAAAAATTGGTTTAATTATTTACAATGGCTAGTTTAATTTCAAACAGTTTCAATTTAATATACCTAAAATCATTCAATTAAACGATCCTCATTTTTTTCTATTAATCGAGCCTCATTTATCAATTTAATTACTTTTATCAATTTATATGATTTGTTGGATAACCCAATTGTTAAATAATAGTATAAATAAATAGAATATATCATCACTCGATCATTACTCAATTAATATTTCTCCATGACCGAGTCAAAATAGTGTAGAAAATGTAACTTTCTTATATTTTGTATTAGAAAAGTACTTTGTTAAATTGAATGGTAGAAAATTCAATTGCTTATATTTTTTTATGTAAGATGGGTTGGACATAAAATGGGTTGGGCTCTCTTTTTTATATAACCAATCTATTCATAATTCAACAAATAAAAACTATATTTTTGAAAATAAGTTTGTGATGATTATAATTTATTAGGTTAGATTTAATTGTCAACGTCTTTTTTTTTTTTTTTGTTCAATTTAAGAACATTTTCCATGTCTTCAATTTCAATTATATCTATATAAATGTTTATAATTTTATTTATTGGGTTGGATTTAATTGTCAACGTCATTTTTCCTTTTTTAATTTAATAACATTTTCCATGTTTTCGAGTTCAATTTTGTTTCCTATTTCTGTGAAAAATACAAAATCATGTCCAACTTTATCTTCATTCGTCACACAAATAGAAAGTTTGCATCTTGTTCTTTAAAATAAGTTTAGTAAAATCATCCAAAAATAAAATAAAAAAATTAATTCGATGAAAATTATAATTTTTGAATGGATATTAGTCTTAATTCTTATAAATATCATTATCTCATCATCAATTCTCGGTGCTTTTCATACAAAATGAAACATATTGTAAATTATACATTTCCATTATTGAGTTTTTTCTTTTAGGGAAAATTTCAGATATCATACCTGAAATTAGGCTATATTTCAGATCGGATACCCCAAAGTCAATGCTCATCATAAGTAGTACCCCACTTTTTTAAAATTCATCAAATTACATCATCGTCGTTAAAAATCCATCCAAATGGACGGAAGTTAACTACCATGAACAGTTTTGTGCGAAAATTAGACCCAAAACCCTAATTTCTCCCCCAATTTGAATTTGGGTCAAATTCAGGACAAATATCGATCGATCCTTGTTATTTTTTCTTCAATTTTGCTATTCAAGTTCGATTACGTGTTTAGAATGTCTCATAAAAGTGTTTCTTTGTCAAATTCAAGTTGGTGTTCTCAAATCAAATTCCCTCTTCATTTCTTTTGCAATTGTGCCCTTGGTCGGAGTAACCAATTTCATGTTGATAACCTGCTCGTCTATGGGAGGCAGCCTTGCACCGGTGCCATGCGCTCCAACCTGAAAATTCACAAAAACAATATAAGCCTAGAAGTAACTCAAAACTAGAGCAATGCAAATGACTCGAGGTAATAAGTTAAAGAGGTAATGATCATAGTTTTTACCTAACCAGCATATCCATATCAATTTGATTTCCCCCTTTTATTTCCACCACATCACAGAACCAATCATTCAACCAGTATCTTTGTATTCTGATTTACATTAATATACAATTAAGAACTAAACTATGAAGGAAAATGAATAGAAAAAAGGGTAACAAAATCAATCTAAAAATTAAATCTTCACCTACACAATGCCACAAATTTGTTGCTCTCTAATCGAAGCAAAGTTCTGCAAAGTGAGTCCATATACTCTTTAATCCCATCAACAAGCTGCTTAACCCTAATTTCGGTCTGCACTCTAACCCTCTAATTCTTCTAATCCACCTCCAAAACCTTATCCATCAAAACCAAATTCACCATCCCAGAACGTGTTAACCCAATTCCATTCAGTGAAAGACCCGACCCGACCGGGCCGAATCCTCTGCTTCTTCTTAGGGATGGCAGTGGGGCGGGGATTCCCCGTCCCCACGGGGACCCGACCCGATTGGGGCGGGGATTCCTCGAAATATATCCCCCGTGGGGACGAGGACGGGGAGAATTTTATCCCCGACTGGCGGGGCGGGGCGGGGACGGGGATGGTATTACCCGCCCCGCGGGGATCCCCGTCCCGTTCCCCACGGGGACCCGTAAAATATATATATATTTTATATATATTTAGGAATATATATATATATATATTAATATATATATAGTTTTGGGAAGCAACATTGTGCCCTAGAGCTGAATCTGAAACTTGAAAGTCTCCCTCACAACCACAGCTGCCGCCGTCGACCTGCTGCCACCCGCCGCCGCCGACCTTCCCTCTCTTTCCTTCCTAAAGAGTAAAGAGGTAAGTATAAATTACTTTCCTTCCCTCTCTTTCGATAATGTGTTAAAACTCTTGATAATTTTTTTTTTACTGAATTGGAACTCTATTGATTCTCCATTTCCATGATGATTCGATAGTAGAAAATAAAAAGAGGGTTGTTGGAAATAATTGAGTGTTGTTTTTGGGGGGTTTTTGATTTGTTCCTCTATTGTTATTTTCTGTTTCTGGTTCAAAAAAGCCCTGGAACTTTGAGTTTAAATTGCAGCTACTGTGCTTCTTAAGATGGAAAAGTGTGTTCTTGGTTGTTTCGTATTCGATAGCTATGCATTGTTCTAGTATGTATTTGGAAGGTATAGGAATGTTTGAAAGCCTAATCTTGAATGTCATTGTGGGATTGTTGATCAGAGCAATGTAAAAAAAAAAAGAACAAAAAAGAAAAATTTGGACATGATTTATTGAGTTTGGTCCTCTCAGTCAGTAATTTAAGCAAGTGGGTCGAAAAATGTTGCAGATGGGCAACTTGTCTTGTTTGTCATTTACCATTTGACTTGTCGAAAGCTTTCTTGTAAAAATTTAGTTAGTGCCTACATCTATTTTGTGAATTTGTTGGACAATAGTGGTGTAGCATTTGTTATAATGGAGTTGGATGCGTTGGAATTGTGTTGACATATTTGGTTTCAGAATTTTGTAGATTTTACTACTGTATGCATGTATGAGTAGGCCTTCCTGTGTACAATACGAGTCATCAGTTGGATAGCTTGTGTTTTGATGGCAACATCAGTTGCAATGCAGCACAATTATCTATTTCTGCACAATTATCTATTTTGATGGCAACTATTGTTTTTTCACTTATCTTATTATAAGATTCTTGATCTATTAGCCCACATCGCAGTAGACTTCATCATGATACGTTAGAAGCTTTGATGTGTGCTCAAGATTGGTTATGGGCTGAAATTCATGGTAATATCATTTAATAATTTACATATAATTACATTATACTTTCAACTTTAAATTAAATTATGTTTTATTTGCAGATACTTGTGCGCCTACCCATTCCGGATGTTGTACATTTTATGAGGACATTGATGAAGATGAAAATGTAAGTACTTCATATATTTGTAAAATATTGAATTTTGATATATTTATTTCTAGATACAAGAAATAATAATATCATATTTTTACATATTAACGTTTTGTATGATTTTTAAGGATGATATTACTTGCATGGACAAATCGCATGAGGATTGAAGATGTGGGTTGGATTGAAGATTTGAAGTGTCGAAGAATGATGTGAGGTGGATTGAAGTGTCGAAGAATGTAATAGGATAATTAATTTTTACCCAGTTGAACAAAATTATGTTTTTATCTTTTATTTGAATTATGAATTATATTTCATGTTTTTATTGATATTTGATTTTATGGACAATTGATTTGCATTATTTTGTGAAAAAAAAAATAGGTGGGGCGGGGATTCCCCGCGGGGAATCCCCACGGTGGTGGGTGGTGGGGATCCCCGCGGGGCGGGGACGGGGACAGTTTTTTCCCCGTTTCACGGGGCGAGGCCGGGGACAGGGAATCCCCACGAACGCGGGGACGGGGATGGGGATTGCTCCCCCGACCCCGTCCCGCCCCGTTGCCATTCCTACTTCTTCTCATTACATTCTTTGACCACTGCTTCGAGCTCAGAAATGGATTCGGGCTGCAAAAATGTGCGGGTTTGGACTTCGTGGGTGCCGCTCCAATTCGATGGAGGTCGGGAGAAAATGGGGCGTACCATAAAAGCTGGGCTTTCTTGTGCTTGGCGTTTTCCGACAAGGGGAAAGTGTAGTAAGTGATGGCGGCGGAGCCGAAGAGGAGGACGGAGTTTCCAATGTATTTGCGACGCTCCGCGTCGGAGGTGGCAGATGGTGGCGGGTTAGGTATTGAGCAGAATAGGCGGCTAGTGGAGGGGTGAGGGGCGACGGGCGGCGGAGGAAGGATTGCAGAGAGCGTCTGAGGTTTCTAAGTCGGAGCATTTGGGAATTAGGATTTAGGTTTTGATGGAGTTGGATTAAGAGATCAACAAAGATCTGGGGAAAATATTAGGATTCCCCGTCTAATTTTCGCACAAAAATGTTCATAGTAGTTAACTTCCGTCCATTTGGACGGATTTTTAACGGCGATGATGTAATTTGATGAATTTTTAAAAAGTGGGGTACTACTTATGATGATCATTGACTTTAGGGTACCCGATTTGAAATATAGCCTAGTTTTGGGTATGATATCTGAAATTTTCCCTTTCTTTTATTATCTATCCAGTATTTTTTGATTAAAAATATTGTTCGGAAACCTTTGTGTTAAATATATTAAATCAAATCTAGGTAAAATTATATTACATTAGTTAAGTACTAAACTAAACTAATATAAAACTTAAATTTTTCAGAACTAAAATTAAAAAGTGAAGTGATAAATGACTAAATATCTAATATAGTAAAGTTTGCGAACTAAAAAGACTAATTATTCCTTATTCGTAACAAATCAAGAATAATAGTTGTTGCAAGTTCTTCAGCCAAACCTTGTAAATAAAATTTTACATTCCAAACTTGTAGTAACAAAATTTCACATTCCAAGCTTGTTGTAACAAATATTAAGAAAGAGACACGATTATTCATATTTAAGAGATTATATATATACACACTTATATTGTGTCGGGCACTTAATAAATAGATGTTTTTTCTATTTCAATAAATAGATGAATTGTGTCTAAGAAATGTGCGTTTTCAGTTTGATGAATTGACATTAAACCTTTTTGGGTTATGAATTGACATTGAAATCTAAAAAGAAAAAACTTTGTTCATGACAATAAGAAAAAAAATATATGTTAAAAGGAGAGTTTCAATAAGATGATTTTACGGATTTAATTACATAAGATAAATCAAATCATAATTCTTATTTCACAACCTTCAAGCTAAATGAGTTCGTTAAAATGAATTTAATTTATGTATATTATAATTGTTTTGTTTTTCATTAAATTATATTTATGAAACCATCGTAATATAATATCATCGCACCCTTTATTTAGAAAAAAATTGTTTATTATTGTGAGTGCTCGAGAAATGATGCAGTTGCATAAGAATCTAGCTTTATTGTTTATTGTTTTAAAAGTTACATAAGAGTGTTATTTAACTTTTCCATATTTGTTAAACCCATAATTGATTAATTTTTTATTGATTATACTATGAATCTGATGCCCACCTACCTAAAATGTTTTTGGGGTTTTCTATTGCACCGTTTACTAAACACATCCCAATAAATTAATGTTAAATGAAATGATATTCTTAAAGACAAAAATACCCTTATAAATATATAAAATGAAATAATAAATATTGCTTAATACATTCACAATATGATACCACTATACACACCTCATTACATAACACTAAACATATTCCATCTTCTTCTTCATCTTTATTTCTGCATCTTCAAACCCCAACTTCAAACTAAATTAAAAAAATTGGAACAACTCACATTGGAGCAAAAAGATTGTTATGGAGCATGAAAGAACACCTGGGTCGGGCAATGTAAGTTTTCAAACATCATTTTACCGTTTCGTTTCTTGGTTTAGTGTTAGAAGAAGTTTTTTGAAAAAAATACGATCGGAAAGTACAGGTAAAACATAATGCAGTGTGTTCGACCACTACTGGTCGAACACATCTGAAGGAGTACGACCAGTAGTGGTCGAACACTTCACACTGTGTTCTACCTGAGCTGGTCGAACATTTCACAATAGTCTCGGCAAGTTGTGGTCGAACAGTATGTATGTGTTTCACAAAGTATTGGTTGAACAGTCGGTTTTGGCCTATAATTGTCGAACATACATAATAGTTTTCATATGGTGGTTTTCCATATTTGCAACATGCTTATAATATTGTATTCATTTATAGGAAAAATATTCAGATGACACTCAATTGAGCATTTACAAGGAACCCGAGGATTTGAACGTGTTGAGCCCAATGTACGAGCAAATAGATTTTTCTGCAGATTTTCTCACTGATGAGATTTTTGATACTCGGGATGACTTGGTGAATTGGGCGTATAGGCTTGGAGCACGTTTGAATATGGTTGTATTAGTTAGAAGATCAGACAGTGGTGATAGTGGTCGGTGAGCTTGTGTATTTTTAGGTTGTAAACGTGGTGGTAAGTATCGTCCGTCCAAGAAGAGAGTTGTCGAAGATTCCATTGTACCGGGAAAGAAGAGCAAAACAAGGATGACAAGTACAAAAAAATATGAGTGTCCATTCATGTTGAAAGGAGTACAAGTGAATGAGTTAGGGCAATGGATATGTATGGTAGTATGTGGATCGCATAATCATCCTTTAGGGCGTAATTTGGTTGGTCACTCGTTTGCAGGTCGACTAAAACCTGCTGAAGATGCACTTGTGCGTAACCTATCAATGAATAATACGAGGTCAAAAGACATATTGAGCACATTGAAGCAATCTTTCAATGAGAATGAGTTGATAATGAAAACTATCTACAATGCTCAACAAAAGCACAGAGTGATTGTGTAACACTCCGAATAAAATTAAGTTGTAAATAGAGCTCATGAGAATTTTTATAAGTTAATTCTTGAAATTTAAGTTCGATCTGTCATTTCGAGGTTTAGAGTTAAGTCCGAAAATCAATCCGCCAATAGAGTTTACGTATAAAATATTTCAGTACAATATTATGATAATCTAAAGTTAATTATTAATTACGACATTTTAAGTTGATGAAAGAGATAAAATAAATCATTAATAATAATCCATGATATCAATTTAATTCTTATCATAAGTAATCTATGATATCAATTTAATTCTTATCATAAGTAAATTAGATATATAGTGTTAATTGGTTTAACCCAACTTTAATTAATGAGGTGAGACTCGATAAATAATTTTTATATGAGGACTCAATTGTCCACAAACCTTACACAAAAATAAAGTCTTGATCCAAATAATAAATATCCTAAATAATTTAATTCAATGTCTAATTAAATCTCGATTCAAGAAAATACAAATCCCGACTCAATTGGTAGTCCAAAATCCGATTCGTTTCTTAGTATGGAAAATGGGTGAGTCATCACCCATTGCCACCTCATCCTTTCTAGGGGTGACAACTCACCCCAGTCTCTCTCCTTATCTCATCTCTCTCTCAATCTCAATTCTCTCTCTTCTCTCTCATCTCTTTTGCTCTCTCCTCGTCTCTCTCTCTTCTATCTATCAGATCTCTCTCTTCTCTCTATCAGATTTCTCTCGCTCCCACACAGAATTGCCGTTGCCGTCAGAACCTTTTTCCGGTGAGGGTCTCCTCGGCTGCGCCGGCTCCGCCGCCCACTCGCGGTGGGCCACGACCCTTCTCCCTCTCCCTTTTTCTCTCTCTTTCTCCTCTCCTCCTCTTTCTTCTCCTGTTTCCTTCCGCTGCCGCCGCTAATGTGAGGGCGCGGGTTGCATGTGCCACCATGAGAGGCGGTGCTGCTGTAGAGGGGTGCGAGTGCCGCCAAGCGACGGTGCTGAGATGGTGAAGTCGGTGGATGATGGTGTTGGTGGTTGGAGGATGTGGGTAGGCGTGCAGCTGTGGGGAGCGGGCCGCCGGTGAAGGTGAGTGCGGTCGGAGCGAGCGACGGCGTGCACGTAGGCAGCGACAGCCACCGCCCCCGTTTCCTCCTTTTCCCCATCTCTCCGGTCTCTCTTTGATCTCTCTCCACTCTTCCGCGGCGGTGTTGTGTTGATGTTGGGTGATGGTATTGGAGGACAAATATATGTGTGGTGTGTGCGAGAAGGGGTGCCTAATCCTCTGTTTTCTCTCATCCGCTGCAGGGTTTTGAGTGAGTGAGTGGTGTTGTATGTGTTGGAGGGTGCAGTGATTGGCTTGTGTTTTGGTGTCGTGTGGTGTTGTGTTGGTGTTTGGGATGCCGTGTGTGTGAGTGTTGTGGACCACTTGAAGTGGGAAAGTTGCCCGTGACGGGTGGTAGCCGGCCACTGCTAAATGGCGGCAGCGAACCGGCGACAGGACGATGAAGAGCAGCGGGGCGGGAAAGTTGCCGGCAACGGGCCTTCTCGTGAGATTTAAGTCAATTGGGGCAAAATCCTTTTTCTATTGGTAATTACATTTAAATCTCCAAGTTGCAGAGATTGTGTCTATTTCCAAAAATCTTTTGTTTGTGCAATTTGAACCTAAGTATGAGGAAATCATGTTTTGATCCTGACCTATAACAGAATACTAGTTGAACCCATTAGAGTTTAAAATGTGACAAGTTGACCTCTAAACTTGTTCTGGAATTTACTGGATGATATAGAATTCGAATTAGAGCAAATCCTAATTTAAGATTGTCACACACAAAAAACCAATTTCTAATAAACTACGAGTTTAATGTTATAAAGTACTACATTTTATTTAGAAATAGTTATGTTAGTTGTTAAGCCAAGCTTCTCTGGCTTATAGAAGATAAGGATGAGGCTCGAGAATAAAGAACCTAAGAGTAAAGCACCGATGAAGTGCCGTTATCAAAGGTGGGGGTAAATTATGTGTTTTATTATCTGTTAAAATGTGCGCAATTAATTATGTACAAAATATGTCCAATGTGGTCAAGTTGATCGTCCCTACTTGTGATTGCATTGGACGTTGACGTTCAGCGTTCCTCTTTAAATCGATTATGTGTGTATGCGTATGCGTGTGCAGGAGTTTCAGACGTGGCTTCGTTATGTAAGTTCGATGTTTCAAATATGGCCTTGTTAAAGTCTATGTGGGGAATTCTGAAGGAACTTATATCGGATGCGTAACTTCGATACACCCCGGGCCAAAAAACCCAAGGAATGCAATGCCTTCATTATGTTATGTTTTCCCGATATTAAATGTCTAAGTGTGACTGATGTATGTGTTTTTACGTCCACTGAGTGTTTCTTTCTCACACTCACCCTTATATGTTTAAATGTTTTAACACAGGGTACGTGAACGTGGTATGCTGGTAGCCGATATTATCAAGATCACAGAAGATAAGATTTTATTTAAATGGTTTTAATTATTTAATTTTAGAAAAATGGGTATTTTTTTAAATGTTTATTTTTATCGCTCTTTTGATGAAATGAAAAATGTGTTTATGGAGAAAGAATTTTCAACGTAATCGTTTCCGCTGCATTGTTTAAATTTATTTTTTCCTAATGATGTTTTATTAATATGATACTTCAGGATTATTCCTAAGTCATTTTATTAAAATGATCCCTCATTGTTATTCCTGAAATTAATGTTCTTTATTATAAAAAAAAAAAGGATCAACTTCTAACGTAAGTAACGTCAAAGTAAGATTTTACTCTTTAAAGAAACGGGGCGTTACAAATTGAGCATGGAGGCAGAACCCAAATGCAGTACTTGATGGAGAAACTGAAGGCTGAGAACTACTACTACTTGGATAATAGTTACAAGGAAACAGATAGAGTTATCGACCTTTTTTACGCTCATCCCACAAATGTTGATTTGTTGCGTGTATTCCCAAGCGTTTTGTTGATGGATTGCACGTACAAGACGAATAGGTATAGGATGCCACTTTTGGAGATTGTCGGTGTCACGTTGACAAATCTCACATTTATGTGGCTTGTGTGTACATGTTGGCCGAACAAGAGGAAAACTATAGATAGGCCCTCACCATATTGAAAGGATTGATGACTGAAGGTGTAGTACCTAATGTGATTGTCACCGACCGTGAAGTGGCACTTATGAATGTGATAAGTGTTGTATTCCCCAATACCACTCACTTGCATACAGTGTTCGACAACTTGTGGTCGCACAGTCCGGTTCCATTCTTCATTTTACCCAAGTTCGAATTTAAATTCATAATGCAATATGACTTTCAAAACATCAACGACAACATTCAAATTAAATAAATGTATCCTAAAATAAAACCATTCAGACTAAATAGTGCTCCAACACGATACCATTCAAAGTAAATTAATATCCAAAACGAAACCATAAACCCTAAATGTATTACAAGTACGATAACATAAATAGTAACATAAATAGTTCAGCTAAAAGTCTAAAAGCAAACTATCATCGACGTTGCCGATGACTTCGACGAGTGACGGCCCCTGCAGCGGTCTCCGGTGGATCATCAGTGATCTTCAGTGCTCGATATGCACCAACGATCACCAGGTCACACATCCGTCATGTCTAACTCCTGTTTATTTCCGACGTACCGTTGATGCACTGGCTCAAGGTATCGAAGAGCAGCCCTAATCATATCCCAAGGCTGAGGGCCACTTTGTCGGCTCGTCGTCCCAATGGTTGTCGAGCTATGTTCCGGATTCTGTGCACTACCGGGTGTGAGTATTGCATATACCATAACATGTAATCAGATACGGTTTCCTACGGTGGGTGTGTATATCGGTCACGTGCTTCTGGGGCTAGCAGTGATTCCTCCAGAATCTGAAAAACTGTCCCAATGCATCCCAAGTGACCCTGTACTTTTGTCCTGTGTTCCCTCGTCGGACATAACTTGGGACGATCGGCCATTCCGAAACAGTCTAGACATAGCCAAATTGACGAAGCACACGTTTTAGATGGTATGGCTCCACAACCTCAAAGGCACGAATACATCCATGATAAAATGCCACATCATCACGAGGATAGGCATCTCGCAAAGCCGAGTAAGGTGTCCAATTAACCTGTATTTCATAGAGTCGTATTTAATATTTCAATCATGTCTAACATATTAAGAATGAGATCTCGAAAATTGTACTCACCTCGTGTGGTGGAAGATTGTCCAGCATCTCGCGAATGGCTGACACTCGATCGGTGGTTCCTGCACTTCAACCCCTTTGAATCCACCGTAATGCAAGTGGTTCGCCTTGCTCATATCTCACATTATGACCCGGCCTTGTAAATGGAAAGTACTCATAGATTCAGGCCTACAGTTCAAAATAATTAGTTTCAAGTAAAGACTCACAGTCGAACAGAAAATATAGGACATATAAAAGTTGTATAACAGACGAACTAACCTCCAATAGCGTCAAATACCCACATATTTGACGCACCCCACTCCTGGATGCAAGTCCAAGCTGCGGGTAAAGGAATGTCAGAGCAGCTACTCCCCAAGCATATCGCTGAACTCGATCGACCCTGTCCAGTAGCCGCAAGATTTTAGTATCTACTCACGTGCCACTTTTGTCTGCAAATATGGTGCATCCTAGCACAAATAATAAGTAGGCACGGGCAACGCAAGTATGTGTACCCTCGTCTGGGCTGTGGACGTCTTGGTTAAATGAGATCTAAGCCACTCAAGTCGCACTAAGCTGCCTCGGGCCCCTTGAGTAGCTTCATGAGCCTGGGCATAATTTGTCCCTAAGTGTCTCATCAACAAGGTGTGTGGTCGCTCAATCGGACCTCGTGACTCAGGAACAACCACCAGTAGTCCACTAACTGGGAGCCCCATCAGACAAAACACATCATTCAATGTGATTGTCATCTCACCCCATGGCATATGAAATGAATTTGTCTCAAGTTGTCATCGCTCGACAAATGCACAGATGAGGTTTTTGTTCGGGGTTTTATATGAAATGTACCTTAACTCTGATATTCTTATCTGTTCAAGCAACCTTGTAAACTCCAACGGGAAAAGTGGATCGAAGGACCATGTATACATTTTGGTCGTGTGACACCAGCACTTCAGCACATTTCTCTCTAATCCCTCTCAAATGCCATAGACGGCGTGCGTCTTGAAGCTAAAGATAAGCTGAGGGTCTTGGGGTTCACCAGGATAAGGGTCAGTCAATACATCATCTTCCTCCTAGCCCTCTTCTTCGCCTTCTTCATCTTCTTGACGCAACTCATCATCAACTTGAGCTTCTTCAACATCTTCCATCCCTTCGTCTCCCACAACATTTGGCTGAGGCAACTCATTATCGACTTCAGCTTCATATAGAACAATCGGGACAATAGCCTGTGGTTCTTCTTTTCCCTGTTCGGGGTGAGCGTATTCCTCGACACGGCGTCTTCTGTTAGACGCAGTAGGTCTCCTCCTATATATCACGCCTACACAATTTAACAATTATATTAATAAAGATAAAGATAAAGAAATGTCCAAATATCACCGGTTCGACCATAATAAGTCGAACACAATACAGAATGTTCGACCAGAAGAAGTCGAACAACACATGGTATGTTCGGCCGATTTTGGTCGAACGTCTTCACTTGTGTTCGGCCGCTTGTGGTCGAACATATTCACCTATGTTCGGCCACTTGTGGTCGAACAACCCACAACAATCGCGACCAACCAGGGCCGAACGGAAGCGCGATTTTCAGTTCGATTTTTGGAAAAAAAATTCAATACCCATGTGTAATACATTTTACCCATCCTACATTTCATTCTACCTAACTAATAGCATATTATACAAACGTAAATTCTATACTATAAGCATAAAATTAGAAGAAAAAAAATAGCATACAACTTCTTGAAATGTATAAATTACATTGAAGAAACTTACTTAAACGTTCGGGGTCACATAGAGGTCGAGGAGGCTCCATTCTTCTTTCTTCGGTGGGATCCATTCTTCGTTTTTGTTCGGTGGAAATGGGTCGAGATTTGAAGGTTTGAAGCAAAGTTTTGGTGGAGAAGGTGGAGATGGTGAAAAAGATGGGGTGTGATGTGTTTTTGTGTTTGGTAGGGTGTGTTTAGTAGTTAGTTTAATTATTGAATTTGTGATATATTAATTTTGACATAAGAATATATTAGTCTATTTAAGGGGTGTAGTTAGTAAATATAGTGTATAAATTTTTTTTGTGGGATGTGTTTAGTAATCCTTGGATGCGGATATAAAACCCCAATGTTTTTTTTAATATATTAACATCATTGTGTCAAGAATATTTAATTACAATTATTAAACAAGCAATATATTATCAATAAAAGACTTAGTTGGCACCTATATGACTTCCACGATTGAGACAATGACGCATTCGCTTTGGCAACCATTAATTATCACGTGTCATAATTAAAATTTTAGTATTGAATTATTAAATGTTCTTATTTATAATTTTCAGGGTTGATCACGTGAAAAAACATGAATTTAAAATCTAATTTCAATTGCAACATGAACTTTTAATTAACTGTAAAAAAATATCAATTTAACACTTGTTTTAATCTGGAGCATGTTTGTGTTGAGTTTTTTAGGCTCCAATTGATGATGTGTAGTCCAAATCGTACAAGTTAAGTATTGACATATATATTTACATACGGATAATGACTGTACTTAAAATTACAACTTGGCAATTAAGTTATATAATTTGGACAATAATGAATGAAGGTTGTGGGGTTTTTTTTTTTTTTTTTGCTAATTATACAAAAAGTTAGAATTGAATGACAATTTTGGAATTGTTGTGACATTATTTTGCAATTTGAACTTTAAATCTATTTTTGTTGGGAATGACGCGACATCCTGCATGACATGTAACATAACATGTTTGTCGAGCTCGTGGACTTCAATATCCGAAAAATATTAATGTTCATCTAAATTGTAACATTGAATAAAAGTCATGATTTTGTTATTAATGAAAAATTAGGAAAATTACAATTTAAAAAAAACCGTGATTATTTTTGCAATTTTGAAAATAAAAAACAAAATAGTAAATCTTTGACATTATTCAATTCAATTTTATTAACAACTGAATTAGATCTTATACCTTTTCAGCTAATTAACTGCTCTGCAATCGCAATAAAAACACAATTATTTCTATTTTCCACAAATTAATATATATATATATATATATATATATATATACACACACACACCTACTATATCTCTGTACAGGTAAATGACTTTACTACAAGTCTACTATAAACATTAACTAGGATTAATCATCAGAGTCTCTCCGAAATTGTCATAGACAACATCCACCACAAGGCTCATGTACACGCACACACGCTATAAAAAAGCAATCACAGTTAAACACCAGATTACTCTGGCTCTTGTTGCCAATGGCAGTTAGAGTTGAAGAGTTTCTTTTTTCCTTTATTTTTTTGACATATTGCGAACCATGTCACCATCCTGTCACCGTTACAGGTGGTTATGCCCTACAAACGGTGTATTACTCCGGACATAGAATCCGATTCTGCTTATATGAATAACCTGCATTTCAGATAGGCAACTTAAGAAATAGTACAATGGCCAGTTGATCTCTTCCCAGAAAATCAAAACCACACGAATGACAATGTAAAACAGTTGACATAATATAGCATGTATCGCTAAGTTCCAGTCGAGCAGTTAGGTGGCCGTTTTAATTTTTTTTGCGATTTCTAACATTCAACTTCTAATATAGTCCTGTTTTCCAGGTTAAAGATTTTGGGGGGGGGGGGGTCCAAAATGATACATCAATATTATAGAGCTTATGAAACTTGTTACTTTAATATTTAATCCTTATGAACCTTATTTTATTTATTTTCTAGCTTGAATCTATAGTCCAAGGTTAAGCAAGAATGAACAACTGTACAAGTACAATTATAAACTATTTAAGCAAAGCTCTCAACTCAAGTCTTGACAATTGACATAATCCGTAACCCTTAATTGATCCCATTTTTGATATTTTCAACATAAAAATAAAAAAAGGAAAAGAAAAATCTATACGCAAAATGATGTCTCGCCTAAAATCCTAAAAAAAGAACTTTTTTTTTTTTTCTAAAACAGCACCTAGTCTGACAAGGACGATTAGTTGGCGACTAGGGCCACCTGAACAGATTGCACCTTATTAATCCGTTTCTATGAAAATCAGATGAGAACATAATCAACTAACGCCTAGAATGATTTTGCAACAATGTTTTTCACACAGAATTCTCTTTATTATAAAAACAAGAATGTGATAGTATATCAGGAGTTCTATTGCAAGTGGACCACTGTCAAAAGCATGAGACTGTTTTAGCACTGAACTTATTAGACTGAAATCTTATAACACTCAGAATTATCCATCTCTTTATTCAGTACTACAATTTCCTGCGATATACAGGCTGCTGTCATGCATCTGAGTAAAAATATAGCATATAATCAGCCAAGCCAAGTACAAAACAGATGATCAGAGCCATTCTTAGTAGTGAACTCTATATTTGATGCTAAAAGGAAAAGGAAATCAAGTTACCGGAAAGAGTATGGAAATTGCTGCTCCAAGATGATAGCTGAACGAATGAGAAACATATTGGAATTCACATATATCGAGGGCTTCGTCAAGCAAGTGTGTCCATCTGCATGATCTGAGGCACAAGTGGAAACATGAACAGAGCCATGTTGAGTTGATTCTTGAAAAACAGTCCACAAACAAGCCTCCCCAACCCACGGCACTATTTACGATAGATATCAACAACCCCATAAGAAATCAAAGACGCGTCTTTATTTTCTATAGTTGTACTGGCTGAGCAGAAGAGGTTTGAAGCATGGGAACAATATTTTGAAGTCTCGCTAACAACTCATCACATGGAATGCTATTGCCTTTTAATTTCTCTTGTGTAAAACTTGGTAGAAGCTTTGCGACATTGTGGCCTTGAGGTAAATCACATATACACTTTAAAATAGTGGAAGTCAGTTCATCATCAAGAGCAACACCTTCAGTCCCCATTTTCTGAAGCAAACTGATTATTTCTTCGGTACTGCCCACTGCCTTGAAGCCTTTGAGTAAAGAATCATAAACACAGGTACGCGGGGGGTAGCCAGATGCTTTCATTCTTTCAAACAAACTTTTAGCCTCTTCCATCAGTCCTAATTTTGAAAACCGATTAATCAAAACTGAAAAAGTCAGAGCATCAGGACGTAGATCCCTCTGCTGCATATCAACCAGTAAGTCATTGGCAGACTCAATATCCCCAGCTCTAATGCTTGAGTCAATCATAATGTTGTATGAGACAACATCAGGTTTACAACCACCACTGACCATATTCCTAAACAATGCTCTTGCTTGCTCCAAGCTACTCTCCCTGCATAAGGCGGCCATCAACGTATTGTAGTCACTTGAGGTAGGACTAGGACCAGAGACTCTCATTTTATTAAAAATACCTTTTGCAATATTCATACAGTTACATCTGCATAAGCCACTCATAAGAGTACTATAAGTCATTGAATTTGGAACCAAACCCAACTGTAAAAACTCCTTCCAGAGGTTCACAGCTTTCTTAACATTTCTTGCCTTCAGATAAGCTCCAATTAGCACATTATATGGTGCAATAAAAGTTGTCTTGTTCTGTTCAGTCATCACATGGTTAATTTTTTCTGCCTTATCAAGACGACCTTCCTTGCACAACCCTTTGACTATTGTACCAATAGTCCACGAATCAGGCTCAACGTGATCAGTTTGACAACATTGAATCAAAAAGTTTCATGGCAATATCAACCTTCCCAAGGTCACATAGGCCGCTCAATACAGTATTGTAAGTTACAATATCAGGATTTTTACCCATCTCCACCATCATTTCCAAAATCTTAAAAGCATCATTGAAAAGACCTGCCTTGCAGAGTCCACCAATAAGAACATTATATGTTGTACTAGTAGGATCCTGTCTCTTTTCCACCATGAAATTAAACAACTCCACAGCTTTCTCAGTGCTCCCGAGTTGGCAAAGCCCACTGATCATTCCTGTGAATGTAACGACGTCAGGTTGGATTCCATTTCTTATCATTTCATTGTATAACTGCTTCACTTCTTTAAATTTTCCCTTTCGGCAGAGAGCACGCAACAAGCATGAGTACGGAACTCTGTCTGGAGAGATTCCTTTGCCCAACATTTCATTCATGATTTCCTTTGCTCTATCAACGTTTCCTTTACTACAATAACAACTTATAAGTGTGCTATGGAAAAAAACATCTGGTTCCAACCCTTTCGTCCTCATCTCTTCCCACAACCACATAGCTTCATCTACTCGATTCTCCACAAAACAAGCATTTATCAGAATATTAAATGTGATTAAATCGGGAACAATATTTGCAGACTCCATTCTTTTCTTCACACTCATAGCTTCATCTAATCTCTTCTCCCTGCATAACCCTTTCATCAATGTATTAAAACTAACTCTATCAGGAGATACAGAGTTTCTATCCATTTGACCTAAGAATACCTCAGCCTCAACAGCAAATCCACTACAACAAAGACCATTCAACACCATATTTGCAACGTATACGTTAATGCAATACCCTTGCTTCAATATCAACCCAATAGCTCCCAGAGCCACTTGAGGCTTGCAGAGATGCATCAAGCACTCAATCAATGCGGACAAAGACAAATATCTTGGAAAGGCCCCAGCATATATCATTTTCTTGTAAACACCAAAAGCCATATTGTACTCTTTATTCTTGACAAGGGTTTGCATAAGATGATCGCTCATAGGCCCCGAAGGAACGAGACCCATATCCACAGATTGCTCATAAATTGAAAAAGCTTTCCTATAATCTTCACTAGAGCAGGGTTTTTGACATAGAGATATAATCTGGGTTTCCACTTCCGAACTGGAAACAGGGTTTAATTGGGTTTCTGAAGAGATAAGATTCTTGAAGATGAGATTTTGGGAAGGGAAATAGAAGTATGGTTTGCAAAACAGGTTCTTTCTCATCATTGTCAATGCCATATCTATATGTTTGTGGATCTTGGGGGTTTATGATCTATATTAGCAACTCAGGAATCAAATTCATGGGAAGATAAACAAATTATGATATCTACAAACACATAGACATCGAATAAGGTTGTGATATACAATTAAGGCGATTCACCTGGATGAGAAATGGCGGCCTCGCTCGAAGTGAACAAGGATTGCTTGCTTGAAGAGGAGAGAGAAGGCAAACTGAAACATACTATTATCTCAAGAGACCCATTACAAGTTTTAAGTAAATCGTGTTTTAGAAAACGTTTTGGCATCATTTTGCCTCTAATTACAAATTTATCCTTAGGTTGTTTTTTAAACCATATTATTATTAAGAGAACCCAACTCATAGTAGACAAGAATATTTAAGTAAATAATTTATTTAACATTCAACACTTTGATGTGTACTTTTCTACCACAAAAGATAATAAAGTGACATTTTCTACACTATTTTGACTCGGTCATGGAGAAATGATTGATTAATGATCGAGTGATGATATATTCTATTTATTTATATTATTATTTAACAATTGATTTATCCAACAAATCATAAAATTGATAAAAGTAATTAAATTGATAAATGAGGCTCGATTAATAGAGGAAAAATGAGGATCGTTTAATTGAATGATTTTAGGTATATTAAATTGAAATTGTTTGAAATTAAACTAGTCATTATAAATAATTAAACGAATTTGCAAATATTAATCGAGCCACTAATTTCCTCTATTAATCATTTAAAAAACACAATTTGTTTGGTTACTCGAACCACTATGTCAAATACATAGTGATTCGATTAATAGTGTATTAAACCAAATTTGTTTGGTTAGACCACTATGTCAATTAAATTAAGTGGTTCGATTAAAATAAATTAAGTAAATTAAGTGATTCGATTAAAGTAAATTAAATTGAACGAACCACTCCAATTAAATTGAACCAGATTTAAATTGAATTAAATTCAATAAAGTGGATTAATCGAACCACTTTATTAATTGAATAAAGTAGATTAATTGAATTAAATTCAATCGAACCACTTTATAGACATAGTGGATTAATTGAATCAAATACATAGTGGTTCAATTAATCCACTTTATTCAATTAATAAAGTGGTTCGATTAATCCACTTTATTGAATTTAATTCAATTTGAATTGAGTAGGTCTATTGTGAATCAGGTACATGGATCTTAGATACATGCACCCGGATCGGATCCGGGTTGGGGGGACCGCATTTTTTTTTTCGCACATGATTTTTGGAAAAAATCACATACCAATAGGTTATGTTAGACATACTTTTACGTTATGTTAGACACACCTTTAAGCTATGTTAAACATACCAGTTCTGCCCAGATTTCATGTCTTGTCTTTTTTTTGCTTGATTTTTGAATTTTGGCACATACCACTACGTTATGTTAGACATACATTTATGTTATGTTAGACATACCTTTATGTATACTTAGACATACCTGTGTATATGTTAGGCATACATTTGTATATAGTTAAACATACATTTGTATATAGTTAAACATACATTTATATATGTTGACATATCTTTGTATATAGTCAGACCTATCTACACATGGTTGATCTAACTATACACAAATGTTGGTTTAACTATACACAAAGGTTGGTTTATTGGAGCGAATTTTGGGTGAACTTTAGCACAAGTGTTCAGGCGCGTGGGAGCGCGTGCAGGCGCGTGGGAAACGCGTTTTGGGCCCGTAAACGGGTCGACCCGGTTGCACGGACCAGATCCGTGCAACCGGTGCATAAAAGTTTTGCCATTTGAATTTGGTTCAATTTAATTGGAGTGGTTCGTTCAATTTAATTTACTTTAATCAAACCACTTAATTTACTTTTTAATCGAACCACTTAATTTACTCTTAATTTACTTAATTTATTTTAATCGAACTACTTAATTTACTTTAATCAACCCACTTAATTTAATTGACATAGTGGTTCGAGTAACCAAACAAATTTGATTTAATACACTATTAATCGAACCACTATGTATTTGACATAGTGGTTCGAGTAACCAAACAAATTGTGTTTTTTAAATGATTAATGGAGGAAATTAGTGGCTCGATTAATTTTTGCAAATTCGTTTAATTATTTACAATGACTAGTTTAATTTCAAACATTTTCAATTCAATATACCTAAAATCATTCAATTAAAATATCCTCATTTTCCTCTATTAATCGAGCCTCATTTATCAATTTAATTACTTTTATCAATTTTATGATTTGTTGGATAAATCAATTGTTAAATAATAGTATAAATAAATAGAATATATCATCACTCGATCATTAATCAATCATTTCTCCATAATCGAGTCAAAATAGTGTAGAAAATGTCATTTTATTATCTTTTGTGGTAGAAAAGTACACATCAAAGTGTTGGATATTAAGAAAATTATTTTCTTAAATATTTTCGTTTAGTTTGACACATTTCCTCTTATTATTAACGTTATTATGTATGTATCATGTCGCAAATGCACATTTATTTGATAGGGCAATTCTATACACATCCCATCAAATTTTAAACACACCCCATTTATACACACATTCTTTTTTTTTTTTTTTTTAAGAATGTGTGTATAGATGGGGTGTGTTTAGTATTGATGGGGTGTGTATAGAATTACCCTATTTGATATTGATTTTCTTACTAATTGATATTATGATAAATAAAATTTTAATGTTAATTTATAAACATTGATAAATAATATTAGAATTTTATATAAATTTCTTAACATAATGCATGACTTCAAATATAAAAATCATCTATAAACTTGTTTTGTTTAGGGTTAATTTGTCACGCCCCAATTTCGATTATTTCAAAAATAAAACATTTTACTAAATTATTATCTTAAAATCAGAGTACACGCAGAAATTTTTTTAAAAAAGAAAAGGGGAGTGCAGCTATATTTAAAATTTCGACAAAAGATAAATAACCGAAACATCATTAAATTCAAACACTCATTAAGTAAAAAGAGTTGTAGAGAATTGTACAGCGGAAAGTTAATAAGTATCATAACATAAACTAATACTTTTCAGAACATACTGATATAAAATTTATACATCCTTTTATACATGCAAAAATATCAGACGTTCTGTTCCATCTTCCTTCGTACTAGTATTTATCTGTTGCAATAAAATCATGGAAGGGGTGAGTGCAAGAAAAATCACTCAGTGGGGTGGGAAAGAGGCACGTAAACACATTATTTCAATCATCATATATTCATTGCACATAATCATAAAAATTATCATAACATTACTCGGGTCTTTAAGCCCGGCATGAAATTTGGAGTTTTTAAGTCCAACATAAATGGGCCATAATTGAAACCCTCGGGTAGCTAGCCCGCCATGAAAACTGGAGTCTTTAAATCCAGCGTGAAAATGACCATCTTTGAAACCCTTCGGGTATTTAACCCGCCGTGAATGGAATTCCAACATTATCATAAACAATGCACATTATCACATCATATTGGAAATAAACGCTGAAGGTCAACGTTCAAATCCCATAAAGTACCATAATCACGTATAACATAATCGTATTTAATCATATTCATTAAAATAAAGCCGTAAACAACAAGCATTTACCCCACCTTGATTATCAAAAGTTCGATTGCGGTTCGTCGTCCCCTTCCTTAATCTTGTCATTCGTCTGGAAACCCTACAATTTTAAGAATTTACTTAGTCTCTAACTTAATATCTATAGAATACTTACAATATTAATTTCCTAATATACGATAATAATCAAAGGTTCTTAAGTAAGGGTATAACTTAAACGAATTAGGGTATTTCTCTATTTTGAGGTTTAATTCGTTGTTCGTATTAATCGTGGATTAAAACCAATGTCTATAACGCGGTACAATAATCTAAATTCATTTATCGTTTAAGTTTTGGTTTCGTAATATAATTTCGGTGTAGTTCTATGGTTCAATTATAATTTAAGCATAATACAAGGATTAAAAATGCAGATTTAATAAATCTTAGGGCTGAAATGCATAAATCAAGAATTTGGAATAACATTGCAATTTAGTCCTTGAATAAAATCAACTTTGCAAAACCAACCCTCCCCCTTCTCCTCCCCTGCTCCCCCTGCCAACTCCCTGCCGCCACCAGTCCACTATCGGAGACTGGCCAGTCGCCGGCTCAGCTCCCTGCACGGCGCCGCCACTCACGGCGACACCTCCCCCCGACACAGCAGCAACCAAACTCACACACACACTCACACGCACAACACACACACAGCGCCGCCGCCGGCGGCGCTACTCCCCAACCGCCCCACGGCGTCGTCGCCCCCTTTGGACTGTCGGCGGCAGTGACGGAACGAGAGATAGATATAGATATATATATATATATATATATATATGCACAAAACCAATAGATACAACTCTACAATAACAAGAACAAAATTTTGTAAATAAAAACATTACCCCTTTTTCAAAAATTCCTGCAAAGTCGAAGCAAATGAAAAGAGAAGAAGAAGATGAAATGGGAAAGATGTAAATGCTAGATATTTGTCCAAGTTTTGATCCCAAAAAAAATACACGTGTGATATATATATATATATATATGTGTGTTGGAAAGAAGAAGCAAAAATCCAATTTTCCTTCTCAATTGATAAACTAGTCTATGGGCCAAGAATTGGGCTTAAAAAAAAAAAAGATTTGGATCCAATTTTTGGGCTTTTTAATTTAAGCAATTAAATGAATTTTATCTTGCTATAATCTCATATATATATATATATATATAACTAAATCTATTTTGGTTGTTATATAATTCAAGACACGTCATGCATTTTGTTTAATTTGTAATTTTAATCAACTTTTTCAATATTTGTAGATATAACACAAGCTTTCATATTTTTGCCATATTAACCAATACGTATTCTTTTGAATATGTTTGTTTTAATTTTCACCATTTCAAAATATAACATATGACTTAACATACAAAATGGTGGTTATTTTGAAATGTTTAAAATTAACATATCTGAATCAGTCTATTGGTTCAGATCGTAAAAGTTCATGTTATACTAAATCAAGTAAAGTTCATGGTGTTCTCATCAGTTAACCCATTTGTTTAATTTGAAAAATTAGAGATTAATATATGAACAAAAAATTGTAAAAAAAATTAAAATAAAGGCGCACAGATAAAAAATGATTGTTCAAACTTTTTAAAATTTATTAATTAATGAAGTTTTGATAACGTATTGTAAAATAAACAATGAAATACATTTAGAATATTGACTTTTATTTTTTGGAATAAAAACATGGTGGGAGGGTTGAATATATAATAAACATAATAATATATATTTTTTTCTTAATAATAAGTATTTATATTCGTATACAAATACTATACGTTGAACAATTAAATAATATATTTCCAATACAGTAAACTTTAATACTAAATGAGGAGATGTGCTGCACACATTTCTTGTATACATAATAATATTAAAATATTTCAATTTTAATCTATATATATTACGTGGGCCTAAAAATTTATTTTATTGAATAAAGAAGCACTGAAGAGTGTTAAGCAATTTTCGTGATATAATGTTCATGCAAAAAAGAAAATAATCAAATGTAGAGAGAGAGAGAGAGTGTGTGTGTGTGAGGGCAAAAGAGTAGGTGAAAAGCAACAAATAGACTAATGGTGTAATAAGACGAAAGTCAGTGATATTATTGTTATATTAATTTTATTATATTGTCAAAATACCTTCTAAATATGTACTTTATGAATATTAAATAGTACTTTATATTATAAAAAGCATTTCAAGGTGAGTTAAATTATAAAATAATATGTAATATTTTTATGTATATTATGTAATATTTTTATTTGATCCAAAGTGGATCTAGTTGGGTCATTTGAGAAAACACATCGTAGGTGTCCAATGTTGTTTTCACGGTAGTGCAACAAGTAATACCTTTGTCAATATTAAGTACTACATATTATATGATATGTTGAAGAATATCAGTATCATCTGATTGAAAATGTCAAAATGTTTATGGTAGTCAATTTTTAATATGTCCATCTCTGACATGTAATAATTTTATCCCTCTTTATATGAAAATCAAAAGTAATGATCTTATCCTTTAATTATACGGAAACTGAAATTAATTGATATGCGAGATATCAAACACAATAGTCATGGACGCATATCAATGTACCAACTGATCATTTGATATAAAAAAGCACATAATTTTCCTATTATATTTGATCTGGCCAATTCGACCGGCCTCGTGAAATTGTATCGTGAGTTGGTCTCGCATAAAACATATTATATATTATTTTATTTATCACTGCTGCTACAGTACCCCAACCAAATGGAAGAAAAAAAAACAGAAAAAGAAAGAGGAAAAAGAAGTGTGAAGAAAAGCAGGTCTCCTTGTTCGCTGCCATTTCTTCGTCCATCCAATTATATTACTCTCTTTTGCCATATTTCTTGAGAAAAACAGAGATGGAAAATAAAGGTTGTTGTTCGTGCATCTCCATTGTGTAGATCAACTCCGATTGTGTTGTCTGAGTTCGATCCGAGTCGACCCAGTGTTGAATCGCGGTTGAGATGTTAACTCGGCTGTGATAACGGAAAAGTAGAAGGCGCAATGTCGGCTTCCCTTGCTGCACTTGAACGTCCCCACAATGTGAACTCGAATATGGTATTGCTTTTCCCTCGCTTTCCCCTAATTTCAGGGAGTCTGTGTTTTCTGGTCAAGTAATCGTCAAAGTAAAGTTGAAATCTCGATTGCTGCACTGAATTTGACTTTATGCTATTTCATCTTTCGAATTTCTTTTAGAAACCGCTGGAAACACTTTCATTGATGAAATTTTGTTTTTGGGGTGTTGAATTCTGGGATGTTACTTTTGTGAAATCATATCAATGTTTTTTGACGATTTGCAGATATTCAAGAGTGGGCATCTTCTCATATCTTCCAAAGGTTAGAATTTCAGGCTAATTATCAGGATAACCTTGCAATTATTTACCATTTGTTATGGGTATGAAAAATAAGTCATTCCCGCACTTTGTTCAAGTTGAAGGGATTCTGATATTGACAAATTGCAAATATTTGCAAGCCACATCATCTTGATGACTGGTTGTTGGGCTCTGATAGACAATCATCTATGTTTTGACAAACACTACGCTGGTGCATTCTTTATGTTGCCAAAACAAGAAAAAAAAAGTGGTTGATGATGTAGGATTTGGATGGCGAAAAGGAAACAGAAAAACATAAGAAACAAAATTTAGTGACATTTTGATGACTAATTGTAGGGCTCTGATAATTATTTACATCTCAACAAACATCACAGCGGTGCATTCTTGATACTGCCAAAAAAAGAAAAGAAAGAAGTGTTTGGTGATGTAGGATTGGATGCCGTAAATGAAACATAAAATCATAGGGGAAGAATGACATTTTCAATATTGAACAATAAGATTTAATAACTACTTTTTAATTCAATGGAGTAACAAGAGAAACCAATTGAAATATAAACATAATAGAGTATCTATTTTGGATGATTATATTCGTAGTAATGTTTTCGTCTTGATTTCCTTCAAACCCACTAAGATTATATTATTCTTAATTCTTCTCTCAAGGTTAAAAGATGGCCAATCCTGTTGGATGCTTTATGTAATTGTGGTACATTCATATCTGGATATGTGTATATTATAGTTAATCCTGTGTGGAAGATCTTGTTTTACATGTTATTCACTTTTCCTTTTAATACACTATGTATTTTTAGTTCATACTGGTCTTTTTAAATTGACCAACTTCAAACTGAGTAAGTTTTGCATGCAGACATCAATATTGCAAGTATAAAATATATACACAAAATTAGATGGATTTGCCCTTAAATTCCCATTAATTAGTTTTGATGTTGGTATTTCTTCTCCATGACAAACTTAATTGCACCCTTTCCAAGCACTTTCGTGAATTTTCTATTGAATGTAGTAGTCTTACTTCTGCACTCATTATTAGTTCAGAGACAACACTTGCATTCTCTTGTTCAGCTTATCCACGTTCTGGTTGAATTCAGAAAGCTATCCTTCAGTTATTTATCTTCTATCCTTTTGCATTTCCATCCATAGTTTGTCATGAAACATTGATCACAAGTTCTTCAGTTCATGCTTCATCGAAAATTCATTTTATGGTTTTACCTCAAAATTTTGTCCTACACTTGTTCCCAGTGGTTACTTTATATAATAGGAAGATGTATCCAACTTTGAAAAAGTTAAATAAAGTAAGCATATAGGATTTGGATTGAAATACATTTTATTTGAAAAATAAAATAAAATATCTAGAATTAGAAATAAAGATTGAGCGAGTAATATTGATGTTACTAATAATAGATAATAAGATTGTGTTTTATAGTGTGTATATATATGTATATATTTAGTATATATTGAGACATAATGGATATGTATGTCTAGAAAAACATATAATTTATTATTTTTTGTTTGCAAATGTTAGAAAATAAAATATTAAACAACAAATATAGTGTTATTCTATTATGTTTTAATAATACTACATAATTCAAACCACATTATATCTTTTAAGCTTCAATTTAATAGAAAAACTATTTAACAATATAAATCTGTTTCTATAAAATAATAGTATATGAAATAAATGTATTTTATTGTAAATTAAAAAAATTAATAGATGAACAAATATGATACATATATATATATATATATATATATGATATGAAAATATACGAGAAAAATATATAATTTACCGTTTTTTTCATTACAAATGGTTCACTTTTTTTCTACATATTTTAAATATATGACAACAAAAGTTTCAATATTGGGTTATCAAATTCATTGATATATTTAAAATGAATATTTGATAGATATTGTAGGCCATTGAATATTGATATCTAACAATGTCAAATTCTACAATTTCTTGGAGAACTCAAACCACTGTAGGCTAGCTAAACTTATGATTTGAATAGAGAAAATATTATATAGTTTAATTTCTAGATTTAATGTGATGAAATAGTAGGGAAAATCTCGTCATTTCTACGTTTAGCATGTTTGTCCCCATATATATATAGATAATTGATCTATAAATATATTTATATATATAAAGAAACATATATTATTTATACTTTTTTTTTGTTTTTAAATATGTTGTCCTTGGAAACAAAAATATAATGTTATTGTTTACTATTTTAATAATAATACATGGTAGAAACCTAAATTCATTCGTTAATTTAAAATCTATATTTGTAAAGTTGTTAAATATAACAATATAAATACATAAAAATAATAGTACACAATATATATATATATATATGTGTGTGTGTGTGTGTGTGTGTGTGTGTGTAAAATTTTAATGTTTGAAGTTTTGACGAAATGTAATATAGAAATATAAACATGAATATTTGGTGTATCTATTGTTTTATGAGAAATGATTCATTCTTTTTTACACATTTTTAATAAATATGACAAAAAAGATATAAAATTGGTTATGGTTTTTTTTTTTTTGTATTTAAAATGAGCATTTGATAGAAATTCCAATCAATTGCTACAATTTTTTTGAAAAGTTAAAACATTGTAGGCTAGCTAAACTATGACTTTATAGAGAAAAATGTGTATGATTTAGTTTAGATTTATTAGATGATATAGGCTGGAAAATATTGTCATTTACTTTAAGCAATGTCCGCCTTTATAAATATATTTATGTGTGTATATATATCTGTACGTATGTATGTATGCATGTGTGTGTGTATGTATGTGTGTATAAATATGTAAATATTATATAAAAAGACAATATGTTTTATCTTCTTTTAAAAAATATGTTGTTGAAGTGTTTGGATATGTGAAATGATTCAGTTTTTAAGGTGTTAGAGTTGACAATTGTGTTATTTAAATAATGAATGTTAAATGGTTTGTCAAAAAATAAGATCTTATTGTAGAAATAAGATTGTTCCCTTACTTTATGAAAAACAACTTTTAAGATGTTTGAAGGAGATTATAAGTTCAGCCAAACATCCTCTTAAAACTAGATTGTAATCAATTCTGTTGTGAAATATGAAAACATGTTTGTGGACTTATCTGATAGCTTGGAAGGTTGGTTGTGGTTAACAAGGGGTAATTGTACCTTGGTTCAATGACTCAATATATGTTTCATGAAAGCCAGCCAACTACTTCTTAGCCACTCTGTAGTGGTAAACACCCTTACCCTTTCCTAGAATGGATATAATTCAATAAAGGGATCCTGCATGTTGACAGACGCAGAACCTCTACTTAAGGTTCATACAGCTTATAGTGGTCCACTTATCTGTAGCTCGCACATTCTTTTAGTTACAAATCTAAAGAATTAAGAATATGACTGAAATATACTTGATTAATGGAGGATGAGATAGACAGGAATGTAATTATGTGTGCACATATGATTATTTGGTATTTTAAGAATCAATCAGTCAATTTTAATTGACAAGAACATAAAATTATGACTTGTTATTGTTGTTTTTGTTGAAGTCATGTTTCATCTGCCACTTACATTTTTTACAGGGTTAGGATGGAAATCTTGGAAAAAGCGATGGTTTATCCTTACACGCACCTCTTTGGTTTTCTTCAAGAATGACCCTGTTAGTTAATTTCCCGATTTTCCTTTTCCTTTTCTTTGATGTATTTTGTGGTAAAGTTTATTCCTAATATTCTTATATATTATATTACAGCGAGTGGGAAACAATTTCATATTATATCACACCCTGACTTTGATTTTGATGTTTTATGGTCATGAATATTAATAACTTCACCTTTTTCATATAGACTGCACTTCCGCAGCGTGGTGGTGAAGTTAATATAACTTTGGGTGGCATTGATTTGAACAATTCTGGGAGGTATAAATAAATGTTATTTCTTCTTCTGTTGTTGCTTTATGTGTCTCTTGCTATGTTATTAAATGTCTTCTGGTGTGTAGTGTTGTAGTTAGGGAAGACAAGAAATTGCTGACTGTTTTGTTTCCTGATGGACGCGATGGGCGAGCATTTACTCTAAAGGTGCAAAAAAGATGAAAAATCCTTTCTCTTTTTTTCTTGTTTGTATCGATTATTCCTGTGATCTCCCCATTTGTGGTTGATTTGAATATAGCTTGTAATATAATTATTTGTTTCCTCTCTCTGTTTCAAAATTTCAGGCAGAGACATCTGATGACTTGTATGAGTGGAAGACAGCCCTTGAACTTGCTCTTGCACAAGCACCCAATGCTGCTCTTGTGATGGGACATAATGGCATATTTAGAAGTGATACTAATGATACAATTGAAGGCTCTTTCCATCAGTGTTTGTACCTACTGTTATTTCTCCATGTTTTACAATTAGTTCTGTTTTGAAGCATTTTCATGGTGAGCTTCTTGACCACAGCGTGACCGTAAAGTTTATTTGTATCGTTATCTTTATGGGATCCAGGGAGAGAAAAACGGCCAATTAAATCTTTGGTTGTTGGTCGCCCAATTTTGCTTGCACTAGAAGATATAGATGGAGGGCCATCCTTCCTAGAAAAAGCACTTCGGTTTCTTGAGAAGTATGGTAAGATTTTGCCTTTACAATCTGGAACCTTTAAACTATATTATCTTGAGATCTTGAATCTGTTGTGAATTTCAATAACTGAGTTTAATCCACTTGAATCCATCTTATTATATGTCGGCTGCATCTTGATGCTGGGATTCTTATACAATAAAAACTGGTTTGTTCTCATTTTTCTTGTGACTTGTAACATCACCGATCAGCTCTGTGTTTACTGCAATGAGAGATGATATTTCATATGATTTTATGAATGTATGTGTGATGCTCCATTTATCACCTGATGATAATAATTAAGTAATGATGTAGAAGCTTTTCTTTCGATCTTTAGACTTCTTCTGACAATACATGTTATTGGACAGGAATTAAAGTAGAAGGAATCCTAAGGCTGGCTGCAGATGTTGAAGAAGTGGACCAAAGAGTTCAAGAATATGAACAAGGTTTTTCTTTGGTGTTATTGAAGACTCCATTTTTTTCCCTTCCTGCTGTGTCTTCATTGGAACAGTTGTTTTGTTTAATCACGATCCAAAATTAGATAAATTAGTTCAGATTAGGTGTTCTGTTTGCATGTGCCAGTATCCGTTAATCATCTTCATAAAGTGTTTCTGCAAAAACATAAGCCTTGCTGATTGACTTCTTATTTTAGAAACCTAACTTTCACTTGTTTGAAACAAACACCATGTCTCGCTTTCTGCTCTGATATTCTCGACAAAATGATATTACTTGGCTTCTTGGTTATGTGATATTTCTTGGTGGAAAGGATGTAAAATGTACTAGTGTAGAAATGGAAGAGATACATAAAGATTGAAGTAGATCACTGCTTATATTGTGATATGGGAGAACATTCCAATATTACCGTTTAAGATTGTCACCTATTGAGTATTGACCTTCCTCCAGATATCTGAGGACTTGTGCAGGGTTGCCAATCGATTGCCCTTCATTGCTATCATTGTTTGGGTGAAGGCTGAACAGTAAACTGTAGTTATTACCATAGCAATTAACATATATTTAATATAATATTATTATCATCATCTGTATCCTTTTTTAGCAATATTATATGGAAGCTTAACAGATGAGATTAATAATCAATTATTTACAAAGTAACATTACAACAAACTACTTGTTTATTCCACCATGGTGGAATTAGCTACATGGATCATATCTCCTCATTGTGTTTTATTTAGATACATGTTATTATTTATGTTAATGTATGTCATATCCTTTTTGACAGTTTCTTTTCAAATCTTTCTAAGTCTTCCCCTTTTAATTTGAGTTAATTCTCTACTTTCTACTTGTCTTGCTAGAGCATCTAAAGATCTATGTACAAAATTATATAAATGTACATGTATAAATATATTTACCCAATAGTTTATTTAGAAAGGTTCTGTTATATGTAATAATTATAGCCAACTTTATTTTATAGTTTTACATGTCAATAAGGAATGAATTACTACCCCATCCTTTTTCTCATTTCTTGGACATGTCAAGTGTTGGAGAAATTATGATTATATCATTCTGTTCCCATCATCTATCTAATTTGATTCCTTCATATGAATCACCCCTTGTCCTATACATACCTTTGCATCCTTGTTTTATATCACTTGTTTCAAAATTGAGTCGAATTCAAAACTTGATATGACACGCATACTAACTGGAGGACTATCTATCTGTAGGTAAGAATGAATTTGGCCCTGATGAGGATGCCCATGTCATTGGTGACTGTGTTAAGGTTTGATTGCCATAGAGGTCTTTAATTCTTCAGTTCTGGTTTTATTAACAGATAATTAATGAAGTTCGATCTTGTTCAGCATGTTCTTCGGGAGCTGCCTTCATCTCCTGTTCCTGCATCCTGCTGCACTGCTTTGTTGGAGGCCTACAGTAAGTTTTTCTACATCATATACCGGAGATGTTTGTGCCAAATTTCAATCCCATGTGCTTTGCATATCGTGCAAAAATTGTCTTGGACTCGTATTTCCCAAAATTTAATTTCTTTTGGTTTTCATCTGAAGAAATCGACCGGAAGGAAGCTCGAGTGAGTGCTTTGCATTCTGCTATACAGGATACATTTCCTGATCCCAATAGGCGCCTCTTACAAAGGTACACTGGTGTAACACCTTGAAATCACATATATCGGCGATGAGCGATTCTGTAGACATTTTATTTGGATATTTGAATCCTTGCATATCTTCTATCTAATTTCTAATAAAAAGTTGAGAGCTATGATATGCTGCATATAGTTCAGTTCATCCTTTGGCTCATCGCTGGTGAGAACTTCATGTTATATCAGGAAGCTTCTAACTTAGCAGTAAACCTGCCAATACAATATTGTGTTGTTTGACAAGGTAGAAATATAATGATTTTGTGCCTAATGATATTTTAGTGGTGATAAAAAGTCATGTGGAAAGTCAATGTACTGTCTGACAATATGATGACATCTATGTGATGCAGATGTTGGTAAACCAAAATGAGATTTTGGAGATGGTGAACCATGTTGCTAGGGAAAAGAATTACTTAGACTTATCAATAACTCCATAGCAATTAAAAATTCACAAATGACTCCTAATTACTTTTCTATAGGGGGATGTAAACAGGAGACAAATATGAGATCAGTCATGGCTCTCTTAGAGATTTTTTGTTCTCAGATCTTATTAGGGATTGGGGTATTGTGTTGTAAAGGTTTAGTTTGGTTGTGGTTGTGCTTCGTTTTCTGCGTGTGGTGGGTGTAGGCCTTCTTGTTTCTCTGGTCCTTTTGGTTCTTGTATTAATATTATTTTTGTTTCTCTGGTCCTTTCTGCTATCTCAGCTTTTAGTTGATGAATCTTCTTTAACTTTTTATTCAATCTTACTTGATCCCTCTTCACTTGTTACAGAATTCTCAAAATGATGCATACAATTTCCTCACATGCTTCCGAGAATCGCATGACTCCATCTGCAGTTGCTGCTTGTATGGCTCCATTGCTCTTGCGTCCTCTTCTAGCTGGTGAATGTGAAATAGAGGATGATTATGATACCAATGGAGATAATTCTTCTCAGCTTCTTGCTGCCGCCAGTGCTGCTAATAATGCTCAAGCAATTATTACAACACTGCTGGAGGAGTATGAGAATATTTTTGACGTATGTCATAGATGATCCTTAGTTATACATTAGCTGATTTCTTTTGCCTCTTATCTTATGTCATGTGTTTGTGTTACAAAGATATGTCTCTTCTCTCCCATCCGCCTCTCTTTCCTAAGTCCTTGCACCTTAATTTTGACCTATTTTTTTTGTCATCTGGAAACTTTAAACTGATGAGAGATATAAATGCTCGTTTCTGTGACTAATCTGTCCCCGTTTGTTGTATGTATCCATTGAATGTCTGGAAAATTCTAAAATATATTTCACGGGGTGTAGTTAGCTACTAATTTGTCCACAATATGATCTGGCATGTTTCACTTCAACTGAAAGATTGTTGCGTTATCATATCCCTGTATCAGCCAATCCTATGTCTATGTTGTAATATTGGGGGTTCAGAATGGATTGTTGTTTTTGCTTGCAAACACTTGTATTGAACGTCTTGAATTATTTATGGAAGTCATATCATGAGATTTATGACATAATTTTTTCATATTCAAGATAAAACAAACTGGATAGCTTAAATTTTTCATATTCAAGATAAACATAAACTGGATAGCTTAGATGCTAGATGTCTTTGTTTCTAATCCTTATGTTGGTGCAGACAGGCTCTTAGTTGCTGCTTTTGTTGGTCAACTGATAGTATATTTGCTTGCACAATTTATCGTATGCAATATCGAGTATTTTATCGTCTATTCTTTTGAGAAGTCACAATGATGCCCTTTCAGGATGATAGTCTACAACGATGTTCAATCTCTGCGGAATCTCAAAGTGATAGCAGTGGGAGTGAAGATATGAGTGATGATGAACATCTTGCCATAAAAGTCAATGGTTGTCATGATGCTGAACATGAAGCTGACCCTGAAGGTGATTATGATTGTGATCGCAGACTCAGTGGCAAGTTAAGTGAAAGCAGTGGTTCTGCAGCCAGTGATCTGTATGATTATAAGGTCTCCCTCTCTCTCTCACCACCTCTCTCCCTCTCGCTCCCCCCCCCCCCTCTTCCTCTCACACCCTCTCTCCCTCTAGATGTGTGTGTATGGTCTCAAAAATTGTTGCTCTAGCTTGCCTGTCCATAAGACTTTATTTCTGCATACCCAATCTTTTTTTTTTATAATCATCTTTGTTGACTCTTGTTATTTCAATAGTCTGTACATTTTTATTTTAACTAAACTTGCTTTTGATGCATTTGTTGACATCAGGCCATAGGGAATAATGATTCAGATGATGCACCTCCTGTGCACAGTCGTGCTCTGGCAAAAGTAAATCCAAAAGTAGACTCTAGAACTTTTACTGAAACTGGTCTTTCACTTACTGAGCAACTAGACCTACAGAAGGCTGATAAAAATGTTTTGGATGCTTCCACTGCCTCTGAAATACTTGGCAGCGAGTCCCAACATTGTATGGGAGATATTTTACTATCTATGGGTCAAGAGCTTCATCATTCTATACCTGGACATGAATTAGTAGCTGATAAGACAACCACGAAACTTACAAATTCCAATGTCAATGCCAAGAAATCAACATTTTGGGGACGAAAAAATGTGAGTTTTCTTTTACTAAGGTTATGCTGTTTCTAGCCTGAGGAGATCTGGGGAAAAATGTTTGTTGTGAAATTCTATAGGGTAAGATGGTATTGTAGGTGTCAAATCATGTCTGGAAAAGGTTGATCTTTGTGTTATTTTATTGTGAAAAGATGATGTTGGTAATGATTGTTGTAGGTGTTTTATCGAAAAAGGGCTTTGTTGGTACTAATTGGTGTTGGTATGATTTATAGGGTAGGATTTTGGTGGGTGTAAAATTTCAATTTTAAACAAATGGGGCTTTTTTACACTATAGAGACGTAAACTTATTATCTAAAAAATTGCAAATTTTGTTTAAGTGTTCAGAATACTGCTTAGTCTGGGTATTTACAAATGAAACATTCATCTTAAGTTGTTTCGATTTGACTTATCCATTCATTAGTTTTATACATATTTCGTTGTATTAGAACAATGTTTAAGATAACAAAAAATATTTAATAACATGATAACTCTCATTCTGTTAACTTCTCAAAACCTGCTTGACCTGAAAATTGCTTCAGTTTTGATGTTGATTCTTGTCATTATGTCCAGACACATATGTATACAGACCTAATTGTTGATTATGTTTTTTTCACCTTATAACTATATGCTTTCACTTTTCAATAATTTGAAGCTGTCACAATGTACTCCACCACTCTTGATAACTTGCTCCCTTCTTGTAATTATGCTTGAAAATTAATATTACCATATTTATGTTTTCATTCTCTTTGAAGCAATAGAAGACACATATTGCAAGCACTAGAAGACACATATTGCAAGCTTTGCTGTAAATTCTTTAGGTCAATTTTTTATGGCAGTCCAAATGAATGAATTTATCAGGTTGATAAGATCCAAATCCGAGAGAATTATTGTATGTAAATACTCTTTGACCTCATCATCTTTGTTCAGCATATGTTCCTTAAGCTCATCAATGGCGTTCACAATATGAGGATGTTTTAACTTGAGTGCTGGTGAATCTTATTATATATGTAGGATCCTTAACCATTCCAAGCACAAGAATTTGAAATTGTTGTTTTAAACGGATTTTCTCCAGCTTTAGCGCATAACTAGTCGATTTTATGATTTTTTTGCTTTGGTTTGAACATTTTGTACTATCACATTTTATCTTTTAAATCAAGCTTGCTCTTCTTTTATTTTTTTCAGGGCAGAAAAACTCCATCTGCAGAATCAATTGATTCTTCTGGTGAGGAAGAGTAAGATTTCTCTCTCATTATGCTTTGTTTTTGTGGTCCAATTGTTCTCTTCTACTATGCTTATATTTCTCTAGGAATATATATGTATATATGTTACAAAATATATCCGATCACATTAATTGAGTTCTTAGTTCTTGTGAACTCATGATTAATAATTTGTTGGTTGGTCGTAAATGACTACCCAACTATGCTGTTTGTTCTTGGTGATTTTGGTGGGTTATGGATTTGGTTGGTTTTCCAACCAACAGATATTTCACAAACTTCCAGTCCCCTTTCTTTTGTAAGTATTTTTTTATAGAATACATAGTTATTGCTGGTCTTTTTGTTGAAATTTTTATAAAATTATCTTCTTAGGTTTTCAGTTAAATGATCATTTTCATATCTTTGGCATAAATTTCATTTGCTCCTACACAATGTGGGTTGTTAGTGGAAAAGACTGTTATTCAATTTTAAATTGGCTGGTGGCTACTCAGTTTGTCATGCATGGATGGATTGCTGTGTCATGAAGGGAAAGAGATATTTTCCTTTAAATGTTTACATGTTCTGTTTTGAGAAATTAATGAATTCATTCCGTTGCCAGAAAATCTCTGCTATGAATTGAGACATTACTCTTACTTCTCCATCTCTTAGAAGATTTAGGTGTTGATTATGCAATCACCAAGTTTTTGTCTTCATATTTAAGCATAGTTATTTCTATTATAGGCTTGCCATCCAGAGATTGGAAACTGCAAAGAATGATTTGCGTCAGAGGATTGCAAAAGAGGTAATTGTTGGTTTTTGAGAGTGCTCATGCTATAAAACGACACTTGATAGTCCTTGATGCTCAAATTAAAAAATTTCATCCATGTTAGGCTAGAGGAAATGCAATCTTGCAAGCTAGCTTGGAGAGAAGAAAGCAAGCTTTGCATGAGCGTCGGTTGGCGCTTGAACAAGATGTTAGTGTTTTCTAATCATTATTCACTGTTTGCTTGGTGTGAAGATCATTGTAGCATCTTGAATGAGCTTTATCAGATGAGATCGATATTTTATCCTCTTCTAACCAAATTGGCTTTGTTTTTCTCTTTTCTAGGTAGCAAGGCTGCAAGAACAGTTGCAAGCGGAGAGAGATTTACGAGCTGCCCTAGAAGTTGGCTTAAGCATGTCGTCTGGCCATTTTTCTGGCACCCGTGGCATGGATTCCAAGGTCTTTGTTAATTCTTTGCATCTCTGAGCTGTTATAATATTCTGATGCTGAATTATGGTGTTCATTATATAGACCAGGGCTGAGCTTGAGGAAATAGCTCTCGCAGAGGCAGATGTAGCCCGATTGAAGCAGAAAGTTGCTGAACTTCACCATCAGCTAAATCAGCAGCGTCAACATCATTATGGCTCTCTTACAGATGCAAATGACCGCTATCAACATGCTCCAACTCAGAGTTCAAAGCAGTGAGTCACAATCTCATTGTATCATCTTTGACATTGGTGGTCAATTTACTTGTCCCACTAAAATAGCTCCTTTGATTTAATATAAATGAACTATGAATATATACATCAAATTGAAGAATTTGTGGAGGATGCCTGATACTTGAACACTGAACTACATTCAGCTTATTTACTTATACAAAGGGTCAGCTGCATCATAGGATTGATCTGCTTGCCTGAAAATTCTGTTATGATTCCTTCACTCCGGTCATATTTCTATATTTTTATTTAGTTTTATGATTCTTGTATTCCTGTATTTTTCTCTAGAAGTATCTGACATAACCTACGAGCATAGTGTTCTGTAATGAGGGGACATGAAGAAAATGACCATAAGTTCATGTGACCAAGTTTTAGATAATTAATCATTTCTGAAGCTCAGATACCCAATGGGCCTGCTTATGTTGTCTTCATCAAATCAGAACCACGTTTGTAGATTCATAAACAGTATCCAAATCAGTGGTGTGTTAACTGTGTTTGAGGACAAGAAAAACTTAAGCTGACTCCTGAGTGATTTAACCCGTGTTAACTATGTTTGTGGACAGGGACCAACATTCTACATTAATCTTGCAATATGCTGGTTCTACATTAATCTTGCAATATGCTGGTGCTTGCTGAAAATTACTGATATAACTTTGAACTTGTTTTGATAAATGCTTCTTATGCCTGGTTATCTGTAAGGTTTGATGCTGTTTCACTATGTATATGCTTCTTATTAAATCCTCTAGCTTTTATGAAGCTTATGATGCTACAATAGCTTTAGCCGTGTTCCCCAGCTTTACCTATAATTTGTGATTAGTTCATAACCTGTCTGTCAGTCCTTTATGAAGTTATTACAATGTTGAAGCATCAAGGAGGATCAGATCCTCAGGTGTGTCAATAAATATATCCACTCTTGCTGCAAGGTTTGTGCATGTGACGATTTCGCAGTTTTCTTGGTTTTGGGTTGGTAGGGCTTAAGGAAATGAGAGGTGAGAGGGGATCCAATGGAAATGGTGGATTTTTAACACAATTAACTTGCAAATTGATTGAAGTCTTCATCTTTAGAAAATATTGGCATTTATAATTGGTACTGAATGCAGGAAATATTTCCAGCAAGATTTTGATACAACCCTTGCTGTTTGTAACCATGAAAGGAAACAAAAAACCGAGGTACTGTTCCTTTTAATATATCGAGTTTTAATGCTCTGTCTTGTGCATGTTCTCAAAGTAGTTACTGCATTCTTTTTCAGGTTTGAGTCTTTTGACCTCTTTCGCCTCAATGGCCTTTCTTTTGGATATTTGACCTTTTCTGGTTGGCCCATTCCCTTGATGATATCTGTTAGTGAGTTTAGTCTCAACCAGCAAGCTTTCTAAACTTGTTCGCTAGTCTGATCCAAACCGATACATTTATGCTTTCAGTTTTACATACTTTGTAAAGTTTTCAACTCTCTGGACTTGATGGATGATTAAGAGTACACTGTGTGATAATGACCACTGCAAAACAGTATCTGATGTTTTTAGTGCCTTGAATAAATAATAAACAACATGGAGTTCTATATCAGTTTTCAGTTTTCCCTTTTCCTTTGCTCAAAGAATATTTCAATTTGGGATGGGAAGATGGAAAATATTTAGTTATCATGCTTGTTAATTTCATAGTGCTACTCCAACTCTCAATGATTTGCAGGAGTTCTTGGGGGTTGACTTGAGAAATTTAAAAGGACAATCATCAACATCTGGAGGCAGTAATAAGCAGCCTTCTCGGAAACAGTTCATTGAATCAACAAATCTGACTGATTCTAAAAGTAGTGAGGCATCCACAAGTTTATCAATCGACACTATTCGTGCTGTTGATTCCGCATCTTTACCTTCCACTTCCATGGCAGCTGAGGTTAGACTATTATTATTATAAACTTTTTGTACCTATTAGAAAAAAGATTGGAATGTAGTAGCATAGGGGTTTTCCTCCATCAAGTATAGTCTCTAAGGAGACTTATTAAAAAGCATTCACCAAACAATCCATGGTTCAATTCACTTATTTTAGGAATCTTCCAGGGTGCTCAACCTCTAAAAAAAACAAAATATATACTTTTTTCAAGTTTAAAAAATCATTGGAAGTTACTTGTTCTCAGTATCAAGGACTGAATGAGTTCTTGAATTGTCTTTACACATGGAGCCTTGGAGCAATCTTCTGTCATCACAGTAATGCATCTGTAATCCATCGTGTACTGGCTATGTCTTAATATCAACAGTTTCCCCTATACCAAATTAGTTACCACTAGTTAGCAAGACATTTACAGGAAAAAATGTTTTCTATTTCCGTTTCATGTAACTTACAGGTCATTCTCTTTGAATTCGTAACTTTACTAGTTACCATAATTGGTACTTAATAGTCAATCGTGTCTTTATTGGTAGAAAGTCTCGTGTCTAAAATGGATTAGTTCTGACTTCTGTGAAATGCAGTCATGTTGCTTACCTCAGTACTTGAACCAATATTGATTTCTAAAAATGATCTGGGGCTGTAGGAAATGTCATCTTTGATAGTTTTGCCCAAAGCAATTCCAAAGTTGGAACTTGATTTTCCTGATTTGAGGCTCCTGATGATGAGGAAAATTTCCCCTGCCCACGAGCTATTGAGTTAATGAATCACGATGATGCTGAAAACACTCACATTTTAGGCTTGCCGCATACTTTAAGTTGTGCTCTAATGGATAGCGAATAGTCCTATGGGGAGGAAATAATGGTGAACATAATATTTTTCCTCTGTTCTATATTGATGAACTAAAATCCCATGTCCCTCATTTAATTGAAACTCTTTTGATTCTTACTTATGAACGAATCATTGAAGTACTGATTTTTGACCTGGAAAAGCTACTTTCTGGTACAGATGGAACATCCACGAAATCCATCAGCAACATCCTCAACTCTGGTAGAACTGACAACACGTTTGGATTTCTTCAAGGAAAGGAGGTCTCAGCTGATGGAACAACTCCACAACCTTGATTTGAATTATGGATCCACACCTCAGGATTATGTGTATAAACTCTCTTCTCCTCCCTGGAACTAATGTCATGATTCTTGCTTCTTCATGTATGCCTTTACCCTTGTATATTCTCCTTACACGTTAGTATATAGTTGTATCTCGTGTTTGCCAGTTGCTCTGAGTAATTTGCCCCCAATGCTTTGTCTTTTTCTTTGTGTTTGTTTTTTGATCGAGAGTGTAACTAGGAACCGGAGTTGTGGTTGCTATAGATTTTTATGGAATATGTCTTCAAAAGATCAATAAAACTGTGCTACTTGTTTGTGTGCAAAGTCTACTGAAGCTTTTGTGATTGTCGCTGTCAATTTGAGTTATCGTATCGTATACATGTTCGGTTTCTGATAAAATTGTGAAAATCTGGTTCAATTCAAGTTAATTGTGTTTGTATCACGTTTGTGCGCTCTTTCTTAGTAACCTAACCTCGGATCGGGTTTGTGTTGGATCTACGTATTGTGTTGTAAGGTTTGTCGACCCCATTCTCTTTGATGTGAGGTTCATAGAGTATATCGGATAAATGATCTTAATTTCATCCTATCCAATTGTACAATACGATGATATCTTATATTACTATGTGACACATTTTGAAAAATTCAATGTTAATAATGGTTTCATGTGTACCACATGTTATATGTACCCGTGCCCGCCTGTAAAACAATTTTGAGTTGAATACCACATATTCATAAGTATAAGTTGAAGTGAGGATATGGGATTAATCAACATAAGGTCAAGTGCTGCTAATACACGTGTAACTATTAATTAATTTTATGATTGAAAATATTACATTAACATACGAATTTTAGCGATACACTAACTATACTTGTACTACTAAGACTTATAAAATCGTAAATTAATACCTTCTAATTATTCTAGGAGCTTGTAATTAGTATACTAAACAAAGTTATATTTAGTTATAAAATTAATATTTATATTTATATATTATTTATAGTTTTATGATGATCAATATTGAGTGGCACCAAGAACTCGGGTAAATATATCGATATCCTAGTTTTACGGAAATATCAATGCGTATATCGGTTCGGGGAGAAATATCGGTAATTTTAAAAAAAAATCATGAAAACATTGTAAAAATATTAGAATATATATTTGGTAATTTACATAATGTTATAACTAACATAAATACATAAATTGAACTTAAAATTCCAAATAAAATGAATTTGGAAAGCCAAAAAATTCAGAATATATACATACTAATATAAACCCACAAAATATATAATATATTAAAGGAAAGTTATTGTACAAATAATTTAACAAAATACAAGTATACAACATAGTAATTGGTTGGTTGTTGTTTCTGAAAGTGTAGCGTGGATCTGAAATCACAAATAAAATAATCAAAATACACGGTGTTGTAACACACAACCGAAATTAAATTGTAAAAGAAATATGCAGAACACATGCAGCACAAACAATATATCCACGAGTTCTCGTGGAATGCCTACGAAAACTCCTTTATTGATTTCGTATGTATACAAGGAGATAGAAAACCCTCTAGAAGAGATTCTTCCATACAAAGACTCCATACGTCCTTTTGGTATGTCTTCTCCTATTTATAGAGCTCGTAGTACACTGTATAAAATCCACTTTCCATGTTCTCGAAGTGCTCCATGATCTCAAGTGCATGATCTCCACTTCTTGGACTTGTTCTTCTTCTTCTTCCATGTTCTTGACTTCTTCAAATGTTGACTTGATCAACTCTTTTCTTCTTCTTCATTAGCACGTTGTTTTACTCTCAAACTATCGTGTTTGACTCTTTCAATTTTCATTTGATTCTTAAACTTCACGTTACATCCTATCAAAGAAAGAGAGAAAATAACAACTTCCCTAAAACTAGGAAGAGTTGTTAAATCAGATATGATCACAATTTCAAAAACACATGAGTTAAAATAGATTAAATCTTTAGGAAAGATAAAACAAATCTAATTCAAATTTAATCAAATCTAAATATTATCTAAGAAATTTAATTTGATTTAAAATGAAATATAAAAAAATTAATTAAATGTTGGCCAACACTAACAGTTTCCTTTTGCATTTTACAAATTTCTATCTTTTTTCGAAATTTGAGATACCTTAATAATGAAGATTTGGGGTTCCCTTCTTTTAAATTATTATTATATAGAAAATTAAGTACCTAGATTCTAGAATAGACTACATGTAAAGTAGAAACAGGTATATTTATCCAATTCCAATTTCCGACCCAGTTGCGTGGGCCCACTCTCTCTGTGGCCCAAACATTACTTTACCCACTCATCTAATCCACCCCACCCCAAACTCTCTCTCTCGCTCCCTGCTGTTTGATGAACCAAGCTATGGCACATTTCTGGTAATTTTTCTGCTCTTTTCTGAATCCTATTTTTCTTGATATGTCACACCAATCCTGCCTCAACGACTGCGATTTCAAGTTTAAGTTTTTTTTTTTTTTGTTTTTTTAATGTATTTTTGCATCTTTTATGGTCAGAATTTTGTTTCTTGGAACTATGAATTTTTCATTTTGCGATGAAGTTGCGTCTTTGCTTTTTTTTTTTTGGGTGTTGGTGTGTGTTCTGCGTCTGTGTATAGTAATTAGTTCACAGTAGAAGGCTATTCGACATAAAATAGTAACTTGAGGCACCTAAGGGCTTTGACGGAATGTGAATGTGTATTCAAATTTTAATATTTGAATATCTTCAGATGTGAATGTGTGATCGGAATTCTTCAACAATCTGCAATTGATGGTTGAATGAATAATGAGGTGTCCAAAATTTTGAAATTGGATTATATATTTTTGGTATTTCATACGAGTAGTTAAGACTTCTTGATTGAGTAGCCCTAATACTTAAAACATTATGCAGAAGACAAATAATTACTTCTAACATATTTTTCAATTTGCAGCCAAATATATATATATATAAACTAGTAGATATGGGGATTGGTTAATAAAATCTGTACACTCAAGTTGTGGAGCTGTTATTTGGTTGAGGATTGTGGAGATAGGGGTGGTGGTGGGTGGCTGTTGGCTTGAGAACCGTTTACGGTGATGATTGATACCATCTTTGCTTAACGGACTGAATAGGGAGCTGCAAAGAAAAGAGATGAAATATATGAAAGAGATCAACAAGGATAAAAAAATGTGGTGCTCTAGGTTCAGTCCTGTTCTACTGCTTGCTGGCTTGAGTTTGGATCTGGTTGGAGTTGATCCAGGCCACCTCTGTTCTCCAAAGAAAACAAGCCTTGTAAATTGTAATTAATTAAAACGAGACCTTAAGGTAGTATGTATATATGTATACATATTATGTGGCTGTGGGTGTATGTTTATGTATATAATTTGCACAATTTCAGTCTCTCCTTGAGCTTGTGAATATCATCTATTGCACATCGATTGCTGATATTGAGGGGAGTTATTTTTGATCTTTTGTTCCTAATTTAGGTGGTATGTGTTCCCTTATATGATTGGATCAGGTGCTAAAAATTGGGTTTCGTCTTGCTTCTCACCCATTATAGGAAGATTTTATAGAATGGACTTGACTCATCCATTATGCTGTGTAATCACCCTTTCTTATTCTAGTGTGAGTTGTATCCCTTCAGAGAATACCTGTTTAGATTATTTTGTCATTATGTTACATGGCTAGTTGCTCTACAGTTCTGGTAATACATCTTTTTGTGATGCCGACTTTTCTGATTGATATATTCACGGCTTTTTTCCCTAGTAGATCTAAAGCTAAACAATATGTCTTGTATCTCCTTTGAGTGTAAATATAGAGAAGCATTCTGATAGCTCGAGTTATTCATGTCAACCTAATGGTGGTGTTCTGTTGAGAAGATTTTGAAGTTGCTTTCTTTTGCCTTTTTTTATTCTGTTGATTCATTTAGCACACACACATATATTATAACTGTCACAACACCATTAATCCATTTGATTATGCAGTTGAAGCGTGCATGCTCTTGCCATCTGCCTTTTAAATGAATATTGAATTTCACAGATATATTCCTTGGTTTGGACCCCATCCAAACAAGGATATATCATCACGTGTCATGTCTACTAGCACCGTGTTTGAGGCACCTAAAGAGAAGTCAAGTGACACCACATTCTGGGAATGGTCTATATTTGCATTTATTCCCTGGGCTATCAAAGGCTTCAGAGCCGGAGATAAGATCCAGTTGCCAACAACTCTGAATAAAGATCTAAAGAAACACGCACAGCCTCGAGAAAACACAGGATCTATTGCTCAGTATTCAACCATACGCTTCAGACCATATGTCTCTAAGGTTCCATGGCATACAGGTCCTCGAGGTCTTCTCTCTCAGTTTTTCCCACGATACGGGCATTACTGTGGGCCTAATTGGTCAAGTGGGAGAGATGGAGGATCTCCTATCTGGGACAAACGCCCGATTGATTGGCTGGACTTTTGCTGCTACTGCCATGATATTGGATACGACACTCATAGTCAGGCTGAGCTTCTCAAAGCAGACCTTGCATTCTTAGAGTGCTTGGAGAAGCCACTTATGAGTACGAAAGGAGATCCTCGCATCGCTTTTCTCTACAAGTTTATGTGCATTTCAGGTAACATATCAACAACTTGCTTCAATATTAGAGATGGTTTGCATCTTAAGTTAAATTTCTTGAATTTTACTGTGCTTTTTAATGCAGGTCTCAGAAATGTATTGATACCATACAGAGAGAACCTTGTGAAGTTGCAATCTGGGAAGCTATTATTGCCATCAATATGGCCAAATAATATCAAATTCAAAGGATTGAACTTTGCCAAGACTTAACAACTGTGTAGAGTTAACAATTTATATAAATGCAACTCAATATGATGTGAATAGTTTATTATATATAGTATGAGCTGATATTCACTCTCTTCATTTTATCTGTGTTTTAAATGATTTCTTTACTTACTCTCATTAGATTAATGATTAGGATATCAAATTTATCAATCCATTATATATTTGTTATTATGGATTCAAATTTAATTTTTTGCTTCCCAGGAATTTGAAAAAACTCAATTTCAAGATCACTTAAAATAGTAGGTTTCTAATCCACCTTAGGACCCTAATTGTATCATCTACAGGAATTTTTATTGATTTTAAAAGTATAAATAAATTGTTGGTTTTCAATGAATGCATGGTTCTAATCACATAGCATTTGCAGGCAATTTTAGAAAACCTAAACATAACATATTTCGTAGAGTAGACAGACAACATGTGAACTTATATATACTGTACAGATGCAGGGATTGCAATCCCTACTCACATACCAATGACTGCTTTTTGGAATTTTTATAAGATTATTGCACTTTTGTTTGTACCCAACCTCGAACTTATGTCGAACTAATCGAAGGTAACCCATCCATACTCAAAACGACACTCATTACATTTCTCATATCTATAAAAGCTTCAAGAAGGGAATTGTGGAGGAGTTCACATTCAATTATCTATTCAAATTGTTCACCTCTTATGAATTTTCCTTGATGCCAGATATGATGGTTTGATCAAAATTTGAATGGTATGTAACTATGAAAATGGAATTATTTAATTTGTTGGTATGAGATGAATGATACAATTGAGTGAGCTAAAAATAATGTAAATGAAATGTCTCAATTGATGAATTGGTACGAGATAGAGCGTTATGAAATAAATTTTGATAGTATAATTTAGGTGGTACGAATGAAAAAGGTCAAACAGTCAATCTTTAGCTATAAAATTATGAATCTAAAAAAGTGTGGCTATATATATATATAGCTATTTAATGAGTAGTCTTCTTGTGCACCAATTATATGTGCAATTGGGTGCGCGCGGGCCAGGTTAGATTTGGTCGGGTTAGATCCGCTCTCAAATTATTATTATATTTTTTAATTTATACAAGAATCTTTATATTATAATGATATAATTTTTATGTACAAATATTATCACTTTATGTGATATACTTAACCTTTTCCTAGCATAAAAGTTCATGTACTATACTTATGCATCTATGTTATGATAATTTAAACCTTAAGTTAAGTGTTAAATTTATGAACAAATAACATGACCTTTATGTGTTACTTGAACTTAAAGAAAAATATAAATGTTATATTATTATAACATAAATATTAAATTATTATAACATAAAAATTATATTATTATAAAATAAAAGTTTAAAGATATTATATGTTTGTAATATAATGTAAAAGTTAAGATCGCATAATATACAAGTTACGTTAAGATAACATAAATGTTACGATGACTATAACATAAAAGTGAAGCAAGAATGAGAGTGTGGGAGCAGCCATGGGGAGCATGGGATCCCATGTGGATATGTGAAGTTGTGAACATGCATTTGAAGCATGAAAATCATCTTTCATGTCATATAACTTGATTACGTGAATCATGATTTGTATACCAGAATAAAACGGACATGAAACGTGTGTAGAAACATTCGTGTTTATCTCTCCAAAATTGAATTGAAATTTAAAAAGAGAGCAAATGAAAATTAGGAAGATAAGCATTGGTGTAAAGATAGTGGGGAAATATATATATATATATGAGTAGGTCTCTTGTGAATCAGGTGTATGAATCTTAGATCCATGCACCCGGGTTGGAAGGACCGCATCTTTTTTTTTTTTTTTTTCGCACATGATTTTTGAAAAAAATCACATATCAATAGTTATGTTAGACATATTTTTACGTTATGTTAGACATACCTTTAAGTTATGTTAAACATACCAGTTCTGCCCAAATTTCATGTCTTGTCTTTTTTTTCGCTTGATTTTTGAATTTTGGCACATACTACTACGTTATGTTAGACATACCTTTACGTTGTGTTAGATATACATTTATGTATACTTAGACATACCTTTGTACATGTTAGACATACATTTGTATATAGTTAAACATATATTTATATATGTTAGACATACTTTTGTATATAGTTAGACCTACTTACACATGGTTGGTCTAAATATACACAAAGATTGGTTTAACTATACATAAGGGTTGATCTATTGGAGCGAATTTTGGGTGAGCTTCAACACAAATGTTTAGGCACGTGGAAGGTGCGTGAAAGCACAAATAGAGTTACGTATCTCCTCAATATAATGTCCAAAAATTAATTAAACAACAATATATATACATTCCGGCTTAGGAAGGAAAATGGGATAATGGAAATTGAAATGTTGCAAACGTGAATGTCACGTTTCAAATTGGTACTGCATTATTACTTTCTTAATTAATAATCATTTTATAGCTATCAAATTAGTCCAAACGCAACTCTGTTCCCACCCTTTTATTTAATTAATTATTCCTTCACATTTCATTTCATCTCATCTCTCTTATCGCTTTCATGTGTCCACCAATTTACAAAAAGAATTGGATTAGAAGTAGAACCTTCCACGAATTACTAGAAATCGAATTTGGTAAGTATTTATTTATTTTTGTTTATTAATCTTCACTAACGTATGCAATTGAAAAGAAAATTATTAATTCGTTGTGTTCTATACTACAACTCATCTGTATTTACATGCCATATATTAATCTATTTTCAATTGAGTGTATACAATGATCGACGTATCCAGGATTTGGAAATGAGATACGAACAAATTAATAAACAATAGGAAATTACACACGAAATTATTTAATATTTAAAGTCGTGTAACCAAATATGTTACAAATTAAACTCAAGTAACTTAAACATAACTTGTCGAACATCAGATTGCTTTCCCATTATTATTATTATTATTTTTGATTTATGATTAGCACTCCTCATTTTCTAATTAGTGCTTAAGTAATAATATTAACAAAATGATCATATAAAGAAAATGACAATCCACAAGTACCACGTCAAAAAGAATCAATAACAAATCTATATCACAGAATCATCCAAATTCTCACAGGTCGAAAAATACAAAAAAAGTAATTTATTAACAAAAAAAACTATTAATTAATGAAGTAAATGAAATAACAAAAATATTAATAGCATTAACCATTTGATGAAAAGGTGTGAAAAATAACTCGAATTCACTCACCAAAATCGATTTGTGAAACATGAAAATGAGTTTCGTCAATTCAATTTATCAAAATATAGTGATCATTTTTATTACTATTTGATTTAAATATGTACAATTTAGATTAATAATGGAACGAAAGGACTATATACATACATATAAAATTTTAAATTGGACACACCATGTGCATGAACATATTTTTTTTTTACGTAAACATGCTAACATTTTGTTTATAAATATACATTCATGAGCTGTTTGTAAACATATATATTCGATTATTAAAAGATAAAACACCAACTTTTTTTAATATTCTTTGGTTTGAGCTCGATTTATCCAAAACCTAGCTACCATTTCATGATTTTAATTTCTTTATGTGAAATTAGTACCCTTGCTATGGAAATCGTGTGAAGCCATGCACACTACCCACTAGTGACTCAACGTGTCCCATTTACATCTTCTATATCATCCTATATATTAATTTCTTTTCCATAACTACTATATATATTTTTTGGAGTTCAATTTCACATTTTCCTATTTATATTTCTATATAATCAATTCAACATTAGTCACACACTTTATATATAATATACTATTATTATTATCTCCTTAAAAGGAGAAACTAAATGGTATTTGAGTTCCTTCCTATAGACCTTGCATCAATGAAATACTTATCCATTGTTATTTGAGTTTCTTTCTTTCTACAATTCTAACGTATAATAAAGTAACCATGAATGCTCCTCTAAAATAAAATATAGGATAGTGTTTTTGAGTAGGTTTTATCGTGAAACAATGTTATCATACGATTTAATTTATAATCTACATTTAACAATTTACATAAGAATTAGTGAAAATAAGTTTATATTTGATTTACTTATACAGAAGTACTACTAATTCCATCAAAAATATTACATCTGACTTCATAAGAAATGACATATCAAAACATATAACTTGGGCTGTTTTCATTTTGCAACCTATAACTATTTTCTGATCATTTTTCCAGTCAAAATCAAATTCAAATATTATCATTCTATATGCACAATTATAGCTATTAAGTAGCAATTATTTTTTAGGTAGGGGAGTTACAATCAAATTATTCATTAAATTCCTTTTCATGATAGGAGTAATTTATTATCCAACATTACCTCAAATAAAATTATTTTAAATCCGATAAAAGCCCACATTCAACAGCTAATATATTGATTGATGATGAATCATATTCTCAAAAAAAAAACAAAAAAAAGTGGTGAAAACTTAAAGCTATGGTGATGGTGGTCCACACTCCAAAGCATACACCACCCACACCCAATCATATCCCTCACTCAAAAATCCGATTTCTGCAGCTATAAATCCCACTAACATAACATTACCCATTTTTGAGCAAAACCAGCAATGGCAACCACCACGACACCACTAACCCTCCTCCACCTCCTCCTCCTCCTCTCATGGCAGCCGTACTCTTCCGCCGCCGCTAGTCCGATCAAAACGGTGGTGGTTCTGGTGATGGAGAACCGGTCATTCGACCACATGCTAGGGTGGATGAAGAAACTCAACCCCGAAATCAATGGAGTCGACGGCTCCGAATCCAACCTAATCAACACCACCGACCCGAAATCAGGCCGGGTCTTCTTCAGAGACCAGTCGCACTTCGTGGACCCGGACCCGGGGCACTCATTTCAGGCGATCCGGGAACAGATATTCGGGTCCAACGACACCTCAGCAGCCACACCACCCATGAATGGCTTCGCCCAACAGGCCTCTTCAATGGACCCAAACATGCCCCAAAGCGTCATGAATGGTTTTCTGCCTGACAAGGTACATTTTCCCTCTTTTACTATAATATCGATTTCGATTTGATTTACTGTTTTACCAACCCTGCAGATTTTTTTGTGAACTTCTACACAATTCTATTTGTTACCATACAGATTTTCTGCATAATTCATAAAATATTAGAAAATTGAATGTTGCTATTTACCATAATTGGGTATCACGTGTGAATAAACGACAAGGGTTAGATGTGAATGCCTTTTTTGCTGCTTCAAAAATATCCAATCCACATTCACCATGCAATGTGTTTTAATTGAAAATGATGGCCACCTTTATTATCTTCTCTATTATCAACCGACACTTATATTATTTGGGATAGGGATGTTTCTTCAATCTACATTTATTTTATTTACAATGAAATGATTTCAACTTCAACACTATACAACTATTCCATGCACTAGTTTTATTTTTGAAAAATTAGTGACTTTTACGAATATGTTTGTTTCTAGCAGAAAGGGATCTGGGAAAGTTCGATTTTTGTAATCTGATTTTGTGTCATAAATGTGAATATACGATTCGATTCTTGTAATCTCAGATTGTGTAACAAATGTGAATGGTGAAAAATAAATGTTTGTTTCAGAACTATAAAATAGGATTATCCTGTAAATGTCAGTCAAATCAAGTTTGAAAACAGTTGATATCTTTTTTGTAACGTGAGTTGTTGGCTTGTTGGTAATGATCGGTATGTGTATTTCATATGATTTTTGATGGATGAAGATTTTGAACTTGAGTTTTTTTTTAAAACATGGGTGGGTAGCTTAAAACAAACATACCTTAAAAATTAAAAGATGAGGTTCTCTGGCTATTTCAGCATGTGTGATGTGTCTTATCTAATATTGTAAATAATCATCAATGACATCACCAACAAGGTAGTGTAAAAGACTGCAAAATTTGGGACACGTTGGATATTATAGATAAAAAAATTAATTTGTTAAATTTATTTTCAGGTAGCAGTTTACAAGGCATTGGTATCCGAATTTGCAGTGTTTGATCGATGGTTTGCATCAGTGCCGGCTTCAACACAGCCGAACCGGCTCTACGTCCACTCCGGAACCTCTCATGGCGCCACCTCCAATGTGGCGGCGCTGCTAGCCAAGGGCTACCCACAGCGCACCATTTTTGACGATCTTGATGATGCCGGAATATCCTTTGGAATATACTTCCAGAACATTCCTGCCACTCTCTTTTACAGAAATCTTAGGAAGATCAAGTACATTGGAAAGTTCCATCCCTTCGACTCCTCATTCAAGAAAGATGCCAAGAATGGCAAGCTCCCAAGCTACACTGTGGTGGAGCAGAGGTACATAGACTCCAAGTCTGAGCCCGCCAACGATGATCATCCATCACACGACGTGTACCAAGGCCAGATGTTCGTGAAGGAGGTGTACGAGACTCTGAGAGCCAGCCCCCAGTGGAACCAAACCCTTCTTGTGATCACGTATGATGAGCATGGGGGTTACTATGACCATGTGCCCACACCAAATAAGGGGGTGCCAAGCCCCGACGACATTGTCGGGCCCGACCCGTTTTTCTTCAAGTTTGATAGATTGGGAGTGAGGGTTCCAACTATTGCAATCTCTCCTTGGATTAAGAAGGGGACAGGTACAATACTATTAAAGAATCGTGCTTTACTATTGATCATCTAAACATAATTGCATGCTTATTTCTTGTGTAAATGTTGTTGCAGTTGTTCATGGCCCCAATGGTTCACCGTCTGAGACGTCAGAGTATGAGCATTCATCAATTCCGGCAACTGTGAGGAAGATCTTCAGCCTGACATCGCCTCCTCTAACAAAGAGAGAGCAATGGGCAGGCACATTCCAAGGCATTTTCCAACAGCTTAAGGAGCCCAGAACAGATTGTCCTGGTTAGTGCTATCTATATAACATTTATTAATTTCAAGATATGACTATTTGCATCAAGTTTTAAAGGCCTGTTGTTTAGTTTAAGTGTTATGTATGCTTGATACACAGAGCAACTCCCAAATCCAGTAAAAATCAGGGAAGGAGATGCCAATGAAGATGCCAAAGTAAGTGAATTTCAGCAAGAGCTGATACAACTGGCAGCGGTTATAAAAGGTGAAAATATCTTGACAAATTTCCTCGGAAACATTGGGAAGAATATGACAGTGAAGGAAGGGAAAAAATACTTGGAAAATGCAGTAAAAAGCTTCTTCGAAGCAGGGTTTGCTGCTAAAAAGATGGGGGTCGATGAAGAACAGATCGTGAAAATGAGACCCTCTCTATCTACACGAACCTAGAGTATACGATTTGAATCTATATTTCACATTATTGTATAAACTATTACGTGTGAAAAGTGAGATCTAACATATGGCTATATTATGTGAATACTTGTTGATTACTACATGCAGCAAGCTCCATAGTCAGTAGCAATGAATCAGAGAATCTGTTTTGTATTGCCACATAAGCTCTTTCACAAAAATGCAATTTACTAGATTTGATGTTGAAAGAGAATTCAGGAAAAAGGATTTAAACTACTTCATATGAAACATTTGAATCTGTCAAGAACACATTAAAAGACACTAAACAACTCAATTAGATAGATTTTTCATTATAAAAGCAACCCTCAAAGAATTAGTTATTTCGAAATGTTGCGTTGCCAATGCAAGTAAATTGGATTTCAAAGCTTTCAAGCAAAAACAGGGTACATAAATGAGTCAGAGGAACATATCTGCAGAAAACAATGTGACTTGCATTGTATTGATGTTAGAGGTGTCGAAACAGGATTCCTATGGACAAAAGCCATATTTCTTCTATTGTGTATTCTTTCTCATTACTCTTAGTATGTGTATAATTAACCATTATGGAGGCTGCAAGAACAAGCAAATGTGAGAGGAAAAGTGTCGTACATCAAATCTTCAAGCTCCCAAATGATCCAAAGTCGATCTCAGCTGGTATTTACACAGTATCCCAGCCAGGAATGTTCGCGCTAGCCTCATTTACAGCTTGGACGAGCCTCACCTGTAGGCATGGATACATATTATGTCAATGCTATCTGAAATGGTATGACAGAAACTATAATTCTTACGAAACTATAACTTTCAGTCCATTTATGAGATATGGAAATCCTAAACACTTCTAACTCCTATCAGGAAACTACATTTTAGCTTCTCTTCCTGTTTCAGCTCCTACCTGTACAGTTGAACTTAGAAATGGACAGAGTATGAGTTATAACCAACAAAGTTAGGTGTTGGCCTATGTGATTGTACTAGCAACAACAATTTGAAAATGATCTGATTGAAGTTACTCTTAACGCTTACATAATAGCTACGACATGAGATTAAAGAAGGATAAGACTGTGCAGAAGAATATGAGATGAGATCAAATTGATCCATAATAACATAAGTTTATCCTGTAAGTGACATCCAAAAGTGAAAATAATAATATAATTGCTAGTAAAGGCAAATAAACATGAAATTGCATAAGAAGTTGACACAACTTCCTTACATTTTAGAATATAAGAAGTGATTCTATTAGAAAGCATGACATTGTTGACAACAGAAGTTGTTCTATAAGAAATCATACCACACTTTCAGGAACACCTGGAGGAGGTAGTGAAAGATTTCTTGGAGGAGGACCACGAAGGTGAGATCTCTTGTCAAATCTCCATTCTCCAATTTTCCCATAAGTTAATTCCCCCTGTTAATTCTCCAATTGGCTAAGTATCCTTATAATGTAAATAAATAAAAATCAAAGGAAATGAATAGATTGTGCACTACCTATATCAAGAAAATGAACAAAATTGAAGCATTTAAGTGAAGTCACGAGAGTACCAAATTCCATAATCAATTTTCAGAATCAGTACAGATCATTTTACCTTCATGTTGTAATCACATCCATATGTATAATGAATGATGAACTTCTTGCCAATTTCCAAATCCCACGGAGGCTGAAAGAACAAAGAAAAATATCAAATTGATGCTAAGATGAAGATACAGGGGTCATTAACAGAAATCATGCAGACCTGTAGCATGAAATCCTTACGAAGTATATGACGCACTCCATGTATAGCAGATGCCACAGCATATCCATACCTATTGTAGGAGAAATGAATCAGAAACCACATCTGGTCCACTTAATTTTTTTTTCAAATTCACCAATTAAAACAAAATTCCATGCATAATGTGTTAACAAGTGGCATACATTTCTAGAACCCAACCAAAAGCCTTATCAGTCTCTGGATCATCTTTCATCCGCAAGGACACATTCATCCATGTAGGTGCAATTTTCTCCAACATTGACTGCATCAATGTGATCCATACCACAAAGCAAGATTAAACAGATATGAGGCAAAACAAAGACTAGGCATAATAGAACAGAAAGGATCAGGTAGATAAATAGCGTATAAAACTTATTCATTCACAAGTGTTAATATTCTAATATTACTCTGTTGATGATTTCTCAGTTTATAGCATTCACTAGGCTAAAGATAACCTTTACAATTCCCAACCCATTCAAACTGCAGTCTGCAATACTGTATTATATATCAATAGGAAAGTGGATAACCCAGGAATGAGAAAACTAGAAGAAAGAATGATGTCACAGGGCTAGAACACTATATCTCCACCGCTTTATTCTGTTTCCCACTTTTTTGACTGATGAAGATAAAGCAGGCTTTTGAGGACCTGATTTGAGAGAATTAAAGAGGTTGTAAAGTTGATTATCTCCACAATGTAATGCAACCATGATATGAGATCATTTCATACTCAAATCCTACAAGTTCTACATAACAGATCAAAGAAAAGCCCTGCAAATAGCAAAATGCTTGGAAGTATTTGGTTTCACTCTAATCAACCACATATTAGTAAACATTTGTTGAACTTTAGAAAAAGATATAAGTCTAAATCTGGCAATATTATCAATTTCAAATAGGGATGGAGAAAAGGTGCAATGGGCTGGTGAAGGGTCGCCCAAGTTAGATAACTGCTAAATTGAACTTTTGTTTAGTTTCTTTACATTGCTGTGTCACTGGGATCTTTGCCTTACTTTACCACAATCATATTATCCATAATTAAGAATCTAATTATGAACCACGAAGGTGTAGAAAGAGTGTCATAAGACTCTACTAGAATATAAACAAAAGAATGAAATATAGGCCAGATTATCACAATCCCTAAGGATGAAAAGCAAAGATTGGCAGTTTCACATATGCAGTTCTATGTCAAAACATAACCAACAACAATGTCCCCTGGCTCTAGGTTGATTAAAAATGAATCCTGTTACATTGTATGGCAAGTACCTATTAGTTCATTGGTTGTTATCTGCTTGAAGCAACTATGAAATTATTTGCAGCCATCAATAACATATTTAGATGGAAAATAAAACCACACCTTCTTGATAATCACAGGAGAATTGCCAATTGGATCAACATTGGTCACTGGGCCTTTATCTTCAGGATAATATTTTCTAACAATTTGCTCATGTTCGGTTGGTTTTATGTAGAAAAAGGGGAATGCAGCTGGATGATCTCCATGAGCCAAATTTGGCAGTGGATTAACAAATATGTGATCAGGCTCTGCCATTAGAATGTATCTGCATCCAGAAGGAGCATGACAAAGGAGTTAGATTATATCAATCACCAATTAGAAAAAGATTTCTGATGCTCAAGCAGGAGAACATACTCCTCTTCAATCATGGCTTTCTCCAGCCACTGCACAAATGCCCAAGGTCTATTTAAAACAATATAACCCTGTTGGCACATTGAAGCACGAAACACCAAGTAAATAAGAGCTTCGACATGAAGCAGAAAGAAAAGTCAGCAAAACAATAGTATTGTACACACAAACACTTGCAGTGTAAAATTTTGAATATTTTTATACATCAACTAACTAGTAACATTTCTTGAGTATAATGCAAATATGCAATATGATGAAAAAAATAAGTTTGACAGGACAATTTTATTGATTTTCATGCTAACTGGTCAATGTATGAAACTCAAGTCAATGTATTGCATATTCCTAGTCAGAATGCCGACGAGCTTGTGTAGTTTATTCATATGTTAACCAAGCCAAATATTACAGATACATCTATCCCCCAGTGAGAGAATCATAAGCTCCACATTGAGTGCAACATGCACTTCAGTGCATGTAGCCCAGTGAGTAGCAAACTAAATCTTGAATGAAGAAGTTAAGAAGGCTTTTAACACTATTAGAGATGTTCAGTTACACGGCACAATTAAATTCATAGTGCTATCTGTAATCACTTTCTGTAAGAAGATATTTTTCAATTTAACTTGTCATATTTTTTTTCGAGTACAGCATACATATTTATCAGAAGTGACTACTATTATCATCATTCAAGGATTAATGTATGCAATAGTGGGTAATCATATTCACTAATAAGTTTGAAACATCAAGAAGCCTCAGTATCAATATTGTTCTCAGTAAAACATGCTTGAAGTGTGAAGAAGTTCACACATAAATAATAGGAAATAAAAATGCAACCATGAAAGCAAACTGATGTTAAAACTAACGTTTTACGAGTTTCACCTACTTTTCAGATTAATATTCAGGAAGGTACCAATGACTTCAAAGATATTTAGAACTTTCAAAAAAGTTCCAGTAGAAATAGAGCATGATTATTATGTAAAGCCCCACATAATTTTTTTTTGAGAAGATCACTCCAGTGAGGCTCAAAAGTCCATATCTTAAGTAAATAATTGTAATCTAAAAAACAAGTCATACGACTCATACCCGATCAAGCCCTTCTGGAAGAGGATCTACAACAACAGTAGGAATCTCCTCCATCAAATTGTCAGGATTTCCTGAATGCAAAACCCGAGTAAACCCTCCCATATCCGATCCAGGCATATCTTTCATTTTCTTATACCAATAATACATAACCCGGCATTGCCATTTGCTATAAGGTGCATCGGTGGCTGTAAGTGCAACGTGGAATTTCAAGGAACCTCCCTCATTCAGCGCATCAGGTTTTCTCACAATAGGATCATACAACTCCCCAGCATCACTTCGACTAGTCTTGTGCATTACCAAAATCAACAAATTATACGTTGCTAAGAAGAAACCAAAAGCCAACAATACCAACAAAAAGGGTGACGCAACCCCCACATTTTTCCTTGCAATCATTTCTTCTCAACTCAAAATCCAATATAATTACTCAACACTTCCAGGTCAATCCCTTAACCCAATTCCTCAATCCACGAATTCTCCCAACCCTAATCCAGTTTACCATGAAGATTGCACATCAAGCACAAATATCCAGTTATCACAGCAAAAATTCCTCCTGAAAGAAAAGAAAAGGTGACAAAAATTTTCAACCTTTCCCTTCTTTTCCTCTCTATGGTCAGAAATGAATCATAAAAACAAAAATTAAACAAACACCAAGAGTTCAATATAAGCAGACAAAAAATTCAACAAAGGCGTCTGAAATATCATCAATTTGACCAAAACCAATAAAATAAAATAGAAAGGGAATGAAAAACATGCGCAGGTAGAGAGGCAGCTGTATATCCTGATGACGTAACGCCATGAGAGAGAATATTCTGAAGAAATCATGGAACGAATCAAACACAAAACAAGTAAAGAACAGATCTAAGAGCGTACCAGTGAAGAGAAGAAGAAGGAGCTATGAAGAGAGTAGACGCAATGAATGAGCTCGATGTCAACGTTTTGGTGAAATGCCTACTACTACAAATTTATACGCGGAGATCCATGGAGATGGAAGAATTTATACACTACAAATTATTGTCTTTCTCTTTCTCCTCTTCTCTTCTTTATTCATTTTTCAAATCGCACTATTTTAGAAGAGACGCGTAAGGTGTAGTCGACTCGAGTTGAGTTTGTTTTTGTTTGTTTGGGCTCACTTGAGTTTAATCGACTCGACTCACATTCGTTCAATGTACATAAATTGTACTTCATTAGGTTTCAAATTAAATATAAAGTTTAACACTTTTTTCATAAATATGATATTGGACAAATATGGCTTTGCCTAATCGATGAATTCATAATTGGAAAGACGATCAAATTAATTTTATAAAATTATCGTACTAAATCTCTAAATTTTGCTAATGAATGTTAATAACGATGTTTTGGAATAACCTTGGATAAAAGTGTTAAATGGTACTTAATTTGAAATAAAATTAGACTTTAAAATGACACTAATTTTAAAATAAGACAATATTATCCATTCACAAAGTAATCTAAAACTTATAGTTTTAAACGTAAAAATAACAACAATTAGATATTTATAAACTAATAAACATTATTAATATATATTTATATATATATATATTATGAGTAATATTATATTACAATAATATTATTAGAATGTCAAACAGGTAATATTATATTTTATGAGTTATTTAATTATGAGTTAACTCACTAGTTAACGAATCGAATCGCATGAAGTTTCAACTTGTTTGTTTATTTTAATAAATCAGAGTAAACAATTTCAAAATAATTTTATGGAATAGAACTCCAAATAGTTCATGAATGGTTTGATTCATTACATCTCCAGAATTAAGTATAAACTTCATACAATTCGTCTCATTTCATTATTAAGCTGCATTAATTAATTATTTTCTCTATTCCACAAAAATACACTTACTTTTATTTTCACGCAGATTATAAATAATTCCAATTATGTCATTATCTTTCATTAATTCTAACATTGAATGAAATCATTTTCTGTTTAAAAAGTGTATATGAATTAAGTTGAAATACGGAAATTTAATATATATTTAAGTAAGGACATATATCAAATTACCAGTTCGAAGTATAGTAACAAACATATGTTTTGTGAAACAAACAAAAACACTAGACTAGGAAAGAGGTAATATAATAAAAACTTGTAATAAAAGAGAGGTTACACGAATTTGACAGATTTAATTCCAATAAATGCTACGGTGATAGCACACTAGTCGTTGGTAACGTGGCAACTCTAATGCGACTAATGTGTATGGTATAATAAATGAAATAGCAACTCTTCAATCTCTCTCTCTCTCTCTCTCTCTTTTTTTTTTTTTGTCTTTTTTGTGTTTGTGTTTTTGGGGTAATATATTTGTTTTCAATATGTAACATCTTAATAAATTTCATAAAAATTTACATATGACGGTCTCATATAAAATCTTATATAAAACAAGAATATTTATGATCTTATGTGAGATTGATATTGACCATATTGAATGGATTGATCCACCGTATTAATCATACGAATTCCAATATTATATAAGATCTCACGTGAGATCGTTTTATATAAGATAAATTCGGGTGATTTTCATTCAAATGAGGTTTTAACTTTTTTTAACGTATACATACAAATATAATGGATCAACCATATAGAGTTGTAATATTCTCCTGATTTTGGTTAATTATAATATATGTTTATATATACACGCATATATATAAGTCAATTGTGGAAATTAGACTAACTCAAAATCTATTCAAGTTGAGATCTATATTTATAGAAAATACTAAAATACTCAGGTAACTCTTATTTGTCAATTGTCGACGTGTAATGATCACATTTATAAATCTTATAGAAGATGAAACTGACTAATACATTGGATATCTAACATGTCAATGATATATACACATTAATTAATTACCCATGGTGGGAGGATAACAGGGCTAGTGTATTTATAATTTCAATTACTAAATTCCCAAAAATATAAATCTCAAAACATAGTTTTTATATTACACGATACGATAACTAGACACAAACCGTTTTTTTTTTTTTTTTTGAAAGGAGACTAGACACAAAGCTAACATTTATAAAACAGGGTACAATGTATGACTGTTCATAAAATGACTCAACCAATATAAAAAATAGAGGAGGACTAGAAGCACCACTTGAATATCTAAGAGCACCACATATTCTAAAAGCACCATATACTATAAAACAACAACTTAAATTATTTATTTACACACCACACTCATTTCCAATATTACCCTCAAACAAATAAAATAACCTAAGTATTGAAAAAGAAAAAGCAAAAATCCATTCTTAAGAAAAGAACACACTCTTTTAAACTGAAAACATCAAGCGACATTCGGCCATCCTCACTACCATATCTTTAGGATTTGTTATGGTTAGTGAATTAAGAGTTTAATTTGATAAATTTGTGTGCAAAAATGATTGTTTTGGAGTGAATTTCTTGAAAAATCGAACATGTGTTTATGGAAAATTCGTGCACGATTCGGCCCTGGTCGACCGAACGCGTAGTGAGGCGAGCGGCCGGGGCTACCGAACGCACAGCGGGGCGCGCGGCCAAGGCAACCGAATGCATAGCGTGGCGCGCGGCCAAGGCAGCCGAACGCGCAGGGGTGAGCGCGTTCGGGGCTGCCGAGAAGAACGCCCGTGCCGCGACAGCTGAATGACTCTCTTGTGCTTGCAGAGGGGAGGGGGAAAAGTGAGTGGTGCTTGCAGAGGGGAGGGGGCGACAGGCTGAGGCCGGGGGGTGGGGCGGCGGCGGGGGACTGCTGGAGTTGAGCGGGGGCAGGCGGCGGCGGGCTGGAGTTGCAGGGAGGGGGCTGGCTGGAGAAAGCTTCTTTTTCCTTTTTGTAGCGGCGGCGGGTGGGTGGGTACTACTGGAGAAGATGGAGAAGAAGAACTATTTTTCCTTTTTTTTTAATTTCTTAATAATTTTTATTTTTGATGAAGGATATTTTAGTATTTTCATATCTTACTAAATTGTATTAAATAATTGTGTGGTGCTCTTACTAAAATGAGTGGTGCTTTTAGTTCTACTCAAAAATATCAGGTCAACCCATTTAATTCATTATTTTATAACTAATTTCACAAATTTTTTAGGATATTTAGGTGAAAACTACAACAGGCCACATGAACTCATTTCAGTATAATCTTCTTTATATAATCATTAATATTTACAAGACTTGAAAATCAATTTAAATGAGTATTCGTAAAGTCTACCTATGTGTGATGCATATATAGTTTGTTGCTAATTTAAAATATCTTTTGATTTTACATTATATATATACGAGTATCAGCACATGCGTTGCATGTGGAAGATGAATTATTTAAATCAAAAATATTATAATACTATTAATCTTAAATAATAACTTTTTATAAGGATATAAAATCTATATTAAATTAAAGTGAATGTATAGTAGATTAGAGTTCTACTCATAATAGAACTCTATATGATTTTGGTTTAGAATTCTTTTGTAAAATTATTTAAATATGAAAATCACAAATTACTATTATAACCTTAAATAAAATATGTAATAAGGATATATTAGGTAATTCATATTTTGTAAGAAATATCCACACTTTTATATAGGTAATAGATATATATATATATATATATATAATTGGTTTTGAATAAGAAATTTGATTATTTTGATGTCAAACAAGTCATGATTATGGGATATCCATGGATTAAATACATCATCATGTTTAGGTCACATATACCTAACAGTCTAACATGAATAGTTAGTTTAGTCATGATCGAATTCGTTTAGACATGACCCACCATTTTGAGAAACATGTAAAATCACTATAAATAAATATCCCTTCATTGTCAAGAATTGTAGAAATCCATAGTTACTTATCACGAATTGTGAGTGAAAATATATAGATTACATGAAAACACTTCACAATAATCAAAGTGCAATTACCAGTGTTGATGAAGAGAAACAAACATGGCTACAAACAAGAACAAGCATTGGATGCTTCAAAAACATCTTAGGTTGTTAGAGATTAAAACTCACATAACTTAGAGAAAAGTTAATGTTGCAATGAAGCTCACATTGCTAGAAAAATGCCCTGCTCCCATAAAACACCCTCGAATTGTCCTTTTTCTTCTGCTTTTGGCTGTCGATTTTCTTCTCATCCGAGTTGTGAATTACATCTCCCTCGTCGTGGTCATCATCTGCATCGCCTCGAGGCTTGTCCAAATCCATTGGAAGCTTCATTTTAGCCAAAGATTCAGTGAACTGTTGCATGCTTCTCATGTACATATCAACAATCTGTTGTTGCATAGCTGATTCCTCGGCTTCGACCTTTATGTTCCTCACTATACTCACACCTTGTTGTTTGTTGTCCTCTTCTTGACATTCATTCTTCTGCTTTGAGGTGGTTTCTGTAATGACTGTTGATGATGATGCATTGTCATTTGGTGATGTGGAAAAATCTGCAAAGATTGGGCCTTTTTTCTCCGTTGAATCAGCAGAATTGGGATCATCACTCAAGCTTGTGATGGTGGAGCTAAGGAAGCCAGAGTTTTGAATGCTTCCATCCGAGTCTGAGGAGTTAGCAGCCATGTCGTAGTCCTCGACAGGCACGTGTCCGAGATGGAGAAACGAGCCGTCTGGCTTCTCAAGGGTCCCATTCTTGGCAAAGAACTCCGAGACCATCTGCTGGTTTTCATTGACTATGTTCATATCAGGGAACTCAATTCTTGAATACTCTTCTTCTGAGATCTTCTTATCCAACAAAAGCTCAGAAGTTGCAAAAGAATCAACCAATGAATGAGCAAAAGAGAGAGGGGATGATGATAAGGGGTTGATGGGAGTTTTAGCATTCAGAGAAAGTGAGAGTTTGATAGTACCAGCAGGTGAGTGGAATAAATCAGTGGAAGAAAGATCAAAATCTTGAGTGACTTTTCCTTTACCATGAATGGAAGAAATCGGGACAAGAACGAATCCAAGGAGCTGATCATCCATGTAGTGTTTGGCTCTGCTAAGCATCCATATTTCACACTTCAAAACAGCATCCATCTGCTTGATTTTCATGACCAAGTCTTGGTTGAATTCTGGGTTCTTTCCCCCGCCATTGATGATCCGTGTGGACAGCGTCTCGTCTGGGTTGTAGGTCAGGGAGAACTTGGCGTAGACGTCTTGGTTGTCGTAGATGCATATGTTGTGAATGTTCCTTGCATGATGAACATGGATTTCAAGAATCCCAGCCTCCGATTCTGGATTTGGGTTCGGGTTGTAGATGAATCGAGCCGCCTCTGCCTTGTTCAATGAATCCATGCTCATATATCAAGATTCTGATTACAGAGTGTTGATGAAAGGGAATTGGATGGATCAAGAAGAGGGTGGAAAAGATTCAGTGGTCAAACAAAATGATTAGGAACTATGATTGTTGAAGGAAACTTAAAAAAGGAACCTAAATTTGAAATCCCAAAACACCCTGCAAAATTCAACATATGAACATGACTTGGAAGGAAAATAAATGAAGTGGGTGTTAAGAGTGACTGTGCCTAGTGCTAGAGAGAGAGAGGGTATGCAGTAGGTGAGAGAGAGAGAGAGAGAGAGAGAGAGAGAGAGAGAGAGAATGATGAAATGAGATGGTTGGGTAGAGATGGTGATTGAGCATTGCTTGACAATACAGCTTATTCCACTTTCCTGTGATGAAAACTTGCTCCACTAAAAGCAATGGAGGCCCCATCTTCATTATTTAGTTTACTACCCACCTTTCTTCCTTCTTCTCCATAACATCATAGACTATACTTATTATACATATATATATCCCACTAAGACAACAAGACAAATCTTTATTGCTCGCATGCAAAATGTCTGAATCCATATGCAACAAATCCTCTACCATCATTCTTAAAGACAAAGCATGACATTCATACCATTCTGATAGCACTTGGAAGCACAAAATTCTATATGTATTCACAGACTTAAATCATTAATCTCCACTGAGAATCTAACTAATTGTTATCACAACTTCTCTAGAATGATTCTCCTATACTCAATCCAAATATGAGAAGAAGGCCACAAAGTGACATAAGAAATTAGAAAGAGTTATCTAACATTAAATTTGGCATACAGGAATAAAGTATACAGAGCCCATTATTTCAAACCCACTATGTCAGAAGGAAATATTGTACAAAGGCTCTACGAGTTTTCTTCACTGCAACTAGATCTACTTGCGGCCCAACCTCGCTAAATGTTGTTGATGCTTAGCTGCAGCAGCTTTGTCAGCAGCCTCTCGCTTCAATGCCCGTTTTGCCCTTCGACCAACTAATTCTTTAGCCGGAGTCTCTTTCTTCCTAGGTTGACGAGATGGACCGGCACCTGAATCAGGGACACAGGGGTGATGGGCCGGCCTTGCTTCTTGTCTGCCGGCTCTAACATATCCATTATCTCCCCATCGACGGTTTCCAATGCGGAGGCTTGATGAGCTACCTAAATAAAACTCATCTAGATCCTCTTCCTCTTCCTCATCCTCATCATAATACTCCTCTAATTTCTCCAACTCCTCTTGTACCACTTCGATCAAAGGCTTAAACCAAGAAGCTCTTAGAAGAAGGCACACACTCTCCTCAAACATGTAATCATGAATGCTGTTCAAAGAGTAATATTTTTGTAAGAATTTAAGAAATGTAGATAAAAAATAGTAACTGAAATGCATTTCTATAAGCAAGTGTTCAGTGAGATTGATCAATAGATCAACAAGTAGTTTGTCTTGATAAGTAGTTAGCTACAAACCAGTTTCCCAATCAATCTGAGTTATATGTGTCGATAAACTTTGGCCCAGTCTCACCCAGACCTACTATTAGAAGCACGAAATTACTAGCATACCATGGTTCAATTTAAGGTTTTTAAACCATCTTTCTTGGCTCACCAATTGCAATCTATATCCAATTATGTATCAGGAAAACAACTATGCATATTATATTGTCGAGAAAAGGAAAATAATAAACACGAAAGGAATAAGATTTTAATCCAGAACCTATTTCCATAATAGTTTATTTATCCCAACATTATGTATAATGCTAATAACTAGAACAACCAGATGAGATTATCTTCCATCAGTTTCCAGAAGGCCAAATATCTCCACAGGGAAATAAGACAACAAATGAGTTGGAATACCTTCCATCAAGTGCACGATGAATGTTAAGGAACTCAAATGGATTTTTACACTGAGGGCATGTTGGTTCCTTTTTGCACGAGGCCCATCGCAAGATGCAATTCACACTGAACAAACATACACAATCAGTTATTAACAGAATTGGCATGCCATCAATTGCCAAAAAAATAATAACTCAAACAGCATTCCTTCCACACCAATTAATTTTTTGACGAAGTCGAAAATCATGTGACATTTGATATCCTACTCCTGTAAATATGTATTTACTAACTACATTATTGCACCCTCAGAATAAAAATTAACATTTTATCCAGGAGTTATTTAAGTTATCCTCTTTTTTTGCTTCTATTCTCAGTCTGTCATCATGTTTTTGCACATTCACGTATACAGTTATACTCATAGGCCAAATAGCCAAATAGCTAAAGTTTTAATCTGAATAGAGAAAATAGTTTTGACTTTTATCATGCACATCAAGCATGCTACACCAAATCTGGGTTGCTTAAAGAATTGGGTTAATAAGTGAATAAAAGCAATGATTATTAGCAACTAGCTGATATCTTACCTTTACAGTCATCCTTTATTTGCTAGAGGACAAACAAAATTGATAAACTTCAAGTGAAGGGAAGACAAAAAAGGGATATGAAGATATAAAAAAGACGATCTATTACCATAAAAGTCAATGGAACAAGATAAAAGCAATTCAAATCATTTTGAACCTTCATATAACTGAAACCCAGAGAAGATTCAGATATGACAATTTGACTTGTATCAATGTTTTGGACGGTATATGGCAAAACATGTTAGTATGTGAACCATATAAACTAGTAATCCTCTTACTCTCATCATTACAAAAAGCTAACGTTACACAGAAAAGAAAAGGCTGGAACTTATGTACAGCATAAGATGCATTTCCCTTGATTGCTTACTTTCATATCTCCTTTCATTTGGTAATTTGTCCAAAACCAAGTTCCTTTTCAGAATGAACTTCTGACATCTCTCTCGTTCTCATCAAGTGTCTAAAGCAGCAATTAGAATATTTCCAGATAAAGGACTGATCCAATTGCAGTTTCAAAAGGAAAATGGTGCTTTAAGAGTGGGCCAAAGAACCCATTTAAATCATAAAACCAAACAGATCACAAACATGAAGTTGCAAGACATTCATCCCATTCTTCAAAGAAAACTGATGTATATGGGATGTGAGGAACAACCCACTTCTTCATAGACCCACATCAAATGATTTCTCATGCATTAGTCACCCACATTCTTCAAGCCATCATGTATAAATCTCCCAAATAATAACAGCAAATAAATATGGGTTCAGACAAACCAGTAGGCATGCTCGCAACCTTTTACAAGTGCAGTTTCTTGGAGCACTATCTTATTCAAACATATTGCACACACCCCATGATGGTTACTATTGATGTTACTACTGCTAGTGTTAAAGTACCCTTGCTTAATCTCCTCCACCGCCGCTGTACATTTCCCCTCGTTGGTCTGAAATTCCAAATTTCAGATTCAGTTGTCTTACAAACACATCCAATTTACCAGCACTGGCATTCCAAAATAAAATATTGAAAAAGACCAGAGATGTATGATCAAAGGAAAACACAAGCAAACTGCTTAACTAGTTGATATGATCAAAAGGGTATTAATACAGTACTTCAAATGAACAAGTAAAATCCAAATATGCTTCCTCGTTTACAACAATTTGATCAAATATGCACTAAACAAATTTCAAGATACGAACTCAAACAGATCCAACGCAATCAAATCAGCTCAACTCTTCAAAGTAAGGCGAATCAAGCTCCAATCATACAGATAACAAATCAAGTAAGAATTTCAATATTTCTATTCTTGTTCGCATTCCCGTGGAAGAAGAGAGCAAATAAAAGGTAAAGAAAGGGGCCCAAAATGACAAAAACCTGGAAATGGGGTGCAAGATCATCAACGGGCTGAGAATCAAGAATTTCAACAGTTGCGGACATGGTGTTTTCCATCAATTCTGCGAAGAAAAATATGAAAAAATCGACACCCTAGAACACTATTTATGTTAAATGCAGAGAGTGCAAAAAAGAAGGGGGAAAAGAAAGATTCTTGAGGATTATTCAGATGCGAAAGAGGAAAGGGTTGGGTTGGGGTGGGGCAAAGGGTGTACAGATCGCATATATACGCCAAGCATATGCCATTAATGGTGGGTAGGGGTGGGTTTCATTCTATAATTTAATTTAACTCTTGTTTCAATTATATGTATATTTTGGTTTTTTCGAGTTTTAATTGCTGACATGTCTTTCAAATTATATAACTTTATATATATATATATGTATATATATTTATTTATTTACGTATGTATGATAACTAATTGGGAGACATATTTGAGTTTTTCTGATTCTAATTGTCTGTGTGGAGTTTAAATTGTATAAGTTAATTATTGATAAATTTATATGTGGACGATGACTATATTTAAAATTACATTCGACAATTAACATATATAATTTGGGTTTCAGGCCATTGATTGGAGTTCGAAAAATCTAAACATGTTCTGAATTGAACGATTCATGTTAAATTAAGTTTTGTTTTTTTTTTTACCGTTAAAAGTTCACATTGAAATTGAAACCAATCCCTATTTTTTAGGTAATTAATCCTAGATTTTATTAGTATCTCAACCCTCACATTTTATTTTAGACAAATTATTGTATGAGACCGTCTCACGGATCTCATTCCGTGAGACGGGTCAACCCGACCCGGTCAAAAGGCAAAGGTCAAAGTCAAAGTCAAAAAGTCAACGATCAACTATCAAAAGTCAACGTCGGTCAAAAGTTGGTCAATGTCGGTCAACGATCGGTCAACACCGTTGACCAAAAGTATTACATATTATATGTAAAAGTAGTACACAATATACATAAAAGTATTACATTATGAATGTAATACTTTAATGTATATCATGTGTAACAAAATTTGGAGAAATTATGTAATACTTTTGTGTGGTTTAGGTATTACTTTTCAATATATTATGTAATACTTTTGTAAAATAATATAATTTTGGATTTGGTTAGAATGTATGAAAATATGTAATACTTTTATGTGTAGTATGTAATATTTTTCAATATATCATATAATACTTTTGTAATATATTATACATTATATGTATATAATACGAAAGTATTATCCGATCTATGGAAAAGTATCACCTAATATACATGAATGTATTACATTATGAAGTATTAAATGATATATAAAAGTATATTACATAATACACACAAAAGTATTATTACATTATAAGAACATAACATCATGCAATATTTTATGTGCAACATGTAATACTTGTATGTGCAACATGTAATACTATTGAAATCAACAAGTAATATTTTTATATACATCATGTGATACTTTTATGTGTAACATGTAATACTATTGAAATCAACAAGTAATATTTTTATATGTATCATGTAATACTGATATATAAAAAAATATTGTCTAATACACAAATGTAGTACTTTTATGTACAACATGTTATACTATTAAAATCAACAAGTAATACTCTCATAATGTAATGTTTTTGTGTGCAACATGTAACACTATTGAAATCAACAAATAATACTTTTATATATATCATGTAATACTTTTATATGTAGTACATAATACTAATTAAAAGTATCACATCATACACATAGAAGTATTATGTGAGTAGAATAACAATATTACATTATGAATGTAATACTTTTATATATGACATGTAATACTTTTATGCATGACATGTAATACTTTTGGTTAACGACCGTTGACCACGTTAACCAACTGTTGACTGACGTTGACTTTTGACCGTTGACTTTTGACTTTGACCGTTGATCGTTGACCAGGTCGGATTGACCCGTCTCACAGAATGGATCCGTGAGACGTCTCACATAAGACTCACTCTTTATTTTATTTTATTTTAAGTTTTCCAACCACAATTTAGGTTCCTATTTATTATTTCCAAATGTTGTTGGGTTCTCTTTTTCTTTCTTTTTTGGGAAGTGTGGTGGAAGTAGAATGGTTTGAACATGTCCAAATATCAAAAGGCGATTTTGTAGGCCTCGTAAATTTGACCCATTAAGATGTGCTCTCAAGAAAAGCCCATTATCAAATTGGGCCAATAAATTAAAATACAAATGCTTTAATACCTCAGTTTCTTGTAATTAATTCCACCAGCAGTTGAGTAATTCAATAATTCGATCCATGTATATATGTAATAAATAATCGCCAAATTAATTGCTTCATACATTAATAATCTATCCAAGATTATAAATATAATAAATATATATGGGAGCGTTGGCTGTAACTTCTAAATATAATATACAATTTTAAACAACCTTATTAATTTTAAACAATTTTTGTCGAGAAATGGAAATAGGGTGAGAAAATGGATACAAATACTGTCGCTTAAGTGGCAAAAAATCCGATTAATGAAGTTGCAAATTCACTGATGATAATTGTACATTTTGATTAAGACAAATTGCATTTGTAGAATATGCTATGAATTGAATAGGGTTTATCTAGCTATGAGTAGAATGATAGAATTTAGGTATTAAGCAAAACAATAGATGGGAATAACTCTTAACGAGAACTACAAAGATGATGATCTCTTGAGGACTGCAAATTCTCAGTGTTTATGCATAAACTCATTAGGTAAATTTGAATTGTGAAAATATGTTTCATCAATTGTGAGCAATTGAGTTAATTCCCTAAAATTACATATTATGTGAGTTTTATGCTCACTCGTCACATGAGATCTTTTATATACACTCCATATCACATTTCTTATTCCGTAATAATTATTAGAAATCACGTGTATCCAATAGCATCATTATTTAATTAATACATAGTATAATGTCTTGAATGTAATAGGATCAAATTCATATACTCATATCTAACCAATTATAAATCACAATCATTTAAATAACTTAATTAATTAGCTCAATCATAATTGTAAAATGATAACATAATATCTTACATACATGTAAAATGATAATATCTTACTTCAAGAGTTGTAATTCACTTTTTATAATTTCCTTCAATTTGTACCCCAAGTAATTTAATTATCGACTTTATAACCAAGTATATAAGATTGGATTACTATACAATAAATAGAGGTAGCACTAATTCGAATTAATATTTCACAAGAGGCTTTATCATTAAGTTAACTACAATCCAAAAACGTGCACTTTAAATACTCTTTTTTTAAGGAGGGAAAAAATGTCGACCTTATAAATTAACACAGATTAACACTATATAAAATTGAAAGAGTAAAACTTTTAAGAGATCATGAAATTGTATTAGGTTAATTACCTGCCCTCCATCTCCCTAAATTATATCAATAAAACGACTTCATCTAAGTTTCTATTTTCAAATTAAAAGATATATGCATGATCATCCCCATAAAAGTTAAGTAATATTAGATTATACAGAGTTGCAGAAAATTAAGGTGACATTATTGTTGTGCCAGGCAAATACATACTATATAGTGGTCGTAAAATAGTTAATAGATGAAGTTTTTTACCAAACCCGACAAGTTAGTAAAGCAAGTGCAATAAGACACTTTGTAGTTGGGTGTTACATGCCCAATTATTCACTCATTCAATATAGCACACAATCATTCAAAACTACTAGTACTACTCTTCATAAATATTAGTCAATAGGATAGATAAAAATATGAACTTCGACCAAAATTATAGTACTTCATTTGCATGCCACAATTTACTTGCTCATTATAGCTAGCACACCTTTAATTTTAGGAACCAGCCAGCTGCTAGCTGCAATTCAGGTTTCCATGCTGGGTTTAATCTTATTATATACACAACTCCGGCTCGTATATATGGTGGTTATCTTGAAATACACGTACACACAAAAGTGATGCCACATAAATCAAAAACCAAAGCCTTGATCAATCCAATTTGCAAGACAAGTGGTAAAACAACACATGATCTGATGAGAAAAAGCTTGAGTGAAAAAATCGAACATGATTGGCGTACCGGACGCATAATCTCCTTTGCATCAACGGATAGCTGGCGCTATTCGCATAGATATTATGATAGATTCATTGAACATGTTACTAATCAATCATCTGTTAATGCAAAAGGAGACGTTGGGGCAATGGGGATAAGTAATTTGTCATATCTAGCATGGATGCAAGAAAATCTCAAGTAAATCAGGAAATCCCCAGAAGAAGTTTTCAAAGGAAATCAAGACAATCGAATTCACACTTTCACATTCCACTTTCATCCATTTCCCAAAGGGCCAAATATTGTACATAAAATAGAAAACAACAAGGGAATGAAAGCAAAGTAAATGAGCTAGTTTCCATTAACAGCCATCAAATGTGCTCCAAGTCAATACCTAAGGTATAGAATATAGAAAAGAGAAGAAAAATGAAAAGAGTAAAAAAAAAAAAGGCAGATGCATGCAAAGAATAAGAAACACAAGTGAAGCATAAATCCAATTAGAAAGCAATGATGAAGATGGCCGAAAGTGTTATCCATAAATCACTGCTCTTACTTCTCAGCATCATAATTATATAAATACGAAAGCGACGTAACAACAACTCATGAAGCCTAAAAGCAGTATCTCAATAACTCTCATCTGATTGGATTCCATTTTATTTAGACTAACAAATGAAGCCCACATATGATACCAAAGAATAATTTAAGATCAGGACTCAATGCATGGTGGCATAATTATTTGAAGTAAAAAAAAGAAGTTGTTGATTCAATGAGGATATATGTGGACAAAGATCTAAGATAATTGCAGTTAGAAGAATGGAATTTATCTTTTTTGAGAAGATGATGAGCTCTTCTTGGAATAATAAGTAGGCATTTAAATTAGGGCGCCTAGAATGAAGAGCAGAGATTTGAGACAGGAAAACATGTTAGAAAATGACCAAAATCTAGATGAAGAATTTATCAAGATCTTATTACCAACAACAAAATTATCAATCCGTGTTGTCATTTCATTTCCCTCCCAAGCAATCAGTTTATTGGGTTACCATAATTTGATCCTCCAAGCAACCCTCCGCCAGAGTTGGCGTAGATATCCGACGGATCAAGAACCGGGTGTTGGGCCGAGGGTGAAGCTCCGTTCCTGCCTCCGCAGCCGCCAGTGGCGGCGGAGACGCCACCCAGATGCAGTTCGGAAATGTTTGGGAATGCTTCCTTCCCTTCAAACCCTTGATCGTACAGAAAACCTTTGAAGACATGGCCGCCTATTCTCACCACTGCTTGGTATGCATACTCGTCATCCCCGTCGTCCAGTGACGTCACTCTGACGCACTTGAACACCGCCGGTGCTCGGACTTGGCCTGGTAATGAATCTTTGAAACTTGCATCTGTTGAAATGGTGGTAACATTTGGTTATATTAGTACCCACGTACGTAAAAGCCTTGTTTTGGGTCTTTTGAAAGATAGGAAAAGATGGTACCTTGATGGCTAGAGCTGGTGTCGAAGCTTCTTGGAGGGGTGGTGTTGGAGGTTGAAGTGTGGGAGGCGGTGGTGGTTTGGGAGGCGCCGCCGATTCGGGCTTTCTTTGCACCGGAAGTGGACTGCGAAGAGCCCGCCGTGGGCGTGTTTCCAACCATCAGCTGCCGTTCGCGGCGGCGGGCAGCTGGTACCCACGTGCTTTTCACGTGGGTGGAGCAATCGTAGCCTCTACTTTTGCAGCAAGTCCTGCATCTCCGATGAGTGCAGTCTTTCTTGGCTTGGTTGCCACAGTCTTGACATGTGGTCGTTGCTCCCATGGAGGAGGACGCTCCTCCGCCTCCACCGCCACCACCGGCGCTGCAGCCACCACTTTGGAAAAGATTGGTGTGATCGACATTAGTTATGGGTTTCTTTAAGTAAGCCGCGGAGTTATGTACCTGCTGGTGCTGCCACAGCTGCATGCCGCCACCGCCGCCGCGGTTGCGTGCGTTGTTCATCACGTCTTCATCTTCGCCGCCGCCGGCAATGCTCGGCTGGGCGAGGCAAGGGGTGGCTGTGAGGAGGGGAATCACTCCAACGCCGATGGCGTTGGAGCCATTGAGGGAGTGAGGGTCGAAGTTGATCGTCGTCGTGGCGGCGGAGGCGGCTTCCGGGTGATGGTGCTGGAAGGACGAGGCCGGCGCGACGAAGAAGAACTCCGGCGGAAGGCCGCAGTTGATATGCCTGGTGGCGGTGGCAGTGGCGGCGGCGGAGGACCACATTCCGCCACCAGCAGCAGCGGTGTTGTTGGTAGCAGCGGCGGCTGATGGGCCGGCATTGAATCCTAGAGAGAGGTCGCCGGCGGAGGACGAAGCCACCCAATCAGCAAAGGCGCCGGAATCGGAAGGGAGGCGCCGAGTAGTAGCCACAGCTGCTGATTCGAGTCAATCAAAAAGGATCTAGAGAGAGAAGGGGAGAAAACACATGTACACGTTGGAATGAGGAGGAAGAAGGGATTGAATTGGTGTTTGTAGTAAATCTTGAAGAATCTAGGAGGGAGTGTGAAAAGAAGTGGGGTCTCTGAAATTCTTTATCGCAGAAGAAGATTTAGAGAGAGAAAGAGAGAAGATGGAAGAGAAGGGGTTTGAAATTGATCTTGTTTTGTGGTCAGCTTCCACACTGCAAGAAACAGAAACAGTGGCTTTGGCTTTATTGATGAAAAAAGTTAGTCTGAGAGAGGGACTAGTGAATCCCCCATGCCAGTACTCACTCGTACCACAACACTACAGTAGAGAGAGAAAGTGAGATGAAGGAGGAGAAGGAGACCCCCACAGAGAAAGAAAGGGAAGCCAATAAATACAGTTAGAGAGAGAGAGAGAGAGAGAGAGAGAGAGGTGTGTTTGTTTGGTGTTTTGTAGTGTTATTGTTGGTGCAGATCATTCACTCCATCATCATCATCAACAACAACACCATCCTTATTCCCTTTTTTCTCTTCCTACGAAAGTGAAAATATGAGGTGGGTTCCCCTCTACCGTTCACAAAGATTATGGTTTGTGATTATTGGAGAGAGAAGAATATAAGTGTGTGTGAGAGAGAGAGAGAGACCTTTTTCTGTGTGTTTGTAGGTCTTGTAACGTTTTGAAGCCCTAAAAGTCACACGCCAAACTCTTCTTAAATTCTTTTCTTTTTATTAATCTTTTCCCATTTACAAAATCATAAAATCTCCAAAAGATAATTCTTTAAAGGCTAAAAGCAAATCATCTCCCCCTTCCAAAGACATGGAATCAATCTCAAAGTTGTTGTGACCCACATTTATTTATTTTTCGAAATTAATTAATTATATTTGAAATCATTTTTCCCTAATTTAATTATTTATGTACATGAGATTGTGAATGTTAGATTACAGTCATACATATTTTTAAGGATATCACAAGTTCAGTGTTTAAGTGCATGTCACAAGTCTTTTACTTTAGATGGTATTCCACTTTTATATTTGATGATCGGCCCTTAAATTTGAATATTATGAGTCTTATAGTTTAATTGGTATTTTACCTTTTACAAAAATACTGATTTTCATATTTAGAATGCAAACTAAATCACACAAATTGTCTAATTTTTACCACGTGGCTTCCTCTCTCCTAGAGCTCATTAAAAAAAGTAGTGCATAGTTTTAACATCATCTCAATTAGTTTTTTATGTTTTTTAAATAGGTGGGGAATTTTTAAATATATATATATATTGTTGCTATTCATAGTTAATGATACAATCGTACGGTGACAGACACAACATTATGATTTCTGAATTATTTATACGGATATTCAATAATTTAAAATGGATGTTCGACACACACAAAAAGAAGACAATTTTTTTGATGAAATGTAAATTATATTGTTTAAAAGCATAAATGTTCGAAATGTGAAACTTAATTAATAAATAGCATATCTGTATATAATTACACAAATTTGTTTTGAAATTATTACCATATATCAAACATCATCATTAATCAAGAAATGTCGTGTGTTATAAACAATAAAATATGAGACAATAAAATATGAGACGTAACACCGAATATAACATATGCACAACTAAAAATAACCATCTAGCATTGAACCCTTATTAATTGCTTCTTCTTTCTTAATACTTAATTTTGTTAATTTTGTTTCTCCATATATCAAGTTGAAGTGATAATCATATCTTCTCAAAGTTTATACTATTTTGATTTATATTTTATACTATACATACATATAAATTCAGTAATATTGCTTCACTGAAAATCTGAATACAACATAAATGAAATAAAATAATTGAACTGCTAAATTCTGCAGCAAAAATCAATGTGCAAATCCCATACGAAATCGTTGAAGTTAGGTTTGCATCAATAATTAACAGGAAGAAAAAAAAAAAAAAACGATAGATGAGCCTTAATAGTGTATAAAAACTTATGTGAGATGATTTCACGAATAGTTTTAATGAGACGAATTCTTATTACCCATGAATTGAATTCATATACATAAATTTTCATATGAATTGTTAAGTGTGGGTTATTGATTAACCCGTCACATAAAAAAAGATTCCCGAGATGGTCTCATACAAGACTCACTCTTAATAAAATATTTTGTGTTATAACGATGAACATATCATCTCTCCTAATTAATGTTACCTCCACATTAACATAATCCACAAATCCATCCGAAGAATTTTATTTTTGCGCTGTTCTTTGATCTTTTTTTCTCTCAACTATCATCATAATCATTATTGCTCATCATTTTCAAATTGATTTCGATATTAAATTCAATGTGACCAAAATAAGGTCGGACTTAAATAGAGAAATGAAGGGTGGTAGTGTCAATTTTAATTTAATTTCAATATTAGCATGCAAGTTTTATTGCTCCGCGCAAACCCTTGACCCACCGATAGGTTTGGATGGGCTAGAATTTGGAGACCCACCACGTAAATGTCTGCCCCATCCCACGAAAAAGTGGTTTAATGTTGGTTGCAGGTCGATCCGTTTCATTGACCCATTTTAACAGCTCTAATTATTATTTTTGTATTTTAAATTGTTTATCTTCTTTGGAATTGTGTTGCAATGGTGTGACTTATAAATTCATCTGTTCGAACAATCTTTTACACCTATTGATAGATTAACTCACGAAGAATAAGTTGCAATTCTTTCTTAAAATAAATAATTTTTGATAATTGGCGATGATAGAATTCTAATTTACTATAGAAAAGATTATTTCACGAACTCGTATTTCTATTTGACCATTTATTTATATTAATTGTGAGGTTAAATAATTTGTAATCCATCATATTAAAAGCTTTTTGTATGAAAATCCTTATAATGCAATGCAAATTATAGTGCCTTCTTGCTCAAATCGAATCTTTGTAGCTGTCTATGTAAATAAATTTTGCATGAAAGTAGGATGATGATAATATGTAAAAATTGTGACACCCTAATTAATAGTTAGTGAAAGAGAAAAAGAGAGAAATAATTATGAGTTAAAAGTCACAATCACACCTTAAATCTCATTGTCTTGTAGCCACCGCCCCTCTGCCCAAACAGCTGACTCTCTTCTGCTAAAACCCAATTTTATCTAAAATTAATCATCATTCAATTATCACAAACTATATATATAATATAATTACACATACATCATTCTTAATTAATTACCCTAATCTATTCACCACCATTAATTTGGCAACATCATGGACTTAAGTTTCCATGAACACACGTGTACGTGTTAATAGGTTTCTTTTTTTTTTTCTCTTATTTTGATCGCTAGTACTTTAGTTTCTTATGCTATATGTCGTTTCTTTTCCCTTTAAGATTAGGACAAGTATGTTGGACAAGGAACACATGACATAAAATACAAAAGTTTGAGGATTGATTGAAAAAAAAAAAAAAACCTTGTATATCTGTTGTAGAATTAGGTATTGTTATATAATTAGTAGTAGAAAAGGTGGGTTAAGTTTAGTATTATATATGGTGCCCAATTTGAATGTCAAATAAATGTGTTATGTCAGTTGCATCGATCGATCAGATCCCATCGAAATAAAAGTGACTCTCTTGATCGGTACCATCACAGTATAAAGCTCCAAAAAACTTCACTTACTTGCCTCATGATTGAACTGTAACCATCCATGATGAATAGTAATCGATGTAACAAAGTAAAAGGCTTATGAGTCAAATAACTTGCATATTTTCTTATTCATTCCACTTATTTAACCTCTATTATTACTTGATCATATTTAATTGATTGACATAATTCACTTTACAAATCTAAATATTGACAAGATGCAACACATAATATTTTATTGTTGTGAATCGAAAAAACTAAGTTCAATGGTGGATGATAGAAAGTAAGAAAATGGTAAGACTAAAATTTTAAACAAATTGAAATTGCGATTCTTGAATAAATAAAAAAAATTCTCGTGAGATCATACATGATTAAAAATTCATTTAAAAAAGATTAAATAAGAAATGGCAAATATGAGATGATAGTTGGATTAAAGTGCATGAAGGGAAATAGGAAAATGGTGGGAGAAAGAAGTGGGGATTAGATAGGCATAAAACATTGATTGTACTGCCAAAATGCCAACATGGATGCCTAAATATTCTCTCCCACTCATATCACTAAGTAGACACATCCTTAATTGGATGCACATCTATTTACTACTTATAATTATATCTATGATTATGGCCTATGTTTTAGCCTCACTTATTCTCCTACTACTAAATTACTAGAATAATCCCAATAATAATAACATGATTCTGACACTATCTATATTATATGTGAGCACTGAATTATGTGACATTCTCATCCCTTTCATTCTTTTTTCTAATACTTAATTAAGGGGCACCTAATCATTTCTTCGAAAAGGGTGGCTACCTTACTCCTCTCCAGTTTTTAGATCCCGACTTTACATAGAATTTTGTTACCTGAGATGGGTTATAGACTTCGTTATTTTTGAAAGACATTTCAAGTGTGGAGATTTTGAATTTCAGAATTTTAATGTATGTTTATTTCAAATATATATATAGATGTGGATCACAAAATCAAAACATGATCATCGAATCATTACCAAGTACATTTTTTAATAATAAATGGTAACATTAATCCTTATTTTAACAATAAAATATTACATAAATTCTTTTCAAACAAAGACATATTATTTTCACAAATTCAAAAATTTAATGTTAAGATTCCCCAAACAATCCCTTCAAAACATACATACCATTGGGATGTTTTTAATACGATGAACGTGTATTTATGTTAGGTAGCAACATAGTTATTGATTTCATTAATAATGAATTTCGAAATCCATTTCATATTTGGGGCTCAATCTCAATGTATAAGGTTAGGAAGAAGAATATATTGAAAGCTAGAGGTGCATTTTTTGAGCTCGTTGATATGATTCGATCTTGGGATTGTTTCATTCTTGGAGTATATCGAACTTCAATAATTGTAAGATGAGGAAGTGAGTGTGAGATCCAAGCCCTAACAGGCTCGATGAGCAATGGTTCTGGTTGGATTGCCATGGTCAGGTCTGATGTGTCCTTTTACAACAATATGTAACTGCTAAAAGAGGAAAATGCATTCATCTTATATAAACAACTAGGTGGATTAAATACCAGTTTTAATCATTCTGACATGCATAGGACAGATGAAATGAAACATAAAGAAGCAATTTATAGTTATGTATATTGGAAAGAGAGAGGAAGATTTTGGCATTTAAGAAAAATAAAAAAGAGTATAGTATAGAGAATGGTGAGAAAATGTCAGTTGAATGAAAATGGGAGTGATGATTAAGAGAGGACTAAAAAGGTAATTTAACATGGGGGGAGAGAGTGGAAGGACAAGTGTCGGTTCCCCATATAGTGTTGAATAGCCCCATCTTTTATTGCTCCTTCCCAACCATTCCCCGCTTCTCCCGGAATCCAATCTAACCCTATTCATTCCCCCTATCTTATCCATATATCATTTCATTTACCACTAACTATACTTTTCTTTAAACCACTCTTGTGCAATTCGCAATTCATACACCACCACTTACATATAAGATAATGAATATCAGTTTAAATCTTGAGCTGCATCTTAGCTATACACTCTTCGGGTATCACATGTATACTCTTAAGATATTACGTGCTCATTCACTAAAGACATCGAATTTTTTCTATGGGTATGTTAGGAATCAATTCCAGTTACACCAATTTCAACACCAATCCAATACAATTGAACACAATAGAACTGATTTTTATTGCTGCAAAATGCTGAAAATTACAATAACAAAGGTATTCATAATGATCGTCTGGGACTCTCGAAGGAAGAAGGAAAATCCGGAGATCGATCCTAACTCACACGACTCAGCTAAGACCCGGAACTACTAATCGCATAAGCCTTCTACTGGATCTGGCAAAATATATATATGCGAAGAAGAGAGAGAGAAGGTGGTGGAGAGTGGTGTGGAAAGTGTGACAAAAACGTAATGTGAATAAACGCGCTTTTACAAGTAAGTTGCAACTATGACTTATTCTAACTAATCTTGCCACGTGTCTTCATCTGCTGCCTTGAGTGCTAACGACTAGTTTCCCAGCTAAGAAGGGAAGAAGTAGAAAGACTGTTCCTCTAATGGTGATGAACGGCGATGAGCAGCGAGAGACGGTGAACGGCGAAAGGCGATCGGCGGTGAACTGAACGGAAAATGGTGAACTGAACGGAAAATGATTGGGGCTCGTATCAATACCTCCCCCTTGAAAAGATCCTTGTCCTCAAGGATCAATGTGAGGAAATTGCTGCAGAAGTGCGTCGTAATCCTCCCAAGAACTGTCCTCCGGTGCGGTGTTGGCCCACTGAACAAGGACCTGGGCCACGGCTCGGTTTCCACGCTTGACAATCCTGCGATCAAGAATGGTAAGTGGTTCAAGAATCAAGTGCCCATGTGCAGTGTCAATTTCAGGTAAGTGTTTTTGTGCGATTATAGTTCCCCTCTTGCGTTTTAGCTGAGAAATGTGAAATGTAGGATGGATTTTCGAATTCTCGGGTAACTTCAGAGTATATGCCACCTCACCCATCTTATTCACAATCTGAAATGGTCCAAAATACTTAGGAGAAAGCTTGTGATACTGCTGAGATCGTACTGTAACTTGTCTATATGGTTGGAGTTTCACAAACACCCATTCCCCCACTGTTAGTTGTCTCTCTGATCTGTATTTATCTGCTTGAATTTTCATTCTGTTTTGAGCTTGCATGAGATGTTGTTTGATGAGTCTAATGGTAGCCTCCCTGTGTTGTAAACTTCTATCCACCAACTCCAGTCTTGAGTCAAAGGGAGTGTAGGAAGTGTATGAGGGAGGTGGTTGGCCGAAGACCACTTCATAGGGTGTGAGTTTAAGTGATGAGTGGTATGTAGTGTTGTACCACCATTCTGCAAGAGGTAGCCACTGCACCCATTCTTTTGGCCTGTCACCTGTCATACACCTCAAGTGGCACTCTAGGCATCTATTCACCACTTCACTTTGTCCATCAGTCTGAGGATGGTAGGCTGTGGAAAAGTGGAGTTGCACCTTTTGTAAAGAAAAGAATTCTTTCCAAAAATGGCTCATAAAGATGGTGTCTCTGTCACTCACTATCACCTTAGGCATTCCATGGAGTTTGTACACAGTAGACATAAAGCATTGAGCTACAGAGCTGGCTGAATAGGGGTGCTTCAGAGCTGAAAAGTGTGTCATCTTGCTAAGCCTATCCACCACTACAAAGATTAATTCCTTCCCCTCAGATTTTGGTAGTCCAGTTATGAAGTCCATAGAGATTTCTTCCCATATCTTTTCAGGAATTGGTAGGGGTTGTAGCAACCCAGGAGTTGCAGAGGTCTCTCCTTTGTTTCTTTGACACACATCACACTCTTGAATGAATCTGTATACATCTGGTTTCATTCCCTTCCAATACATGCTTGATCTCAACCTGTGTAGGGTGTTTCTGATTCCAGAATGACCACCTTCTGAGGAAGAATGAAAGTGAGATAAGATCTTCTGTTTAAGGATGGTGTTATCTGCAACCACCCATTTCCCCTTTCTAGTCAAGGTGTTGTTCTGCCATTCATACTTAGAGTATTTGTCACTGTTCTGCTGTAATCCAGTGATGATCTTCTTCACTCTAGGATCTTGATCATAGAAACTCTGAATCTCTGATAATAGGTTGCTGTGAAGATCAGTTATAGTGCAGAGGGTAGCTGGTGGGAGGTCACACTGAGCATTATTTCTGGATAAACCATCAGCTACCACATTCTCCTTTCCCTTCTTGTATTCCACTGAGTAATCATATCCCATTAATTTCACTAACCATTTCTGCTGTGAAGGAGTAGATATCCTTTGCTCCAGTAAATACTTAAGACTCTGGTGATCAGTCTTAATGATGAAATGCTTACCAATTAGATAGGGCCTCCATTTTTGAATTGCAGTCACAAGAGCTAGCAATTCCTTCTCATAAGTTGACATGCCTTCTTGTAGTGTGGTGATAGTCTTACTCATATAGGCTATAGGTCTTCCCCTCTGCATCAGGACAGCTCCCAAACCTTTTCCACTTGCATCTGTCTCCACTATGAAATCCTGAGAAAAATCAGGAAGAGGTAGGACTGGAGTATTGATCATTGCCTCCTTAAGAGCTTCAAAGGCAATAGTTGCTTCCTCATTCCACTGAAAATTATCCTTCTTAAGCAGTTGAGTTAAGGGATGAGCTATCTTTCCATACCCCTTCACAAACCTCCTATAGTAGCCTGTCAAACCTAAGAAACCCCTGAGCCCTTTGATGTTCTTAGGAAGTGGCCAACTCTTCACAACTTCAATCTTGCTTGGATCTGTGCTAACTCCATCCCCTGAAATGATGTGACCAAGATAGTCCACTGTCTTGTTTGCAAAAACACACTTGCTTTTCTTAACAAAAAACTGATTCTCCTTCAGAGTGTTAAAGGTTTGAAATAGATGCTGTAGATGAGAATCCATGTCAGGGCTATATACTAGTATATCATCAAAGAATACTAGTATAAACTTCCTTAAGTAAGGTTGAAAAACCTTGTTCATCAGACCTTGGAAAGTTGAGGGAGCATTTGTTAGGCCAAAGGGCATAACCAGAAACTCAAAGTGTCCATGGTGTGTTCTGAATGCTGTTTTGTCAATGTCTTCTTCACACATCCTGATCTGGTGGTATCCAGATCTCAAATCAAGCTTAGTAAACACCTTAGCACCATGCAATTCATCCAAGAGCTCTTCTATAACAGGTATAGGAAACCTGTCTTTGATTGTGTGTTTGTTGAGTTCCCTATAGTCTATGCACATTCTCCAGCTTCCATCATTTTTCTTAACCATAACCACAGGGGAAGAGTGAGGACTGTTACTCTCCCTGATCACTCCAGCATCCAGCATCTCCTTGACCAGCTTTTCAATCTCATTTTTTTGTAGATTTGGATATTTGTAGGGCCTCACATTCACTGCTTTTGTACCTTCCTTCAAAGGTATTTTGTGATCATAATTCCTTTTAGGGGGTAAGGAAGTAGGTGCCTGGAATAGTTCCTCAAACTCATCCAACAATCCATCCACCCTATCATCAGTTATTCCCTCCAGTTTACATAAGCTGCCAGAACTGTAATCATCATGCTTGCCATCTTCTGAAACACCTTTGTCCTGAAATACTCCCACAAAACTAGTAGTCACTTGAGCTGATTTGTCCAGAATTTTGTTGATCTTCTTGTTGGACACTAATTTGATACTATTTGGTTGTTTTCCCCTCAGAATTATACTCTTTCCAGCAATAGAAAACACCATCTTAAGCTCCTTGAAGTTCCACTTAATGTCTCCTAGAGTAAACAACCATTGTATTCCCAGCACCATGTCACAGCCCCCAAGAGGAAGTAGCATTACATCAGTGGCAAATTCAATTCCTTGCATCTTCCAACAAAATTCTCTGCATATGTATCTGCTAGTAACCCTATGACCATCAGCAATAGAAACAGGAAATGGATCTGTCTCCTCCAACTTACACCCCAGGTGTTTAGCTATACTCTCATTAATGAAATTGTGAGTGCTTCCACAGTCAATAAGTATATTAATTGCCTTTCCTCTAACTGATCCAGTGATTCTCATAGTTTTGAAGTTTGGTACCCCTGTCATTGCACTTACTGAGATATGAGATTGTGGTTCCTCATATTAACATTCTTCTCCTACCTCTGTGACCTCAGCTGTTTGATCATTAGTTCCCTCATCAATTTTGTCATCTTCCTCCAGCATCTCCATGATATATATCTGTCTTCTCTTAGGGCATTGGTGATCCCTGGTATATTTTTCATCACACCAGAAGCATTGCCTCCTTGCTCTTCTTTCATCCATTTCTTGTGTTGATAGTCTCCTAGAGGGAATCACAGGATTAGTGGATCCTCTCCCTGATTGAATGGTGGTAGCAGGTCTGCTATAGCTAGAGACTCCCTTGTTTATACTCTGACTTGGTGCAGGAGAGTTGGTATATGATTTCTGACCAGTGTAAGTACTCTTCTGAGGTGTGAAAGGTACTCTACCAGAGGTGTTCAAAGGAACCACAGTTGTAGATCTCTTGTTTCCCATACTCAGGACCTGTTCCTGTAATTTAGCTAGGCAGACCACTTCTTGCAGTGTTTTTGGCTTAAACATTCTGACATGAACTGCTATTTCTGGCTTCAATCCACCTAGGAAACAACTCATAGCATAACCTTCAGGCAGCTCCAAACAATTAACAAGTTCATCATACTTATCCATATATTTAGAAATAGTTCCCTCTTGTTTCAAATTCACCAACTCAGCCATTGGATCCTCATACATTAGTGTACCAAACCTATCATTCAAGGCCCTCACATACCCCTCCCAATCTGGTAATTCCCTAGTTAATCTGGATTTGATAAACATTTGATGCCACTGCAGTGCCTTACCCTCTAGATGCACAGCAGCTATCTTCACCTTTGAGTGTGGTGGTGTCTCATCAATCTCAAAAAATTGCTCACAACGATATACCCACCCCCTCAGATCTGTACCATCAAACTTAGGAAACTCAATTTTAGAAAATTTAGTTGCATACCCATTCCCAGTTGCTCGAGCTGGATTTCTTCTATTGATGTTGGGATCCATCTCATGAGTGTGAGACTCATTCACATCCACCGTATGGTTGCCTGGGCTCTGCACCTTCTCCATGATTAGAGCTAACATGGTCTTCATCTCATTCATCGACTCATTGTGGATCTGCAATTGCTCTTTCATCATATCTACTTCTCTCCTTAGATCAGCACTCCTTGTACCTTCTGCCATGCTTGACCCACCCACAACGGAACTCAGGCCGCCGAGAATCGACGGCTCTGATACCAGTTGTTAGGAATCAATTCCAGTTACACCAATTTCAACACCAATCCAATACAATTGAACACAATAGAACTGATTTTTATTGCTGCAAAATGCTGAAAATTACAATAACAAAGGTATTCATAATGATCGTCTGGGACTCTCGAAGGAAGAAGGAAAATCCGGAGATCGATCCTAACTCACACGACTCAGCTAAGACCCGGAACTACTAATCGCATAAGCCTTCTACTGGATCTGGCAAAATATATATATGCGAAGAAGAGAGAGAGAAGGTGGTGGAGAGTGGTGTGGGAAGTGTGACAAAAACGTAATGTGAAGAAACGCGCTTTTACAAGTAAGTTGCAACTATGACTTATTCTAACTAATCTTGCCACGTGTCTTCATCTGCTGCCTTGAGTGCTAACGGCTAGTTTCCCAGCTAAGAAGGGAAGAAGTAGAAAGATTGCTCCTCTAATGGTGATGAACGGCGATGAGCGGCGAGAGACGGTGAACGGCGAAAGGCGATCGGCGGTGAACTGAACGGAAAATGATTGGGGCTCGTATTAGGGTATCACGTGTATACTCTTAAAGTATCACGTGTTTATTCACTAAAGGCATCAATTTTTTTTTCTATGTATATCACATGTATACTCTTAAGGTATCACGTGCTCATTCACTAAAGGTATCAATTTTTTTCTTCTATATGTATCATCTGTATACTCTTAAGGTATCACTTGGTATTATCATGTGTTAGTTCAGTAAATGTATCAATTATTTGTTCTAAAGGTATTAGGTTTATGTACTAAATGTATCACGTGTATATTATTAAAATATTAATTGTTCATTCAGTAAGGTATCAATTGTACGTTCTTAAAGTATCATTTATACTCTCTTGAGGTATTAGTTGCATGTTAGTGTTTATTCAATGAAATTATATTAGTTGGTTTTAGTTTATACTCTTAAGGTATCAGTTGTTTGCATTACAAGTATTACCTGTATACCCTTATATTTTTTTTGCTCAATCAAAAAAAAGTTTATTATAAAAGGAATATATTGAGTATGAAGAGTACCCAGTAAATACAAAATCACATTACATTACAAATCTCGAAAGAAATGCATAGAAAGGAGAGGCATCAGGGGCAAATCAAATTCCAAGACATCCTTTATGATTGACTAATCAATCTTGAAATTAAAAACAACAATTTTTGACCAATTTAACAACAAACTCCAAATACGTGTCTTGAGATCATCAATAAATTTGGATACCACAAACTCCTTATTGCTAAAAACAACCTCGTTTCTCCATTTCCAAATAAGCCACACAACTCCAAGCCAAATACTCTTAAAATATCACACAACTCCAACTATATACCCTTATATGTAAATATTACTTACATATTCTTAAGGTATTACTTATATACTCTTAAAATATCACTTATATACTATTATGGTATCACTTATATACTCACAATGTATCAAACCATAGAATGTAATATATGCGATTTTCATCATCTTCCTTCCAAAAAATATTTTGTAAATCAACTTTTTTTTTCAATATTTTTGCAAATACATTTAAAGAACTCAATTTTCACCATTTTATCAATAAAAGAGAAGAACATCAAGGAGAACAAGAAGATGAAAAGACAAATATTGCAATGAAGTATAAGAAGAAAATGATCAAATATCATGTGAAGAGAAAGAAGAAAATAACCCAATAGAAGATCAATAATGGTGAGAAGGAAATCGATGAGAATTAGATGTTGCAGGAAAATAACGCTTAATGTAGAGAAGAAACGGCTATCGCTGCATGCAGAAGAAGAAGAATGAAGAAACAAAGAAAAAGGAGAATGGAAAAGTAGAGAATAAGCTACAAAGCAGATAAAAAGGAGAATGGAGAAGTAGAAGAAGAATAATGAAGAAGCGATGGTGATCTTTGTTCAGAAGGAGAATTAAGATTATGGCACCGCACGTAGGGGTGTCAATACAGGCCGGCGGGCCAAACCCACTTTAACACACTTTTTTGCAAGCCTAAAATTACTCAACTCAACCCTTTATTTTTATTTGGCGGGGTAGATCGACCCAACGGGCTTGACTCGTTTTGACAACTCTAATCACACATAGTGGATGAGTGGAAAAAAAAATAAAAAAGAAAAAGAAAAAACATATATATGGATGAGTGGATAGGATCGTGTTGGGGGCATAGATCCTCTCAAGGATGAAAATATCGGTTTCAGTAGATATATCGGTACCTTAATTTTATGAAAATATCAATGGATATATCAGTTTCGGTGGAAATATCGATACATATATTTTCCCAATATTTACCGATATATACCGATATTTTCTGATATTTATCAATATTTTCCAATATTTACCGATATTTTCCAATATTTACTGATATATTCTCGATATATACCGATATTTTCCATATATTTTCCGATATTTTCCCTAGATTTATCGATATTTACCGATATATTCCCGATATTTTCCAATGTTTTTCAATATTTATAGATATTTCGCTGATATCACGAATTTTCCTATAATTTTTACCTGAAACCACAGATATCAAAATTGATATCGATATTTAGCCAATAATTATGAGTGACACTTGTGTGCCCCAGGGGTACGGTGCCCCATAATTAATCCGTATATAATGTTAAATATATACTCTATAGGTATTATGTATATACTCTTTCAGGTATCACATGTATACTTTTATATACATATGATACCTGTAGAGTATATTTATAATACCAAGAAATATAACACTTATAGAGTATATATATAACACCTGAAACACATATATATAACACCTAGATCTGTGCCCCTATATGCCCCAAAGGTATATAAGTTTTTGCCAATAATTATTGATATTTTATTTATTTTTATTCAAAAAATGAAAATATCGGTGATATATCGTTACAACCCATTTTTAGTTTCAATCTCATGAAAAAAAGGAAATATCGAAGATATATCGAAATATTTTTATCCTTGAATCTTCTTTATAAACAAATCCTTCTCTTTATTAATTGTTAAGATTTTTTTTAATTAAAAAAATAAAGAGAGAGAAGAGAAGAAAAGTGGCGTGTTTTTCGGATGGTATTGAACAGCCATTTCAATCAATTCAATTAGGAATTAGTTGTCGACTCAATTCGATTGACATTTAATAACAAGTTGCACATGCCTCACAATTAAATTCACCCTTTCGGATTAGTATAATCGATGAAGACTGATTTGATTTGATCACTCACTTTTTTTTAGTGTGACTTTGGCGTTTAATCATATAAATTTTAGAGTTAACAAATGTATTTTTTATTTTTTATATATTGTTTTTCATACTTACAAATTAATAAATAATAGCTACCTTTTTGCATATATTATGAAGTAAGAATATGATTGTTAACACATAAGCTCGATCGCTTAAACTTAATCCAATTGATTAAACATTACCATACATATAATAGGTTTGATTTAATTATTGGATCAATAATTAAAACTTTATTTACTACACAAAGATACATTCAAGATATTTTCAATATGAAACTTCATGTTGTTACATTATAAATGGAAAGTATTTGGGCAAATAGGCCACCTTTATTAGACTTGTAGTATACAAGTTTGGTATGCACTTGTGGGAAAACGTTAAAATGTTTGAATGGGTAGTTTTTAATAAGACTATCACTAATATATAATAATCTCATTTCCTCATTATATTAAAAGTAAAATAATATTTGATATTATACGTTAGTAGGTGTATACATATTAACGTCATAACGCGTGTACTATAGATGACTGAAATATATGATGATAAGCAAAAAAATCAGCTCTCAGACTCAAAGTATCTGTTAGAAAAACTAGTGTAGAAGTATTAATATAAAATAATTATAATTACCACAAATGAGTATTATATAATTTAATTTAATTCTGCAGAGAAAAATAAAATAAAAAAGAAATGGATGGGCAATGAGGAAGCATGGCATGATATGGACAAACATTGACCATGACGAATGTTAGTACACGTCACCACCTTTTATTTATTATTTTAATTTTCCCATTTTCTTTCTCTATTTTTTTAATTTAAAAAAAAAAAAAAGGTTAAAAAAGAGCAAATAAAAAAGAAAAGCGGCGGTTTATGGGAAAGAGATGAAAAGACTTTAGTGTAGCGCAGTTTTAATGTCTCCCCCCACCCCTACGCTAACACCTACGCCCACCCCCTCACACACGCTATCTCTCTCTATTTACTGTTTTCTCTTCCACGCGCCTAACCCCCCGTGTCATCTTCACTTCCAATAGATCTTTTTTCCTTTGTTTTTTACTTTAAAATCTAAATGTTTATTTTTCTATAAATATAAGTATTTCATACGTGAAAACGTTCGTGAGAAAGTTAATCCATAACCATAATTAGCAATTTATATAAAAAATTGTTGGTATGTGTTCAATGATAATAAAAAGTCGTCTCACTAAAACTATCCGTAAAACCGTTTCACATGAGTTTATTTTATACTCTCAAAGATGGAACTTCACTTTTGTTTATTTACACATACACCAAAACTAATATGAAATGTCTCGTGATTTTAAATTTATGCGATGAAATTTCATTCTCCATGAAATTATTTATATTTGATTTTGAGTTAATTTATCTTATAAAATCTAACAAAACTAAATACTAAGTTATAACCTGGTATTATAAAAGAGTTTTATTTTTAAGGTTGATTTGGATAGGTGGATTTGAAATTCATGATAGCAAATCCATTGGTGTTTGGATGGATGTGAATTTGAATCCATGTTTTTCATTTTGAGCGAATTTTAGAGTCATTTTGTCGAATTTTAAATTCACTCCAGCTTGAATGGATGTCAAATTCTAAAGTTCAAATCACTCCATTCAAACGGAGATGTAGATAATATATTATTGACAAAAAAAATTATGCATCAGGTGCATGACACGCCCCCACGCGCTGAAGCTCACTCATGTTCGCTCAAATAGACCTACATTTATGTATAGTTAGACCTACCTTTGTGTTATTTTAGACCTACCTTATGTTGGTAGATCTAACATAACACAAATGTAGGTTTAACTATACATAAAAGCATGTCTAATACAACGTAACGGTACATGTGGACAATCAAGAGTTTTTTTTTTTTAATTAAAGTATGAAATTTGGGTAGAATGATAGACTTAACATAACATAAAAGTAGGTATAATATAACGTAAAGGTAGATTTAACATAACGTAGTGGTAGGTGTCAAAATTCAAAAAGTAAGCGCAAAAAACAAAAAAAACAAAAAAATCTAGGCAGATAGATAGGTTTAACACAGCGCAAATGTATGTCTAACATAACGTCAAGATATGTCTAACATAACCTATTGGTAGGTGCAAAATTTCAAAAATTAGGCGAAAAAGAAGAAGAGAAAAGCGGGGCCCCCTGACCCGGATCCGACTAAGGTGGATCCATGCACCTGATTCATAAAAAACTTACTCTATGTTATTTTGGATATTATATACTATTTAATCTAAAGTTGCTGAGAAAACACTTTAGATATGAACATTTTCTCATCAAAAAAATGTTGTATAAATTTTTAGACTTGCTTTTAAGATATTGAACGAATTATAGTCATTCATGTGACCTAAATCAATTACCTGAATTTGTTTGATACTTTAAAAAATGCATCAAATTCAAAATTCATACGTAAAAATATAACATTCCAAAAATATATACCAAAATATGTAAAATTGAGTATAGGTAGATAAAAAACATTTTTAACTAAGTCGAGAAATATAATGTTTCTATTCATAGAATTGGTTTCTTACCACGATCTCATGAAACTTGTGCAATGTTAATTATGAGTTGACTTAAACAGTTAAACATAACAAATAGTCCAAAAATTAGGTTCATATTGCTGTTCTTGAAATTGATCAATCATGTGAATAGCTAGCTAGGCTCGAGCTACATAGATAGACATTCAACGAGCTAAGCTAATAGGGGCGTTAAAGAAGTTAGTCACAGATTCTTGACTAAATTATTTTAATAAAAGAAAGATATAAACATCTTAATTATATTAATTAGCTGCCAATTCAATAATTATTTCCAAATTCAATCTTTTTGCATAGTTAGTAGGGGACATAGACTTTTACATATTACATATACTATAATTTAAAAGCCTAGACTTATAAACTAGGGTTGAGTATATAATTAAAATTAGCCTAATCCAATAATTGCTCTACTTAGCCTACAAGTAATTAAAATGATGCCAAATTTATACAAGTCACATGACCTCCTCAATGTGAGAATTACTTAATTATAGTTGTATATAATAGGAGTATATAATTTCAAAGATTGATCCCATGAAAAACTACTTAATTTGGTTGGTCATTAATTTAGTATGCTAATTTAATGCGGTTATTGTGGTAATATAATAATTAAAAACTTTTATAGACTATACCTTCATTAAAAAAAGAAATTAGTGCTATTATCTCACAAGGAATGAATTAATTTCCATTCGTTTTATGGTTGGTCTTGTCTTTAATATTACGATTATGATGTGATGTGTTGCATATGAGAGACATATATATTCATATAATATACACATGGTCACATGCATGCTTATATAACTAAAGACGTATATATCTAGTGCTAGTAATTTTATTCAATTAATGGTTGCTCACAATTGTGTCTGCCTATAGATATGTATAAAAATCACTCAAAACACAAAATTTCATTATTTGCATAATTACAATTTAAAGGGATTTGAGTAAGTCAAATTATTTTAGTAAGTCTAATGAAAATTAGTAGATCGTTTCATAAATTGAATTAATCCACAACTCACTCACGTGAACATGAGTTTCATTTGCTACTCACTCAAACTATTGGCGACCCTTTTTGGTAATTCGACAATAATAACAAAAGAGAGTTATGAAAAGAAAGAGTAGAGTGGGTGATGGTGGAGTGAAGAAAAAGTGTGGTACAGCGGAGATCTAGTGCATGAGGCTAGAGAGAGAAAAGGCGAGGAGAGAGAAAGGAGGGGGGGGGGGGGGCAGTGCTGTATTTTTGTAAACTCGAAAGACGAGGCAGACCTCGAGCCCACCGCTCTCTCTGCACTGTCTCTCTTTCTTTCTATGTATAGAGAGAGAAAGTAGGGGGGAGAGAGAGAAACAGCGGGTGTATATATCCCGCGATTTTCTCCGCCGTACCAAATTGTCCCTCTCTCTCTCTCTCTCTCTCTCTTCCTATTCTTCTCCGCTTCCCACGCGCTATTCCTATTCCCATCATTTTCAACTATTCTCTCCTTTTTCTATCTCTTCACTTCACTCTATCCTTTTTTTTCTTTCTTATTAATCACAATTTTTTGTTGGGCTTTATTTAATTTAATTGCTTTGGTGTTTTTTTTTAAATTTAATTGCTTTGGTGTTAGATTTGAGTTTTACTCTTTTGAAACCATACTTATCAATACTTTCAAAAAATTAAGATTGGATTAATGGTATCAAAATAAAACCGAATGAATATTTGTGAATTTACACTTTATACACAAACAACTTTCATTTTTAGCATTTAGAGTCCCATCCTACCACTTTTTTGTAAGAATTTGACATTTTTTTTTGTCTTCTTGCATTTATCTTTTCCAAACTTTGCTTTTTACCTCCCCATATGAGTTAAGACTTATTCCTAGTTTAGATCCAGATAAAACGTAGTGATTGAGATATTATTTTGTGTATGGAGCATAATCTTTCACAATTACATAAAACAATGGAAACGGTACATAAAAAAGGAAAAGAAAATTATCGGTTCTAACCGAATCCATATAGAAATCAAAATCGATAACCCACAAATTGGGTTTCGATTAGACCCCCTCAGTTTCTGAACCGCTAGTTCAGAATCAAAATCGAAGATTCCAACCAATATGACACTTCTAATCACGAATGTAGAGTCGGTTTCATATACATGATTTGTGAGATAATTTAACATTTCGAAAAGAAAAAAAATTGGATTGTTATTTTTTTATCTTAAACTATAGGATATAATAAGCAGTGTATTTTTATTTGCATTGGTTGATTTTTTTGGGTTTAGTAAAAGATATTTGGATTCTCAATCTGAAAGTATATGGCTGAATGTCTGCAAGTGTGTGCATGGCAAGTTGCTGTGTTGATGTGCATGGATGTTCAAAAATTTGACTAAGTGTGGAAAAGGAAGAAGAAACAGGGTTTTTCTTTTCTTAAGTATTTTAGCACTAACATTTTGTATTTCAGGTGTTAGGAAGAAGCGTGGGTTTTACTTAAAGAAGCGCACACGCGCTTTGCCATGTCAGTTGTTCCAAAGCTTCGGATAAAAACGAGTTTTCACTTACTAAGGTGTGCTTGTTTTCTTTGGTGTAAAGTCACTGCTTAGAAGAGCCAATCATTCATTGCCAAGTCAGCTCAAGAAACGGTTAATTCAGTTGGGAAGCTCAAAGAGAGAGAGTTTCAAGAAATAGGGTGCGAGAGATGCTATCTTTCAAGAAGTTGCCATAATTCATTAGAGATCCGTTTGAGTTGATTCTTTTGCGCCTTAAAGTGTATATATAATAGTTTATAGTGTAATTGAAAACACAAGTTTTCATTAAGTATTGAGAGAGATCTAGAGCGATAAAGTTAGCTAGTTGTGAGAGTTTTTCTGCAATTTTGTTGCAGATTTGAAGTTGTATTTTGTTCTTGATTTCTTCAATAAAGAATCCCTCCCTTCGTTGCCCCGTGGATGTAAGCTATTCAGCTGAACCACGTAATCTCTGGTGTTGATTTCTCAGTTTGAATTATCTACATTGTTGTTTGATAGATTGGTTTGAATTTAGTTAGTGAATCTTCTAAGTTCTAGGGCTTTTGCATTGGAAATCCTAACAGTTTTTGACGCCGTCTGTGGGAAGATTGCTCGGTGAAGATGGCCACTGCTAGATTTGATGTAGAGAAGTTCAATGGCAAGGGAGATTTTGGCTTGTGGAGAGTGAAGATGAGAGCTCTTCTGGTGCAACAGGGATTGGTCTTAGCCTTGCAGGATCCTAGTGCGTTTCCTGAAACCATGACTACTCAAGAGAAGCTATAGATCCAGGAAAGAGCTCACAGTGCTCTCATTCTCAGTCTTGGAGACAAGGTACTTAGAGAAGTGGCTAAAGAAGATACAACTCTTGCAGTTTGGCAGAAATTAGAGAGCTTGTATATGGTCAAAACTATAGCTAATAGGCTATATATGAAGAAAGAGCTCTATGCCTTTAAGATGTCAGAGGATAAATCTATTCTTGATCAACTGGAGGAACTCAATAAAGTTTTGGATGATCTAGAAGACATAGAGGTGGATCTCATGGAAGAAGATAAAGCACTCATGCTGTTGAGTGCTCTCCTAAAGAGTTATGAGCATTTCATAGATTCAATTCTTTATGGCAGACAACATTCCATCACCCTTGAAGAAGTAGTAGTGGCTTTGAAAACCAAAGATCTGTCCTAGAACTCAGAGATGTAGACCAAGAATGTAGCTGAAGGTCTAGCCATTAAGCAAGGGAACAACAAGAAGAAGTTTCAGAAAAAGGGATCCACTCAAAGCCAAGGAAATAAGCCAGATCAAAGCCAAGTTTCCACTACTGATAAGAAAGAAAATAGGTGCTTCCATTGTCACAAGCCTGACCAGACAAAAAAGGATTGCATTAAGTACAAGCAATTCCTTAAAAGCAAAGGTCAAGCTCCTCAGAATCAGGACAAATCAAACCACTGATGCAGCTGCCTCCAATCAAGGTTATGAGTCTGCTGAAGTATTAGCTATCACAGCCACTGAAGTAAATTCAGAATGGATCCTAGATTCAGGATGTTTATTTCATATGACTCCAATTAAAGATTGCTTTCAAGAACATGTTTTAGAAGATTCTGGGATAGTTATGCTTGGCAATGATCACAGCTGCAAAGTTAAGGGAATTGGTTCTATTGCTCTTAGAATGCATGATGGGGTGGTGAGAATTCTATCTCAAGTCAGATTTGTTCCAGACTTGAAAAGGAATTTAGTCTCTTTGGGCATATTAGACACTCAGGGCTATAAATTTCATTATGAGGCAAGAGTTCTCTCAGTGTCTAAGTCTGATACTCAAGAGAAATGAATTGTATTTTCTGATTGGAGAGGTCTATCAGGGATCTGTAAACTCAGCTCAAGAGATGGATAGGACCAGTTTATGGCACAAGAGACTTGGGCATATGAGTGAAAAAAGATTGCTGGAATTGGCAAAGCAAAAGGTGTTTGGAAGGGACAAGATCACCAAGCTGCACATGTGTGATTACTGTGTCTTAGGAAAGAACAAGAGGCTACCCTTCAAATCAGGCATACATGTATCTAAAGAGCCTTTGGAGTACATCCATTCAGACCTCTGGGGGCCTGCAAGAACACAAACTAAAAGTGGTGGAAGATATTTTATTTCTTTGATTGATGATCACAACAGTAAGGTTAGGGTATACATTCTCAAAACTAAGGATGAAGCTTTCAGAACCTTTAAGGAATGACTAATTGAGGTGGAGAACATCTCAGGAAGGAAGGTAAATACCTAAGAACAGATAATGGACTTGAATTCACCTCAAAAGAGTTCAATTCATTTTGTAGAGAGAAAGGGATTGTGAGGCATAAAACAGTTCCTGGAACTCCTCAGCAAAATGGACTTGCTGAGAGGATGAACCAGACCATTTTAAATAAAGTGAGATGCATGTTGATCAGCTCAGGTTTGACAAAGTGTTTTTGGGGTGAAACAGTAGCCACATCAGTTTACTTGATTAATAGAAGTCCATCATCAGCCATTGATTTTAAAACTCACTACTACAAAATTGCCCTTACATGACATCAAAAAATGTCCTAATAGACTATGTAATAATACATTTAACCTATTAAGACACTTCCTACAAGTGTCTTGTATTCTAATGTAGCAATAGATTAAATGCATTGAAAGAAACCCTATTGATACACTTAGAAATGCCTTTAAAAGATTTATGATAAGACACTTCAAAGTGTTTTAATAGATTATCTACAATGTCATTTAAAAGTGCCTTCTAAAATATTACATAATATTATTTATTTGTTAAATAAAGTTTAAAAACACTATGAAATTAATGTCACTAAATAAATTTCATATTGACATTCATACATATTATAATAGATTATTTTATAAATCTCTTTCAAGTTTATAATCAGAATTAACATTTATATTTATTTATAATGTTTTCTACGACTTACAATTTAATTTTACATTTCGTTAATTATCTTTTTGATGCTTGAACATAATTTTTTTTCCATAATACATGTTTATATAAATACTTATATAATATTTTTAATATAATGCAAAGTTGGATATAAAAGCTGAACTTTCATATCAAAAATCTCGAAGTCATTCAACTGAATTGAACAATTAAAAAACATTAAATGTACAAGTTTAAGAAAAATTATACTTTTGATAAATATTGAACAACATTAAATCTAGCTAATATACAAATCAAAAGCAAACTCAAGCATCACCATCAAGTTTGAATCTCTGAACTTCCTTGATATTAATCCATGGCTTCATCTTCACCTTTACCTTGTACACTTTATTTTTGCCTCTGCTAACGTTGATTGCCTCCTTTAAACTTCAAAAATAAGCATATTCTGAAACAATTGTGGTTCTTCTTCCAAGTAGCAACGCCAAATCAAGTGAAACTCCTAAGTTTTTTAATATAATCATTAGAGAAACAAGAATCATATGGTGGAAGAAGATGATGAATAAAACAACACTTAAAAGAATTGCGCGAATCCATGATTTGCTCCAATAATCTAGAAAATCTAAAGAAAAAAACTTGAAATAATAGAACTTTACACATGAACATCACTACAAAAAATTCAATAAAATATTTAAACAGTCAAACCTTAAAATAGATTCAAAGCTTTAAAAAGATACTTACAAACTGAAATTGAATGCATATTGAATCAAACCTGATATATCAAAAAGAAGATCCAAAACAATTTATACACTATAAATGCAAATATAAACAATAACATTTGAGTAGGACTTATGTGCACCGGGGGCACGGATCCAGGATCCGTGCCCCCAACCCGACCCGACCCGCCCCTATTAATTCAAAATTTTTTTTTCTTCTTCTTCTTCTTCTTGCTCTTCTTCTTCTTCTTCAGCAGCACATTTTTTCTCTTCTTCTTCCTCTTCTTCTTCTTCTTCTTCTTCTTCTTCAACCCAATCTGCTTCCTTCTTCTTCTTCTTCTCCTTCTTTTTCAACCCTTCTTCTTCTTCTTCTTCTTCCTCTTCTTCTTCTTCTTCTTCAACCCGATCTGAAAACATATACATACATACATACATATGGGGAATCATTTATGGGGTTAAGGAGGAAGGAACCCAACCTTTGTCTATCAAATCCTCATTTTCCGATTAATAAGGGAGGATATTTTGCTGTTAACCCTAGCTCACCATTGATGCTTCCACTAGTTTTGTGTTCTAATTTTTTCAGATTTCAAATTTTCTATTTCATCTTTATTGTTCTTTTATCTTCATTAAGGTTTATATATTTAGGATTGTAGATATATGTAATTTGATATGCAACTTTGTTGGTTATTGAATGAAGGTATAAAATTGTAGAAATATGATTGAGTAGTATGAATTTGCAGAAAATTTGGGGAAGAAGATGATAAAATCGCATTTTACAATCTATTATTTATATATACATATCACTTAATCTTAAGAACAGACATTTAACACCTAAAAAGTATATATATAACACCTATAGAGTATATATTAAACATATCAGACATATAATATGAAAATATTCTAAAAGTATTACAAATATACTATATAGGTGATATAAGATCACATGCATCTATAAGATATAATAAATACAATTCCTTTAGATGTTATGAAAATATTTTAAAGGTATTACAAAGATACTCTATAGGTGATATAAAATTACATGCATCTATGATATATAATAAACACAATTCCTTCAGGTATTATGAAAATATTATAACACCTAAAGAACATACATATAACACTTATAGAGTATATATATGACACCCATCATTCAATCACATAGTATGAAATCTTCTTTATATGTGATACCTCAAGAACATACATATAACACATAAAGAGTATATATATAACTCATATAGAGTATACATATAACATCTATCATTGAATCACATAATATGAATTCTTCTATATATGTAATACCTCAAGAACATAGATGTAACACCTAAGGAGTATATATATAACACCTATAGAGTATAACTATAACACCTATCATTGAATCATATAATATAACTATAACACCTACAGAGTACATATATAACACATATAGAGTACATATATAACACCTATGACTGAATCATATAGTGTGAAATCTGGTGTGCGTGGGCGCACACCATATCAGGTGGGGGTGCGCGTGGGGGCGCGTGGGCGCGCCTGGGTGCGGCCCACGCGCCGGGTCAGGTCAGGGGCACGGATCTAGGATCCGTGCCACAGGTGCATATAAGTTTTGTTCATAACATTTTGTGTATTATTTTCGAAATTTCTTTTTAATGACTTCGTTGAGTGGGGGAGTGGAGGTTGAGGGTTTCATGTGCCGTGATTTTCTCACTTTTAGTGGATCTTTTACATTTCCCTATTTTTAAAAAATATTTTAGTAATTATTAATTTAAAAATAGAAAAATATAAGTAACTAAAATCTTTTAAGGCATTTTACTTTAGTGTCTTAATACTAATATTATTATATTTAATTGTTAAAATATTAATACTATCGAAAGTGTCATAATAGGTATTTATATAAGACATGTAATTTATAAGTGCCTTAATAATATTATTATAATTGTAGTCATAGTGCCTTAATAGGTATCAATCAATAAAATGCCTCAAATGAGCCCCTTTCAAGACATGAAGTTTTAAATGTCACAAAATTAATGTAGTAATAGGTAATTTTTCTACTAGTGACTCCTGAGGAAAAGTGGAGTGGAGTTCCTGCAAATTACAGTGGTCTCAGAGTGTTTGGCTGCCTAGCATATACTCACATCAATTAAGACAAGTTAGAACCAAGAGCCTTGAAGTGTGTTTTCTTAGGCTATCCTAAAGAGATCAAAGGTTACAGATTTTGGTGTTTTTTGAAAAGGATCATCAAAGATGTCTAGTGTGCAAATATGTAGTGTTTGATGAAAATAAGATGCCAATGAAGAAGGATGAGTCAAGTACTGATGAACCATCTGGAAAAGAGGAGGAATCTCAGCATGAGGTGGGGCCTTTCACCATAAATCAGAAGAAGAAGAAGATGAAGCTGAAGCTGATGGAATTCAGAATCAATTGGCTAACTATCAATTAGTTAGAGATAGATCCAGGAGAGCAATAAAACCACCTTCTAGACTTGGTTATGCTGACAATGTTTCTTTTGCTTTGCTTGCAGCTCAGGAAGTGGAAAGCTCATAGCCTGGATCATACAAAGAAGCTATATCATGTTCAGAAAAGGAGCATTGGATAGTTGCAATCCAAGAAGAACTTTGTTCACTTGACAAGAATAAGACATGACAGATAGTGGATAAGCCTGCAAAGAAGAAGCTTGTAGGTTGCAAATGGATTTTCAGGAAGAAAGTGGAAGTTGCCAAAGAAAATAAAATCAGATTCAAAGCAAGACTTGTGGCCAAAGGATTCACACAAAAGGAGGGAATAGATTATGCTGGAATTTTCTCTCCAGTTGTCAAGCATTGTTCCATAAGGTTACTCTTAACTATGGTGGCTCAATTCAGGATGGTTCTACACCAAATGGATGTCACCACTGCATTCCTTCATGGTGAACTGAAGTAGCAAATATACATGGCAATTCCAGAAGGTCTTCATGTCAATAGAAGTGAGAACAAAACATGCTTGCTGAAGAAATCACTCTATGGCCTTAAACAGTCACAAAGGCAATGATATTTGAGGTTTGATCACTTTATGCTTAAGTCTAAATTCATTAGAAGTAAGTATGATCACTGTGTTTACTTCAAGCATGAACATAATGCACATACTTTTCTACTCTTGTATGTTGATGATATGCTTATTGCTAGTACTTTTAACTCTTGTTTGCATGAAGTGAAATCTCTTTTGAAATCAGAATTTGACATGAAAGACTTGGGAAAGACCAAAAGAATGCTTGGCATGGATATAAGTTTTAGTGAGGAAACAAGAGAGGTGTTCTTTGATCTAAATGATTATCTGAAAAAGGTATTAATCACATATCAGATGAATCAAGCTAAGTGCTCTAGTGTTCCTTTGAGTCAAAATATTAAGCTCTCCAAGGAACAGGAGCCCAAACAGCAACATGAATTGGACAGAATGCTGAGGATACCATATGCAAATGCTGTTGGAAGCTTGATGTATGCCATGGTATGTTGCAGGCCTGATCTTGCACATGCCATGAGTGTAATCAGCAGGTACATGTCCAATCCAGGCCTTGCTCACTGGGAAGCTGTTAAGTGTGTGATGAAGTACTTAAATGGATCTTTAGACAAAGGCTTATGTTTCAGACAAAAGTCAAAGTTAAAGGTTCCAATAAAGGGCTTTGTGGATTCAGACTATGTAGCTAATATTGACACAAGGAAGTCCTTGACAAGTTTTGTGTTTACTTTGTTTGGGACTGCAATAAGCTATAAGTCAACTCACCAACATGTTGTAGCTTTGTCAACTACGGAATTAGAGTTCATTGCAGTAACTGAGGCTGCTAAGGAAGCTACATGGTTAAAAGGAATTCTAAATGAGTCTAGCATAAGTCAAGGTTGCATCACTGTCTATTGTGACAACAATAGTGCCATTCATCTTACCAAACATCCAGGTTATCGTGAAAGGACTAAGCATATAGATGTTAGGTTGTATTTCATCAGAGATATGATTGAGCAAGGTGAAGTTCAAGTGGAGAAGATTGCCACTGAAGAGAATGCAACTGATGCATTCACAAAAGCTTTACCTACAACAAAGTTTGAGCTATGTATGGAGTTAATAGGGCTTAGGGGAAAGGCTGGAACTAAAGGCACTTAAAGCTTAAAGAAGTCTTGCAAATAGTTCAAGCCATAAGGTGGAGAATTGAAAGTATATGGCTGAATGTCTGCAAGTGTGTGCATGGCAAGTTGCTGTGTTACTGTGCATGGATGTTAAAAAATTCGACTAAGTGTGGAAAAGGAAGAAGAAATGGGTTTTTATTTTCTTAAGTATTTTAGCACTAACGTTTGTATTTCAGGTGTTAGGAAGAAGCGTGGGTTTTACTTAAAGAAGCGCACGTGCACTTTACCACATCAGCTGTTCCAAAGCTTCGAATAAAAATGGGTTTTCATTTACTAAGGCGTGCTTGTTTTCTTTGGTGTAAAGTTGTTGCTTAGAAGAGCCAATCATTCATTGCCAAGTCAGCTCAAGAAACGGTTAATTCAGTTGGGAAGCTCAGAGGAGGGAGAGTTTCAAGAAATAGAGTGCGAGAGATGCTATCTTTCAAGAAGTTGCCAAAATTCGTTAGAGATCCGTTTGAGTTGATTCTTTTTACACCTTAAAGTGTATATATAGTAGTTTACAGTATAATTGAAAACACAAGTTTTAATTAAGTATTGAGAGAGATCTAGAGCGATAAAGTTAGCTAGTTGTGAGAGTTTTTCTGCAATTTTGTTGCAAATTTGAAGTTGTATTTTGTTCTTGATTTCTTCAATAAAGAATCTCTCCCTTCGTTGCCCCGTGGATATAAGCTATTCAGCTGAACCACGTAATCTCTGGTGTTGATTTCTCAGTTTGAATTATCTACATTGTTGTTTGATCGATTGGTTTGGATTTAGTTAGTGGATCTTCAAAGTTCTAGTTTTTTTGCATTGGAAATCCTAACATAATCCTTCAACAGTAAGGATTCCTACCTAAATACCTAAAATCTGAATACCTAAAATACGTGTTAACAGAATACATGTGTTCCTTAAAAAATGGAGTAATACATAGTGAATGAGATACGAAAGCTTGTCACAGAAGTTAGACTATTTTTGTGAGATGAAATAACTTTGCAAGTGGTTATAGTTCTCCTGATAAAATGAATTTCAAACTTTATATAATGAGAAGGACTTATGTGCACCTGGGGCACGGATCCAAGGATTCGTGCCCCCAACCCGCTCCGACCCGACTCGGTTACAAAATGGGTATATATATATATATATTAATTAATTTTTATTTCTTTCTTTCTTATATGAGCATCTTCTCTCTTCCTTTCTTCTTTTTTTCAGAAACCCTAATTTTCTTCTTCTTCTTCTTCTTCTTCTTCTTTCATGGGCAATACTAATAATCCTCGATTGTTTCATTACAAAGTCTCTTTCGCTAACAAAGTCCAAGGAAGAAAGAAACCTAGCTACATATTTCATTACATCTTTCAAAGAAAACAGATTGTTTCAGATTCTTGAGCGTCGGGTTCTAAGAGAAGGCAGTTTCGAGCAGCTGCAAGCCATTGATGGTCTAGTGAAGAGATGCCTCAACTTGAAGAGCGATGACCGACCCACCATGAAAAAAGTTGCAATGGAGTTAGAAGGAGTGAGAAGATTTACAAAGCATCCATGGATTCAACAAGAAAACATGGAAGAAAATGAGATATAAGGTGTTTGGGAAAGAACACTGCCCCCATGAACTCGAGGATACTGGAAAGCGGATTGCTGAAAAATGCAGAGGACTTCCCCTTGCACTTCTTGTAATTGCTGGAGTCCTCTCGAAGGTCGGTCAAACATTGGAAACTTGGTACATAGTTGCAGGAAATATTAATGAAGCTGTGAATACGAGTGATGAGCCTTTTGCCCTTTCAATGATTTTCTTGATGAAGATATCGGAGTTTGACCTGGGTGTTGTAGAGTTACACCTAACATTTAACTCAAAACTTTATGTCCATCTCTTTAGACTTGTATACAAGATGCAACTGAATATTCAGAACCATTGATTCGATGTTCTGTTTATTTGATCCATTCAATTTTAAGAACAAACATTTAACACCTAAAAAGTATATATATATATATATATATATATATATAACACCTATAGAGTATATATTAAACATATCAGATATATAATATGAAAATATTCTAAAGGTATTACAAATATACTATATACGTGATATAAGTTCACATGCATCTATAAGATATAATAAATACAATTCCTTCAGATGTTATGAACATATTTTAAAGGTATTACAAAGATACTCTATAGGTGATATAAAATTACATGCATCTATGATATATAATAAACACAATTCCTTCAGGTGCTATGAAAATATTATAACACCTAAAGAACATACATATAACACTTATAGAGTATATATATGACACCTATCATTTAATCACATAATATGAAATCTTCTTTATATGTGATACCTCAAGAACATACATATAACACATAAAGAGTATATATATAACTCATATAGAGTATACATATAACATCTATCACTGAATCACATAATATGAAATCTTATATATATGTAATACCTCAAGAACATAGATATAACACCTAAGGAGTATATATATAACACCTATAGAGTATAACTATAACACCTATCACTGAATCATATAATATAACTATAACACCTACAGAGTACATATATAACACCTATAGAGTACATATATAACACCTATCACTGAATCACATAGTATGAAATCTGGTGTGCGTGAGCGCACACCAGATCAGGTGGGGGTGCGCGTGGGGGCACTTGGGCGGGCTTGGGTGCGGTCCACGCACCGGGTCAGGTCTAAATCTGTGCCACAGGTACATATAAGTTTTGTTCTTATATAATACGTATCACCACTATTATTTTATCAACTATTAAGATTGTAACTTAAACTTTCATGGAATAGAAATAGAATTAATGGGTAAATGATTAAAATTAATATGAATAAATATCGTAAATTGAGGCGGAGTGAATAGAAATGTGATCGGAACTCAATACATAATATCATGTATATATGTATGCAATAAGAATACATAATACATGGGATATATATGAATGACTGACTATTCACGTATTTGTGGTGTTATGGACTATAATCTCATTCCATCATACCAATCCATTCCGTCAAAAAATATTTGGTTATATTGTAATAAACGTGCTAGAAATGTCAAATATTAAGCTTTGTTTGGAAGAAAAGGATGGGAAAATGAATCTTATAAAACAAACTGAAAGTTTTATTTAGTTTTAGGTTCATTTAAATTCATTGATTCCTTCTCAACAGTCCTATTATTTGGGCTTTTCAGATTCATTGGGCCTCAAGGGATTCGTTGAACTTTGGCTGTCATCCAATCTGCAAACTTTTGGGCCTAGTTCAGAAACTAAGCCTTAAAACAGCTGCAGTTTTAATTAGATGTTGATGTCGAATACACACAAAGGGCAATCATTTTAAAGTTGAATTTCCCATTATTAATTAGGTAGGTGTTTGATGAGACCGTTTTAAATGAGATTTTATGTATGATAGAGTTTATGTGGATCGATAAGACGGATTAATCGATTTAATATGATCAATACAGATCTCATATGAGATCATTAAAATTTTTTGTCTCACATAAGATCTAATGTTCTGATGTGAGTTTTTTCGTTATTTATGAGTAATTGAATTACAACAAACAATATTAATTACACGAAAACATATGCTTTCACAAAAATATAAATTAATCGAAGAGTAAAGAGTTCAATAATAATAGTCACTTTAGTGAATATAACTAACTAAATATTCAACAACAATTCAATGAAGTTAACAAAATTATAAATCAAGTGAATTTTTACGAATAACTTGCTTATTGTTTTCATTCGTGGTCTCAACAATTAACTTGGACCAGATGGAAAGCCCAATATAATATTAGGTCAACCAGAATTTGACTTGGGTTCCAAGAAATTAGGCCAACAAGACCTAACTAATACTACCTCTGTCCCGGTTAAATGTGCCTACTTTGACAGACACGGATCCTAAGGAAAAACTGTTGACTTTGATTGGATGTGTTATTTTAATATTTTTGAGTGGCAATTTTGTAATTTAAAGGTATAATTTGAGTGCAAAAGTTGTAAAATGAAAGAAATGGGGGGTAAGAGAGTAAAAAATTTTTTGCCATTTTTTGGCTGGCAGTTTTAGGTGGGACAAACAATAATGGAAAGTAGACAGTTTTAAGTGGGACGGAGGGAGTATGAGACAATATATAGCACCAATACTAGTTCTATCCTTAAAAAAATTCTTCTTTTTTTCTTTTAACTCATAAATATGATAAACAGGTAGTACATTTAAGTAGAGTGAAATATGATCCCAGCATGAACCCTTTTGATAGTTCCTTATAACATTATTTTATTTATTTTTTGAAATTATTTTTTATTATTTATGATCTATGAATTTTGATGAAGTTAGATCCTACTTTGCTGAATTATTTATATTCCTATGGCTAGAAATTAGATTGTGATCCCTAATTGTTGCAATAACCGATATTTTATGAGAGAAACATGAATTCAAATTGAGCCAATTAAGCAAACATTACGTATCCACTGTTCGGCTTAACCTATGGTCCTGAATTTTAATATTAATGTTGGTAAACCCATGGCTCATTCATTTTTAATTCAATTGTAATAATTAAAAATTACATAACTTAAAAAAGTACATCATAATGGGATATGAAATAAGTACTTTGGAGAGCCCGTGGGATCCAAATTGACTGTCAGGTCAGAAATTGTTTTAATGATTTGTCAATTAATTTGGACTTCCATACAATTTAGCGGTTCTGTGCTTCAACATTTCTAAGATTTCGAAATCCCCAAGTTAGTTAGGGAGGGGTACTTTATTTTTTTTGTAGAGGAGAGTACAAGAGAGAAATATCAAAATATACGTAATAAAAAACGCAAAAACTCATATGAGATCGTCTCACGGATCCCCTTCCATGAGACGGATCTATTTGACTCACTTTGACTTTGACCAAGCCCAACAAATCCCAGCCCATCCTACATAACCTATCCCATAGTTGAAGCCCAAACAATAATTCAGCCAAATTATACCAAGTTTTAACCCAAATCTGTTTAGAAGATAATCATTCTCGTCACACCCACGTCGCACCGTCGTTGCCACCATCGCTCATCTTCGGTGTCTTGGCAGCCTTCGCCTCTTTCATCGTCGTTGTCTTGTAAGTTTTCGTTGTCATTTGATCTCTACTCCATACCCTGGTCACTCTAAAGAAACATTGATCTGCTTCATAATTTGTTTTATATAATCGTGAAATTATGGGCTTTTGGTGTAATTGAGGAATAATTTGTTTGGTTCTTTGGGTTCGCTGAATTTGGTTGCTTCGATTTTTTCTTGGAGTGAAATGTTTTTATGGTGAATTTAATTAATTCCTTTTGTGAATTAATGTTGTGTTCATTTTTCCGATGGGTTATAATTGTGGATTGTGTGAATTAAATATGATGTGGATGGTTGAGAATGATGATGAGAGGAGGAGAGGAAGTTGAAAATGGGAATGACTGATCCATTATTGTACAGTTGGAAGCTGCTACCAATGGTGATGAGCAGCAACAATGAGGAGATATCTTCATGTTCATGTTGCATCAAAAACCCTAATGATCTCCTTTAATGGAACCACTATCCCAATATTAATCATGGTCATGAGAAGGGAGTGGCAGTGGTATATTAATCATCATGATTATGAGAAGGGAGTGACAATGGTGAGTACACGATGGAACCCCACCCCAGAATAGTTGTAGGCTTGTGAAAACATGTACCAACATGGGTTCGAACTCCATCTGTGGAACAAATTCAGGATAAGAAATTGAGTTCGAACTCCATCTGTGGAACAAATTCAGGACAAGAAATTGAGTCCATTGATGCACATTCCTATTGTAAAAATTATAACATTGTATTGCATAGGAACAACCTGGAATGGTTGGGTGGATGACATTCATATCATCTCAATTAGTATCTAATTTATGTCACTTCATGTGTGGTGAAATATGAACTTATGGAATGTTTAATTTATGTCACACATGAAATATGGACCTATGGAAATGTTTAGTTTTTGTTCTAGTAATAATTTTCTAAGCTCTTATTATTAATTTGTAGTATAAGAATGTCTCTTGATGATTTAAGTATGTCATGGGCTTATGGAATGTTTAATTTATGTCACTTCATGTGTGGTGAAATATGGACCGATGGAAATGTTTAGTTTTTGTTCTAGTAATAATTTGCTAAGCTCTTATTATTAATTGTGGAAATACCTCAATTTACCCATTTTTGTATGTCAAGAAACTTATTCACCCATTTTTTTAAAAATGTACTTTTTTACCCATTTTTTGGCCGAAATATCAATAATGCCCTTAACTTAAGTTTATATTTACATAAAGTGGAAATACCTCTGATATCATATCAGCATATTGTGAACACGATATCAGCATATCATGAATACGATATCAGCATATCTTGAACACAATATTATATTTCGTGTTCATGATATGTTGAACCTTTCTGCATATCATGAACACGATATTATTTTCCGTGTTCACATTATTTTCCATGTTCACGATATGTGAACAGTTCTGCATATCGTGAACACGATATTATTTTTCGTGTTCACGATATGTGAACAGTTCTGCCTATCGTGAACACATATTATTTTCCGTGTTCACGATATATGAACAGTTCTGCCTATGGTGAACACGATATTATTTTCTGTGTTCACAACATGTTGAACCTTTCTGCATATCGTGAACATGATATTATATTTCGTGTTCACGACATGTTCACCTTATCTGAAAGGTAGACGCGGGTAGAGTTTCTGGACACGAGTCGAGTTTCCTGAACGAGGATAGAGTTTCTGGACATGAGTAGAGTCTCCTGGATTCTTTTCTTATGTAAATATAACTAAAATTAAGGGTATTATGGAGTTTTCACTTTAAAAATTGGGTAAAAAAGTTATTTTTTTTAAAAATGGGTAGATAAGTTCCTTGGCTTATGAAAATGGATATTTTGAAAATCCTCCCTTATTAATTTGTAGAGAAAGTTAAAATTTCTCACTTTTTTCTAGTGTAAGAGACAAGAATGTCTCTTGATGATTTAAGTATGTCTTTTTATATTTTGAGTGACACTTGTGTGCCTCAGGGGCATGGTGCCCCCAAATTCATCATCATATGATGTTAAATATATACTCTATAAGTATCATGTATATACTCTTCAGGTATCACATGTACACTCTTATATACATATGATACTTGTAGAATATATTTATAATACCAAGAAATATAACACCTATAGAGTATATATATAACACCTCAAGAACATATAACACCTAAATCCGTGCCCCTATGTGCCCCAGAGGTATATAAGTTTTTGCCTTATATTTTAAATATGTTCTTTCAACATACAAGTATGTGTTCTGATTTTCTTATCTCTTTTTAGTGTAATTATATATTTTGATGTTATAAGTATGTCTTTTTATATTACAAGTATGTCTTTTGATGTTATAAGTATGTAATTTTATATTATAAACATGAGCTTTGACTTTTCTCACCTGTTTTAGTGTCTGTTTTAGTGTAAGTATGTCTTTTGATGTTTTAAGTATGTCTTTTTATATTTTAGAGAGCCCAGCCTAAACTACACAATTTTTTTTAAAAAAAATTGACTTTTCTAACATTGAATATAACAAAAGTACTTTTTTACCACAAAATATAAGAAAGTTACCTTTTCTACACTATTTTGACTCGGTCATGGAGAAATGATTGAGTAATGATCGCTTGATGATATATTCAATTTATTTATACTATTATTTAACAATTGTTTTATCCAACAAATCATATAAATTGATAAAAGTAATCAAATTGATAAATGAGGTTCGATTAATAGTGTATTAAACCAAATTTAAATGAATAATCGAACCACTATGTCAAATACATAGTGGTTCGATTAATTGTCACTAATTAATCGAACCACTAGTTAATTTATATAATTTTTATGTCAGTAATTAATTAATTTAATTTATTAGAACCACTAATTAACTAATCGAACCACTAATAGAAAATTTAATCGAACGACTAATTAACTAATCGAAGCACTAATAGAAAATTTAATGGACTAATCGAACCACTAATTAATCGAACCACTAATTAATCACTAATTTATATAATTATATATAATTAGTAATTTATATAATTTATAATGGTTCGATTAATTAGTACTCGAACCACTATAATATGTTAATCGAACCACTATAATTTATACTTTATTAAGTGGTTCGATTACTCAATTAAATGGTTCGATTAATAGAATTACTCAATATAATTTAGGTGGTTCGAGTGGTTCGATTAATACAATTAATGGAGTGGTTCGATTAATACAATTAAATGAACCAAATTCAAATTCAAATTTGGTTTAACACACTATTAATCGAACCACTATGTATTTGACATAGTGGTTCGATTATTCATTTAAATTTGGTTTAATACACTATTATTCGAACCATTATAAATTATATAAATTACTAATTAATCGAACCATTATAAATTATATAAATTACTAATTAATAGTGTAGGATTTACTCGAACCACAAATACATAGTGGTTCTATTAATAGTGTAAAAAAATAATTTTTTCACTATTAATCGAACCACTATGTGAAATCTATAGTGGTTCAATTAATAGTGTAAAAACCCAATTTTTTCACAATTAATCCAACCACTATGTCAAATTCATAGTGGTTCGATTAATAGTGTAAAAAACCAAATTTTAAAAATTAATCGAACCACTATGTATTTTACATAGTGGTTCGATTAATAGTGTAAAAAACCAATTTTTCACAATTAATCGAACCACTTTGTCAAATACATAGTGGTTCGATTAATTGTGTAAATAACCAATTTTTTCACCATTAATCGAACCACTACGTCAAATTAATAGTGGTTCGTTTAATAGTTTAAAAAACCATACAAAAGTTAATCGAACCATTCAAAAGTTAATCGAACCATTCAAAAGTTAATCAAATTGAAACAAATTAATTCAAACCATACAAAAGTTAATCGAACCATTCAAAATAGTGGTTAATCGAACAATGGTTTAATTCAAATTGAACCAATTTTTTAAAAACCCATTAATCGAACCATTTCTTGATTAATTGAACCAATTTTGTAAAAAACCATTAATCGAACCACTTTTAATTGTTATAATCGAACCATTCATATTATATTATACATAAGTTTTAGTGGTTCCAACCATTCATATTATATTAATGGTTATATAAGTTTTAGTGGTTCCAACCATTCATATTATACTATTAAATAAGTTTTAGTTATATAATCGAACCATTCATATTATATAATCCAACCATTCATGGTTACTATAACTAATATATTTTAGTGGTTCGATTAATGAGTTTAATTAAATTTGTTTAAATTTAAATTGAGTAAATGGTTCGATTAATGAGTAAAAGAACCAATAAGTGTATTAATGATCAGTAAATAGTTAAATCAAATACCATTGTTTAAATTGAGTAAATGATTCGATTAATGATTTAACCACTATGTATTTGGTTTAAATTAATTAATTGAGTAAACAATGGTTAAATCATAGTGGTTAAATTAAATTAATTTAAATGTGGTTAAATTGAATTAAGTGGTACTCGAACCATTCAAATTTCAAATTTCTTTCTACTATTTCAAATTTTAATTAAGAGTCAAAATTCATAGTGGTATTAATCGAACCACTTAGTAGTACGAAGAAATACTCCAATTAAGAAATTGGTTCGAGTGGAGTGGTTCGAGTACTCCAATTAAGAAATACTTCAATTAATGGTTCGATTAATTACTTGAAATTGAATTACTTAAATGGTTCTATTAATTAATTAAATGGTTCGATTAATAGTGTAAAAAACTAATTTTTTCACTAATCATCGAACCACTATGTCAAATTCATAGTGGCTCGATTAATAGTGTAAAAAACCAATTCTTGTTCAATTACTCGAACCACTAATACATATGTCAAATAGTGGCTTAATCGAACCATTAATTTAAAGTTATTAATTGGTTAGTGGAATTAAGCATTACTCGAACCACTCAAATGGTTCGATTAATAACTATTTGAAATTGAAATTGAATTATATAATACTAGATACATTTATAATGGATATAGTGGAGTGGTTCGATTACATATAATACTACTTTCATTTATAATGGAGTGGTTCGATCGAGTACTACATAAATTAAAATTAAAATTGAACACAATGGCTCGATTAGCCACTATAAGTATGAACCATTAAAATTGAACCAATGGCTACATAAGTTAATCGAGCCACTAAGTGTATTTGATAATCGAGCCACTAAGTTTGTAATACATTTAATAATTTGATAATAGTTTGTAATACATAATAGTGGCTCGATTATTATAACCACTAAATTTAATTAAACTCATTAATCGAACCACTAAAATATATTAATTATAGTAACCATGAATGGTTCGATTATATAAGCTAAAACTTATTTAAGAATATAATATGAATGGTTGGAACCACTAAAACTTATATAACCATTAATATATATAACCATTAATATAATATGAATGGTTGGAACCACTACTAAAACTTATGTATAATATAATATGAATGGTTCGATTATATAACCATTAATATAATATGAATGGTTCGATTATAATATGAATGGTTCGATTATAACCATTAATTTACCATTTTTAATATGAATGGTTTGATTATAACAATTAAAAGTGGTTCGATTAATGGTTTTTTTACAAAAGTGGTTCAATTAATAAAAGTGGTTTCATTTAATTCAATTTGGTTTAATTCAAATTGAACAACTTTCATTTTGATTAATCGAACCACTTTTAATTGAACCATTAATCGAACCATTAAATCGAACCATTTCTTGATTAATTGAACCAATTTTGTAAAAAACCATTAATCGAACCATTTATTGATTAATTGAACTAATTTTGTAAAAAACCATTAATCGAACCATTACTCGAACCACTATGTCAAATACATAGTGGTTCGATTAATAGTGAATTAAACCAAATTTTATTCAATTAATCGAACCACTATGTCAAATTCATAGTGGTTCGATTAATAGTGTAAAAAACCAATTTTTATTCAATTAATCGAACTACTATGTCAAATTCATAGTGGTTCGATTAATTGTGTAAAAAAACCAATTTTTATTCAATTAATCGAACCATTGGATTGAATTAATTGAATAAAACACAATTCATAATTGAATTAATTTGTTTCACAATTCAATTAATTTATTTGTGAGTGGTTCGATTAACTATTCATTTGAGTAATCGAACCATTTCAGATAGTTAACTTTACTTTATGTATATGAATTAATTGAATGGTTACTTAACTTTACTTAATTTGTTATGGTTACTTAACTTTATTGTATGGTTATGTATATAAGTGGTTCGATTAACCACTTATATGAGTGGTTCGATTACTTAAACTGTATGGTTTGAATTAATTTGTTTTAATTTAATTACTTTTGAATGGTTCGATTAACCACAATTAAATTAATATATTAATTTGAATTTGAATTAATTAGTTTCAATTCATTTGATTAATTTTGAATGGTTCGATTAACCACTATTTTGAATGGTTCGATTAACTTTTGTATGATTTGAATTAATTTGTTTCAATTTGATTAACTTTTGAATGGTTCGATTAACTTTTGTATTGTTTTTTAAACTATTAATCGAACCACTATGTCAAATACATAGTGGTTCGATTATTAGTGAAAAATTTGGTTTTTTACACAATTAATCGAACCACTATGTATTTGACATAGTGATTCAATTAATTGAACAAAAATTGATTTTTTAAACTATTAAACGAACCACTATGAATTTGACATAGTGGTTCAATTAATAGTGAAAAAATTAGTTTTTTAACTATTAATCGAACCACTATGTATTTTTACATAGTGGTTCGATTAATTGAACAAAAATTGGTTTTTACACTATTACTCGAACCACTATAAATACATAGTGGTTCGAGTAAATCCTAGAAAATTGGAAATTTGTTTAATTTTTTTTAATCACAAACTTGTTTAATTATTTACAATTGATAGTTTAATTTCAAACAGTTTCAATTTAATATACCTAAAATCATTCAATTAAAAGATCCTCATTTTTTATATTAATCAAGCCTCATTTATCAATTTAATTACTTTATCAATTTATATGATTTGTTGGATAGAACAATTGTTAAATAATAGTATAAATAAATAGAATATATCATCAGGTTATCATTACCCAATCATTTCTCCATGACCGAGTCAAAATAGTGTAGAAAAGATAACTTTATTATATTTTGTGGTAAAAAAAATACTATTGTTATATTCAATTTTAGAAAAGTCAATTCCTTAAATTTTTTCGTTTAGTTTGGCACATTTCCTCTTATATTTTATGTATGCCTTTTCAACATATTAGTATGTGTTCTAACTTGTTGCTCATTTTTAGTGTAATTATATCTTTTTATGTTATAAGTATGTGTTTGATTCTCTCACCCTGTTTTAGTGTAGGTATAACTTTGATATTATAAGTATGTCTTTTCACCATATAAATATATGTTCTAAATTCCTTCACTCATTGATACTTGTTTTAAGTTTCTGATTTGAAACTTACTAAATATGTGCATTCTAATTATTTCATATAAGAAACTAATAAAGCTCAATAACAGAAGAATAAACATAATATTTCTTCAACACAACATTTTGATTATCAACACATAAATGTGAGGAGATGATATAGTGTCTCGAAAATTATTGATTATCAACACATAAGTGTGAGGGGAGGATATTGTCTCAAAAGTTATTGAGGATATTCTATTTCATCTATTCAATTATCTCAAAAGTTATTGAAGATATTTTGTTTCATCTATTCCACTGAAATAAATAATATCTGATACCAATTGAGGAGAGGATATTGCCTTAAAATTTATTGACGATACAACTAAACTGTGAGGAGAGGATATTGTCTCAAAAATTATTGAGGATATTAATATGAACTGATACCTGATACCATGTGAGGAGAGGATATTGTCTCAAAAATTATTGAGGATATTCCATTCCGCTATAATAAATAATATGATTACAATGTAAAACATGGAAACAAAATAACTATCAAACATACAAAAGTATATCCTAAGATACAATATTTAGTCACTATTATTTTCCTAAAGTCAATATTATTTTCCTAAAGTCAATATTATTTTCCTAATATTTAGTCTTTTTATGTTACAAGTATGTCTTTTGATGTTATAAGTATGTGGGGCAGTTTCCATAACCTATATGTGACTGCCGGACGTGATATATAGAAGTTTTCCACTTCTCCCTACCTTTCCTTCGGTTTTTGCAACCCGATCTTTTGTAACTGTGAACGTGGGGGCAGTTTCCATAACCTCTATGTGACTGTCGGACGTGATATATAGAAGTTTTCCACAGTTCATCAGAGAGACCAAATATATTTTCTTCCTACCTTTCCTTTGGTTTTCTTTCCATAAGAAAGTCAGGCTCCGCTGGCCCCGCCCCGCGAAACAGGGAAAAAATGTCCCCGTCCCCGCCCCGCAAGGATCACCACCACCTACCACCGGGAATCCCCGCCCACCTATTTTTTTTCCACAAAAGAATGCACATCAATTGTCCATAAAATCAAATATCAATAAAAACATGAAATATAATTCATAATTCAAATAAAAGATGAAAACATAATTTTGTTCAACTAGGTAAAAATTAATTATCCTATTACATTCTTCGACACTTCAATCCATCTCACATCATTCTTCGACACTTCAAATCTTCAATCCACCCCACATCTTCAATCCTCATGCGATTTGTCCATGCAAGTAATATCATCCTTAAAAATCATACAAAACGTTCAATAAAGTGAATACTTTGCAAAGTTATAAATATGTAAAAATATGATATTATTATTTCTTGTATCTAGAAATAAATACATCAAAATTCAATATTTTACAAATACATGAAGTACTTACATTTTCATTTTCATCTTCATCAATGTCCTCATAAAATGTACAACATCTGGAATGGGTAGGCGCACAAGTATCTGCAAATAAAACATAATTTAATTTAAAGTTGAAAGTATAATGTAATTATATGTAAATTTTTAAATGATATTACCATGAATTTCAGCCCATAACCAATCTTGAGCACACATCAAAGCTTCTAACGTATCATGATGAAGTCTACTGCGATATGGACTAACAAACCTTCCACTTGTACTAAAAACGGACTCTGAAGCCACAGTCGAAATAGGAATCGACAAAACATCTCTAGCAATCAATTGAAGAGTAGGATACTTATGTGCATTCTTCCACCAACTTAAGATATCAAAATCTACTTTTCTTGGTAGCACACACTCCTTCAAATAAAGATCAAACTCGGACTTAGCATTGTCATTCTTACAATCCGAGGCAACAAATTTATCGTAATCACTCATTGGATCTGCCTCCTCATAATTCGGTGAATGGGAATGAGCATTTGAAAAGCTCATAGAAGAAGATTGACAAGAGAAACCACCATATACACTCAACAACCAATTTAGAACAAAGCTCTTGAATTCTCTGAATTTCCCTCTTTGCACCTTCTTCACCGTAAAGAAGAGAAAAATAGTAATCCAATAACTTGAGCTTGTATTTAGGATCCAAAACAATAGCCACACCCATAATGCCATGAATTTGGGACTAATACTTCTCAAACTTTTCTAACATTTTAGTTGTCATAGCTTCAATGTTAAAATTCCCACAACAAAGCCATCGTCTCAAAGCCATTTAATTTCACAAATTTTTTGAAAATATAGATTGGCTGTGGGTTACTTGGTCCCTAAAAAGATCTCAGTCACACCATTAAACAATTTCAATTTATCACAAATTTATTTGGCTCGTTCCCAATCTTCCTCAACAGGGGCACTTTTATAAAGTGGATCTCGTAGTTTTAAACGAGAGAAGACATCTTTATAGCAAATGGCAACACTAAGCATTGTATATGTAGAATTCCACCTAGTCTTAAAATCTAAGACTAACTTCTTAGTGATTTGAATTTTCAATTGACGAGCCGTCTCTTCAAACCTTTCATATCTTTTAGGAGCGGCTACCCAAAAAGAAACACTAGTGATCACGAATAACATCCAAACCATCTTTGACAATCAAGTCCAAAATATGATCACAACATCACATATACAACAATGAACCATCTAGCCAAAGTAAATTTGTATCCAATTTGTTCAAGATAATATCAATCATTGCATCATTAGTCATACAATTATCTAAGGTTAATGTAGACAACTTTTGATCAAGATTCCAATCCATCAAATAATCAACAAGAACATTCCCAAGTACTTCAGATGTGTGGGGACATGACACATAGATAAACCTAAATTAAATAATAAGGAAGAAATGAAATTGCAATTTATATATGTCATACTAGCGAATTTAATCTTTTCAAATTTGAAAAAGAACAAATATCTGATGATGCGACTTTGAAGCTTCTAACATCCATCAATAAAATGAGCAGTGATCATCATAAATCCCTTCTTTTGATTGCTTGATGTCCACATGTCTGTTGTGATGGCGACTCTGCTCGTATTTTTATCAAGAAGCTTCATTGTCTTTGACCTCTCATATTCATAAATCTTCAAAATATCTCCTTTTAAAGTATTACGACTAACCACTTTAAAAAGTGGTTGAAGAGAATTTACAAATCTTCGAAATCCAATATGTTCCACCATACTCAATGGGTACTCATGCAATATGATCATAGTAGCCATTTCTTTTCTAGCAATTTCTTGATCAAATGAGTAGGCCCCTATAGCAACTTTCCCATCTACATTGTTTTTTGACATAAAAAAATGTTTGTTTTATATCTCTTGTCTTTCTCAATGGACATATTTTAAAGTGATCATGTAAGTATCTCGTCCCATTCTTCGTATCCCCTCCAAGTTTTTTCTTACAATACACACATTCTGCTTTCCATTTGTCTTCTATCTTTTGCCTCTTGTAATGATTCCACACTTCTGATTTTAAGCCCCCTTTACTGCCCAATGTTAGAACTTCTTCACTTTCATCTGTGTATTGTACTTCATTTGTATTTGTTGGTGTTGGATTCAAATCATCTCCAGGAATAGTGTGATCACTTGGTAGAGAATTATTCATTGGTGAAGGATGAAATATGGAGTCTTGAGTTGGAGGGCCGGAGGATGCCATATTTACCTATTAGCATAAATCAAGAATCTTATAATAAGATAAGTTAAAATGCAAAATGAGAAGCAAACATTATGATTCATTGAGGCCAAATATCAAACACATTGTATACAAGCCAAATAAATTATGAACTTTATGAAAATTTCAATCAGATATGCCTTTAAGACTTAAAAGATGACCCTTCAAAAAATTAAGAGTAAAAAGATGATTGAATAATATAATATTAAGAAGAAATTAGTAGACTCAAACTCAATTATACAGAAGAGTGATTAGAATATTATGTGACTTTGTGTATTTTCTTAGTTGAAATTTTTTGATCATAATTTGCACGAAAATACTGTTATACATATCAATTTTTTTGGAACTAAAATTCGAAACTAAATCAAATTCTTCTACAGAGATAGAATGTTGAGGCATTTTGGTAAGGATTAGGCTTCAACTTAATTTTAATTTTTTTTAAAATGGGGGAAAAATCATTCTGGGACAAAAACATCATACTGAAACCCAGAAAAATCATTCCCAAGAGTTGAAAAAATCAGAAAAAAAAATAACAAAGCATTCCCAAGAGTTGAAAAAATCAGAAAAAATAACAAGACGTTATCTAACTAGCCTTTCAACAGATTGATATGTATCTATTTACTTACCCTGTTATGAATTTATATGAGAAGCTTTGTATTTAAGCTACTCATCCAAATGAAGGCCCAAAGCAAAAAAGTGTAGCTGCATACCTCTTTACTCTTTAGGGAAGGAAATAGAGGGAAGGTCGGCGACGGCGGCAGCTGTGATTGTGAGGGAGACTTTCAGCTCGGGCAACTGTTGCTTCCAGAATCCTAAATAAATATATATATATTCCTAAATATATATAAATATATTTTTTTTTTTTTACGGGTTCCCGCGGGGAACGGGGCGGGGATCCCCGCGGGGCGGCTAATACCATCTCCTTCCCCGCCCCGCCAGTCAGGGATAAAATTATCCCCATCCTCGTCCCCACGGGGGATATATTTCAGGGAATCCCCACCCCACTGCCATCCCTCTATATATATATATAATATAGGGATCCAGACCCATAATACCAAATTTGTTAAAATGTGGGCCCAAAATACCACATTATTTTGAAGTTTGAAAAATGTATCCATAATTGTTTATACTTTTTTTTTTTTGTGTGAGAAAAATAAGACCGCCCCTCTCCATTTTCATTGAATATATGTGCTTTTAAAACAACTAGTATTGGCACCCGCGCTATGCGCGGTATGTGATATTATAATATTGTTAAATATTTGATAATATAGTATAAGTAATTTTAGTACATAAAAGACATTATAATATTTAATAACTAATAGAATCTAAATTTGCTTAAAATAATAATTCAATTTACAACAATATATCGATATTATACACATCCAATTCACTAATCTATGACTAATATTAAAAACAAAAATATCAATCATGATCTTCAAATCAAAATTGGAAATTTTACTTGCAAGTTTGTAAGTTTTTTAAAAAACTTTATACACAACATTTCTAGTTGAAACATTTTTTTATCATATGTGCTACAAAAAAAATTCGTCAGTCACTTAAATTAAATATACTAAAAAAACTAAAAAAATATGAATTAAATATCAAATTCAATTACTTAAATTAATTATGTGTGTTTGTGAATATGTATATACATAAACAAAAATTTACGTAGGAACTTGATGCAATTACTGTCAATTATATATTTTCAACCTTTTATTTTAAAATAAATTGAATTAGAAAAAAATTAATATCGCTTAACATTGAAGATGACAGATATTTATTTTGTTGTAAGTATCACATAAATAAATTGATATAACACGACATTGATCATTACAATTTAAGCTTAGTACAAAATCGAAATGTAGTAGTAGTGATCATGATGATGACAATATAATAATTAGAAACTAAACATATAATTTAAATAATCAGCTGAGCCATCTAAATTCAAAACGTGCACTCTCATATAAAAATATACGAAGTCCTAAGTGTAAAATAAAAAATGAAAATTTTATTATGAGATATTTATAATTTAAAAAAATATTTAGGATGTCATATAATTCAGACTACAGACATATTATATACATATATGTGTATATACACACATTTTAAATAATGTTATACTTATTTATTAATCTATATTAAATATGATATAAATTATACCCATGCAAATTAATATTTATTATTGAAATTATTGTTTGGATATCAATTGTTGGTATTTAAAAAATTATTCAAAATTAATTTAATTAAGATCAGTAAAATGAGAATAAACTGATACATCATTTATATTATTAAATCAAAAGGATTAAATAGTAAAAAATGAAAAAAAAATTGACGGGATACTTACAAATATTAATTTAAAAAATACTTAGGATGACATATAATTTTTACACTAAATACATATTATCCATATACATATATGTATATACACACATCTTTAATAGTGTTACACTTATCTATTAATTATATTGATATTACATATGATATCGAATTATTCCTAAACAAATTAATATTTAGAGTAAGTTTCGTATGAAACGGGTGCATGGATTCGGGTCAAGGGACCCGCTTCTCTTTCTCTCTTTTTTTTTTCCCGCATAATTTTTTAATTTTTGCACCTACCAATAGGGTATGTTAGAACTATATCTACATTATCTTAGACATATCTTTACGTTATGTTAATCTACATATCTGCTCATATTTCATACATTTTCTTTTTTACGCTTGGTTTTTGAATTTGGCACTTACCACTACGTTATGTTAGACATATCTTTACGTTTTGTTAAACCTACCATTCTGCCCAATTTCATACCTTAAACTTAAAAAAAAAAACCTTAGGGTTGACACATGTACAATTACGTTGTATTAGACATACCTTTAAGTATGGTTAGACATACCTTTGTGTTATGTTAAATCTACCTACATAAGGTAGATCTAACTATGGGAAAAATTCAATTTTAGTCCATTTAAAAAGTCAATGTCCAATTTTCGTCCACCATGAAAGCGGTTTTCAATTTTAGTCTAATTAAGCCAAAAATCGTCACTATTTCGTCCATTTTTGGCTTAATTGGACTAAAATTGAAAACTGAAAATTGAAAACCGCTTCCATGGTGGACAAAATAGTGACAAAAATGGACCAAATAGTGACGATTTTTGGCTTAATTTGACTAAAATTGAAAATCGCTTTCATGGTGGACGAAAATTGGACATTGACTTTTTAAATGAACTAAAATTGAATTTAACCCATCTAACTATACATAAAGGTATGTCTATTGGAGCGAGTTTGAGTGGGCTTGAGCGCGAGTATCAGGCGCATGTGGACTCGTGAAATGCGAGTGGGAGTGTTTTTTTTTTTTTTTTTTTGCGTTTTGACCAGATCAACCCTGATGTATGGATTTAGATTTGTGTGTCAAACTCATATACGTTTTTGCCTAATATTTATTATTGAAATTATTGTTTGAACAATCTATTGTTGATATTATAAGGAATTATTCAATAAAAATTAATTTAATTAATATTAATAAAATAAGAATAAACTGATACAATATTTATATTATAAATTGGATGAATGAAATAATAAAAATACAAAATAAAAAAATTATTGATGTGACACTTTTCTTAAAAAATGATATTTTTGTAAATATCTCCAATTTTTCCTCTATTATTATAGTATATAAATATATAGAAAGATTTGTTTATTTATTTATTTATTTATTGTTTTGAATTTCTATACAATAAATATAACATTAAATGTCTTAAATATTAATATTTTTTAATTAATAAATGTAAAATGAAAGTTATTAATGATTTCTTAAAATGGAAATATTTAATAAATGAGACATTAATTGCAGTTATTTTTGGCAGAATGTTCTGCTTTTATATATATATAGATTTATCTTAGTTTTTCATGTATACTATTTAGTTTTGAACTTAAATTTTGTAGGATATAATTCCTGAAATTAGGTTTAGGAAACTGTGTTTCTACGTTCTTTCATACACGAAAATTCATCCATACATGAAAATTCATGTTTACACAAAAATTCGTCCTTACACGAAAATGTTATAGGCTACTGGGACAAACTGGTTTTTCCCTGAAATGTGTTATTTGTTACACGAAAATGCTACCACACACGAAAATTATTGCCTACACGAAAACTCTAGGGATAGGTGCTACACGAAAATTCAACTTCGACCTGAAGTACGACATACGCTTACACGAAAATGCATTTCTACACGAAAATGCTTCATTACATGAAATATCGTCGAATAAGCGTTACACGAAAATTCAGTATGAAAACCAACAAAATATGGTCTCAAAACATATCCGTCATGGAAATACAAAATCATCTTCATAAGACATATAATCATGTTATTTCATGAATATATAAGACATAAAATTCCCCAATATAATCTAAAACATTTAACGAATATATATTTTCATTAAATATAGCATGACTGGGAGTGGATCCGACCTGAGTGTCAGCATCGGTTTACGTATATCAATGGATATACGCGGCTTAGTATTCTTCACGAGATAGGTAGGGAGCTTTCGGAGGTGGATGAAGATTGTGTCTATGATTTCATGGATACATGTTTCAGACACTTTTTGCGGTGGCAAGTTGATATAGAGACGTGTAAGGCGTTTCTACATTGTTTGATGAGTCAGGAGGTGCGACGGAGAGATGCATTACCAGGTGACATCTGGTTCTTATTGGACCAGATTGATTATGTCGTTTCTCCAGACGAGAGTTTTTTCTTGTTACGGGGTTGAGGTTAGAAGACTCAGACTTCAACCCATCTAGGGTACACGTTTTACCTTCAGGTGGGTTGTACGATCGTGTAGTACGATCCGATGTTGGGAGCATCACCATTTCTGACCTCCAAGCTCGGTTTGTTGGAGGGGAGTTCCGTCGCAGCCGTCTAGATTCCATGCAGATAGCGAAGATTCTATATTGTACTGTATCGTGCTTGGAGTGGACATACTGAAGAACACTGTCGACATGTGGGTGTGGAGCCTTGTCGAGCAGACTAAGACTTGGGAGAGTTTCCCATGGGAGAGAATTCATATCTGCCCCTATTGCATCATATGGCGAAGTTACATCTCACTATTCCACAACAGAGAGGGAACAAGACTTACACCTATCACTTTTATGGATTTTTCGTTACCTTACTTGTGAGTTCAAACAAGATTCCTTTTCATTTAAATTATTTTGTAAATGGAATTAGAATTCTGATATCACATGTATACCAAGTGTAGATATGAGCGTATGAGGTGATACCTTGTATTGGGACATTTGCTGGTCGTCGGTTGGATACCCGACACCAGATTTCTCGGTGCCTGAGATGGTCCACCATGAGATCCACCACAGACGTATCACAGACACTTGTTGCTCAGGTGAGTTGGTTTTTATCGAATACATTTATTGAAAATATTATTTGATGTAAGGTTTTGTTAATGAATATTTTTTGTGCATTCTAGATACCTTGTTTATAGACGCTCGAGCCGACTCCTGATGAGGTGACACATCCATTTTGGGCGTATGTGGAGCATGACCTCTCAGAGGGTGTTCAACCAGTTGGTCGTGATCGTGGACGGAGGACCTGAGGTGTACATGTAGGACCGTCTTGACGTCCACCTACTCAATGAGCCAATGATCCTATTGATCTCGTCCCTCCTAGATGCACAAGGACTTCTACTTGTGCACACTGCTCCTCCTGATCCAGTTGTGCCTACTACTACAAGACGTAGAAGGGCCCAGGTTGTTTCATCTTCATTTTTCGAGGAGGCACAGTTCGCTAAGCCACATTATATGGAGCCGGACTTCCCTCAGTCAGAATTCCATGATCCTGGCATGCCCGAGCAGCATTTTGATGCCAGCGGATTTGGTGGGGCGGAGCCGACGCATCGCACCCCCACTATGTACCAGATCCGGTACACCATGATCCTGGCCATAGGACAGAGCCTGACTTCAGTGCACCTCCTACGGATCTATTATCACAGTTGTCCCTGCTTATTGATAGCGATTCGACTAGATGTAGACGTTCCTCGGTGGCAAGATTGATCATCTCTATTAGAGGATTGATCATCTCGATGAGAGGTTCTATCGTTTAGAGTCTTGCATGCCTGATATCATCGCTAAGAAGCTTCGCGGATACATTGGTAACGGACCACGTCCACACTATGAGTCTGATTCGGGTCAGCCATGAGAGAGTTGGACCGCAAATGCGCTAGTAGAGCATCCATATACAGACGCTCTATTTATGCATATTGTGTCATACGCTTAGTCGGCCTAGGATTATCAGCCCCCCAAGGGGTCCTTCGATCAGGAGGAGTCACATCTCTGCTTCCACACACCGGAGTTCTGTACTGTCGGTCCGAGTTACATCGTTAAGGAGCCCGCGTCTCCGTCTGATGCTCATATTCAGGATACGGTGGTTAGTATCGGTCATGTTCGTAGGAGAGCTGTCACAGTATCGCAGAAGTCCATACACAAACCCAGGTAGAAAGACGCGTAGGGATCTGATGACATGGGATGACTTCGAAGCGTGGATGGAGCTCAGAGAAATGAAAGATAAGTAAGTACTTTATTCATATATTTTACATTATTTTTTTGTTTTTCAGGCTGTATGTTTGGACTTCATTCTTCATTAACATTTGTATGTAGGCGTAACATGGGGATAGGGTACGCAGTCGGCCCAGAGTTCTTTATACTGGTAATAGATCCCCATGGATATCTGAATATTATGGTATGTGTTTCTTGTCCATATCAGGTTTTTTTGTGTAACATGGTATCTTATTTACTCAAATGCTAAAGTGCTTGAATGCTTACAGACGATCGAGGTCTACCTTTGTATCGTACAGTCCGTCCTACGATTCTTAGGTCTTGATATCACACAACAAGTCTTCCGATTTGGCCAAGTATTGTCAGTTCAATTTAATGTAAGTTTGGTCTGATTCTGATATTCATATCGTTAAAATCTGAGTTGAATACTCCTCATCTTATAATGCGTTGTTTTTCAGGAGATATGCAAGGACATTTGGAAGAAGAAGCATATAGCCAATCCACCGAACACATTTTATCCAGGGGATGTGCGTGAGGAGTTCGATCCACTTGAGCTCGACCATTTGATGTCATACGTGCATGGCCTGAAACCAAAGTGGACAAAGCAGAAGCCATGTAATCTAATTCATCAAGCAAGTTATTTTAGTTTAAAAAAAAATCATACTTATTTGAAATTCTTATTGAATATCCAATTGCCTTCTAATTTTCATACGAGTTCTTGCAGTTGTTCACCGTGCTGAATCTGGACGAACACTAGTGTGCTGTCGTGATTGACTTGCAGAAGAAGATAGTTACACTCATGGCCAGCCTACAACACTCTTGGAACGATGACATCATTGCGCTTCGAGTGCGACAGTGCACTGCCCATTCTCTGGATTTTGCCTTGACTTTTGGAGCACTCAGACTGGCACGAAGCGATCGATAGAGTATTATTCGTACAACCCATCAAAGTTCTTGTGTCAAAGTGTCTTGCCAGAGTTGTGTTATAGGCAGGATGACCCCACCAGTTGCGGCGTCAAGACGATTGAAAGCTTCATCACTGAGATCTTCCTTAAGCCTGAGATTACTGAAGGTATATGGGGCATGAGACGATTGGTGGCTCTTCCCTAAGAATTTATTTTTAGCCCCTGGACTTTTCTAAATTTGCAGAAAGACCCCTGGACTTTATAGAAAGTGCATAGTGACCTTAGACTTTAGCTAAATTATATTAAGACCCCAGAATTTCATATTTTATATGATATAAACCCTATAATGTTATAAATGTTAAATTTAACCCTCTAAATGATATACCGGTGACGAATTAAACAATAAGTAAAAAAACCCTAGAATTAGGGTTTCAATAGCACAAACCCTAATTTAGTAAACCCTCGTATTGAACACGTCGATCATAGACTCTTATAAGATTTAAACCTATGTGAATTATCCCATGATTAGGCTCCTAAGTTGAACTCTATATTTTATAGGAGATTCGAAGATGTATCCTACTGAACCCTTTTGCAATATCAAAGAGGAAGAGAATTAAACTAACCTTGCAGGCCTTTCTTGACCACTCCAATCGCCCACGTTTCGCCATTATACTAACTGGATTCCCAACCTTTTTATCACCAAAGAATCCTGAATGTTGTTAAAATCCACAAATTTGATTCTTAAATTCAATAATCAAAGGAATTAAAACCAAGTTAACTCTAAATCATCATCCCTTATCTCAGTCGCCCTCAGCGTGGGTTTGAACCCTACCTTTCCTCTCCGATTTTGTTTCCTAACTCCAATAATTAAGATTTTCGAAATAGTTAATGGATATTCTATATCCATTAACCTAATTTCGGAGCGTGGATAATTAGTGAAATCGAAAGAGACTCACTCAAACTCTAAATAGATCGCATCATGCACGAAATATGATTTAGTTTAAATGTTGTCTTCCAAATCCATATCAAATCAAAAGCATATCAAACATTTTTTAAATATTGATTTTCGAATCTTCAACAATTTTCTTTAAATCTTCTTTTCCTGAATTAAAATCCAAGCCCCAAAGATAAGTTATCTATCAATGTAGATTATGAAAGATAAATTTTATCAATTCAAGATTTGAAAGATTTAAAACTATCAAATTAGGATCTCAAAATTAAACACCGTTAACATTTTCTTTCACGGCATTATGTTATTTTTTTCTCTGAGCTGATGTGGCTATCAAATCATGCTAACGTGATATCAAGCACACACCTGGATAAAAATAAGTAGATATTATATATATTTAAACTGTATCAATTAAACACACCTATTTGGATAATATTAATTACAGATTTCTATATATATTATTGGAAAAAAATCAATATTGAAAAAATATAAATATAACAATATTATTGTTCGATATATATTATTGAACAAAAATATCACAAAATATAGACAATGATTACCGATAATTGATAGATATTGCTGAACAAAAATCAATATTACAAAACATTAATATTATATTCGACACAATATCACAAATCCATGTAAATTATTGAATAACAAACATATTTAATTTTTCTAATACAGTTATCTAAACAATAAAAATTGTCAACAACCAAAAAAAATCATATCATATGCTAAACATATAATTCAACATATTTAAATAAATATAAATTCATTTGTAAATGTCTACACAATCATATGATATGCTAATTAAATATATATTCAACATATTTAAATAAATATAATTTCATTTATAAATGTCTACACATATAAAAAAATAGGATTTTATCAATCCAAATCTCAAAAGATAAGTTATATATCGACGTTAGCGTGATTTGACCGCCACATCATCACAGAGAAAAGAATAAGATAACGTCGTGATAGAAAATATTAACCTGATTTGACAGCCACATCATCACAGAGCAAAGAATAAGTTAACGCGATCATAGAAAATATTAACCTGATTTGACACCACATCAACTCAGAGAAAAGAATAAGATAACACCGTCATAGAAAATCTAACGGAGTATGATTCTGAGATCCTAATTTGATTTTGATAGTTTCCCATCTTTCATAATAAGATAACACCGTCGTAGAAAATCTAATGGACTATGATTTTGAGACCCTAATTTGATTTTTTTAGTTTCCCATCTTTCATACCCTACAAGAATAAGATAACACCGTTGTAGAAAATCTAACGGAGTATGATTCTGAGATCCTAATTTGATTTTGATAGTTTCTCATCTTTCATAATAAGATAACACCGTCGTAGAAAATTTTATGATTCTGAGATCCTAATTTGATTTTGATAGTTTCTCATCTTTCATAATAAGATAACACCGTCGTAGAAAATTTAACGGACTATGATTCTGAGACCCTAATTTGATTTTGATAGTTTCCCATCTTTCATACCTGCATTGATAATATTTATCTTTCATACCCTGCATTGATAATATTTATTTTTCATAACCCACATTGATAGATAAAATAACACTGTCGTAGAAAATCTAACGGAGTATGATTCTGAGATCCTAATTTGATAGTTTCACATCTCTGAGATCCTAATTTGATAGTTTCCCATCTTTCATACCCTGCATTGATAATATTTATCTTTCATAACCCGCATTGATAGATAAATTATCTTTCGGTATTTAGATTGATAATATCCTCTATATATCCCCAACTAGTAGAATTACTGTTACATGCGAGCACGTGACAAACTCACTCCCATATAATTAAACACAAATTATAAAAAGAAAGAAAGAAAGAAAAAGAGTAAACTACACAAAACATGACTTGATCGATCATTTACGTACCCAAAGTAGTGAAGGTTAACATAAATACTTCAATATTCAGAAAGAGATCGGAGAAAATACATATTAACTCATCACAATATCATACTTGGATGGTAATATCAAACAGGTAACAAATATAAATTACATACAAAAACTTGTTAGAGGCGGTCTCACAATATTACATACAAAAACTTGTTAGAGGCGGTCTCACAAATAGTTTTAATGAGACAGATCCCTTTTACACATTATCAAAACCCATTTTTACAAATTTGCATGTGAATTGTGGGTTGAAACTTGAATCATCTCACATAAAATGATCACTTATATTATCATCAAAAACTTATAATCTTAAGTAATTAAAATAAGAGCATGATATGAATGGCAATATAATAAATAAAAGATAAAATATAACAGAAAATCCGAACTAATTATTCGAAAAAATAAGTAATACCTGTGGCTACTATATACTTGAATAAAATAATTAAGAGTAGGACTTGGGTGCCCCGGGGTACGGATCCGTACCCCCAACCCGACCCGGATTTTATATATATTTTTTTTTCTTTTTTTTTCCTCTATTTTTTCCATCTTCTTCTTCTTCTCCTTCTCCTCATCCGATCCTCTTCTTCATCTCCTCATCCAATCCTCTTCTTCTTCTTCTTCCTCTTCTTCTCCTCCTCCTCCTCCTCCTCCTCCTCATCCGATCTTCTTCTTCTTCTTCTTCTTAAAACATCCCCATTTTCTCTTCTCTTTCCTTCATCCACGCTCCTTCCCATCACTTTTTATCCTTCAATTCTTTCTCTATTTCTGTTTTAGGGATCCTAAAGATTGATGGGTTTCCCTTGTATTGCGTGAATTTCGAGTTTTAAGAATTTCTGAGTTCTTGATTTTTAATTGCTCTTTCTCCGATCATTTGTTTTGCATCTAGGGTTTTCAAATCATCGTTTGTTGATTTTAATTCCTTTTTATGTTGTTTGAGATTGGAATTTTCTTCTTCCTCCTCTCCTTCTTCTTCTTCTTCTCCTCTAATTTTGCAGAGGATAATTAATTGTATGGATTTGCTCCAGGGTTTCTTTGCACAATGTTTATGTGATAATAATTCATATGAATTCTACAATTTGCAGAAAAAAAGAGAGGAAGAATATGATATAAATCGCATTTTTATTGTTTAGAAATATTAAACTCACCATACAGTAATGTAATACCTATAGAGTAAATATGTAATACCTATAGAGTGCACATGTGATACCTATAGAACAAAAATTCAAACAAATAATTCATACCTTAATTGAGTTAGTTTGTAATACCTATAGAGTATACATGTGATACCTATAGAGTAAACCAGTGATACCTACACAAAAGTAAAAACAAATAATTCATACCTTTATTGAATGAACACATGATACCTTAAGAGTATACATGTAATACCTTAAGAGTATACATGTAATACCTATAGAACAAAAAATAGAACAAAAAATCAATACCTTAATTGAGTAAGTTTGTAATACCTATAGAGTATACATGCAATACCTATAGAGTAAACACATAATACCTATCATTAAATCTCAATAAATATAAGTGTAATACCTATAGGGTATATGCGTAATACCTATAAGGTATACATGTAATACCCATCACTGAATTATCAACTAGGTAATCAGGTGTGTGTGGACGCACACCAACTATGTTAGGGGCGCGCGTGGGGGCGCGTGGGCGCGCGTGGAGGCAGCCCACGCGCCGGGTCGGGTCGGGGGCACGGATCTCAGATCCGTGCCCCCGGTGCACACAAGTTTTTGCCAATAATTAATTATTATATCTGGAGATATAGGCAAAAACTTGTGTACCCCGGGGCTACGGATCTTAGATCTGTGCCCCCAGATCCGACCCGGCGCGTGGGCAGCCTCCACGCGCCGCCACGCGCGCCCATAGCAAGTCTGGTGTGCGCCCCACACACACCTGATTACCTAGTTGATGATTCAGTGATGGTATTACACCTATACCCTATTGGTATTACGCATATACCCTATAGGTATTACACTTATATTTCTTGAGATTTAATGATAGGTATTATGTGTTTTCTCTATAGGTATTACATGTATACTCTATAGGTATTACAAACTTACTCAATAGGTATTACACTTATATTTCTTGAGATTTAATGATGGATATTATGTGTTTACTCTATAGGTATTACATGTATACTCTATAGGTATTACAAACTTACTCAATTAAGGTATTGATTTTTTGTTCTATTTTTTGTTCTATAGGTATTACATGTATAATCTTAAGGTATCATGTGTTCATTCAATAAAGGTATGAATTATTTGTTTTTACTTTTGTGTAGGTATCACATGTTTACTCCATAGGTATTACATGTATACTCTATAGGTATTACAAACTAACTCAATTAAGATATGAATTATTTGTTCGTGTTAATCGGAGTACTCTCCAATTGCAGCTTCTCCAGAATCCTCCCCATCGTGTGTGTGATAAACTGCGAACCTGTAGCATACTTATCGTGCTCCGAGCATGTCATCTCCACCATCGTACACCCTTCCTTCTTGAAAATGTCTAAGAAGGTATCGACTCTATTGATCCTAGAATCTTCATTTCCAATCCTGACTTTATCGAACACGAATGGCAGATTTTGCCAGCTGTGTTTCCCGCTCTCGGGGCCAAACATTGGATGAGTGCAGAGAATATCGAAATGGTGAGGAAGAATTTGGAGGAAAATATTTTTCGGGAATTCTTTCACGGATAAAACGTCAACGAACAGAGTATTGCGCCTGAGGCGCTGGAGAGGCAGAGATTTGAGCACCGATTCGGTTGAAATGATGGATGTGCAGAGAAGGATGACGTCAGGATGCTGTTCGCAGAGATCATGGGGATCGGAGAAGAAGGCGGCGCCGAGAGACTGGGCAATGGCGTGGTAATTGGATTCGGAGAGACACAAAGAATATGTGTCCGAGGATGAACCACCGTTGCCGCCACCCATTAATCTTCATGCCTTTGACAGTTCATTGGAGGGAGAATGATTTGAGCACAGAAAGAAGGAGAAAGTTTGAGCACAGAAAGAAGGAGAAAGAAGAAAAGGAATTAGGGCACGCTCAGAAAGAAGAAGAAGAAAAAATAGTGGAAAAAAAAAGAAAAAAAATATATATATACAGGATCGGGTCGGGTTGGGCGGATCTAAGATCCGTGCCCCGGGGGCACCCAAGTTCTACTCGGAGATATATAGCAAGATGATCAAACACAAAACAAAGCTGTTTAATTAGGTACAGAGATTCTTAAATTCACAGGTATGAGAAGACATGATCAACTCAACATGTTCATACTAAAACTAAAAGGCCAACACTTAAACAATATCATGACCAGGTCAAGTAATTAATAATAAAGAATAATTAATACAATTTTACATATCTACAATTGATCACTACTTCTACAATTGACTATTCATCAATTCGAATTAATTCAGAAATTAATCTAACAACAGATATTTCTCTAATGATCTACCATTAATTTTTTCCCCCTTTTTTGGTCACAATTAAATTATCTCTGCAATATAATCTATTAAGTACATATATAATAATGATGAATTTAATTTAGCTATATATCAACTACCTACCTCCTTTTCCTTCCACTCTAACCCTAAAAATCTGCAGGGTGAAAACCTGATTTTATACTCAGATATCGTCTCAAGTTTCGGCGACCAATTCTGATCTTTGGGCCCCACAAGCTGCCCGTAATGCTTCTGCAACTCCGGCGTAGTGCACAAGAACCCACTACCGGAGCAATCTCCGCCGTCAACGCCCCTGCTGATCAACCCGGTGATGAACTCAGGCGTGACTTTGATCAAAACCCTACCATTGGGGCCCTTCAAGTACTGGAAGGGGCAGTCCTTGAACCTGACGGGGGCGGCCCGGGTGGCATTCGGGTCGGATCCCAGTGCGGCAATGGAGGAGGCGGAGAGGACGTTGTGGGTGAAGCAGTCGAGGGGGAGGAGGAAGTAGGTGTGGCCGCGGAGGAGCTCGTCGTCGATGGCGAGTGAGGGAATGGGGTGGCCGATGAAGAAGGAGTCGGCGTGGCAGACCATGCGGTCCGGGAACTCGAACATGATCTCGCCGGCGAGGTGCTTTCCGGTCAGGATCCTGGTGGCGCCGCCCTGGAATATGAGCTTCACGGTGGAGGAGTGGGGGTTTCCGGCGCCGAAGCATGGGGTGATTATGGTGTTGCCCATCAATTGATAATTGTATGGTTTGATTGTTAGATAATGTATATTCTCTCTTTTGTGAATGTAAAGAATATTAGGTACAAGAAATTATGAATGAAGGTTTACACTACAAATAATGTCGTATATGTATACATGATTATTTGACTTTGAGCAAGTCTAACAATTTATATATCTCTCTCTCTCTCTCTCTCTCTCTCTCTCATAAAATATGGGGTAGGGTCGGTGGTCATTGAAGTCGGCTATGAAATGGTGTAATTGAGAAATAATGTGATGATGTTTGTGCAGCTAAATTACTTGTTATTTTGAGTGCGAGGAAAACCTACATGCAACTTGAAATATGTACTTGTTTACCTTCTATGATTAAATTATATACAATAGAAACATGTTTGGCTATTATTATATATTTAATCGCATTTTTAAATGCATGTTAGGCTAGGTCCAAATTGTAATTCGTCAATAAAAGCATATACATATTTAAAAGAGTGGTTGATCATTTTTTACTTGGTTAAATATTATGATGAGGTGATGTGAGTGAATTTCAAGAATTTGACAATTTCCCTATATATCCACTATCATGCTTATATTCGCTTCAGATTACTCCCACTTGATCAAGCCCTAATCCAAATTCATGTATATGTATGTAAGTTATCATTTGTGATGATAATGAAATTAATACTATTCAAAGTGGACGTGAGCGAATACATATGTCAATGATGTATTAATATCTTTAGGTTCATGATGTTTAATTTGTTTTTTATTGGAAGAAATGCACATAACTAAATCAGTTGGTCTTTTCTACGACAGTCTTATATATGTGAGATGGGATTGAAGTATATGTTTTATTGGTATAAGCATGTGGACAAATGCTGATGTGTACCAGGTGCACGGATCTGGATTGGTGCAATGAGGGTGATCTGACCCGGATCCGCGCACCTGGATTTTCCTTTTTTTTTCTTTTTTTTTTTCGCTTCAGGTTGTTACCTTTATGTTGTAAGGATGTGATCTTTACGTTATATAAGTGTGACCTTCATATATAAATGTTATGACCTTTATGTTCAATAACTTAGGAAAAAATGAAGATTTTCAGGTTTTTTCGCTTCAGATTAAGACTTTTATGTTGTATTGTTGTAACCTTTATGTACAATTCTTGTGACCTTTATGTACAAATATTATGACATTTATAATCCATAACTTTGAAAAAAAATTGAAATTTTCAAAATTCAGTGCATTTTAAGGATGGATATATGTGCAGCTAATATTACATAAACGTAATAATGTACAAATTTTGCTAAAATTCTTTATTTTTTTTCTAAGTTAGAGTATATAAATGTCATTACATTTATACATAAAGGTCACACTTATATAACATAAAGGTCACATGCATATAACATAAAGGTAACAACCTGAAGCGAAAAAATAAAATTCAAAAAATAAATAAATAAATAAAAGTGTGCGGATCCGAGTCGACCCGGATCCGACCCGAATTGTATGTGCACCAGTTGCACAGGAGACTAACTCTAAGCATGTGTTTTTCTTATCTATAATTAAGTATGTGTTTGTACAATTATAAGTTATAGTAAATACATGTTTTACAAATACGAGTCTTGTGTTAGTATATAATTTTCTTGATTGACAGCACGTCCCCTAAATCACAAGAAATAAAACCTAAATAAACGACTACAAATCACTTCAGCAACACTAAACTGATAAGAAGTACCCCTCTTCTTCAAAAGTTACATTACATATAAATGCCGGAAAAAAATTAAACAAATAACCACACCCCGACTCATCACATATTCATTACAATAAAACATAACCATGGTTATAAATGGACAAATTTGGACTAAAAATGAAAGCCCGCTATTAAATAATCTCCCTACTTAGCTAACGCTAATAATCTTTATTTTCCTTCATTAAGCTTGAAAAATCTTGCAAAGAAGATGAGAGATGAACAAAAATTGTGGAATTAATGTAATACCATTAAGGTATTAATGTAATACCATAAAGACATTTCTGTAATACCATTAAGGTATCAGTGTAATACCATAAAAGACATTTCTGTAATACCTTAATGTAATACCATAAAGACATTTCTGTAATACCATTAAGGTATCAGTGTAATACCATAAAAGACATTTCTGTAATACCATTAAGGTATCATTGTAATACCATAAAGACATTTTTGTAATACCATTAAGGTATCAGTGTAATACCATAAAAAATATTTCTGTAATACCTATAGGGTATATGTGTAATACCAATAGAGTATAGGTGTAATACCCATCACTGAATCATCAACTAGGTAATTAGGTGTGTGTGGGGCGCACACCAGACTTGCTATGGGCGCGCGTGGCGGCGCGTGGGTGCGCGTGGAGGCTGCCCACGTGCCGGGTCGGATCTGGGGGCACGGATCTAAGATCCGTACCCCCGGGGTACACAAGTTTTTGCCGAGTCTTGTTGTTATAAATAAGTATGAGTTTTTTAAATTGTTGTAGTGTGGCGTGGTATAAATATATATTTTGTTGAGGTGGTATTTAGTTCAATTTGTTTGGCTCTTAAATAGTCAAAATTATGTTTAGAAATAAATCAATTAGTTCAATTTTGATTTTTGACATGATAAAAGAAAAACTAAATAAAGTATATAAAACGGTAATAGAAACACTTTGTCATTTTAGAGATCTCATTATTATCTTTTCTTCGAATATATATGACTGCTTATGCTTGTTCTATCAAATTTCTAAGTTCGTATTTCTCATCATCTTATTTTCTGTCGATTGTTTAATATTATTGAAGGTGTGTATTAATTTACATAAAAATTAATGTGAGTTTTAGAGATGAAAAATATCTAAAAAGAGAATGTGAATTATTAATCAGTGGAGGCCAAACTAAGTTAAACTGCTCCATTAGTGTAGCATACAAAAATTCAACAAAAGATTAGTTTGATGATTTTATTTTTTACATAAATAGAAATTAGTTGAAGGTTATATTTGCACCTATAGACAAGTTAACATATGACCATACCTAAAAAACTAACAAGTAACAAGTCATGCAAACCTACCCACCGTGGGCACATATTAATATATTCATCACTGACACGGTGAAGATCTGACATATCAATTAATTTGACTTTCCATATAATCAGAGGATGAGATATTTACACATCAGCAGTTGACATATTAAGAGTTGCCCGCCGTGGATATTTTAGCATTTTTCAAAAACTAAAATTATGGTCTTTTCAGAAAAAAGGAAACAAAAAAAAAAGTTCACAGTCATATCTATACATGAAAAATAAATAGTTATTGATTGATGGCCTATCAACCTTAAAATTGAAGTCATTAAGTTATTGTGCATGCATTTAGAATTTTATTTATTATATACTTTAATTATATTCAGAGATTAATATATGAAAAATTTAAACCTAGAATGAATTAATAACGAACAAATAAAATGGAGTCTTATTAAAAAATTGTCCTGTATCTATTTTATAATAAATATACAATTCCCACAAACTAAGTGCAGACAATAATTAATTTGATATGTGCAAACATTATAATTTGATCAGCTTTCTCTTTTTTGAAGTTTATATTAGGAGAATTCAAATTTGACAAGACATTGCTCCTTCAAAAAAAAAGTTATGTTTTTAAAAGTTTGACCAAAATATAGTTGTTTTACAAATCAAGTTGAGTTATTAAATCAAATATTTAACATTCACATAATACAAAATTATATATATGTATACCATTCTTTTCAAGTTACATTAATTCCCTCAATTTTTTATTTTATAATAATGACTATTCATCATTAAATCAGCGTGATAATAAATAGATGTATCTCTGACCAACTTAAAATAAGGTTTAAAAAAAATTAATGTATGCTGAGTAAAAAATATTAAATAAATAATTTTCTAACTAATCAAGAAATAAATTAAAAGGCTAACAAATTTATTTCTAAAAAAAGTTCTATCGAATATCAACTAGAAGTAAAAGATTTGAGATGAAGTTGTATAGAAGTCCAAATTAATAGACAAATCATTAAAAATAATTTCTGACCTCTAAAATGAGAGTCAATTGGGATCACACGGACTCTCCAAATTAAACAAAGAGTGATTATTTCATATCCCACTATGATATACTTTTAAGTTAATTAACTATGATTTTTAAAATTATTACATGAATTGCATTCAAACTGTATGAGCTTAAAACGTTTTCTTTTTTAATACATGGGTTAATTTTACTTTTGGTTATGTTTAATAGGTGTTATCCGACTCTGGTACATATTATTAATTTGCGACTATTGATTTTATTCATACAATTGAGGAATGCATCCAATTTCTATGTTTTCCCGGAATCACAATGTTCCAAACATGAAATTGAGCAGCCATTGTGTGATATTCGTTAAAAAATGGCTCAAAATTTGGGATTCCAAAGAAAATAATGGCTGCAGTTAAACATGTTTCTCAATTATATAACAAAATATGATAATATAAAATAACATAATTAAAGTCAAACAACATCTTTAACTGTTACAAAATTGTTACGTACATTACGTGGGCATATAGGGAACAGTTAATGACGTCAAAATCAGCGTAGTTGTGAAAATAAGCTTTAATTAATGATAAGCATGTGAACACATTAAACATGATAATTCAAAGCTGACCTTATAACATATACTACTATATATATATATATATATCATCTCATCATAATATATTAGTTGGGGAGGTCTAAACAAACTTATATATCTATTCATTTTGATCCACACTAAAATTAATCATTAATTGCGTGATTTGCCCAATCAACTAATATGGATATGGATGTTGTGATAATATTGTTTTAAACGTTTTGCATTGCGATGAAGAAAGTTTTAATAAAATATTAGTATCGATACGATATCAATAATTTCGTAGTACACATTTGAGAATTAGAAAATTTATTGTTGGTGATATTATATAGATTAGAAGGATCAATTTTTAAAAAACAATAATTTAGTATAACATCAAATATAATCGAAGATTGTACTTTGTGGTAATCAAACTTTCAAAGTGCTTTTATTTTTTTTAATGTGAAGTTTCCAAAGATTTTCACCATAATTTTGGAATTAATGCAGTCAGAGAAATTTGAGCCATTTCTGAATGGTCGTATGGGGAAAGTGCTATTCCATAGTTACAAAAGTTGGGATTTGTTTCTTTCATGTGAGTGCCACGTGTCGCAATCACTACATAGTGGATATTAATTATCCTTAATTTCTTTTGTGGGATTTAATGAGATATTAATTTCTTCGTCATTTCAGAAAATAAATCAACCTTCAATAATATGTAATAGTCAAGATAAGTATACTTAAGTGCATAAAGTCATATATAATCGTGTTCCATTTTAATCCATAATTCGTGCTCATTTATAGAATTTAGGAATTCAACCTAATTTAACTGCAATTACTTGTAATAATAATGTTACAATTTTAATTTCTTACGTATAAAATACTATAATATGTTTAATAGAACTCAAGAAAATTCAACATGCATTAATGAGGTCCTTTCCATGTGACTCGTATAAAGTCTAGTCAACTTTAAAATCAAGAAATATTGAGTTTTAATTAAATGATTAGGAATACACACTGTTAATTTATCATTTAAAAAAATTGTAATTATAGGCCACCAATATAACATGTAAAACACGTGATTAGTTAAAGTATATATGATTTCATCATACTATATAGGCTTCTTCAAAGTATGAATATTTCATCATTAAAAAGTACAAATTGCATAATTCTTAAAGTCTGGTACAAGTATTATAGTATTATTTCTCTTTTTTTAAACTTTCCGAATATATGATCAATTTTTCGTACAAACTTAATATTTATTTGACATATTCAATTTAAATACAAAAGGCGTTTAACATTAAATTAAAGAATTATACGTAAAAACTATGGTTAAAATAGAAATCGGCTGAATTAATTGACTTTCTCAGTAACTTCCATAATCTGTATATATAAAAAATCGAACAATATACGTACGAAGATAAAACAAGAGAGTTCGATAACTTGATAATTCACAACATTAAGGCAAAAACTTGCGTACCCCCAAAGGTATTATTAGTTTGGTATTAGGTATATATCCATAAGGTATTATTGGTGTATTCATAAGGTATTAATGATATATTCTTGAAGGTAATAATGGTATATTCATAAGGTATTAGTTGCATATTTATAAGGTATTACGTGTATAATTGAAATATATGTTGTAGTGAATGTATTATTCAAGGTATTATTTGTTACATATTAAGGTATTACTCATACTACCTCCGTCCCAAAATAAATGACGTTTTAGCAACTAAAATTTGTTCCAAAATAATTGTCGTTTTCGTATTCCAAAGCATATTTACATACAATATACCAAATATACCCCTATTTACTCACCTCAAATTAAATGTGTTAAAGAGATAAAAACACCTCATTAATTAAACTTAAATAAGGGTAGATTGGACTTTTTATCACATTTCTTAATATATGTGCAAAAGGCTAAAACGTCATTTATTTTGGGACGGAGGTAGTATTATTTAAAGGTATTACAATAAATGTTTTGGGTTACGGTGCCCGGGGCACGCAAAACCTACTCCAACATTAATACACCATTTCCGCTGCATGTAATTTTCTCGGTTGTTTGATAATTAGTCATTTTCATAATTAAAACCCTTCTAAGATTGTCGTTGAAATTATAGCACTAAAACTCACGAAAAAGTAACATGCTATTGTTTTCCATTAATGGATTAATATAAAAAGACATGAATTAATTAATTTACAGGGTTGGAATAGTTCAAACAACATGCAAATAACAATGTTCAATTAACTAATTAAATTAATTAACACAAAAACTCATATGAGACGGTCTCACGGATAGTTTCCATGAGACGGATCTTTATTACCCATGTATTGAATTCATATTCACATATTTCCATATGAATTGTTAAGTGTGGGCTATGGGTTGACCCGTCTCATGAAAAAAGATCTGTGAGACGGTCTCACACAAGACCTAAATTAATTTGTGAGTATATATCTTATATGAAAATAACGTCATGATTTAGATAAGTTCAAAAATGGATCGGAGTGTCCATCATATGATGGCTCTTCATTATTTTTATTAAAATATTTGTCACGAATTGCTACACCAAATTAAATGAATCTAAATATTAGCATGCATGTTAATTTCTGGTCGTAGCAATCTTGCATTATATTAAGATAATGACTATGTATCTTTGAGAAATAATATTCCTGTAAGATTATCAATTAAAATTGAATTTAATTACGAATCCAAAATTTATATTTATATTATAATGAGGATTGTGTGAGGTGAGCTTATATATGAAATTCTGTAATTTTACGTTTATTTCAGATTAGTTTAGTAATCTGCTAAATCTTTATAAGAAGATAAGGTTTGCCCTTTTTCTTTTTTTAAACTTTTAGTGCTAAATGTGCTTGGGCAAAAAAGAGAAAAAAAATAATATATATTTGGGCTATCATGTGAACATATATCCATGCAAACTCAGCCCGAATTAAGAACTGGGCTTATGAATGAATAGAACAATATTGTTGGATTTGGAGTTCTATCTTAATGGTAGTTTTCGTAATTTTGTTTTCAAGTTCATTATCCAAACTATGAATTAAGCAACACAAATTTTCTATAGTCGTGTTCTTATCATTGGTAGATGAAATTACACAAAAATATTTTTGGCACGTTGGGAAAGGGTTTTAGGGCCCGTTTGGTACGCATGTTGGGGTTGACAGAGATTGATAAATTTGGTGGGATTATACTGTTTGCGGATGTAATTTGAGTGTTTGGTATGGAGGTTTTATAGTAGGTTTGATTAAATTTTTTATTTGGTATGCATGATTAAAGTTAAACTAGTTTTGTACCCGTGTGTAATGCACGAGATTAAATTCTTAAAGAAATATAGTTCTATGTTTTCTATATTTAAAATATTTCAAATTGAAAAATTGGGTCTATTAAATTTAATAGATTAGGTGATTTATACATTTAAAATATTTAATTAGTAAAGATTAACTATAGTTATTGTGAATAAAATGGAATATTAAATTTATTTTATAAGCTTGAGAACAAAATCATATACAATTAAAAGTATACAATTTTCACAGATCAAGTATATTGTTCTCATTTCTTGATTTCGTAAAACAACCATTATACAATTAGTAAAACAACAATGAAATCACAAAAAAAAACTTATATAATACGGTCTTTATTACCACATTCCAAACTCATTTTTAATAAATGTAAATGTGAATGGTGAAATAAGAGTCATAACAAATGAAATTTGTATATACTAATTAATTACAACTTCATTTATGAATAATTAAATCAAACAATTTTTTGGAAATCAAATATAAATTTATTCCATTACAGAAATATTTCACATCTTTCCTTACATTTTTTGTTGTAATGTTTCTATCTATAATGCATAGAGGCTGACTTTAGTTAAGGAATCAAAGTCTATTTTATATTATCTAATTAAAATATAAAATTTATTAATTTTGGTGGAAGAAATAATCTCTATTTGTTAAAAAAAAAATTGTTATTAAGAGAACATCTCAAACTTTTTCATTTTGCTAGTTTTATATTGTTTTGCATAACTAATGATATATGTGTGTGTTTTAAAATGAATATTACAACATTATAATTGATAACATGATATTCATGATAATACATTCATTGTGATATATACTAATCAACAAACTAAACTAATTCAAGAATCAAAGATAAATAAAAAAAACACAACAAAAAATATAACAATTCAGAAGTTTTACCCACAACATCGTTAGTAATGGTAAGACACTTTAGAAATGTAAACACAAAATATCTCAAAATTAATATTATCACAGCCCCATACATAATCAACGCATATGGATTGAGCATTGTTATATTGTGGCGATCAAACATAATAATTGAGTATAGTTGAACAAAACAAAATGTATTGGCGGATACAAAATCATTTGCAAAATACTTTATATTTGTACTATTTTTTTATATTTGCATGACTTGTAAATAAACTGTTTTTAATTTTAAAAAGATAATAAAATTTTACATGATCAAAAAACACATAATTAATGAAAAATAATCACTGGAAACGACTCTGCAGTCAAGGATGTTAATTCATTGTAGGTTTATATTAAAATACTAAAATTTAGAATTGCATTCAATAGTTTTACCCCTGTAGAAAGTTCGAAATAAGGTTGATTATAATTATAATATGAATTTGAGATGACCCAACAACTACATAATCTCATAAATGATCAATTTCTGAATATATTAATGAAAAAACAAAAGAAAGTTTTGCCAATTGATCAATATCTTCACAGGGCAACAAATTAATAGAAGAGTAGGTCTTGCGTACCCCGGGGCACCGTGCCCCTAAACACTTATTATAATACATTTAAGTAATATGATCAATACCTTAACATGTAAAACATGTAATAAGTAATACTTTGAATAATACCTTCACTAAAACATATATTTCAGTTATACACGAAATACCTTATGAATATGCAATTAAACTAATACCGTATCACTACATCACTAATACCTTCAAACATATACCACTAATACCTTATGAATACACCAATAATACCTCATGAATATATAACTAATACCAAACTAATAATACCTTTGGGGTACGGTGCACCGGAGGTACGCAAATTTTTACCTTAATAGAAACATATGATTTGAAAATTTTCTCCAAGTACTTGATCAATAACATATCAATAATGTCCATACATAAAATATATATCTTAAAATCCAAAAATGTTATTATGAAAATTACAAACACTTATAAACCCAAAATAAAAAATTATTATAATGATCAAGAAGTATGACCATAGGAAGAGAAAAAAAAAAAAAAAAAAGGAAAGAACATTATTCAGAAGAAAGAAAAACTAAATTTCCTTTCAAATTACAACCTTTATCTTCTTCTCTTTAGTTGGAATAGAAAATTCATCAATCAACCATCTCTTCAATTGTTCTTATTCTCCAGACATTTCATCAATATCAAGAATTTTCTTATAAATCCTTTCAAGGCTTGACACTTCATATTCGAAAGAGCAATCATGAAAAACGTAAAATATAATTATCCTTTAAAATAATAAAAATAATGATATTAATATCAAATAAAAAAACAAAATAATTAATCACACGTTTTCTACGCCAAATTTATGTTTATTTGGAGAAAAAATTTCACATTTGCAACATCAAATTCACCTTATTTAAATTTCTGTTTTTTATCATTAAATATATTAATTAATATTGAATTTCTGATCATTCATAAATAATCTTTATTTTAATCAAAACAAAGATTCCACAAAGTTAATCTATAGAGAAAACAATCAAAACATAACATTAAATGAGAAATTAAGAAGACACTTGCAAGTAGAGTCATTAAATCCCATAAAATAAGAGACACGTGGAAGAAAGTAATCTTCCTTTAGTGAGAATATAATATGTTTCTCACTATGTCCTTTTATGTTAAAACTAAATATTTTAGTACAATAATATGTAGTTTTATTTAGAATATACAAAAATATAATACGTTTAGATTTATTTCAATATACTCTCTACATCAACATGCTTTCAAACTATGAAAAGATCATTGGAATTAATTAAAAAAGAACCTTAGAAATGATTATGACTTTCAATTATAATATAATTCTAAAAAAATAAAAACAAATATAAATCTAGTTATAAATATCATCATCTCAAATATATTAAAATAAAGAAGATGAAGAAGTAGCAGTTTAATGTTGTCTTACTGTTTGTCCTCATCAAAAACTTGCAGAATGGTGAATACTGAATAGGAGCTTCAAACCAAAACATCATGAGAAAAATGTTTCTAAAATATATGATATGACCTTTTCTCATGTATCCAATATGTGAAATTATAATTTTGAAATGATCACACAAATTTTTTGAAGTAAAAGTAGTATTTAAAGGTGAACCATTGCAATGTATAAAATAGTTTCAGATTTTGAATTCAGATTCGATTAATCATCAAATTTATTACATATCTAAATATTTGATATGGATAATTGATTAATGAATATCAATCAATATCGTGAGTTGTGGCTTAAATCATGTTCACTCAATTCTTAAATTATAATAGATTTTGATTTTTCTTTTACAATAAATATTATATATATAAATATTGTGTGCATGCAAAATATTTATGGTTGAATATAAATGAATCACAATTAATTATTGGTACGATGTAAATGAAAAGTCAACATTTATAAAAATCCACATTATTTTCAATTTCAACACATATATGTTCTTGAATTTGAAAATATATCTATATATCAATAATTTTAATGTAGATAGATAATAAAAAATTTAATATTGGAAATTTTAAAGTTGTTTCTTTATTTGATATATGTAACACCCCGAATAAAATTAAGGCCTAATTAGAATTTATAAGAATTATAAAATATAAGTTAACTCATAAAAATTGAGTTTAGATTCGTCTTTTCATAATTTAGATTTAAGTCGTAAAATCAATCTACCAATGACATTACGTATAAAATATTTGATTACATATACCCTAAAAGTTAATTACTAATTACGAATAATTTAAGTTGACAAAACAGATAAAATAGATTATTAACAGTAAACCAAGATATCGATTAATTCGTAAATTATATATACTATTAAATTGTTTGATATATCTAATTTTAATTAATGGGGTTGGTCTCGATTGATAATTTTTTATACGAGATCTAATTATTGTAATCCGTATTCAAAATAAAATCTTGACTCAAATAAAGAATATCCTAAAATAATTTAATATTATCTATAATTAGATCTCGACCTAAGAAAATACAATTCTCTACTCAATTCGGAATCCAAAACCCGTTTTTAGGTGTAGAATGGAGATGAGTCACCAATTAATTCCACCTTACCACCCCTATGGGTGACACCTCACCCATGTTCTCTCTCTCTCCTCTCCTCATCCCTCCCACCCCGTCTTTGTCTCTCTCTCTCTCCTCCCTATCTCTTTCTTCTCTCTCGTTGGATTTCTTCTTTCTGCCATAGGCAGTGTTACAAATAAACTTTCTTCCCTCTCACTCTATTCCTCTCTCGCACAAATCGGCAGTGTTGGAAAGGAATTCTGTTCTGGGCTTGGTGTGATTTGAAACAAAGGGGTAAAGTTTAATGCTTTGATATATATATATATCCAGTTCTGCTCTTCCGATTTTGTTCTCTGTCGTCGTCAGTCGCCCGCGGCGGCTGCCGCCCTTTTCTCCTTCTTCCTCTCAATATCTCTCTGCAAAATTCTCATGCCCTTAAATCCTCTGTATATACCCATTTAATTCTACAATTTTTCTTTCCGTCTGCAAGTTCTACAAATATGTATATATATGTATCTCTTTCTCTGTACTCCGCCTGCCTTCGTCGCCGTGTGTGCGTGAGTTGCTGCGCCGCCGTGAGCAGCGGCGTATGGTGCGTGTGTGCTGTGTGCAGGGGCGGATCTAGGATTTAACATTAGGGTGGGTTGAAAAGTAAATGTTTTAGCATATTAAAATTTATACAATAATAAAATATTTCGAAGTTCACTTAAGTTGTGTTCTACGAGACTTCAAAACATAAAATTCATCAATAATTGAGACTATGTTTATATCTTTAACAAAATCTCTCTCGATATAAAGCATCAGACTATCTCCAAGTAAATCATCCCCCATCTTGCTACGAAGTGCCGTCTTCACATGCTTCATTGTTGAAAATACTCGTTCAGTTGTAGTTGTAGCAGTAGAAACAGGTAATGTCAAAACTAGACGAATCAATCTAGTTCTCATTTTTTTTATTGTAAAATAAAATGCAGGCAAAAAAAACTCCCATAAATAAAGCCCTTTAATTTAAAGCTTTAGAGTGAGATAAAACAGTAAGTCAAAGACTCAAAGATGAAGTATTTATATTTTAATCATAAAAGAACAAAACAAAAAAGTTAAAATATAGAAGTGGAGTGTGTGGGTCAGTGGGTACCGTGTGTGTCTGCCTTCCACAGTTCCACCATAGAAATCTGCAAATTTGTGAAGAAGATGTGTAAATTTAGGTTTTATATTTTGAGTTTGGGTGGGCTTGAATTGGATTGGGCTGGGCTTATATTATATATATGTAAAAGAAAATTGGGCTTGCACTGGGCTGAAGCCCAGTGCTGCCTTGTGGAAGATCCGCCCATGGCTGTGTGTGATGGGTGTGTGGGTTGTATGTGTGTGCTGCTGTTGGTTGTCGGACGAAACGGGGGAGACGCCGTCGTGTCGGGCGGCGTTGTATCAGGTGCGGGGGTGGTAAGGGAGTGGTCGCCGGCGACGAGCTTGTCGCCGGCAAGGTCTCGACGGCGTGGGAAGGGGCTGGGGGCGACGGGGCAGGGGGGAGAAAGGGGGAGTTTGGGGCTAAGGTTTTAGTTTGGAAATTTGATTTTATCCAGGGACCTTCTTGCAATTTCCCAATTCTTGGTTAATTGATTTTCAACCCTTGATCTATTAAGTTATTGCTCCTCAAACCCTGCATTAATAAGGGATTCAATTTCAGCCCCAGAGTTTAATTTTAATTGCAGATTGACCCCCAGTTTTTATAGAAATTATGTATTGACCTCCAAATTCTGCAGAAATTATAATATGACCCCATAACTTTGCTGAAATTACGAGATGAACCCTAGACCTTACTGAATATTATATTATGACCCCAAACACTTTTGTGTGTATTATATCATACAACGCTAGTAAATGCTGGAATGACTTCCAAAATGATACGAAAAGTGTGACGAACTACCGTTAAGCAAGGAAAATCCTAGTTTTCAAATAAACCTTAATTCTAGAATAGACAATCATTAACCCGAACTTTTATACTTTATAGGGAGTACGAACGAGGACCAGAATTGAAGAGGATATAAGAAATAGAGCATCAACGAACGCTATTATTCAAGGTGGGGGTAAAATCTTATCAAACAAATGCATTTTTAATTATACAATTTATTATATGAATTTATATGCACTACGTGACTTTAATTTCGATATTCATGTGAAGTCTATTTCAAGTTGAACGTCATTACTATATGATTGATTTTTTGAGTAAATTATATGTTCTCGAAAGGTTAACGATTTCAAGGAATACAAATGCAATTGATTTCATATGACGAAAAGTCGGGATAATACCCGTACCAGAGGGGTTTCTTGGCAAAGGATTTACTTGTCTATTTGTATTGTTGTGAATTATATGAACTTACGTGAACGTGAATAACGTGTACTATGTGTTATGTAAGAAATATTATGTGAAACACTTAACTGCGCATGTGCTTTATACGCCAAGTAGGGTATTCTTCGGAAACCCATATATAGGGGTATTCTTCGGAAACCCAATAACAGGGGTATTCTTTGGAAACCCAGCAACAGGGGTGTAAAAACCTATAGGGTCGGCTTGGGGCCCGGATAGATTTCTTTGGATATTTGTCCAAGACGGATTGTAAGGGACTACTCAAGAGTCCGCAATGTGTACTATGTTTACGTATATAACAAGATGACGATAAAATGTGTTTCTTCTTTCATAGTATAGGTCAACCCACTGAGTGTATTTTTGGCACTCACCCATATGTGTAAAAATGTTTTCAGCTTAAAGTATTCAGGACATGGTGTGCGAGCAGTGAATGCAGATAGTCGATATTATCAAGGTTATAGAAGATTTTAATAAAGAGAATTTTACTTTATAAATTTCAAACATGTGTATTTATGTAAATGTTTATTTTATCGCTCTTTTCAATGTATTTAAAAGTGTGTTTGGAGAGAAAGGAGTTTCAATAAAATCATTCCGCTGCATTTTTTCCAAAATTCGTGTTTCATAACAATATTTGATGGAATAATATTTCACAGTTATTCCTGAATTTATTTATCTTTATTATTTTTGAAAGAGACAATTTTTAATGTAAGTAGCGTCCAAACAGGATTTTAAAACGGGGCGTTACAATATAAATTTTAATTGGATACATTATTGGAAAATCTCCATAGGTAGTTGACTTCCCTATTTAATTTTCTTAAATATTTTGAGATGAATAATGTAGATATATATATATATATATATATATACATATGAGTAAGTCTCTTGTGAATCAGGTGCATGGATCTTAGATCCATGCACCCAGGTTGGATCCGGGTCAGGGGGGGACCGCACTATTTTTTTTTTTTTCACTCATGATTTTTGAAAAAAATCACATACCAATAGTATATGTTAGACATACCTTTACGTTATGTTAGACATACCTTTAAGCTATGTTAAACATACCAGTTCTGCCCAAATTCCATGCCTTGTCTTTTTTTTGGCTTGATTTTTGAATTTTGGCACATACCACTACGTTATGTTAGACATACCTTTACGTTGTGTTAGACATACCTTTATGTATACTTAAACATACTTTTGTATATGTTAGACATACATTTATATATAGTTAAGCATACATTTATATATGTTAGACATACCTTTGTATATAGTTAGACCTATCTACACATGGTTGGTCTATTGGAGCGAATTTTGGGTGAGCATCAGCACAAGTGTTCAGCGCGTGGGAGGCGCGTTTTGGGTGCGTGAACGGGTCGGGTCAGGTGCATGGATCTGACTCATAAAAGTTTTAGCCTATATATATATACATATATAAGAATCCAATGAACCACGGAGACTTTTTTTCTTCATATAATATATACACTATTTTTTTTCCAAATCGTATAAGTCTACTTCTTCCTAATATAAGTAAAAGATATTTAAAGGTAATATTTGACCTTATATAGATTGATTGTATATATGTATTTATATATGTATCTAAATATATATAAATAATTTAAGGAATAAATAAAAAAACTATTAGTTATCAATAACCAAGATATGGTGAAATGCATAATGATCAATTAACAAAGTGATAAATCACATTAATTCATTATCGGTAATTGACAATATATTGAGATTGATCATAAAACATATTGTTTTGAATTTTCCATCAAACTTAAAAGATGATATTTTAATAATTGAATTAATTTTGTGTATCTAATTTCATTCATAAATACTTTATGTTATGATATTAAACAAACTCAATTAAAATATACGCTACAATGTTTAATAATATGTTATTTCTTTTGTATAAAACATGCATTTAACCCCACAATCGGCATAAAAAAAATAAAGAAGCCTAATATGTATCACGCTTCACAATATTTCCTTATTAAACTGTGAATTCAATTATTTAATTTTTTTTGTCAACACATATGTAGAAATTCAATTTATTATGTAAGATTATTTTGTAAGATCATTGTGAAAGAAATTTCATATATACATGTTGATAATTACTCTTTATAATTTTATACATTATATTAAAATATTTTAACTTACAAGTTTGATGAGATTAAATGTTTTAGTATGCTATAAATTAATTTTTCATTATTACACCGATCTGACACTTATAAAAAACTAATGTTTGATTTTTTTACTAATTCAATTTTGTTTCATATTTTGGATATGTGGAAAATAGATAATTATTCAACCACACCAAATCAAGAAGCGAAGTATCAAATATTTTCATGAAAAAACTATGAAATGTCAAATTACTGATGAACATCATTCATGAAAATGTAGAGATCGAATAACTTCTTTGTTTATATTTAGTTTTTGTCTAATTATTAAATGTTAAGTACATTGATTTGTATTTAATTTGAATTTTCCTATTATGATCTATAGGAAATATGTCAAACATATGCAATTTTATGAGATGACTATTGATAAATTTTAGTCTTTATTATTAAATGATGGATTTTATGTACTCAATGTTATTGTTAGTAAATGTGTCGAGATAAAACAAAAAAAATGTAATTTTACATGCATTATAGGTTTTCTTTAATTTCTTTATTCAATTTGTACATTTTTCGAATGTAAAAATATAACTAAAAATATTAAAGGGAAAATTGTCAAACAATTATCATGCAATCAAACAAAATATATAATTGACTTATCAAAATTTGTATATTTTAACTTTCAATTCATGTATTTTAAATAAATTATGAATTATATCTTTGAGTATATTATAATTTCACCATTTAAATAAATTTAAGCCCGTGCATCGCATGGGTGAAACACTAGTAAACATAAATAATACTATTTATTTCCAATTATAGTATGAGACTTTTAGGCGGGAAAATCATTGACATACTATATGATCAAATGTTTGTGTTTTTATATATATAATATATATATATATATATATAAAGATAGCAAAAATATGTGTTGGTGTGATGTTCTATTATGAAAAATGAAAATTCTGATAATAATTAAATGCTCGTGAATAATTGTCTCTGGATTTTATAATTCTAACAAAACCTTCATAAAACAGTCTCACGAATAGTTTTCGTGAGACGAATTTTTTTTACCTACCAGACTAATTCTCATTTAAACATGAAAACAAATATGCACTATAATGTTAAGGTTCAAAATCCTGAAAAAAAAAAAAGTCACTATGAATGTCATTATGAGTAGATAAATAATACTTTTTACGCTAATAAAAAAAATCACTAAATCAACTAAAATACGAAGAAGAAATCGATGAGAATGCACAAGATATTTTCAGAATCTGACGTGGCATTATATTATTGGGCAGCACACCTCAGAGGACGTGCCTGCAAGCCCCCGAGCATAACTCCCACTCTACAGTATCATATCCTACAGTAACGTATACTATCACCGCTGCACTAGGTTGTACGTTTGACTAATTCTTGAAAAGCACGCATTGACGTTTGAAATGTACAAGCATTTTAAGGTGTCATACCCATTAATTAAATATAATTATTTAATTTAAAATTCCACGTCTCCTCCCTCCTCCGCGTTTCATCTCTCCCTCTCTCTCCTCTCTCCTCTCTCCCTGTAATAACTAAACGTCTAAACCCTCTCTGCCTCCGTGTGTGAAAATCACACACTGAAGGTGTCTTGGATCTGTGGAAATCAGTCTCCTCTTCAACTCCAGGTTTTCTTCCCTCTTTCTCTCTCCCTTTACCTTGATTTGCCTTTTTTGTTTTTGTGAAAATCAAGTTTTTGTTGGTTTTCGGATGGATTTTTGTAGTATCAGGAATTTGAAAATGTGGTATCTGATTGAATGCAATGACTAATTCGAAATTTTATGAGGATTTCGGTTTCTTGATTGTTTGATTTGATTTTTGTGGTGTGGCTATCTTGGTTTAACGATATCGAGATTTACTCGGCTAAAAAGTTTGAATTACATGATTTAAAAGATTGCCTTTTCAGTGCTCTGATTACTGTTCCAGCGTAATCTTGGTTCAGTTTTCATGTTTCTTGCTAATAGGGAAAATGTAGAGAAGTTTACTGTCTGATTGGAATTCATACTGCTTTTTTATGTAGAGAATTTTGTGAAACTTGCTTGCTGATTATATCGTTCCTTGTAATTTTCTGTTCTAGTGTCCTTTGCAAACAACAAGACAGTTCGAGTTTCGATAAGACATTGGAATGAAGAATCATGAGCGTCTGGCAAATTTGGCCCTTGCAGGTATTCTTCCGTTTTCTTACTATTCTGAGATTTTCTTACTCGTGTGCCTGTTAGTGTTTTTTATAGTTGATTTTATATCTATTGTGGGATCTGAATTTTCATGGAGGTTTAGATTGTTTCTATTTGTAATCGGTTCTGGGGATATGTTTATTATCGAGCCTATCAGTTTTACACTTGTCCGATTACCTAATGGAATAGTGACATAAGACATACTGAGATCATAAGATTTTGTGGAAGGCTCAATTTTCACTTGACTCAATTTTGGACTGGCCAGAAGTCATGTACCTATTGCCTTCGTTGTTGATGTTATTTACTTGCATGTACAGAATTTATGTTTCCTTGCAGGTTTTGGCTCACACTGGATAACTTATGTCCATGAAGTATTCATAGATAGAAAAAAATTATATTTCAATGATTGTAATTATCTATGAAAAACTGCATTGTTGTCACACGCTTTATCATTGACTGCAGGTCTGAGCCTGGCCCCACTTGTTGTGAAGGTGGACCCAAATTTGAATGTCATTTTAACGGCTTGTTTATCAGTGTATGTGGGTTGCTACCGATCTGTGAAGTCAACCCCACCAACGGTAAGTTTAACATCGAAATACATCTCTGCCTAAAGTATTTTGTGATTGGAATTTGTATTCACCTTTTCTTATGAAACTCTCTTAAATTTTGCAGGAGACAATGTCTAATGAACATGCAATGCGGTTCCCATTGGTTGGGAGTGTTATGCTATTGTCATTGTTTTTGCTTTTCAAGTTTATATCGAAGGACTTGGTTAATGCTGTACTGACGTGCTACTTTTTTGTACTGGGGATCGTTGCTCTTTCGTATGTATCCCCAATCTTGACCTTTCTAATACTTGTACATTATATCTGTACATATTCGGCAATCGGGATATCATATACAGTAGAGAATAATAGTATATTTATCTACATTCCCTATTTTTTGTTAACTTTGTAGGGCAACGTTGCTACCTGCTATCAAAAGATTTCTACCCAAACCATGGAATGATAATGTCATTATCTGGCGTTTCCCATATATTAAATGTATGAACTCACATACACCCTCTAACTTCTACTTTGTAGTGCAGACCTGATTGTAACGGATGAAAATTATGCTTTTGAAAATTGAAGGGGTTGATTCTGAAATTGAAGGATTATTGATTAGGTCAAACGCAGGGCTCTACTTGGTTGATTTGTTACCTCATAGTTTTTATGATTGTTAATGATGCTTGTCGATGCTTCTGCTTAGGATTTTACCTTGTTTTTGATCAGTTAACACTTATACTAGATATACTTCTAAACTGCAAGTGTGCCATATATTTTGTGCCCATTATATTGTTGTTCTTAAAAACTTTGGGGAAGTGTGTTCTCTTTTCAGTTTCCATTTCTGGTGGAATTTTAAAGTCGTATTACTTTGGTGTGAAAATAAAATATGTTTGCATTAGTAATCGTGAAACTTAAAGGCTTGAAAATAAAAATGTGCATGGTTGTCGAGAGTGTGTGGGATTTCTTTGTAATAATTGAATACCCTAGGTTTTGACTATAGGTTATTATATTGGGATGTGAAAAGGTAGACATTGTTGTTTTCAGTTAAAATGGAAAGAAACAAACTTGATCTCTATATTCACATAGTGAAGTGAGGAGATGCTTTAGAAAATGAGAACAAAAAATCAGCGTGCCTTAAAACATTAAACTGATCGGCTCTTAATTTTCAATAAACTTACCATTCTACTGGATCTTCTTGGCGTCATGTTGCCTTGTGCATACAGAATGATAATTCAATTTCACACATTTGTTGTACAGCTTTGGAGGTTGAGTTTACAAAATCACAGGTGATTGCAGCAATTCCTGGAACCTTCTTCTGTGTGTGGTATGCTTCAAAGAAGCATTGGCTAGCTAACAATATATTGGGGCTCGCTTTCTGCATTCAGGTTCGATAACACTACAATTATCAGTACCTTTCTAAAAGGCACATGCTCTTGTATATGCATGAAATTAAATTTTTAATCAAAACAGGAAGCTTTGAGATAAGTAAATCATTTTCTTTTCATGAGTAGGTTCTTTGTACAAAAGCTTTTATGAACCTTTTCATGTCCCATTTCTTTAACAAAAGAACAATTGCAGGGAATCGAGATGCTTTCACTAGGCTCCTTTAAGACTGGTGCCATTCTCTTGGTAAGAATAGCACTCATGATTAGATCACAGTATATCATGTACATCAATTCTTATTTCTGTCATATAGAATCTTCTGTATTTGAATTCACTTTATAAATTCATGCTGTTTGAAGCAACATCTAATTTTCCATGGTGTGCATGTTTTGCAGACTGGTCTGTTTGTATATGACATCTTCTGGGTCTTTTTTACCCCGGTGATGGTGAGCGTTGCTAAATCTTTTGACGCTCCTATAAAGGTTGGTATTTAAAGTCCATTAACACGTCTACTATCATGGTGGTGATAGCTTTTGACCATTTGTTGCACTGTAGTTCTTATTTATATCTATTACTCCACATTCTGCAGCTTTTATTCCCAACATCAGATGCTACACGTCCATTTTCCATGTTAGGACTCGGTGACATAGTGATTCCTGGTATAACTCAACTGTAAATTAAAGACTTTGTATCGTACTACCAAGTACAAAGTTTAGAACGTGTTTCTTGTTCTTACACAGCTGAACGAACTCCCTTTCATATAATGTTTACTTTTCAGGAATTTTTGTAGCCTTGGCATTAAGATTTGATGTTTCCAGAGGGAAACAGAGCCACTATTTTACGAGTGCTTTTCTAGGTTATGCCGTTGGTTTGGTCGTCACTATTATTGTAATGAACTGGTTTCAAGCTGCACAGGTATCTATCTCTTCAGCAAAGAATTTGATTTTTTTTTTTCTCTGAACAGATGATATACATTGCTTGTTTTCTTTCTCTTTGTTATCATGATTGTTTATATTATTGGTTCATACTCTTCTTCCAGCCCGCACTGTTGTATATCGTCCCTTCTGTTATCGGATTTTTGGCTGCACATTGCTTGTGGAATGGGGAAGTCAAACCCGTGAGTCATTCATAAACTCGTATCCTTCCATAGATATACATATACTAATTGGAAATCACTACTCTAGTTTTACATTTTTATTATGAGCCTTTATATGTAGGAGATCTTGATTCATTTCAGCGCATTTACTTATTTTCTGTATCGTGTTGTTGGGCAGTTGTTGGAGTTCGATGAGTCTAAGACAACGAGCTCTGAAAAGATCAATGGGGATGGGGACTTGAAGAAGACAGATTAGATTGATCAGAAGAAGCCAGAGAAGTTTACAAGAATGTGTAGTCAAACTAACTTATGAACCATAGGATGTTGTACCAGATTTTGATCATCAACAAACATAATATCAATTCTATGATTTCTGAATCTTCTTTCACTACCAAATCTTTATGATACAAGTTTTTCTTACCATTTCTCCAAACTATTGACTTTTGAAGAAAGAAAAAGAAAACAGACAATGACTATTTTTTAATTGACTTGCATCTAGAACGCTTTTTGTTTAGGTTTAATTGATTGGGTTGAATACAAGGAGAATTTTGAAAGTACTTTTAGGATTATTATTTGGTTTCGAAACGAGTGACTTAGGTACATGTCATTTTTAGTTTTCAAGTGGCTGTTACTGGCCGGAAAATATTTTGAAAATTGAGTTCTTATTGGCACAAGAAAAATCTATTAGATATGAGTAACAATTTGAAAATCTTTTATATTAGACACCAAGTGAAAAATAAAATAAAAAATGCTAAATTACAAACAAAATGAGTTTATGCTAAACTCACTCCCTCTCTCAAAATGTGGCAAAGATGAAGAGAATGTTAAAGAAGTGAGCAAAAGCGATTGATATGATCACATCAGATCAGGCCATTACAAGTTATGGGCTTTGTTAATATTTCTGAAACAGCTAGTTATACATATAATATATCACAAACTAATTAAATTTCTAAAGTTTATATATTAGATGAAGAGAATTGGCATTTTGTTGTCACTCCACAGAACAGCTAGTCTCTGCACTTCCAGCATCTTCAGTATAGCTGCATGGCATCTCTGCTGGTGCACACCTAAACCACACACTCACCAAATATGAATTTGCACAAGAAAATTGTGGAAAAATAATGCAAAAGATTTTCTTAATCCCTTCAATCTTTGCATCTCCATACCTCATAACTTGATAGCTCCCTCTTTGGTTATCTACCCTTGATGATTTATGCAAAAATTCATCCCTCGCTCGTTTCATAGCCTATAATTCAGAGATGGTATTACGAACAATTGGTTAGCAGAACTTTGTGAGGCAACATCACAGTATATAAAAGAAAGACTTACAGTCATATCATGCTTGTATGGAATCTTAGTCCGATTCTCATTTACTATCCTCTCGGAGTAAGCTTTCCGATCCTTCATGTACAATTATTAAAACAGTGTGTATCAGCATCAAATCCACAAAGAGGAAAATTTATAAGGAAAATCGAAGATAAATGTAGACCTTGGCAATCTGTCTTGGGTGATTACGGTCAAAAGAATTGTGATATTCAAAACCTTTTATGGTCAGATCGGATGACAGGTTCTCTCCCTTGGACCACTTCCTACACACGTTACTATACTTACGGAAACTAGGTTCTAGTTCCCTTCTCAGATTCACAAAAGGTTGCACAATGCTGCTGGAAACTGATTTCTTACTCATTACTTGGAAATTCTGTTTGCATCTCATCCTATAGTCGTCTCTACTTTCAGTAGCATATGTATCTCTAGCAGAGACTTGAGGTGTTCTAAAACTTGTTCTATCCACATTAGAGTTGTGGATGCTTGAGCTGCACTCACTTCCCTGTGAGGATGGACATAAAAAAGAACATACAATTACTTGTACTGAAGTATGATTGAGATAAGTATCAGATCACAACATAAACTTAGCTAGTTGTGTATACATTATTCAGGAAAAATTCGAAACACAAGTCAAACAGATATTAGGCTAGCATACTCCACTAAATGGCATATGTGCACGTTGATTGAAAATTCTAGAACCTGACAGATTCCCTGCCTTCAGAAATCTAATGCCTCGTTTAAGCTTCTAAATAATAGTGGACACTTCATCTATCCTTTTTATTACACACCTTTGAGATCTTTAAGGCTAATAAGATTGGCAGTACTATGTTTTTTCATGGTTAATCGACACCAAAAATTTAATCAACTCTAGCAAAAGCATGAAAATTAAATCATGACAACTTCACTTGCCTTGCCAAACTTGGGATGCCCAAGGAGTTTTGGAAAATTAGGTGAGACAGGGAGAATAGCTTCCTCGGTATAGTATGTTTCTGAGAATGATTAAGATCAAAACAAGCAAGAGTCAGAAGGACCTCGTGAATGATAAACGCTCAAACACGTGGAAACTTAAAAGTAAACTGAATGAAGCATGATTGTAAACACTTTATGCGGAAGGAACTTGAAAGTCCAAATTCTCTTATGATTGCTGTCGATTGATATACATAGCAATTGAGAAAATAATTAACCATTGACATTACTTAATTGAGACCCGTCATAGCCAAACAGTTATGGGTAAATTTTACTAAAAGGATGTGAAAGAGGTTTACATTAAAAGTTATTTAGGCAAGACCCTCCATAATTCACCAAAAGGATGTGGAAGAGGTTGGCCTTAAATTTACTTACGTGAGTCCCGTCATAGACAAACATTTACATCACTTAGTTGAAAACTGTCATAGTCAAACAATTTCCAGAATATTTACCAAAAGGATGTGGAAGAGGTTGGTATTAACATTCACTAGATGAGATCCGTCGTGGTTAAACAATTACGCAAAAATAAAAAATAAAAAGATATGGAAGAGTTTGGCATAAAATTGGAATCAAGGTACATGCTGAAAAAACTTACCACCTAACAAAATGGATAACTGGTCATAAGATGCTAGATTAGCACAAATTAATTCTTTGAAAATCTATATCGACATAAACTTGTTTTCTCATGAAGAAAGAATGCTAGAGTGCTCAGGCTAGTTTTGCTAGTACATACACATAAGCTGGCTCCTAGAGTAACCTTCAACCTAAGAACACCAAAATGAACGATGCTCATTGTTGCGTTCTTCTCTGAAACTCATACACTCATTACATGCCTTTTGATATGTAGTCAAATCATGCAAACTCCGGATACTTCCTCCCAATAAAGAAAAAGTAGATTTGACTTAGAACTTCCCAATGTTAGGCTGTCTAGATAAAGATAATGGTATAAAACGATATATAAATGATCACAACAGCCAAAGAAAATATGAAATGAATGCTGAGAGGGGGGGGGGGGGGGGGCGGAGAGAGAGAGAGAGAGAGAGATTCTAACTCAGTGACTCACCATCAACTGGATTCTGCTCTGAGGATTCAAATGCACCAGGAGGGAGTGAGTCAAACTCGACTCCAAGTGGCGGGCCATCCTCCCTGTAATGCTTTCCCAGCTGCCTCTTAACCGCAGTAATAGGAGTGTTCTCAACTTGACCCTTCACTTTCAAGTAACCTGATGGGCCACGCCTGATTTTTACGCCAGTTGCATCCATTGAGAATTTTGGTATTAGGTACCTTGAAGTTGCAATGTCCAAGGGGTTCACATTATGATCATTGGACATATTTTGCAACGAAGAAATACTTCCAGAAGATGCATCGCCCATATGAATATGGTTTCTTGAGTGACCACCATGCTCATGTGTAAGTCCTACTGCAGAACATTCTTGTAGAGTTACTCCTGTGCTTTCAACTGCCCTGGTGTCAAAATTCCTACCATCCTCCTCTTTGGTGCTGCCACATGAATCCTGCCGATGCCCACTAACATGATCTTGTATAAATTTACTTGACCGATCTTGACTTCCAGTTACATTGTTGTTACCATTCATTAACCTTTTGTCCTTCAATCTTCGATGACAAAACCACCCAGAAACTTGCTTTTCTGTCAAACCTATTGACTCTGCAAGCTGCATTTTCATCGACTCTGTGGGATATTTATGTTCTGTAGAAACGAATGGATTGTTTAGACCATTGTATCAAAGAGAGAGGGTGTATCCTGCAAGTCATCACATAACAGGATGAGCAAGTTACCATCATAAAATTTCTCCAGTGCTTGAACCTGAGCTTGAGTCTTTACGGTCCTTTTCTTGTTCTTCTCCAAGTGGGCTTTATCATCTTCAGAATGCATGTTATATGTTTCTACATCATTAAGTAATGAAGAAAATGGTAGTAAGCGACAAGATGATCTGCTAAAATGAGCCAGACAAATCAAAAATGGCCTAATGATGCCTGAATCAGTAACCAACAATAATCTCGACCATGCAATGAAGAAAGATATGAATACTCAACAAATATCTGATACAACCTTACTGCAATTGGGACCATTTATTTCATTAACATGTCTCACACTTGTTTGTCAAAAATCGGTGACACTTATGTTTTTGTAGCATGTGAAAAGTTATATCCATCAAAACTTACATGCTACTTAAACCATAGGCAAAAGCATAAATTTTACGTTAATCATTGTCTGCAAAATTTGCAACAAAAACAATTTTAATAGCAGATATTCTTACAAAATTGTATAATGTTGACAAATTTAATACAAAAGAGCCACAGCAGATTCTCCATATAGTTATTAACATGCACCGACAAATGGGAGTAGATTGCAGAACTTTATAAAACATGTCAACCTCTTAATCCTGTTCTCATTTAAAGAAAGTTATCTTCGGTTAATTGTATCCCTTTATTCTCACACTTAAATTACATATACAATCCAACCTGTCAAGTGTCCGTCAAAGGTACCAAGGCTACTGGCACGTGGCATTTGACACGAATTTAACAAACACTTACTAAAGATTTTGTTCGCAGTTAAAACTTGGCAATAATATATGTGACAAAATCCAGATCAGGAAACAATGTCTGTCATGCCGATTCTTTGAGCTGATACAAATCAATGAATCTAGGGATCCTTTAACAGCTCTTGACGAGTTTAAGGTCATTTTACCTTATCTCCCATTGATGAAGAATAATTCCTCCATAGAACTGTTATCAAGAAATCATTACCAGACATATTATGTCCAATGCACATTCACCCAATCCTATTTTTTTGAACTAGTAGCTCCATTGCTGTTCTCAAGCATAATTAGCTATAACATTCTTCTTCATTAGCAACAACATAATCCACATTTTAGATTGATTAATTGTCATCTGAATTATCTTGAACAACATAATCAATGAATCACAACAGCAGAAGATATAGAAAGAGCAGTTTCCAATGCAGCCATACTCTAACCTAAATGCACATCAAAACTTAAACCACAGAAAAAACAGCCAAAGTTCATGATTCTGCAGAAAAAAGTTCAGAAATAAGAAATAAAAAATTCTTGGCATCAAAGTGGAGTAAATCAATGTCAAAATTCATATGAAATTCCAGCTGAATCATGATCCGTTAAGAAAAACAGCACAAGGAACTTAAAATAGTAAAAAAAGAACAAATTCATACCTTCTTCCATAACTCCTTAGATTAATCTTCTCACTGCTATTGACCCATCAACATTTAACACAAGCCCACTTCTTGAAGAATTGAAGAAGCTCTAGAGAGAGAAAAGGGAGCGAATCTTTGCGGGTTATCTGTCTGTGGAGAGAGAAAGGGGGGGTTTCTTGTTGAGAAAAAAGTTGAAAAAATGAGCAAATGGGAAGTATATTTCTGGGCTGGTATAAATTTGGATGTCAAATTCACAATCTTTTTGTTCGATTTGCATATCTTTTGCACTTCATTATGACTCTGTTCGCGGGCATCTCATTCATCTTCACATTTGCTTGCATCAACCACTAAGCTTTTCCAACTTCTTAATCAATGCTGATTACGTTACTTCTCTGCACAAATCCTTTATTAATGTTGATTAATAACTTATATAAGTCGTAATGTATATGCTTTTGAATGAAGATTTCAGCTTTTTATGAAATCAAATCTTGTTCAGAAAAGCATAATTGCCATTCTTGTATAAAAAGGCTCTCTCTCTCTCTCTCTCTCTCTCTCTCGTAAGAAACCAGATAAATATGAGAACTGTGTAAGAGATGAGAATAAGTTTTCAGCAACTTTGAATAAATATGGGAAATTGAAAAAATAAAATCCATGAGCAATCACTTCATAAGTTCCTTTGATTTTAAATCCCAGAAAAAGACAAAGTTGGCCAAATAACGAATTTCTTTTTCATAAAATGTGATGTGAAATAGGTTCATAAATAGTTTTCAGTAGATAATTTTTTTAATGTACTAATCAAATTTGTAAAATGTAGGTTGTGGATGACTCGTCTTATATAAAAATAATTCGTGTGATGGTATTATATATGACTTGCTCCTTTTTCTTTTTTATTTATAGATTTGGGAATAATTAGTAAATAACAAATTCTCATGTGCACCAGGTGCACAGATCTGAATTGGTGCAATTGGGAGATCCGACCCCGATCCGCGTACCTAGGTTTTCCTTTTTTTTTTTTTTCATTTCACATTGTTACCTTTATGTTGTAAGAATGTGTCATTTATGTTATATAAGTGTGACTTTTATATATAAATGTTATGACCTTTATGTTTAGTAACTTAGGAAAATTTGAAGATTTTCAGGTTTTTTCGCTTCAGGTTGAAACCTTTATGTTCTACTGATGTGACCCTTATGGTGTATTCATGTGACCTTTATGTACAAATATCATGATCTTTATGATTCATAACTTGAAAAAAAATGAAAATTTTTAGAAAATTTTCAGCGCATTTTTAAGATGAACATACATTTATGTGATATTACACATACAATTATGTGATATTAGTTGTACCTTAATATATAACATAAATGTACAACTAATATCACATAAGGGTGCAACTAATAACATAAAAGGTGCAACTAATATTACATAAAGGTGTAGCTAATATCGCATAAAGGTAAATATATACAAATTTTGTTAAAATTCTTCATTTTTCTAAGTTGGAGTATTTAAAGGTCACCACATTTATACATAAAGGTCACACTTATATAACATAAATGTCACACCCATATAACATAAAGGTAACAGCCTGAAGCGAAAAAATAAAATTAAAAAAAAACAAAAAAAAAAAGTGCGCGGATCCGATCGACCCGTACCCGACCCGAATTGTACGGACACTTGATGCACACAAGACGAACTCTCACTAAATATATATTGGATTTTATTTTCTCAGATTTTGCATTTTGCATTTTTTTTTTTTTATCAATAATAACAATCTAAACTTGCTATTAATACTATCGATAATCAAGGGTTGGAAAGCTGGTTTTAGGTAATCACGTTATGTGCTAATATAATATGGATGATTTCTTCGGTTTATTTTTGGTTATTTGAGAGTTTAATTTAGAACAAAAATTCAATAATTTTTTGAAAATTATAATACCGTTCCTCATTCTTCAAAACGTTAAATTAGTGAAATCACATTTACAATTTGATTGTTTATCTTAAACGCTGTTAAAATCATTGTTTCTTAATTGGTATTCCATGAAATTGAGTAAACTTAATTAAATACTTTGGAAACTTCTTAATAGAAAACTATTTATTTCTTTTATATAATAATTATTCCAAAATAGGGCAAGATATTTCCACCATCACAATAACTAATAATTTGGGGATGAGTAGGAGTTTAAAGAAGTGGATCGAGCTTGTGAGTGTTGGTTGGTCTAATGTTTTGTCTGTTTTTTAACATGTTGGAGCTTGACTTGGGCTTGGCCAAATTTTCCAATTGTTCAACCCGGGCTTGGTAAAAATTTTATGATATCAAATTTGTTTATAAATTAAAATGTCCACGATGAACAACTCTTAATATGTCTATCACTAACGTGTAATTATCTCATTCTTTCGTCATATAAAAAGTGAAATTAATTGATATGTTGAATATCTGACATGTGAGCACATATTAATGTGTCAACATTAGGTAGGGTAGCAGAACTTGTGTTTATAAATATGTTTAGAAAGGTGCTTGCAGGTATGTTACGTTTGTTTTTTCCTATGGGCAGGGTGGATGAGTTTGGTCGAGTCAAATACTACTGGGCTTGAGATCGATGGTTCGGACATTTTTTCTATTGTTGAGCTCAATTTGATATATGAAAAATATTTTATGAAAAAAACTTGAATTTCTAAAAAAACATTAAGATAGAAATTTAGTGTAAAAAAATATTCTAAAAGGTAAAATTATAAATTTAACATAAGTTTGATTATGCTCGAGTAGACTCGTGATCTTGTTAGCATACTAGTAATGTGCTCGGACTTGAGATCGAAAGTTACTCGATGGCTTGAGGTCAACTCTGATTATTTACAAGTTGGACAAATTGATTATGTTGAAGTAGTGATTTTTTTAGTCTAAATATGATTTGATATCTCCAAATTTTTAATATTTTCTTACAAATATCAATATTGTAATGAATTAATAAAAAAGATAAAATTTACATATTTATAAAAAAATAAATGGACAGGGAATATTTAGATTACTACTTAGGGTTTTGTTTTTTTTAATATAAATCAATCTCTCTCTATATATTAAAATATCAATTGGCTAGCTAAACTTCCAAACAGAAATATGATAAATGAAATTTGATAAGTTGTTAATTATCTTTTAGAAATATAAAATCAATTTAAAATGAAATGACACGTGACCGTTTCTAGAGATTACACTTGTTAACACCTAGAGATACTCAACCTTTTATATATATATATATATATATATATATATATATATATATATATATGAATTTCAAAATTACTTAATGGACAAAACTTATATACCCCTGGGGCATATAGGGACACAAATCTAGGTGTTATACACATGCTCTTTAGGTGTTATATATACCCTATATAGGTGTTATGTTTCTTGGTGTTATACATATATTCTACAAGTATTATATGTATATAAGAGCAAACATATGATACCTAAATAGTATACATATGATACATATAGAGTATATATATAACATCATATAATAGGTTAAGTTGGGGGCACCGTGCTCCCGGGGCGCACAAGTGTCACTATTAATTAATTCATGAAGATCATTCTTAATTTTAAGATAATTTCATATATAACAAATCAAATATTTTAAGAACTCTATCAACACGATATTTTTTAAATCTCAAGTATTCGTAATTTCTACCTCTATACGATAAGTAATAGGTAGTAACAATGATTCATATCCATCACCAACACAATCAAATATATTGTGAATAATTCATATTTAAAATACGAATAATAACATAAACTCAAATCGTTTTACAATTAAAGATAATAAAAAAACACAATCTAGGATTCAAAATTTATTCGTAGAAATTAAAGCCTTATTTGGCGGTAGAAAAAGAATGAGAAGGTGGTGTGCAGTTGAATTTTGGGGCCAAAGCATTGCAAAGGTCATGTCCAATGCTTTTGTCCAACTCATATTTATCCCCCCCCCCCCCCCCCCCCCAATTATAAGAATTTTTTATTTAATTAATATACTTAACTTTACAACAATATTATTTAACACACTCGTTATCTATATATATTGTCCATTTGTCTTAATGGATTCTCACCAAAAAAAAAACAAAAAACAAAACTTATATTAGCCCACTGCATAGATTAGAATCTGGGCAAATGCTGTTGTACACCAGGTGCACGGATTTGGATTGGTTCAACTGGGGCGACCCGACCCGGATCCGCGCACCTGGATTTTCCTTTTTTTTTTTTGCTTCATGTGATTACCTTTATGTTGTAAGGATGCGACCTTTACGTTATATAAGTGTGACTTTTATATATAAATGCTATGACCTTTATGTTCAGTAACTTAGGAAAAAATGAAGATTTTCAGGTTTTTTCGCTTCAGATTAAGACCTTTATGTTGTATTGTTGTAACCTTTATGTACAATTTTTGTGACCTTTATGTATAAATATTATGACCTTTATAATCCATAACTTTGAAATTTTTTTGAAATTTTCAAAATTCAGTGCATTTTAAAGATGAATATATGTGCAGCTAATATTACATAAACGTAAATATGTACAAATTTTGCTAATTCTTCATTTTTTTTCTAAGTTAGAGTATATAAAGGTCATTACATTTATACATAAAGGTCACACTTATATAACACAAAGGTCACAAGCATATAACATAAAGGTAACAACCTGAAGCGAAAAAATAAAATTCAAAAAAAATAAAATAAATAAAAGTGCGCGGATCCAGGTCGACCCTGACCCGATCCGAATTGTATGTGCACCAATTGCACAGGAGACTAACTCTAGAATCTGTGATACATATGAGTCGATCAATGTATGTATGCATGACTAGTTTACTTATTAGCAGAAACAAAAAGACCAAGCAAAACCCTACCCATTCATAAGCATATTGAAAATAAAAAATCTGCACCCAAAAAAAGAAAAATTACTTGATAGGCCTCTGAATTATTAAGCCCCATGATCAAATTAATTTTATATGAATTTCTTGATGAAGGTTATATGGTTAGGAGTAAGTCTTATGTGAGACCGTCTCACGGATCATTTCATGTGAGACGGGTCAACCCATCGCCCACCCTTCACAATTCATGTATAAATTTGTGGAAATGAGTTTGATTAATGGATAAACAGGATTCATTTCATGAAAATTATTCGTGAGACTGTTTCATACAATTTTTTTTGTACAATTAAATATGAAATACTCCTTTTAATGAGATGAGGCTACGAAGATCCTGGTCTAACCTAATTCATTGGTGGATGATGGATCATGGATAGGTGGGCCAACCCACCAATTCCTTTTCTTTTTAGGAGAAGAGTATTATATTTAATATTTGTATACTATGTTTCATTAACTAAGCATTCAGTTTCATGTATATTTTTATAAAGTGGTGTTTCTTTAAAGTTTCATTCATTCTTTAAAAATAAAGACTAGAACTAAAAGCAGCACTCATTTTACTAAGAGTATCACATAATTATTTGATACAATTTAATAAGATATGAAAAGACTAAAATATCCTCCATCAAAAATAAAAATTATTAAGAAATAAAAAATAAAAAAAGGCAAAAGAAGCCTTCCTCTCCAACAGTCCTACCCGCCACCCCCCACCCCCAGCCCACTGCAACTCCTGCATATTTCCCTCTCTCTCCCATCCCCCTCCACCTCAGCCCGTCGCCCCCACCCCCTCCCATCTGCAAGCACCACTCACCCCTCGCCCCCTCCCCTCTGCAAGCCAATGCAGCCCCACAGAGAGTTCGGCAGCCCGGCCGCACGCCCCTGCGCGTTCGGCTGCCTTGGCCGCGCGTCCTCTGCGCGTTCGGCTGCCTTGGCCGCGCGCCATGTTGTGCGTTCGGCAGCCCCGACCGCTTGTCCCGCTGCACTTTCGGTCAACCAGGCCGAAGCGTGCACTAATTTTCCAAAAACACTTGTTCGATTTTTCAAGAAATTTGCCCAAAACAGCAATTTTTGCACACAAATTCATCAAATTAAACTCTTGATTCACCAACCCATAACAAACCCTAAAGATATGTAAACAAATTTCTGCAAAAATCAACCAAACAAGTGACGAAAATGAAGAATGAATCAACCGAATGTTGCTTGGGATTTTCGGTTCTCTTGCTATTCTCTTTTTGTTTGCTTTTTTCTTATTTTTTAATTAGTTTGATTTTTTTATAAAGAAATAATTTAAGATGTTGTTTTATTGTGTGTGGTGCTCTTAGTATATGTGGTGCTCTTAGAAATGTAAGTGGTGTTTTTAGTCCTACTCAAAATAAATGACGACCATCTTAATATTTGATACATAATCTTTTATTTATAGATAAAAAGTGATGAAAAATGATGCACTATTAGATACTTACTAGGTTTTGCACCTGCACGATACACGAACTGTGATATAATGTTGGTAAATACTAACTATTTGATAATATAGTGTGACTAATTTTAGTATATAGAAAACTATACATGATCCAATTTACTAAGAAAACTAAGAAAATCTAAAATTTCTAAAGATAATCCAATTCACGACATTATATCGATATTATAAACATCTAATTCACTAATTTATGATTAATACTAAAAACAAAAGTATCAATCATGATCTTCAAATCAAAATTGAAAATTTTACCTGCAAAGTTTGTAAGTTTTTTAAAAACTTCTTTATACATAACATTTCTAGTTGAAACATTTTTTTTATCATCTATGTTACAAACTAATATCGTCACTCATTTAAATTAAATATACTAAAAAAAGTAAAAACAAAAATAATTAAAAATCAAATTCAATTACTTAAATTAAATACATGTGTGTGTCAGAATATATATATATATATATATAAACAATACACAATAAAATTAGAAATTTTACGTAAGAACTTGATGCAAGCACCGTCAATTATATATTTTCAACCTTTTATTTTAAAATAAATTGAATTAGGAAAAAAATTAATTAATATTGTTTAACATCAAAGATGTCAGATAATTATTCCATTATAAGTATCATGTAAATTAATCTATATAGCATGATATTGATCATTACAATTCAACCCCAACATTAAATCGAAATGTAGTAGTAGTGATCATGATGATGACAATATAATATATTAGAAACTAAGCATATAATTTAAATAATTAGTTAAACCATTTAACGTGTACTCTCATACAAAATATACAAAATCCTAAGTTTAAAGTAAAAAACGAAAATTTTATTTGATTATGAGATATTTATAATTGTATACTTAACAATATCTTCAATTTTTCAATATATTGACTGATATTATATATTTAAAATATAAATATTAATTTAAAAAATATTTAGGATGAAATATAATTCAGACCAAAATACATATTATATATATACATATATGTATATACACACATCTTTAAAATGTGTTATATATATTTATTAATTTACATTAAATATGATATAATTTATCCCCATGCAAATTAATATTTACTAATGAAATTATTGTTTGAATATCTATAGTTGGTAGTTAAGAAATTATTCAATAAAAATTAATTTAATTAAGACGAGAATAAACTAATACAATATTTATATTATTAAATCAAATAGATTAAATAGTAAAAAATGTAAATAAATTTTTTTTGTTGACGTGACACTTACAAATATTAATTTAAAAAATACTTACGATGACATTTAATTTCACACTAAATATATATTATATATATGTATATATGTATATACATACATCTTTAATAGTGTATACTTATTTATTAATTTATATTAAATATGATATCAATATCCCTAAACAAATTAATATTTATATTGAAATTATTGTTTGAACAATATCTATTGATGATATTTAAGAAATTATTCAAAAAAATTACCTTAATTAATATTAATAAAATAAGAATAAACTAATACATATTTATATTATAAATTGAATGGATTAAATAATAAAAGATACAAAATAAAAAAGAAAACAATTGTTGAGAAAACAATTGTTGATGTGGCAATTTTTGTGGGAAAAATGGTATTTTTGTAAATATCTCCAACTTTTCCTCTATTGTTGTTATAGTATAAAAATATATAGATAGATTTATATATTTATTTTTTCTTTTGAGTTTTTTCTATACAATAAATATAAAATTAAATGTCATAAATATTTATATTTTTTAATTTTTATTAATAAATATAAAGTGAAAGTTATTAATGATTTCTCAAAATAGAAATATTTAATAAATGAGACATTTCATATAGTTATTTTTGGCAGAATATTCTGCTTTATATATATATATAGATAGTGTTACTTACATTATTACATTCTGATTTATAGCAATACCAAACAATGTTAGTTATGAAGATCTGCATAAATGAGAAAAATAGAAAGAGAAAAAAAGTTATCTTTTTAGAGTTCAAAGAATACTTGTAAAGTTTGTAGATCGTTGTTGAGTAATAGTCATAAACATAGATACTAAGACGTCAAAACGACAAGAATAAAAGAAAAATGCAAGTAATGCTCGCCTTTTGTGCTTGTAAATAGTTTTTGCATCAAAGATAGTCAACTTATAAGCACCATTCATTAAACCATATACAGGGACATTAATAGTATTGCAGGAAATTTATGTACACAATTTTAATGAACGATACATAACCTCATTGTTTGAGAATTGAAGAGACTCAAATCGGTGACTTGAAAGTATCTTTGGGTTATAGACTAACATTTGGTTCAAGTCTCGTTTTTGGACATAAACTCATTCATGGGTCAACCCCATTTTTTAGTGCACTTTGTATATTAGTTTCTCATTAACTAACGTAAATGGTTTTGAGATCATAAATTATACACTGTGAGTGATGTTTACTTTATATGTAGAATTAGCATATGTACTTTAATTCCTTAACAACTCAACTTTAAACCCTTAAATAATAAGTTAAATTTATGTGATCAATACTTTCTTAAAAATCAATATATTGATAGATCACACTTGAAATTGATTTTAAACCTAACATCTCCAACCAACATTATGTAAGTTAATTTTCATCCCCAATATGTGTCAAATGTAAATTTGTTTGTACAAGATTGAAGACACCAACCCACCCCACCACCATCAACCCTATCAAAACCCATGGCCCATATGAGTCAAACAATGGTACTGGTAAAGACTTCTAATATTAACCAGTTTATCATTATAATGAAATATCGATCTAACCTGACTTCACAATTTATAAATAAAAAATAACATTCAAATTAACTAATTATAAATATGGTAAATGAGGATGTATACCTAATAACATGCAGTGTAAGCAAAAAATGCATCATCCAATCATCATAGTGAATCGTGCATACCTAAAAGCATAATTTCTTTCCATGAATAGATTAGTAGACCAGCATTTGTAAGTCCAAAAGAGAAAAGTGTTGAGCAATCACATGGGGGTCACGTGCATGTTCATCACTCCTTAAACACTTAGATGGAAGAGAGAGAAAATGGGTTGAGGACCACATGAATTTGATGGTGAAATAAACAAGAAGGAAAAGAATGTTGTAACTTAAGCCTCAAAGGTATTAATGGGCCTCTTAGGTTTAAGGCCAACACCAAAGCTTTTCTTACTGGCACATCAACATGTAATGTACATGATCATCCCCGTCTCAGAAAGAGGATTGCTCCCCACCCAACCTGGCTCCAATTAATGCTACACTTTGAAAGTTTATTTTAATTTAACACAATCTTGTTGACCCTCAATTTATGTTTAACATAGATTGAGAAGTATTTTTTGATTTGAGAATGATTAAGGTCCTGTGACACTATTTTATGAATCTTATTTCGTGAAATGAGTTAATCCACACAATCTATTATACACATTTAAATGAATTTGTGATAATTGATTTGATTGTTGTATAGTAAAGCTCCATCATGCAAAGCATATTTGTAACACCTTATGTGCTTTTTGTATTGTAAAAATAGGTACAATGCAAAACCAATCTGAATTATGTTCTTCTTTCAATTTCTAATCATCTTTTATCTTTGATTAACTTCAAATTGTATGATTATTTCAAATGGCAATCTAATGTCATTTCTAGCCATTTTTTTGTCCTACATCGAAACTTTTGTTTGATTATTGTTCAGACTGGGTTTGAATCGCACAAAAATTTGTGTGAGACGGTCTCACGGATAATTTCTGTGAGATGGATTTCCTTTACCTATTAATTCAACTCATTTCCATGAATTTATAGGTGAATTGTGAAGTGTGGGATGTGGGTTGATCCGTCTCACGTAGAAAGATTCGTGAGACGGTCTCACATAAGACCTACTCTATGAATTGAATGTAGATCAGAAAATTAATGTGGGACTTTCGCTTGCTTTGAAATGTGAAGTGTTTTAGCGTGAGTTTCATGTATTTTAGTTAAAAAATTGAAGTATCAAATTCGAATTTTAATAGGAAGTGATAGAAAAATGGCTTCAAGCTGCAATTCGTAAATCGTGAACTTTAAGTTGCAACCATCATAAAAAAAATTACATAGTAAATTGAAAATAACCATACTTCTATGATTCCTAATATTAACTGATAGAAAAATGAGTTACAATATATAATTAGAGAGAATATGATAAATAATATCAATATTAAAAATTGATGACGACTTAAAAGACAAAACTTGTCCTAAAATAGGAAATCTTCTTGTGATCGTGGAGTTTTGGAAGACACCTAGACAACATAAGAGAGAAAATCATTTTTTTTTCCATATCTCAATAATTAAACTTGAATAATTAAAAAAAAAAAGTTGAAGAAAATAGGACCATTTAGATCAAAGAAAAGGGACCATGATTTTGACCTATGGCTCATATTTCTCTCTTTACCAAAAAGTGTAGGGAGCTCGTGGTGTTGGTCATTATCACCTCCCAATTTCATCTATTATAACATACATCCATCCCCTCTCTCAATTAACTATTATTCGTTACGTAGAACCTAAATTTATGTCCTTAAAACTAACGTAATAATGCTACGTCAACTATAGTTTTATGTGATGGATATTACTTTTGACAATTTAATATTTGATTCGTAGGTTATACTACAAATCAAATATTAAATTGTGAAAATCTTAATTTGTAGTATATATTATAAGCTGACCGTCTCATAAAAGTTATACTCATCTATTTCTTTTATACTTTTATTTTTAGACAGTGAATGAATAGAAGATACTTCAGTTCATCTCATAAAAATTCACGTTTTTAGTATATATTAATAAACTATAGTTAATATAATTAGAATTAGAATACTCATTTTTTAGCCCTTATATAAGTGTGAATATGGAATTAAAGCGGAATATAAAAAATTGGAACAAATGAACAATAAATGCTCACTCGATGTATTAATTTCACCAAATTTTATAATAACATCTCAAAAGGTGGAAACGAGCTTCATATATGTATGTGCTTCTTCACTATCTCTTTGGGAAATTCAACAAATAATTTTGTCCACGAATTCATTGAATATAATTAATGTAGTCAAGAACTAGATAAATGACACCAAATAATTTTTCTTTAGGTTTTCACTCTAATGATATTGAGAATTAAAGTAAAATTGAACCATTATTGTTTATAATTTAAAATAACAACAAATGCTTATGATCTGTATGATTTTAATTTATTTGATGCTATTAGAAGTAGTAGCAGCAGCAATAATAATAATAATAATAATAATAATAATAATAATAATAATAATAATAATAATAATAATAATAATAATAATAATAATAATAATAATTGTTAATAGAAATATAATTTAGTATATTCGTTGTGAAAGCTATACTGGTTTTTTCAATTAATTAGATGTTAACATTTGAAGAGTTCTCAAAGTTATTATATATTCCAATTTGTTAAAGAAGTTAAATAATAATTCGATGTAAATTTCAATAACACTGAATATTTCTGTAAAGTGAGGTCCTATCAAGTATCAATATTCAATACTTATTTATCAAAATTATATATAAAAACCACACAGAAATTTAGGTGCAACCGTCACACTATCGACTTACATACCTGTAATTGAAAAAACAAATTTATAATTATTGATGTGGTCGAACTAACCACATTCAAACTACCCCGAAAACCCGACCCGGAATTGAAGGCCAATCGGCGCGAACAGAATGAAGAAGTAATAAGAGATCGTGTGAGCGAACAGATATGTTCGGCGTGCCGAGCGAACTGATCCAAATCGCAGGCAAGAATGTCGAGCTGAGAGGTGAAATGCCGAACTAAGACGGACGAACTAATTCAAAATTTGAGATAACTCCCACGATCGCGAGAATTTCGCCACTTTCCAAGTTTTTAGGAGAAATCCCAACTGCCACATCCCACTCCCAATAAATCACGTCTCTTTCAGGGAGTATATATATATCTTTTATTCTTCTATTTGCACACACAATCACAATTTTTACACGTTAAGCATTATTGAAATCGAGAGCAATATCTTTGTGAGATTACTGACTTGAGCGTCGGAGTCCCTTCACCGGGAAAAACCCCCGGTGTTCTTTGTTTTGCAGGTCTTTTTGATCGGAGAATTCCAATTTGGCATCGGAGAATTTCGAACGACACCGGAAAAGTAAAGGATTGAAGTTGCGACAAATCAATTATAATAGACATACTTATATAACTCATATTTATATTTAAAAAAATATTTATAAAATACACACTTAACCTATAAAAAATATCCTTAAAGCTTATTATAAATGAGATTGTCTCACAATACAAACCTAAAAAACTTGTTCCACACAAAGAATGCCAACAAAAGTAAAAGAGACATTTTAATAGGCCTTACATGTGTGAAATTATACGGTGAACCGTTATCCATTTTATTTATTTATTCGGTTTTATATTATGTTTTTCAATTAAAAATAGTCTTAAAAAATTGAACTCCATAAGTCCACACCGTCTCCTCTCTCTCTCATCGCTCTCTCTCTCTCTCTCTCTCTCTCTCTCTCATATCTGTGTGCACAAAATACTGTTGCACACTGCAAAAAGAAACTGTTAATTATCAGATCAAATTCCCATTGCAATTTACTCAGCTCACCTTTTTCTGATCTCCCATATTCTCGCGCACAACAAACCTCCGCCTCATCACAGCCCTCAATCGGTGGCCGGAACAGCCCCTATTACCCATTCCCTCCACACTATCCTTTCTCTACTTCTTCATTCTCTTACTTGGTTCAGAAATCGCGTTTGTTTGGCGATAATCTAGCTCTGCAGTTGTGCTTGGTGCAATTCATGCGGTTCTGCTGCTGGCTTTTATCTATGGTTGACTGCGTGTAGAGTATTGTGTGAGTTTGGATGGTGGATGGGGGGTTTGCACTTAGGGTTTGTTTGGGAAAGTGTGAATTTGTTTTCTGATGTCACGGACCGCCGATAGGATGAGTAGCTCTGACGTCAACAGAGCTGGCGGCCCAATCGAGAGGGACATAGAACAAGTACAAATTTCTTGGCTTGGTTGTTTTTTTTTTATTTTATAAATTAATAATATTATTTTTATTATTCCATGGCTTTATTTGAGCATGATTAACTCTGGAGTCGTCGGATTAAGCTGTAGTGATGAATCTGTTGTTCAGTAGTCTCATCGTAATAGTTTGTGTTGCATTTGGCTTAGCTGATTGAGGTGCTTGAAGTCTTGTCATAACTTTTGATCATATAGGCTTCTTTTTATATTAAAACTTCTGATACTGTTTATGATTTAGATAATTAACATTATTAGGGTAAAGTGGAGTTAGTAAGTTGATGCAATCTCACTTGGGATGGACTGCATTTTTGTTTTCTCTGGCTGGTGCAGTCGGGGTGTTTGATGGTGTGGTAAGCAGAGATGGTGGGCATTTGTGGAAGTACCATTGACACATTGGAGTTACTGTTCCTTGCAAGAAATTTTCTATCAGATCACCATAAATCAAATTCTTGTTGCCATGCTTCCTCACAAGCATTTTAAGTAGCGGTGAAGGAAACTCTCAGACACTTGTCAAAAGTATTTAAGTTTGTTTGTGGAACCTTACTACCAACTTATAAGAATCTTGGAACAACATCACTGGAAATCTCTGAAAAGTTCTCTTTGAATCTTGATTATTCTGTATGATTATGCTAAACAATTTTTAATGTGACCTGTTACCATAAGTTCTCTTCATCTCTTGACCATGTGATTTATTACCATTTTGTGTTATCATTATACTCATGGTGTCGTGGTTATCCTGCTGATTTCAGTTGCAATTTCATTTATGATTCATACTTCTACTTAAAATTATAAACCATGAACTAGTCACAGATAGATTGAATTTTGAATACAATCCAACTCATTTTACCATGTCAAAACATGATTAGAATGTTCATGAAAGTTCATAATTATTTGTATGGCTATTTTTATTGCACATGTATGCAGAATTTCTCATTTATCACAGGTTTTGCAGCTGATAATTTATTTTCTGAGAAGATTTCTTACACTGCTACTGCCTCAACTTGGTTTAATTATCTGCAGAAATTGGTATCAGTTGTTTGATATGCAGATGAATTGCCAAATATGAAATGGTATTTTGGTTATGTTTTGTGATTTCTGGCAAACATATTTGGAGGAAAGTGTTGATGTGATTTATTAGAAATTTAGAATGGAAAATGTATTGGATAACCTAAATGTGTTTGGTTATGTTTTGGAAGATATCTTTTGGAAAAAGAACTCTTTTGGATAACAAATAAACAAGCATAACTTTTCCACTTTTCTCTACCTTTTGAAAGGCATGGTATTTGTACATTTTCTGTTCTTTGTTGGTTCAAGTAAATCAATATTTGTTTCTCTGAATAGCTCCTAGTGAATTCTAAGTGAGTTCATTGCTTCAGATGACTGTGAGTGATTGCTTAAATTTTGGGTTCTTTTTCTGAGTTCCAAACTAGTGAGCAATAGTTTGTATTTGCTTTGAGCTTAATCATTTTGCTTTCTCAAATGTTGTGATTCAAATTTGACATGAGGAAATGTGTTTAGTAAATATCTTAGTGTATAGCTGCGCTAGTTCTATGAACTGTTCTGTGAATTTCTTATCTTCCTGTATATTAAATGATCATATACCTGAGTCATACTATTCTTGTTAATCTGTTTTGATAAATTATTTATTTATAAATTATTGTAGTTTATTTTATTTATTTTTATTTGCAAAGCATGCTGGCCATGCTTAATTTAGATTGTTTATCTGATTTTTATAATAGGCTATCACTGCTTTAAAGAAAGGTGCATACTTACTAAAGTATGGAAGAAGAGGAAAGCCTAAGTTTTGTCCATTCCGCCTGGCAAATGTAAGTCCATTTGGATTATCTGGATTCTTTGTTTCTAGGCAATTTATTGATGCTTTTACTTGTGTCCATACAATGAGCTTGGTTGCAGTTTTACGACTTCAATCATCTTCAGCCTTTTTTTCTTTTTGCTCTGTTGGAGTGCATGAAATTATGAAAAGCTTTTTGTTGTATCTAATTATCATAACTTTATGTCCATCTCCTGTTGCATCTAAATAATGTGCCCGGAAACTGTTGATTATAAAAGCATGCTCTGATTAGCTACTGAGCGTTTTAGTAATTGATTGGCATACCACTGAATTTCCTAAATGATAAGATTATATGAAACAACCGATGTGCACAAGCTTTCAGTGCAATAATTTATGTTGCCCTATCTTCGCACAACCTTAATTTGAAGTACTGAAAATAATTAAAAGCAGCATGTCAAGATTTGGGAAGCCTCAATGTGCTGGTTTTGTAATATTTTGTACAGGGAATAGCAATGGTTTCAATAAATAAATTTGTTAACTTGATCTAAAAATTTGGTCTTGCCTTGCACATCATGTATGGGATCAATTAATAAGATCTAATCTGATAAATAAGCCCCTCTAAAAGTGATCAGTACCATATTTTTAGTGAATTATGTAGAAGTTTTATGTGATTTCTTCTACTAGTGAGGGAGCTTGCATGAACAGTCAGAGTTTAGTTTTTGTTTGGCTTTTAGTTTCTTTTTCTACAACTCTACATCAATCTAATAACTCGATTACATTTTTATGTAAGGATTTTTTTCTTCTGTATCTGCTACATATGATCAATATTAACTAATACCTTGATCATGGAGAACACTAAGCACATTTAGCATAGCTCTTTGAACCTTAGCTTAATAGTTCTTACAAGCAAGTTCTGCGCATTTTTGTGGTTTCTTCATTTCACGATTTCAATGTTGATTTGTGCATCTTTTCTCCAATGTGGAACCTTGGGAAGACGTAGCATCTAATGATAGGGTGTACTGCATTTCAGGATGAGTCGGTTCTCATATGGTTCTCAGGTAAAGAGGAGAAACACCTTAAACTCAGCCATGTATCCAGAATTATATCTGGGCAGCGGACTGTAAGTTCTTATTACGTATTTCATTTTTATGCTTCCATGAATTATCCATGTTATCCAGAAATTGACAGCTTCTGAACAATGATAAAAATCTTAAATAGTTCTTTTGGTACAGAGGCTAATGTGTATGTGTGCAATATTTCTGCATATAAAATTTCTTTAATTTGCTTTCTGAATTTTAATAACTGCTTCTGACAAGTAGTTGATTTATACTTGCATCTTTTTGGTGCATCCATAGTTGCTTTTAAATTAGATTTTGTAGACTAAGTTTCCAAATGCAGATATTGTTCCTAATTTTATGCCTCATTTGCTTTAGGGTTTATTTTGGCTCTGTTGTGAAATAGCTAATTCTTCTTCCTGAAAAATGAACGTGTTCTGTACGGTTCCTCTAGTGCTCTAATTTAGTGACCGATTTCCTGAAACAACATCTTTGTGCAAACTTCCCCATTCTGGCCGTCTAAATTCCTCTTTCTAGATGCAACTCAAAACAATCCATACTATAATGAGCTTCTGGCTGACAATCCACAGAAGGAAACTTTCCAACACAATGCCCAATTTTAGCAAAGATCTCTCGATTTTATGCCCAACTTTATAAACTAACCAATTTGGGGTATGGAATTTATTTTTTCTTAATATTGTGCCTACTCCAAAAGTATGAGCAATATAAATTTGGGTATTTTGGTGATTAAAATAAAACACATATACCGGAGTATGGCACTGTGCTTCCCTACAAATGGAGATCCACAATACAAGTCTCTATGTTTGGAGATAAAGTTGGAGCTTAGGTTTCAATGGCAGGATTTCCTAATCCCACATAAATTCCTTCCAATCATAGCCTTACAGATTGAGAATTTTTATAACCCTTGAGTCCTATTTCTGGACTTAATCAGACCTCTAAGTTTAACTTGGGTTTGATGGTTAACTTCATAATTAGAGATTTCTCCTATCTTAGTAGGAACTTCTCTTTTCTTTCTTTCTTTCTTTTTTTTTTTCCTTATAATATTGAAGAAGCAAATTTGGTTAGTCCAATAGTCCTCACATAATGGTAAAAAAACCATTGGGTTGACCCTTTTCTATATTCTGAATATCTATTTGTTTTATGGTTTAGCCAATTTTTCAAAGGTACCCACGACCTGAGAAGGAATACCAGTCATTTTCTCTTATATACAATGACAGATCACTTGACTTGGTAAGAGTCTATTTGTTATGTCCAATATTTTCTTAGTGATCATTTTGGCCAGTATATGCTTCTTGGGATGAACTAAATCTTTTCCCTTCTGTTAATAGATATGTAAGGACAAGGAAGAAGCTGAAGTTTGGTTTAGTGGCCTTAAGGCATTGATTTCACGTGGTCATCAGCGTAAGTGGAGAACAGAATCGAGGAGTGATGGAATTTCATCAGGAGCTAATAGTCCTCGAACATACACAAGAAGAAGTTCGCCGCTGCACTCTCCATTTGGAAGTGGTGATAGCTTGCAGAGGGTATAGTGCTTGCTTTTATTTCTTTTGGTCACAGCCATATGCTTCCTCTTTTCTGATATTGGATAAACATCCACATGAGCTCTTTTGTTGTTCTTGTAATTGTTGTAACTTGAAATAAATCATTCATGACTTCACAGGATGGTTCCGATCAAATTCGCCTCCATAGCCCATATGAAAGTCCTCCTAAAAATGGTCTGGATAAGGCATTTTCAGATGTCATATTGTATGCTGTGCCTCCAAAGGGTTTCTTCCCTTCAGATACAGCTAGTGGTTCTATCCATTCTGTGTCATCAGGAGGTTCTGATAGCTTACATGGTCACATGAAAGGAATTGGAGTGGATGCCTTCAGAGTAAGCCTTTCTAGTGCTGTAAGCTCATCAAGTCAAGGATCTGGTCATGATGATGGTGATGCCCTGGGTGATGTTTTCATTTGGGGAGAAGGCATTGGTGATGGTGTTATAGGTGGTGGACTACACAGAGTTGGAAGTAGTTTTGGTGTCAAAATGGATGCATTGTTGCCCAAGGCATTGGAATCTGCAGTTGTATTAGATGTACAGAACATAGCTTGTGGTGGACAACATGCTGTCTTAGTGACCAAACAGGGAGAAATATTTTCTTGGGGTGAGGAATCAGGAGGTAGGCTTGGTCATGGTGTAGATGCTGATGTCTTGCATCCAAAGCTAATAGATGCGCTCAGCAATACAAATATTGAACTTGTTGCATGCGGTGAAAATCATTCCTGTGCTGTCACTCTTTCTGGAGATTTGTACACTTGGGGTCATGGCCATTTTGGCCTTCTAGGGCATGGGAATGAAGTGAGTCATTGGGTGCCAAAAAGAGTAAATGGACCACTGGAGGGAATACATGTTTCCTCAATTTCATGTGGGCCTTGGCATACAGCTGTTGTAACCTCTGCAGGACAACTGTTTACTTTTGGTGATGGAACTTTTGGGGTTCTTGGTCATGGAGATAGGGGAAGTGTTTCGAAGCCTAGAGAAGTGGAATCCCTGAAGGGTTTACGCACTGTGAGGGCAGCCTGTGGTGTTTGGCATACTGCTGCAGTTGTCGAAGTTATGGTTGGAAGCTCAAGTTCTAGTAACTGTTCTTCAGGCAAGCTTTTTACATGGGGGGATGGTGACAAAGGTCGACTTGGACATGGTGATAAGGAATCAAGACTTGTTCCAACTTGTGTTGCTGCTCTTGTAGAACCTAACTTTTGCCAGGTTGCCTGTGGACACAGCCTGACAGTGGCTCTTACTACTTCTGGACATGTATACACCATGGGGAGTGCAGTCTATGGGCAGCTGGGAAACCCCCAAGCTGATGGGAAGCTCCCATCTCGTGTTGAAGGCAAACTCATGAAGAGTTTTGTGGAGGAGATAGCATGTGGTGCTTATCATGTGGCTGTTCTGACTTCGAGAACTGAAGTTTATACATGGGGGAAGGGAGCAAATGGTAGATTGGGTCATGGGGATACAGATGACAGGAATTTTCCAACTTTAGTTGAAGCTCTAAAAGACAAGCAAGTAAAGAGTATTGCTTGTGGTACTAATTTCACTGCAGCTATTTGCCTTCATAAGTGGGTCTCAGGGGTTGATCAGTCCATGTGCTCTGGCTGCCGCCTACCATTTAACTTCAAAAGAAAACGTCACAACTGTTACAACTGTGGCCTTGTGTTTTGTCATTCATGCAGCAGTAAGAAGTCACATAGGGCTTCTATGGCACCAAATCCAAACAAACCATTCCGTGTTTGTGATAATTGCTTTAGTAAATTGAGAAAAGCTATTGAAACTGATGCATCATCTCAGTCATCAATGACTAGAAGAGGAAGCATGAATCAGGGGATAAATGACGTTAAGGACAAAGATGAGAAGTTGGATACAAGATCTCGTCCCAATCTAGCTAGGTTCTCTTCAATGGAATCCTTTAAGCAAGGGGAGAGTCTCTCCTCCAAGAGAAACAAAAAACTTGAATTCAATAGCAGTCGCGTATCACCAATACCAAATGGAAGCTCTCAATGGGGAGCTCTTAATATCTCAAAGTCTTTGAATCCCGTCTTTGGATCATCTAAGAAGTTTTTCTCAGCTTCAGTTCCTGGATCAAGAATTGTTTCTCGGGCAACATCACCAATATCAAGACGAGCCAGTCCTCCTCGTTCTACTACACCAACCCCCACTTTAGGAGGACTTACATCGCCTAAAATTGTTTTGGATGAGGCAAAGATGACTAATGATAACCTTAGCCAAGAAGTTGTTAAATTAAGAGCACAGGTAACCGATCTTGTCTGAATTGCTTCCGTATTCCGGCGTTGTACTTTTTTTTAACCTTGTTTGATCGCATCCTACTTTAACTCTTCTGAGGGTAGGAAGGTACTGCTAGCAAGGCAAACGGTTATCTGACATTTAATAGCTTTGTAGAAAACCGCCTAGTTCTCTCTGGTTATTTTGAATGAATGATGGTTCTGTCAAGAAAACTTATGTACTTAAATGGAAGCTATGTAATCTGTCCTTTTTGGTTTTCTGATTAAAATAGAGAAGATGAGGAAAATGATGGCCGACTGTCTGTCAGGATTGTGGATTTGTTTTGATATGTGTAACATTACTCTTTTAAATCATAGAATCCTTTATTTTTCTCTGAAAATCTCTGGGGAGTGGCAAGTGAATCACACTTGTGCTGCTACTTCTACGATTATTGTAGAGTCGTGGTTTGGGAGACTGGTGAGAAGGCATTTTATCCTAATCCTTAACTCAAAATGAGTAAGGTTGCTGCACCATGAAAACTGATAGATTTCCTCCTATGCTTCATTCCGAATGCTGCAACTACTAGAAATTATTTTTTCCAAGAACATCTAACTACAGCTCCCCTCAACCCAGTCTGATTTTTCCACTGCCTATTTTTTTTCATAGTTAAGTGCGTCGAGGTTTTCTGATTTTACCTGCCCCTACTAGATGTAAACGTATTTCTATCCAGCGACTATGACTGTTGTGAGATATTTTTGGCAATTTAAGCTTGACTTCTCTTTTTTATAGGTGGAAAGTCTTACTCGCAAGGCTCAACTTCAAGAGGTAGAACTCGAAAGAACAACTAAGCAGCTGAAGGAGGCAATAGCAATTGCAGGGGAAGAGACAGCAAAATGCAAAGCTGCAAAAGAAGTTATTAAATCTCTTACCGCACAAGTAAGCAAAATACTTTCAGGATAGTTATCTCTATGGCAATTTTGAAGTTTGCTTGCATGTATATTATGGAACAAAATACATCCAGTCCTTCCTAAAAAGCAGTTGGAATAAGCCTACATTAATGATCTGACGCCATTAGCTCTCAGCCATTGCTTGTAATGCTAACAAAATGTCAGCTTACATTAATTTTTTTCCCATCCCCTTGGTCCAGGGTGGGGGAATCTTTTTATTATATCAATTTTAGTTTTTATATTTTCTACGTTACACCGTCAGCATAGTTATGTAAGTGCATATGATGACCACTCGGTAAAGGGCTCTTTAAGATGCTTAAATACCTAGGGTCTTCCGGTTTTACGTTACTGATATTTGCTTGTATGTAACTTCTATCAAGACTCGTAAAATAGTGAACCAAAGTATCGAACTAAAAGAGAAATGGTGAATTTTTTAAAAACCTGTTCAATGATCTTTAGCGAAAACTTGGGAAGGTGGCTTTTGCTTTCCATTTCATCACATCAACCTTTACCCTTTGTGGCATTAAAACAAATGGCTTTAATTCATATAATTTTGGAACCTAACTTAAATAGTTATGACTTATGAACGGAGGGCATAAATTCTATTTTGATCTTACAAACTGAATATAACATCAAAATAGGAATTTTGTAAATAAATCTATCGGTCAATTTGATGCTTATCACCATGCTTAGTCTTTACACATGCTGCATGATTCAGATGGTTCTCGTATCTTTTGATATTTCTTTCTTTTTTCTTTTGATAAAATTTCAAAATTAATTTGTTGGTTGAGGGGTATGTTTGGATTGAGATTTAGGTGGATTTTGCAAGTCTGAATTTTGAAAATTGTTTTTTTTTTTCTGTGATTCTATAAAGTAGGATTATGTCTCATATGCTACTTGCACAGTAGGTGAACTTGATCTCCTTTATACACATTTTAATCTCTTCAATATTCTTTTTTGCTTTAAGATATCTTTTGTGTAGAACTGAGCATTGAATTAGATAATGTGGAAAACTGGAAACTGTTATTTAATTTCAAGTACATGTAGCATGTTGATGATATTTCCATTTCTTCTTGTGGAAGCTTGTTGGTATTACAATTATCATATTGATCATAGTGATTTCATTTGGCTCTTTGACCACACACTAATGGCTGGCATGGTGTAACAGCTCTGCTATCAGTATTTTCATTTTATATTTTCTGCACGTGTACAACTGAATCAGGATATTCTATCATGTTTAAGGAAATGAAAATACCCATTCCTATATAAGGACTTCAGTAAACTAATGCAGGAAATCTAATTTACTTCACGAACAAAATAAGCCTCCAGATTCCAAAACTAAAAAAAAAATACTTGTTTTAGCAATAAGGAGTAAATTATGTTGGATTTTATTTGATTGAGATTTAGCATCATTTTGTAGGATTGTCTCATCGAAATTCAACATGGGTAACTTCATTAGATTTTGTTTTGTTGACATAATTAAAAGTTATATCTCCACGTGTCCTAAGTTATGCTTCTGTCTGCCAAAACTATTCAATCATGGGGCAATATCTGACAAATCAATATGGATAATTTGCAGCTATCATTTAATGCTTTAGGTAGTGTTCTGCCTCTTTTATAGCTGTCCTCTGTGGTTTCAGATTGTTCCGTCAAAAATTATAAGTCATATTTATCTGCTTCATTTGTTCTCTTAAATTCGTCTTTTCCTGTTGATTCAATCTTCATGCTTAATTTTGAATTTTTCAAAAGACAAGGAAAAGAAGGAAGAGTGTAATAGTCCACTACATGGTTCTAATTTACAGCTGTATATGAGTGTTGTTGTACACTTGTACTTTATTTTGCTAGTTTTCTTTGCTGATGTTGTGTCTTATTATCCAGCTTAAGGAAATGGCTGAAAGGCTTCCTGTGGGTTCCTCCAAAAATACCAGATCTCCACCCTTCACATCACTTGCTCCCCCTTCTATACCTATTGATGTTGCAAATGCCTCTATCGATCGGATGAATGGTCAAATAAATGGTCAGGATCTGGAATCAAATGAGTCGAACAATCTGTTGATTTCTAATGGGTCCAGCACTGCAAGTAACCGTAGTTTGGGCCACAGCAGGCAAGCTCAGACAGAAGCTCCTAGAAATGGAAATAAAACAAAAGAAAGTGATCTTCGTAGCGAAAATGAATGGGTTGAGCAAGATGAGCCTGGTGTTTATATTACTCTTACGTCCCTACCTGGAGGGCTCAAAGATTTGAAGCGGGTTCGTTTCAGGTATGATACATTGACCTTTACCCTGGCTTTTCTTGATGTAATTTCCAACCTGTTCTTCAACTTTCTGAAGTATACTTGGTATACATGCAAAACAATTCCATTAGAAAGGATGCAAAAATTTTCAGTACACTTGAGGCATTTTGTCCACCAAGGTCAATCACATTTCTTGTAATCCCCAGACTATAACGTGATGCCAAAAATTAATTAATAAAATTTACATTGTTTTCATGGATAAATATAACTTAAAATCAAACACAGAAATTTCTTGATTTAAATTACTCTGATATTTTGGGTAGTGTTGAATTTTTTATATTGTGGTGCAAAATTGAATGACTGGAAATGTTTGAATGCAGTCGAAAGCGATTTAGTGAGAAGCAAGCAGAACAATGGTGGGCAGAGAACCGAGGCAGAGTATACGAACAATACAATGTGCGGATGGTTGACAAGTCAAGCGTTGGTGTAGCAAGTGATGACTTGGCACATTGATAAGGGGCACGTATGTATATGATAATCTTTTGATCTTCATTTTTCCCTCACGTTTCTGCTGCTTCAGTTAGAGGAAAAATTCGTATTGATTAAGTAGGTTTGGCATTTGTGTTCCAAAGGTTGGAAGAAAAGGTGTATCTGAAGAGAGAGAGAGAGTGAGGATTTCTATTTTCTAATCCTTGTATTTTCTTTTTAACCCTTTAGGTTTAGTATTGTTGTGGTTTGACTTGGTGCTTCATTTTTTCCCCCCAAAATGTGTCTTGAGGAGGAGAGTAGGGTTTGAGGGTGAGAAATGTAAATTCTTGCTAGGCTGCTGCTGCCTCTGCTTTTGGGCTGCCTCCATGTAAATTCTATAAGCAAATGCATTTCATCTCTTTTTACTTCTCTTTCTTGATTTTCACATTAATAATGGATCACTAAATGTCTTGGTTAAACCCACTATGACCTGTAGCAAAGTAGATTAGACTCATATTGGTGGGATTATATATCGAGTCCCTGGTCCAACTTACCACAAAACTATAATATTTAAACAATTTTATCATTCAATATAACAATTTATACTTTTATACCACAAAATATAAGTTTTGATACAAAACTACCACAAATTCTGTAAAATTCTACAAAAGCATATTTTTGTCAACCACTTTTTAACACCCAATCATACTTTGTAAGATATTGTGTCATTGACCAAATATTTTATCATTTTAGTTGATTAAATTTAAATTTAAAATCACACCAACTCTAATTAATAATACCATTCACTCACTTTAATTAATAATTATTCCATCTCGTATATATAACTCGGCTAACCCTAAACTAGCTAAAATTAGGGTTAGCCGAGTAACTAGTTTAGGGTTAGCCGAGTTAGTCGTGGTCCAAAACTAGGGTTAGCCGAGTAACTAGTTTAGGGTTAGTCGTGGTCCAAAACAGGGTTAGCCGAGTAACATCTTTAAAGGTTAGCCGAGTTAGTTGAGTAACATCTTTAAAGGTTAGCCGAGTTAGCCGAGTAAAAAAGTTCAAGTTAGCCGAGTAATATGTTTTAATGGTTAGCCGAGTAACAAAGTTAAAGATAGCCGAGTAACATGTTTTAGGGTTAGCCGAGTAACAAAGTTAAAGTTAGCCGAGTCACATGTTTTAGGGTTAACCGAGTAACAAAAATAAAAGTTAGCCGAGTAACGTGCTTTAAGGGTTAGCCGAGTAACAAAGTTAAATATAGCCGAGTAACATGTTTTAGGGTTAGCCGAGTAACAAAGTTAAAGTTAGCCGAGTCACATGTTTTAGGGTTAACCGAGTAACAAAAATAAAAGTTAACAGAGTAACATGCTTTAAGGGTTAGCCGAGTAAAATAGTTAATGTTAGCCGATTACATGCTTTACTATTAAGGTTAATGTTAGCCAATTAACTAGTTAATGTTAATGTTAGCCGATTAACTAGTTAATGTTAATGTTTACTATTAAGGTTATGCTCGGCTAACATTAATGTTAATGCTCGGCTAACATACTAGTAAGGTTAATGTTTACTTAATGCTCGGCTAACATGCTTTAAGGTTAATGTTTACTTAATGCTCGGCTAACATGCTAACATGCTTAAAGTTAACATGCTTAATATTAACATGCTTAATGTTTACTAGTTACTCGGCTAACATGCTAACATGTTTAAAGTTACTCGGCTAACCCTAAAACATGTTAACCTGGCTATCTTTAACTTTTTTACTCGGCTAACCCTTAAAGCATGTTACTCGGCTAACTTGAACTTTTTTACTCGGCTAACTCGGCTAACCTTTAAAGATGTTACTCGGCTAACCCTAGTTTTGGACCACGGCTAACCCTAAACTAGTTACTCGGCTAACCCTAGTTTTGGACCACGACTAACCCTAAACTAGTTACTCGGCTAACCCTAGTTTTGGACCACGACTAACTCGGCTAACCCTAAACTAGTTACTCGGCTAACCCTAATTTTAACTAGTTTAGGGTTAGCCGAGTTATATATACGAGATTGAATAATTATTATCCAAACCACATAAGTATAATTCCATGAAGTTGGACTCGGTCAAATTTGTGGGAGAAAATATAATTTCTTGTGGGAGAAAATATAATTTCTTGCATTATATTAAATAATGCATGTGTAAATATGTAGCAAAGTAAAAATAAAATTTTACCCCATTCATTACTCAATCACTCAATCATTATAATTATTGACTTGGTCAAATTATGGTAGAAAAGTATCGCTTCTTATATTTGGTGGTAGAAAAGTTTGTTTCTTATAGTACATGGTAGAATAGTTTATATATTATATATATTGTGGTATATTGGGGTATTTACTCTTATATATGTTGCATCACGAAAATCCGAAGAGTAAAAATTATATATTTGTTTATTATGAAAATGTGTATTTGATAATAATTGGAAGATTGTAATGTAGGTAGTAATATTTGTGTTCAGATATCTCAGGATTTTGAGTTACTTTCATGTGCACTAGTTGCACAGATCTGAGATCCGTGCAACTGGGCTGCTTGTGGGCTGGCTGGGCCAGCCCAGCCCGCGCCTCTTTATTTTTTCGCATGTTTTGGTTGTTACCTTCACGTTATGTTAGTGTTACCTTCGTGTTATGTTAGGGTTATCTTCGCGTTATGTTAATATGATCCCATCTCCAGATTTCAAATCCTTAGTTTAAAACCACTGAACTAAAATAATACGAAGGTAACACTAACATAAAATGAAGGTAATACTAACATAACATGAAAGTAACGTAAACATAACATAAAAGTAAAAAACAATGTTAATCATACCTTCATGTTATGTTAGAGTGACCCTCACGTTATGTTAGGGTTATCTTCATGTTATGTTAGTGTGCGTGGGGTGCATGAGAGCGTGTTGGGGAGCTTAAAAACACGCGCCAGAGGCGCGTGGGGCGGGTCGACCTCGGTGCATGGATCCTATATTTATGCATCAGTTGCACAAAATATTTTTATGTTAGGGTTATCTTCATGTTATATTAGTGTGCGTGGGGTGCATGAGAGCGTGTTGGGGAGCTTAAAAACGCGCATCAGAGGCGCGTGGGGCGGGTCGATCCGGGTGCATGGATTCTATATTCATGCATCAGTTACATAAAATATTTTACCCAGGATTTTAGAGTTAAAGATCCAGATTTTGAAATTCTCTACCAAACATATATTGGGATTTAAAGTTCAAGATTCAGACACTGAAATTCTCCATCGAAAATACTCAAAAGGGACTGGACCTAAAATGAAATTGGTCAAATCTATTCAAAACCTGTTCATGTTGTTAGGGAACATAACATGGATTTCACTCTAGATTCTCTATTTTGATGGTTGTCTAATATTATCGATATGAGATTATTTACATAATTACATTGTATAGTGATAAGTACATGAGTGTAGCTATACACACCCCATTTATTTCTAAACACACCCATCCAAAATAAATATATATTAAAAGACTTGATCAATAAAATTTCTAAATACATGCCTCTTCATCTTCTCCAGATTTCTAAACCTCCTTCAAAACTCACAGCTTCTACAAAATACTAAACATTCTTTGAACAATCCACACGCAAAGATATGAACAGGAAAAAATAAAAAGAACGAGCTTTACAGATCTAAAGTCCAAGAAATTCATTTGGATATGAATAATATCATTAAAACAAATGTATGAATAATGACATATAAATGTATATGTATGTTGATCAGAAAATACATATACTAGTTTTTTTTTTCGGTTACAAAATTACATAAATGTTATGAAATTTGTACATAAATGTCATATTAATATAACATACATGTAAAACATGAATGAAAAACAAAACCGGAAGTGTGCGGATCCGTGTTGCGTTGACCCAATTGCATGGATTTAGATTTGAGTTGTGTTAACTCAATTGCATGAATCTAGATACATGCAACTGATGTACATGAGTATTTGCCAAAGATTAAATGCAAAAATCAACCAAAGATATTGACTATTTTCCCTTTGCATCCTAACATTTTTTGTTTTATTGAAGTTTATCAAAATGCAACTCAAATCACTTAAATTCATTAATTTTAGCCATAAAACTAATACTTGTACAAATTAACAAATTTCTTTTTACCAATATCCCTATTTGCACCCAATGAAAAACGTCGATATATCAAGATTATTTTTTAAATGCATATACCTCCCTTCACATAAAGTCCATATATCTATTATTATTAGCTGTTATTAATATTTCTTACAAAATATGGATTGCCTAATATATCCTTATTAAAGACTTTATTTAAGGTTATAATAGTAATTTATGATTTTTATATTTAAATAATTTTACAATAGAATTCTAAACCAAAATTATATAGAATTATATTATGAGTAGGATTCTAATATACTATAGATGTTTTTAAATTTAATCTAATTTAATATACATTGTATATCCTTATAAAAAATTATTATTTAAGATTAATAATAATATAATATCTTTCATTTAAGACAAAAACTTATATACCCCTGTGGCACATAGGGGCACGGATTTAGGTGTTATATACATGTTCTTCAGGTGTTATATATATATATATATATATATATTCTATAGGTGTTATGTTTCTTGGTATTATAAATATACTCTACAGTATGTATATAAGAGTGTACATGTGATACCTGAAGAGTATATATATGATACATGTAGAGTATATATTTAACACCGTATGATGATTAATTTGGGGGCATCATACCCCTGAGGCACACAAGTGTCACTCTTCATTTAAAAGCTCATCTCCACATGTAACACACGTGCTGATACTCTTACATAAATATCGGGATATTTTGAAGTGTTGGATATATAGGAGTGATATATATGGCGGTCATCGATATATATGGGATATTGTTTTTACATCAGACAATATATTTCTAGATTATTCAGTTTTAAGAAACCAACATAGACAATACTATCTTCATGCCAACACCATTCTCTTTTACAAAACAAACATATAAAATATAGGGTAATTCTATACACACCCCATCAAATACTAAACACACACCATCCATATACACATTTTTTTTTTATTATTTTAAGAATGTGTGTATGGATGGGGTGTGTTTAGTATTGATGGGGTGTGTATAGAATTACCTAAAATATATTGTCTGCATAGCATTGGGATCAGAATGCCAAGAATCATTACTTATTGATTTCACACTACATAAAAAAACACAGCTTCAAATTTCAAGACAAAAATATCATCAATAATATGGGAATTTAATATCCAATACAAAACAATGCACACTTTGTAATCTTATTTGAAAAGAAAAAAAAGGTTATTTTTGGGATTCTCATAAGAAATATATTTGTATCATCTAGTACAACAGCTACATCAGAAGGAGAGTTGCAAATAATCTAATTTCGGAAACTTTTTTGTCTTTTTTGTGGATTCCTATGAGAAGTACATGTGACATGTCTATCATGGCAGACCCTCTTCTTATCTCATTCATGCCGCTTGATTTTCAGTGTTATTCGGTTACTGTACTGCACAGTCATGAAAATGGTAGAGTTTTGAGTTTATCCACTTGATTAATTAAAAGTCTGATTGTATATATTTATATGTATATATATTGATGTGTGTGTTTTTATATGCATGTATATCTATAGTACTCTCAAGAAGTCGTGCAGAAGAAAGTGAAGGTTTGGATGATCTCAATGGATTTTTAATCGACTTCTTATGTGGATTCAGGTGAGAAAGTTTGTTGACTTTCCAAATTTAACATTATGCTTTAGTTTGAAATGTTCTTTTATTGTTTGAGTTTTGTTTTATTTTTGCAGCTTGGTATACAAGTGAGTAGAGGAAATTATACTCAAGGGGAAGGAAATACTGACTATTTTGTACTCTGAAATCTTGGTTTGTTGGTATGATTATTTGATGGGCTTTGTCAAAATAAAAGTTCAATTGTTTCTTCTCCCTTTTTTTTTTTTTTGGTTTTTAAATTTCAAAAGCTTACTTGTTCATGTGATTCTATCTGTATAGATTCTTGAATTTAGCTTGGAAAAAATATTGTTGAATCTTGAATTGGAGTCTCTTGTGGTTTGCAATGGAGCAAAAGCCGGAGGAGATAATTACAAATGGAACATCAAAAAGTGTGAAGTTTAGTGAGGAGAATTGTGATATTTCTATGAATCATATAAAGAGTTTTGGGTGGATTCAACAATCAAGTTTGAGCATGCACAGGTTTAGTAACCAGCATCAAAGTTCAGTTCTTACCAATTATACCATGAATAATGCAGGGAATATGATTAGAGAAGTGATTAGTAGAAATTATGGATATGGTAATGGATACATCACTGGTTCCTCATTGATTCCTAAGAAGGATAAGGGTTCATTGGAATTAAGTTCCGAGAAAGATTCGTGGAGGAATTCTGGCAGAAAATCGAATCTTGAAGCAGATTCGAATAGTATGGTTTCAAATCTATCTATGGTTGATTAGATGGATCCTTTTACTACAGGAGTTTGATTTGGAAATTAGAGACAAAAAGGGAGCTGAGAATTCTGTGGCTGATCACCTGAGTCGATTGGTACGAGAAGAGGATAACATGCCATTATCAGAGAGTTTCCCAGATGAACACTTGAATGTTGCATCAACATCTTGGTTGAGCCAGGGAACATTGGATGATAGAATGTCCCAGAAAACATTGGATCATCAAGTGTGCCAGATAGCATCAGATCATCAAGTGTGTAATTCTGCACCATGGTATGCTGACCTTGTTAATTTTATTGTTGGTCATGTGTTTCCTGCAGGAATGACTAAGGCGAGAAAAGATAAACTCAAGAGTGATGCCAAGTACTTCGTATGAGATGATCCGTATTTATGGAAGCATTGCTCTGACCAAGTAGTTAGAAGGTGTGTACCTGACTCTGAGTTTCACTCCATTCTAACATTCTGTCATTCTCTTGCATGTGGAGGACACTTTGGATCAAAGAGAACAGCTCATAAAGTCTTAGAAAGTGGATTTTACTGGCCATCCTTATTTAGAGATGCTCACCTCTTTTGCAAAACATGTGACAACTGTCAAAGGACTGGTAACATCTCCCAACGCAATGAAATGCCCCAACAACCGATAATGGTTTGTGAAATCTTTGACGTATGGGGCATGGATTTCATGGGACCATTTCCTTCATCTTATGGAAATATTTATATCCTTCTCGCTGTTGATTATGTGTCTAAATGGGTGGAGGCTAAAGCCACCCGTACTAATGACTCCAAAGTTGTGGCAGGATTTGTGAAGTCAAACATTTTCTCCAGGTTTGGAATTCCAAGGGCTATCATCAGTGATCGAGGGACGCACTTCTGCAATAGGACTGTAGATGCTTTGTTGAAGAAGTATGCAGTTCAACATAAAGTGTCTACAGCTTATCACCCTCAAACAAGTGGCCAAGCGGAGACATCAAACAGAGAGATCAAGTCCATTCTGGAGAAGACAGTTCATCCCAGTCGTAAGGATTGGAGTTTAAGACTCGAAGATGCATTGTGGGCGTATCGAACTGCCTATAAGACACCGATTGGGATGTCTCCATACAGATTGATTTATGGCAAACCTTGCCACCTTCCTGTAGAACTTGAACATAAAGCTTTTTGGGCGATAAAGCGGTGCAACATGAATTTCGATGAAGCTGGTTTGCATAGGAAGTTGCAGTTACAAGAACTTGAGGAGATAAGGAACGATGCATTTGAAAATGCATTGATCTACAAGGAAAAAACAAAGACATTCCATGATGCTCAAATTCTACGTAAAAACTTTGTTGTTGGAGCAAAAGTGCTACTTTATCACTCACGACTCAAATTATTTCCAGGGAAGTTGCGTTCTCGTTGGATTGGCCCCTTTGTTATTATTAACACTTTTTCTCATGGTGCAGTCGTGATTCGAAGCTTGAAAACTGGCAAAGAATTCAAAGTGAATGGGCACCAACTTAAACCATACTTTGAAGGATTTCAAAAATTTGATGTGGACCGAGAAGATTTTGAGGATCCCACGACTAATTAGTCAAGGCATTTCGTCGTGCCACGACGCTAAATAAGGCGCTTTTTGGGAGGCAACCCATTCGTTTTTTTTTTCCTTTCTTTCTTTTCTTTTCTCTTTTGTTGTTATCTTTCTCTCTTCTCTATGTCCCTCCAAGTCTGACTTTTGCGTGTGTGCATCTTCATTTCCAGGTGGACCAATCAACAGTTGGATGAACCAAAGACATGGATGAAATCCTTCACCTTCTGCGTTCTTCGCATCCTCCACCAGCTTGACCCGGTGATTTCTTTCCACTTTGTCTTTTCAATTTCATTCCTACCTTATGTGTTTTTTTTTTTTTTTGCTTGAGGACAAGCAATCTTTTAAAAGGGGGGGATGGATCGAAAAGATGCAAAGTGTTTTGTTGTGCATTTATATGTTGGTTGGGAAATTATGCAAAAAGAATTGGATGGGAAATTTGCAATGATGATTTGAATATTATGTGGATACTTGTGGTGATTATTCTAGTGGGATTAGAGGAAATGCATGAGCTGAACTTGAGATTGCCGAGATATGTGGTTAAAGATGCTGAATTTGCACTCGCTTATTTGCTATTTTATGAAAGACTGTACTGCATCTAAAATAGTACTTTGATTGGAAGTTAATCCTTTGAGCTTGCTTGTATATTTGGCTTGCATTTTTAGTCTCCGTCAACTATGGGTTTGAGTTACTTGCATTCTCTTGGCTGGAAATAAATCAAAGGGGTTAAAAAAAAAAAAAAATGGAGTTAAGTTGAAAATCATTGAGAAGAGAAAAGATGGTGGAAGGCGGAATCAGCTGCCCGTTCTTAGGGGTCCCGAGAAAATGTGAAATATATCTAAAAATATACATGGACCAACCTAAGAGTGGTGTGGATCTGCCGATTCCACCCAAAAAAAAAAAATTCAGAAAAGAAAAGAAAAAGAGATAGATATGATTTAAAAAAAAAAAAAAACAGAGAACAAAATGAGGGTGAGTTGCCCATTCTAATTAGCTCAACCCATGGGAATTGAAATGACAAAGAGACTAGAATTGCAAGCTAGAGTATGAGTAGTTGAGGGTGATTGATGACCATTCATGGGAAATTTGGTTGTGGTATCTTTCATGCTTGCAAAGTGATTAGCCAAATTTAGTCCACTGCTTGTAGATTGAAAAGAAAGGATTTCATGCAAATTTTCTGTCCTATTATGAAGAGTCCCATAGTTGAACATGCCTGAGCAAAAATATTTCCCTCATTCCAAAAGTCTTTTATGCATATAATAATGTTTGCTTGGGGACAAGCAAAGGTTCAAGCTGGGGGGATTTTGATGTGTAGAAAAATATGAATTATTGGATTCATTATTCTATGGTTCTAATTGCATTTTGTGTGTTGGCACATATTATTTTTCTACACATTTTGATTATTTTGCCAAAGAACCCCAAATCTCCATTTCTCTTGTTAACAGCAATTTAGAAAAAAAAAAAAAAAAGATGGAAACACGGATGAGACAGGGAGTTGCAAGAAGGCAGAAATGGGTAAAAATATTTTCCACATTGGGTGATCCAATGTGTGAGAATTGAGCCCAACAAAAGCCCAATCCAGTTGCCGAGAAGAATTAGCCCACTAGAAACGCATACTATAGATGCTATTAGGGAACAAAAAGAAAAACGCACATTGGTTGAGCGAAAAGGAAAGTCACGCACAGGATGGAGAGAAATTCACTGGAGCAAAGCAAAATAGACTGGACATGGGAGCGGAAGAGGTCAAGAGAGGTACCAGAGAGTAGAGGTTTAAAAGTAAATCCAGAACAATTTCTTAGTCTTTCATACAAAATTCCATGGAGAGAAACATGTTTGTGAATCCTAAGATGTTTGCTAATTTTCTTACGCTAGTTCGAAGGGATGTTGATCCGATATTCTTGATTTACTTTGGATGATTAGTAACACTTCTTTATTTCTATCTTTTGATTGATTTGTGTTGCTTGATTAATTGTTTATGATATTGCATGATATGATTTAATAGGGCCCGTTAGATCAGATTATTGTAATATCTATTGCTAGAATATAAACCGTAATCCGTAATTGTTGCGAATTTATATTCTCAGTAGCAAGAAACGTTGGAATCGTTAGGGGCAACACATTTCTAGATTACCTGAACCGAGCTTATGAATTTGGGGTCTAGCTTGTTCTATCGTCTTAGAGATCAATGCATTCGTCACATTAAATCTGGAGGTCGTACCTACTGGGTTGTCTGATTGAATAGGGTCTGTTGAAGAGCTTGTTTTAATAGACTAAACGTAAGGGGCGATTCGGGTTGGCAGAGCTTATTGCTAATCTAGGGGCAAGGGTTGAGAGATAGATTGAGAGAAGTGTTGCTAATTGGTTCATAAGATCATGAATAGAAGGTGAAACTGAACTGAGAACTAGTGCTCGTTTATTGTTTGATTATCCTTTGTTTAATGTTTTCTTATTATCTGGTTTGTTAATTTCTTGGTTCGTCTACATAATTATCAACCATCCCCCCTTTTATCTTGTTAACACCATTGGGCTTAATTGATTTTCCCGTTCTCTGTGGGATCGACCCTTATTTGCCATTTCTACAAATTAGTGGAGGTAAAAAGGTTTATTTAATTTGGTGTGCCTCGACAGCACGTGCCAAATTTTGGCGCCGTTGCCGGGGAACGGTGTGAAATCAATCGAGACAGTGATGTTAATTTTTGTTTTATCTTTGTACTGTTTTGTTTTCTCTGTCTCTGGTATCTACTCATCTATTTAAAAATTTATACATTGGGTAATCAAGTGTCTATATCTAAATTACTGATTGTGAGTCTGTTTCTCTTTTTCAGTAGTAGTGGATGATCACTCGCTCTTGTAGGAGACTTGATTTTGAATACTACCCTGAGATCACTAAGCGAGATAGAGAACTAAGAAGACAAGCTAAGAGAAATAAGGAGGCATTGAGATTACCATCCCCTTCTGAACCAAGTGAAATAGAGAGTGAGGAAGAAGTTATCATGGCAGGGGAGAACAACCAAACATTGAAACAACTTGCTAATCCAGAGCTAGCTCAAGAACCACTTTGCATAGCATTTCCTGCTCTTGCTAATAATACTACATTTGAGTTGAAATCTGGATTAATTCATTTGTTACCCTCTTTTCATGGTTTTGCAGGTGATGACCCATTCAAGCACTTGAAAGAATTCCACATTGTGTGCTCGAGTATGAAACCGACAACAGTAACTGAGGAGCAAATAAAGTTGCGAGCTTTTCCCTTCTCGTTGAAAGATGCAGCAAAGGATTGGCTTTACTATTTACCACCAGGATCCATTACTATGTGGACCGAAATGGAAAGGGAATTTCTTCAGAAATATTTCCCTGCATCTCGAGCAGCAAACATAAGAAAGGAGATTTGTGGGGTGCGACAGTTGAGTGGAGAGACACTTTATGAGTATTGGGAGAGATACAAGAAACTAATTGCAAGCTGCCCCCATCATCAAATCAGTGAGCAGCTGCTTATTCAATACTTTTATGAAGGTCTATCGCTCATGGATCGTAATATGATCGATGCGGCTAGCGGAGGTGCCCTTGTTGATAAGACTCCATCAGCAGCCAAAACTTTGATTTCAAACATGGCAGCAAACTCACAGCAATTTGGCAACCGAGGAAGATCAGTTGAGTCAGTCAAAGAGATTAGTGATTCTTCATTGACAGATAAATTGGATGAACTCACTTCTTTCGTGAGGAAACTTGCGACAGGGGGAATTCCACAAGTGAAGGCGTGTCGAATTTGTGCAACCACAGATCATACCACTGATGATTGTAGGATAATATTGGATGAAATCGAGGCACATGCAAATGTCGTGGGTGTTGGGAACTTTCAAGGCCGCAAATATGATCCTTATTCCAACTCCTATAATCCGGGATGGCGTGATCATCCTAACTTCAAGTGGGGGAATCAGCAAAATCCACACCAAGCTGAGCAGAATCGGCCACCACCATTTCCGAGAGGGCAATTTTTTCAAAAACAACATCCTGAACAAAGCTCCCAACCAACATTGGAGGATATAGTGAAGACGCTGGCCACTAACGCTGTTCAGTTTCAAAAGGATACTCAATCGAGTATCAAGAATCTTGAAAATCAAGTTAGTCAAATGGCGACGACTCTTAGTCGTATTGAGACACAGAATAGTGGAAAACTACCTTCACAATCTGAGATTAACCCCCGAAATGTGAGTGCTATCACTTTGAGGAGTGGAAAACAGCTAGTTCAGTCTGAAAAAGTCGAAGAAAAAATTGAACAGGGAAGTGAGGATGGGAACAGCAAGAAGGTGCACATTGTGTCACCTAATGTGCAATTGAACATTGGATCATCGAATGCAGGCAGTCGCATTATGGCATCCGATGTTGAAGATCACATTATCTCCTCCAATGACCAAGGACACATTGAGTTATCTGATGCTCCATTGCAGACTGAACAACAACAAGCTTGTAGTGGACCACCACAAAAATCCGACTGTCCTGAGAAGATAAGTCCATCCAAGTTTAATTCCAGTAAAACTAACCCCTTACCTTTCCCTTGCAGGATTGCAAAGAAGCCAGTGGGTGACAAAGAAAGACAAACTCTTGACATCTTCAGAAAGGTGGAGCTCAATATACCACTGCTTGATGCAATTCAACAAATCCCTAGCTATGCAAAATTCCTCAAAGATCTTTGCACGAACAAGCGCAAATTGAAGGGGAATGAAAAAGTAATGATGGGAGAGAATGTCTCAGCCATTTTTCAAAAAAAGTTGCCACAAAAAAGAAATGATCCAGGTATGTTTGTCATTCCTTGTCGGATTGGGAACCATAAAGTTGAACGTGCTATGCTAGATTTAGGAGCATCAATAAACATGATGCCGCGATCTATTTATGCCTCCCTAAATCTGGGTCCGCTAAAAGAAACTGGTGTAGTAATCCAATTAGCGGATCGTAGCAGTGCTTACCCCGATGGGGTGGTGGAAGATGTACTTGTGCAAGTCAATGACCTCGTGTTCCCAGCTGATTTCTATGTTCTACATATGAACAGTGACATGTCAAATCCCACACCTATTTTGCTAGGGAGACCGTTTTTAAACACCTCCCAAGCAAAGATAGATGTTCGTGAGGGTTCTCTCACGATGGAATTTGATGGCCAAGTCATTAAGTTCAATATCTATGAAGCAATGAGATTTCCTAATGATATGAACTCTGTTTTTGCAATAAATACTACTGACTCTCTTGTTCAGAAGTATTTTGAGTTAAATTGTAGGGAAGATTTGGAGGTTGTGCTCACCCAAGGAATGGAGTCGGTTGATGATGAGATTCTTCAAACTAAAACGGGGTTGATGGAAATTGTTGATGATCTATCAAAGACAAAGCCGATCAGATCAAGACAGGGTGTGAATTTCATCAAGTTGTCTGATTCGTCGCACTCAAAAATTCACCCCTCCACCGTACAAGCACCCGAACTTGATCTCAAATCACTTCCTAGCCACCTGAAGTATATCTATCTGGGAAAAAATGACACCTTGCCTGTGATTGTCTCGGCAAGTTTGACATCAAGTCAAGAAGCATCTCTAATTTCAGTACTTTAAAACTACAAAGAAGCCATTGGTTGGACAATAGCTGATATAAAAGGGATCAGTCCTTCCTTGTGTATGCATCGGATTTTGTTGGAGGATGATGCCAAACCCACCAGGGAAGCGCAACGACGCTTGAATCCTCCGATGATGGAAGTAGTAAAAAAGGAAATTCTAAAACTTCTTGATGTAGGAATGATATACCCAATCTCTGATAGCAAATGGATCAGTCCTACCCAAGTAGTTCCTAAAAAGTCAGGAGTTACTGTAGTTGAGAATCATGCTGGAGAGTTAGTTCCTACTCGGATACAAACGGGATGGCGAGTTTGTATAGATTACCGTAAGCTTAATGCAGTAACTCGGAAAGATCATTTTCCTCTCCCCTTCATAGATCAGATGCTTGAGAGGCTTGCAGGTCATTCTTTTTACTGTTTTCTAGATGGATTTTCAGGTTATTTCCAGATTCCTATAGCTCCTGAGGATCAAGAGAAGACGACGTTCACTTGTCCATTTGGAACGTTTGCTTACCGAAGGATGCCTTTTGGACTCTGTAATGCCCCATCCACCTTCCAAAGATGTATGGTAAGCATTTTTTCTGAGTATGTGGGTCATATCATTGAAGTTTTTATGGATGACTTTAGTGTTTATGGGGATTCATTTGAGCTTTGTCTGGCAAACCTTGTTATGATTTTGAAAAGATGTGTTGAGTCCAACCTTGTTCTTAATTGGGAAAAATGTCAATTTATGGTGGATCAAGGCATAGTCTTAGGCCATATTGTCTCTGTTAAAGGAATCGAGGTTGATAAATCAAAGATCGATATTATTACTGCTTTGCCTTACCCCGCTACTGTGCGGGAGGTTCGTTCATTTCTTGGTCATGCAGGATTTTATCGAAGGTTTATCAAAGACTTTTCGAAAATAACATCTCTTCTATGCAAGCTACTACAAAAGGATGTGGAATATAAGTTCACTAATGAGTGCAAGGAAGCATTTGATATGCTAAAGAAGTTGCTCACAACCCCACCTGTTATTCAACCGCCGAATTGGAGCCATCCATTTGAAATCATGTGTGACGCCAGTGATTATGCAGTGGGGGCTGTGTTGGGACAACGAGTGGGAAGAGCAGCACACGTGATTTACTATGCTTCGAGGACTTTGAACTCGGCTCAAATAAATTATTCCACAACTGAGAAAGAGTTGTTGGCTGTTGTGTTTGCTCTAGAAAAGTTTCGATCTTATCTCTTGGGATCTAAAGTTATAATTTTTTCTGATCATGCAGCCCTTCGATTTCTGCTGGCAAAGAAAGAGGCAAAGCCGCGGTTGATTAGATGGATCCTTTTACTACAGGAGTTTGATTTGGAAATTAGAGACAAAAAGGGAGCTGAGAATTCTGTGGCTGATCACCTGAGTCGATTGGTACGAGAAGAGGATAACATGCCATTATCAGAGAGTTTCCCAGATGAACACTTGAATGTTGCATCAACATCTTGGTTGAGCCAGGGAACATTGGATGATAGAATGTCCCAGAAAACATTGGATCATCAAGTGTGCCAGATAGCATCAGATCATCAAGTGTGTAATTCTGCACCATGGTATGCTGACCTTGTTAATTTTATTGTTGGTCATGTGTTTCCTGCAGGAATGACTAAGGCGAGAAAAGATAAACTCAAGAGTGATGCCAAGTACTTCGTATGAGATGATCCGTATTTATGGAAGCATTGCTCTGACCAAGTAGTTAGAAGGTGTGTACCTGACTCTGAGTTTCACTCCATTCTAACATTCTGTCATTCTCTTGCATGTGGAGGACACTTTGGATCAAAGAGAACAGCTCATAAAGTCTTAGAAAGTGGATTTTACTGGCCATCCTTATTTAGAGATGCTCACCTCTTTTGCAAAACATGTGACAACTGTCAAAGGACTGGTAACATCTCCCAACGCAATGAAATGCCCCAACAACCGATAATGGTTTGTGAAATCTTTGACGTATGGGGCATGGATTTCATGGGACCATTTCCTTCATCTTATGGAAATATTTATATCCTTCTCGCTGTTGATTATGTGTCTAAATGGGTGGAGGCTAAAGCCACCCGTACTAATGACTCCAAAGTTGTGGCAGGATTTGTGAAGTCAAACATTTTCTCCAGGTTTGGAATTCCAAGGGCTATCATCAGTGATCGAGGGACGCACTTCTGCAATAGGACTGTAGATGCTTTGTTGAAGAAGTATGCAGTTCAACATAAAGTGTCTACAGCTTATCACCCTCAAACAAGTGGCCAAGCGGAGACATCAAACAGAGAGATCAAGTCCATTCTGGAGAAGACAGTTCATCCCAGTCGTAAGGATTGGAGTTTAAGACTCGAAGATGCATTGTGGGCGTATCGAACTGCCTATAAGACACCGATTGGGATGTCTCCATACAGATTGATTTATGGCAAACCTTGCCACCTTCCTGTAGAACTTGAACATAAAGCTTTTTGGGCGATAAAGCGGTGCAACATGAATTTCGATGAAGCTGGTTTGCATAGGAAGTTGCAGTTACAAGAACTTGAGGAGATAAGGAACGATGCATTTGAAAATGCATTGATCTACAAGGAAAAAACAAAGACATTCCATGATGCTCAAATTCTACGTAAAAACTTTGTTGTTGGAGCAAAAGTGCTACTTTATCACTCACGACTCAAATTATTTCCAGGGAAGTTGCGTTCTCGTTGGATTGGCCCCTTTGTTATTATTAACACTTTTTCTCATGGTGCAGTCGTGATTCGAAGCTTGAAAACTGGCAAAGAATTCAAAGTGAATGGGCACCAACTTAAACCATACTTTGAAGGATTTCAAAAATTTGATGTGGACCGAGAAGATTTTGAGGATCCCACGACTAATTAGTCAAGGCATTTCGTCGTGCCACGACGCTAAATAAGGCGCTTTTTGGGAGGCAACCCATTCGTTTTTTTTTTCCTTTCTTTCTTTTCTTTTCTCTTTTGTTGTTATCTTTCTCTCTTCTCTATGTCCCTCCAAGTCTGACTTTTGCGTGTGTGCATCTTCATTTCCAGGTGGACCAATCAACAGTTGGATGAACCAAAGACATGGATGAAATCCTTCACCTTCTGCGTTCTTCGCATCCTCCACCAGCTTGACCCGGTGATTTCTTTCCACTTTGTCTTTTCAATTTCATTCCTACCTTATGTGTTTTTTTTTTTTTGCTTGAGGACAAGCAATCTTTTAAAAGGGGGGGATGGATCGAAAAGATGCAAAGTGTTTTGTTGTGCATTTATATGTTGGTTGGGAAATTATGCAAAAAGAATTGGATGGGAAATTTGCAATGATGATTTGAATATTATGTGGATACTTGTGGTGATTATTCTAGTGGGATTAGAGGAAATGCATGAGCTGAACTTGAGATTGCCGAGATATGTGGTTAAAGATGCTGAATTTGCACTCGCTTATTTGCTATTTTATGAAAGACTGTACTGCATCTAAAATAGTACTTTGATTGGAAGTTAATCCTTTGAGCTTGCTTGTATATTTGGCTTGCATTTTTAGTCTCCGTCAACTATGGGTTTGAGTTACTTGCATTCTCTTGGCTGGAAATAAATCAAAGGGGTTAAAAAAAAAAAAAATGGAGTTAAGTTGAAAATCATTGAGAAGAGAAAAGATGGTGGAAGGCGGAATCAGCTGCCCGTTCTTAGGGGTCCCGAGAAAATGTGAAATATATCTAAAAATATACATGGACCAACCTAAGAGTGGTGTGGAGCTGCCGATTCCACCCAAAAAAAAAAATTCAGAAAAGAAAAGAAAAAGAGATAGATATGATTTAAAAAAAAAAAAAAAACAGAGAACAAAATGAGGGTGAGTTGCCCATTCTAATTAGCTCAACCCATGGGAATTGAAATGACAAAGAGACTAGAATTGCAAGCTAGAGTATGAGTAGTTGAGGGTGATTGATGACCATTCATGGGAAATTTGGTTGTGGTATCTTTCATGCTTGCAAAGTGATTAGCCAAATTTAGTCCACTGCTTGTAGATTGAAAAGAAAGGATTTCATGCAAATTTTCTGTCCTATTATGAAGAGTCCCATAGTTGAACATGCCTGAGCAAAAATATTTCCCTCATTCCAAAAGTCTTTTATGCATATAATAATGTTTGCTTGGGGACAAGCAAAGGTTCAAGCTGGGGGGATTTTGATGTGTAGAAAAATATGAATTATTGGATTCATTATTCTATGGTTCTAATTGCATTTTGTGTGTTGGCACATATTATTTTTCTACACATTTTGATTATTTTGCCAAAGAACCCCAAATCTCCATTTCTCTTGTTATATGCAGCAATTTAGAAAAAAAAAAAAAAAAGATGGAAACAAGGAATGAAGACCGGAGTTGCAAGAAGGCAGACATTGGGTACAATATTTCCACATTGGGTGATCCAATGTGTGAGAATTGAGCCCAACAAAAGCCCAATCCAGTTGCCGAGAAGAAATTAGCCCAGCCTATAACACTCATATCTATAGAAGCTGCTAATTAGGAGGAACAGAAAAAGAAAAACGCACATTGGATTGGAAGCAGAAAAGGAAAGTGCACGTCAAGCTGGAGGATTGGAGGAGGATAATTGAAGAAAGTCAACTGGGATCAAAGCAGAAAAATAAGAGCTGGGAACAGGGAGAGAGCGGAGAGAGGTTCACACAGAGAGGTACACAGAGAGGTTCACAGAGAGGTTTAGAGAGAGATAAAATTCCAGAAACAATTTCTTAGTCTTTCATACAAAATTCCATGGAGAGAAACATGTTTGTGAATCCTAAGATGTTTGGCTAATTTTCTTACGCTAGTTCGAAGGGATGTTGATCCGATATTCTTGATTTACTTTGGATGATTAGTAACACTTCTTTATTTCTATCTTTTGATTGATTTGTGTTGCTTGATTAATTGTTTATGATATTGCATGATATGATTTAATAGGGCCCGTTAGATCAGATTATTGTAATATCTATTGCTAGAATATAAACCGTAATCCGTAATTGTTGCGAATTTATATTCTCAGTAGCAAGAAACGTTGGAATCGTTAGGGGCAACACATTTCTAGATTACCTGAACCGAGCTTATGAATTTGGGGTCTAGCTTGTTCTATCGTCTTAGAGATCAATGCATTCGTCACATTAAATCTGGAGGTCGTACCTACTGGGTTGTCTGATTGAATAGGGTCTGTTGAAGAGCTTGTTTTAATAGACTAAACGTAAGGGGCGATTCGGGTTGGCAGAGCTTATTGCTAATCTAGGGGCAAGGGTTGAGAGATAGATTGAGAGAAGTGTTGCTAATTGGTTCATAAGATCATGAATAGAAGGTGAAACTGAACTGAGAACTAGTGCTCGTTTATTGTTTGATTATCCTTTGTTTAATGTTTTCTTATTATCTGGTTTGTTAATTTCTTGGTTCGTCTACATAATTATCAACCATCCCCCCTTTTATCTTGTTAACACCATTGGGCTTAATTGATTTTCCCGTTCTCTGTGGGATCGACCCTTATTTGCCATTTCTACAAATTAGTGGAGGTAAAAAGGTTTATTTAATTTGGTGTGCCTCGACAGCACGGCCATAGTCTATCCAAAACATTGTTTACTTCAAGTACTGTAATTTCAAGTAATAAATCTATGGTGGGTAGTTGTTCTTCTAGTTTCCCTATGTCTTCACATGGACAGTCTCTTGCAAGAACATGGGATAACAACATGCAAGATTATGGAATTAGCTTGAGAGATTGGTTAGAATCCAAGGGTGTTCAAGCCTGCAGCAAGAATGACAAACTATGTTTGTTTAGGAATATTGTGCAAATAGTGGATGTTGCACACAGTAAAAATATTGCCCTGATGGAATTAAGACCTTCTTCATTTCTTTTATTCGGAAATGGAGATGTTAAATACATTGGTCCACAGATAGGATCTGAAACATGGAATGTGAACCAAGATAGCAGAAAAAGGAGAGGTTTGGAGCTCGAAACGTACCCTCATGACCATCTTCATGGAAAAATGCAGAAGGTAGATGGATTGGCAAGGCCCGAAGCATGCTTCATTTCCGGATATGTTAAGGACAATTCTGCAGGTCCTTTTAGTCTGGCCAACGTTGATACGAACAATTATATTTATGAAGGCTCGTCTTGTGGGGAAAGCTGGCTGATGCCATCTCACCATGCTCACCTCGAAAAGAAGTGGTATGCTTTCCCAGAAGGGTTCAAAATCGAAGATTTATTTTCATTGAATGTCTACTGTCTCGGGCTTTTTCTATTCGAGGTGAGAAAAAGATTGATCTAAGATCTCTTTTCTGATTATTCTACACTTGTTGAATTGCTGTTTTCACAATAATGCATGTGTCTTGTAAGTTGTAACTTTGTAGAGTTTAGCATTTTGTGGCTAAACATCTCATTTTCTCATTTATACAACTGAGTATAGAAAATATTGTACACTAATGTTCTTTTTTTTTTCTCAATAGTTTCTCTGCTATTTTGAATCCTTGGAAGCACATTCTGCTGCAATGTTGGACTTGCATCATCGAATTCTTCCTCCAAGTTTTCTGTCCGAATATCCAAGGGAATCTGGATTTTGCTTTTGGCTACTCGACCCTCAACCTTCTTCTCGTCCAACGACAAGGTATTTTGTCTCAACTGCTAATCAACAATTTGGTTCCTCTCATTTCTTCTTTTAACAAGAGAATAAGTGGTAGTTGTCAATTTCGTATAAAGTTGATACTTGATAATATTGTATTTCCATGGAATTTGGATTGAATATTTCATGTTTTGGCAGGGAAATCTTGAAATCTGAGTTAATATATGGATTTGACAAGACAAAAGAGAGCAGTGATGAAGCATCATCTGATGACATGGTTGATGATGAAGAATCAGATCTGTTGCTTCATTTTCTTGTTACATTGAGACGAAATATGCAGAGTAAGGTCTCCAATTTGTTGCAAACTATCAAGTTTTTGGATGTTGATATCAATGTGGTTGAGAGTGGAGTAGCTTCTAATGAACGAGGTATGGAGAGCCGACCTTGCTCAATCTCGGATTCGCCTAGAGCTAAGTTGTTGGAAAACATGAACGAGCTTGAAAATGTTTACTACACGATGAGATCCAATGCACAAGTCACTGAATCTCATGCGAATAGGCCAGACATTGATGTTCTAACGAAGCGTGAAGGCTTGCCTTTAGTTCAAATTCCAGACAACTTGCCAGATACGAAAGACACGTCTGAATCAGATCGTGTTGGGATTTTCTTCGATGGTATTTGTAAGTTTGCTCGCTATAACAAACTTGAAGTTTGTGGGACATTAAAAAACAACAATATTCTGCACGCAAACAATATAATTTGCTCTTTGAGTTTTGATGGTGAAGAAGAGTACATTGCCGTAGCTGAGGTTGCAAAGAAAATCAAAATATTTGAGTTCGCTTCGCTCTTGGATGATTCGGTTGATGTGCAATATCCGGTTCTTGAAATGTCGAACAAATCTGAGTTCAGCTCTATTTGCTGGAATAAGTACATCAGAAACTATTTGGCTTCAACTGACCATGATGGTTTAGTGCAGGTATGAATTTTGTTTTTCATACTTTTGTCATAACTAACTATCTTATATTTATATATTGTATGAAATTTCAGATATGGGATTCAAACAGGGGGCAAGAGATCAGCCAATACAAAGAACACGAGAAGAGAGCATGGTCTGTCGATTTTTCTCAAATTGATCCGACGAAATTTGCTACTGGTGGCGACGATTGTTTTCTTAAAATATGGAGTACTAATGAGGTAAGTCAGTGGTTGATGATGCAATGTTTGGTTATATATGTAGTATGCTGATCAAGATACGGATAAATCGTGCAGAGAAACTCGATATGCAGTATCCGGAATCCTAGCAACATTTGTTGCGTTCAACTATCTGCATACTCGTCCCATCTTCTAGCGTTCAGCTCTTGCGATTATAGAATCCGTTGCTATGATGTTCGACACACGAGGATTCCGTGGTGCACGTTGTCGGGCCATGACAGTAGCGTAAGCTACGTGAGGTTTATGGATTCGGGAACTATTGTATCAGCATCTACAGACAGCACATTGAAGCTTTGGGACCTCAGAAAAACCAGCTTAGATGGGGTCTCTACTGATGCTTGCAATCTGACTTTTAAAGGTCACACTAATAAAAAGGTGACTTCATTTTCTATCATCATTCATTCATATTATTGCTGCATCATTAATTTCCTCTAAATCTTTCAGAGCTTTGTTGGTTTGGCAGTGATGGATGGATTTATAGCAACTGGTTCGGAAACTAATGAGGTGATCATTTTCATCTATTATTATTTTGGTTTGGATAAAAGAAGAATAATTAATGATATGTGGGTTTCAGGTTTATATGTACCAAAAATCATTGCCAATGGCAATGAGTTGCCACAAATTTGGAGATGAGAAAAGTGAAGATGGTGAGAAGCATTACTTTGTTTCCAGCCTGCGTTGGAGAATCAAGTCTCAAATGCTGCTTGCTGCTAACTCCAACGGAACCATTCTAATACTTCGTCTTCTTCTCCTTAACTTTCTTTCTACTTTTTCTTTTTCACTCACTTTCATTTTCTCTTCTATTGGCTTCACATCAACCCTTGTTTATCAAATCTAATTAATTACACCAAATGGAAAGTCATGAAAAATATATTGATTAATAATAAAACATAAAAATCCTGCATGCATTATTGAGAGTGGGCTAAATGAGCTCCAATGGGCCGCTATTTATAAAAACGAGAAGGCCCATTTATTAAGTGTGACCCATATCCAGAGGACAAGGCCCATTTATTAAGTTTACCGGATCTAAATACAGCCGTTTGAAATTTGAAATTTTCCCCAACATTAACGGCTAAACCTCTCTCTCTCTCTCTCTCTCTCTCTCTCTCTCTCTCAATTCCAAAGGAGGATTTGCATCCTGGTATTCCAGAAACAAAAAGGTGCGAACTTCCTACTTTCTATGATTTTCCAACTCCATTTTCCGATCATGGATATGCAGTTTTTCTTTTTCTTCGAGTCAACGGTGAATGGTTATGAATTTTATTGGGTGTCTTTGGATTTTGTGAACCTATCTTATGATTTTTATATTCACTGATTTTAGTTGTCTAATTTGGATAAATCGTGTGGGAAATTAAAGGTAGTAGAGGAACCAATTTTCTTTTGAGGATGTGGGCAAATTGAGAATTGGGTTAAATTACTTGTCTAGAATTTGTATTTATTTTTTATAATGATTTTACAGTTACTAATTTGGTGTACCGCACACCTGTTTCTTGCTGGTTGTCTTTCCCCATTGTTGAGAATTTTATTTTAGGTTAAATCATTAATCGACTGTAATTCTCTCACTTGGAGTGTGTGTATATGTAGGGTTTTCAATTCTGGGAATTTCCATTAGTTCTTGTGGAGAAATGAAACTGTCATGATGAATGATTCAGAATTATAAGTTTATTAGTGAAAATATGTTTAGTTACTAGTTTTGATGTGTGAATGTGAAATCTTTATGTAACCATTGTAAGTAGGCTCTTGTGTGTAGAGTGTAGGCTCTTGTATTGAGATTCGAAAATTAAATGTGTTGAAGTGAAAACGAGACGAATATGATTTCTATTTTCACATAGTAGAAAAATTAAGAGTATTTTTAAAATAGGAACGAAAATCCTTCAGAGTTATGATCCAATACTGAGTTTTTCGTGCGAGCCAAAGTTGCAATGTGAATTATCATAAAGCTATTACTACCTCCATCCTAAAATAAATGACGTTTTAGCCTTTTACACATATATTAAGAAATGTGATAAAAAGTCAAATATACCCCTATTTATGTTTAATTAATGAGGAGTTTTTATCTCTTTAACACATTTAATTTGAGATGAGTAAATAGGGACATATTTGGTATATTGCATGTAAATATGCTTTGGAATATGAAAACGACAATTATTTTGGGACAAATTTTAGTTGTTAAAACGTCATTTATTTTGGAACGGAGGTAGTATGTTTTAATGTAAATATTTATAATGATAATGTGCATCATTTAAAACTCTATATATTTATTGTAATAGGCTTTATTTAACAAATCAAAACACCATATAATGTAATAGGCTATATGTTGAGTTTTTCAAATTTAACAAATCAAAGCATGAAGTTAAGTTAGCATAGTTTGTAATTCAAAACAGCATCCATTTTCCAATGAAAGATTTTCAGTCTGTCTGGTTAACTTTTGGCTGACTGTCAATTTGTCTCAAAAAGAGTTAGAACAGTGTAGAATAGCATGTAAAAGTTAGCTGCAGAAGTTGACATTCTTTTGCTGGAACATGAATGGTGATTTGAATTGCAAAGCTGTTTTTTTTGTTATTTGTTTTACTACATTTTAGTCGTGTTAAACTTAAAATTGAGATGCGTCATTATTTTGTTTTTTCAATTCAACCCAAGTGATATTACCATTAGAATTACTAAGGAATTGACAATGATACTTACATCTTGCTACTATGGTTCGTTTTTCTTGGATGGTACATTTTCAGTATTTCCATCATTTTTGATTTGCTGCTACCTCACAATACTCATGCAGTATTAATTTCTATGTTTTTTATGTGTGTGCAGTTTGTTACACAAATATGGAAAGGCCCCTCACTCTGAAACCACTGAGCATACAAGATGAAAATTCTGCTATGCATCGTAAAAGTATTAGTTTATTTTCATTGTATCTTCTTTTGTTTTGATTCCCTGAAGATGTTTTACTTTTTTGCAACACTTTTCGTGATTAGATATTAACGTAATCTCAAGCACCTATGGTATTTTTAAGCCTATAGAATAATAGAACTTCCGCATATGCAATCTTAGTCTTTATAGCACAATCGTTTTTACACAAATGCGACCTCTGTCCTGCAAACTAAATTTGACTTGAATCTTGTAGAGGCCACATTTGATGGTAAATCCAATGTAATATCAAGACAAGCAAAGAAGGGTGGAGTTGTAGCTGAGAATCGCAAAGCTCTGAACGACATCACAAATAAAGCGACCTCACAGAAAAAGATATCAGAAAGTAAGAAGTGCAATATTGTTAAAGATGGACATTTTCACTCTACTGGGGCACTGTTGAAGACAAAGAATTCAGGGAACGAGAAACTAAATATTGCAGAAGAGAGGTTCTTGCATGACCACAATAAGTGCATTGCTGCACAGAAAGCAGCACCGCAACTTAATTTCTGGGACATAGTTCTTCCTGGACATGGTAATTTCTTCATATTCACAAGTCTTGGATAATATCTAAATTTAGTTGAGTGCATGAGAAGTGATTCTAAGTTCTGATTTGTTCAGATTCTTCGGCTCTGAAAGTGGAAGAGGCAAAGGTATGAAAAGAGTGTTCCTAATTTCCTATACATGCATAAATGATTGCATTTAGCATCAAATATGCTCATCTAAAGTGACTTCTAATCTGCTTCAAGGTTGGTGATGCTGATATACGTCCCGAACTGGAAGAGTTGCTGATTTCAGATTCCTTCAAATCTTGTTGGAAGTCTCCTCCCTTGTCACCATTACACTCCAATTCTCCTCCTTATGCATGGCAGCTTGACACACCTGAACTAATGCTCTGGCTCAGCCAAGACGAGAGTAGTGATGTCTGAGTTCGTCCCGAACTGGAAGAGTTGCTGATTTCAGATTCCTTCAAATCTTGTTGGAAGTCTCCTCCCTTGTCACCATCACACTCCAATTCTCCTCCTTATGCATGGCAGCTTGACACACCTGAACTAATGCTCTGGCTCAGCCAAGACGAGAGTAGTGATGTCTGAGTTCGTTCAACGTGGAACTATGGCAGTTTAGAACAGTGCGTTTTGCAGGAAATTGATAGTTTTAGTGTGCTAATTCACCTTGTAACTTCTCAGACCACCATATTAAATTCTTGTTCATAACTTGAAGAACGCATCAATGCTACGATAACCAGAACAGACGACATTCCTTTGATGAGAAATGTGAGAGAAAACATCTCAAGCTTGGTTTTGGTTAGGTCAATAACACTTTGTCAATTGTCATCCCCAAGAATGCAAGTTTCTAGAATTTGTCATCTAAACTCTCTTCTTTCATTTTGTCATTAAGAAACAAACCTTTGGACTTAACTGCTTGAATACTCTAAAAATGACAAAGTCGTTTAAGAGTAAATTTAAATAGCAAAATAAAAAGCATGCAACTTCAAAGAACGGTGTAATTATCACTAATTAAAATGCTGCTGATTTGCGGAATCACTCATGATGGATCATCATCTAAACAAAAGCCCATTGCAAAACCAATAAAAATTCTTGCTAAGTGAAGGGCAGGGAAAACTTATTAGTTTCTATAAAGCTCCTTTCAAAAGCAAGATCAGTTTTGAATTTATAACAGCACAATATCAAGCAAAACGCCAATTAGGTTAACAACAACTATTTCTCGAACCCAATGCAAGTTTTACTTATCCGCAAAACCAGAATCATAGAACCTAATAAGACTTCCCACAGTGTATTAAGCTTCCAGCTCCCAGGAAAAGCCCAAAAACGGCAGCACTACCAATTGTTGTCTGTCCAATGTACCGTACTTTAAGAAGACCAGGAACCTGCAATTTCATAAGGTAAAACTTCAGTCAAAGAGAACTCTAGGAAAAGATGTGAATTTAGTCTTTATATATATATATATATTATATTTGCAGCTACTTCTATAGGAGATTGATTCCAATTTTGAGCTACAGCCTACAAGGAATCATGGAAAAATATTTTAAGAATTTATAGTTTCCATTCAGAATAAGCTCTTGGCATCTGAAAGACAAGTAAAGACGTATTAGGTATATTGAGGAATATTTGATACATGATAGCAATGGTAGGCAAGACTAACTAGAAACAACCAATTAAAGATTTGGCAACAACGAAAATGAAGATTACAGATACATGAATAAAATTAATCGTTAACTAGATATGCAGCATCTTCAATAGTAAAGTCTCAATCATGGCACACAAGATCAAATTCCGCACAATTCAAGCATCTCCCAATATTTTAATCCACAGGTGTTCAACCTTTTATAATAAATGACACAAACATTGTACGTCTCACACATTTTGGTATTGTGGGCCAAGTGAAAGGTGATATTCCACAACTTAGAAAAGCAGAAACTTCCTATACCGTGATGTTCCCCACGTTACATATATGGAAAACGATGTTACTTGACTTTCCTTTTTTCTCCATTTTTTTTGTCATGTGTTTGTAACATGCTCAACAATACCTTTTCTATTATTCATCTTTTGTAGAACCATAGTTAAAGACTTAAAGGTGTACCAGTTAGCAATATGTGATGTAAAGAACAGTGTGTATGACATCATAACCATACAAAAATTTGATCAGGTATCCGATCGACACCAATCACACAGTATAATATGATGGACGTTTTAAAAATAAGAAAACTTTTTGCAGATTTATGCATAAAGAAGAATACACCAAGGTGGCTGAATATATGAAACCTAGACTGTTCGAGCAGTGGATCGTGCATGAACTTCTTTAAAACCAACTTTTCTTTAGGTCAAGTCACCGGGGGGGGGGGGGGGGGGGTGTGATCGAAATAGTGTTCAATGGTCATTATTGGTGGATGCATAGATCCGCCATTCATTATATGATGTTAAAAAAGAGAATGCAACACAGTATTGATGGCTAAACCAAAAGATCTTTTCAGATTTGCAGGTTAAATTAGTACAGTTATGGGCAAAGCTGAAGGTCAATTTTGATATTTCAGCGGTAATATCAGCTGAATTCCAAGAAAACACACTACGAATTGCTTAACTTAGATGGTCATGATATGAATTCTAGCTAAAGGATCATTGATTTTATATAAATCACATCCAATCCTTACCGTGCAAGAAAAAGGTCTAATAGTTAGTCCAAGGAAAGATTACCAACAGCCCATGTCATTTAAACAAGTACTTACACACAGTCGCGCCAATACTACCAAAACCATTTGTCAGAATTTCTATCCTAATAACATATGAGAAAAATGTCGCGCCAATACTACCAAAACCATTGTGAGAATTTCTATCCTACTAAGATATGAGAAGAATTTTAAAATACGCTAGTTAGACTAAAGATACCAACATATATTTATATATAGATTATAGGTAGCACTCACTTTACCATATAACCAATAGTCAATCATAATGGAAGCAGTTATAGGACAGGCAGAAACCATCATTCATACCAATTTCTAGGAACCATTAATTGCTATCACACAAAACCAGAATTTAAAGCTCTTCCGAAGGTGCAAGCATACATAAATTTTACCTTGTATCTTATAGCCTCATAAGTTCCATAAACAGCACCTGAAGATGAGCATTTTGAACAACTCGTGAATACAGATGATCATAAAATTACTCGAACGACGTTGAATGTAACCAATTTTACCAAATTCCTCCAAAAAATATCCAATATCTAATCTATTCAAGATGGAAGAAAAGACTCATCCTGCTACCTTTTCCTTCTCTTTTTTCAGAAACATTAATTAATTTAAAATTACACAAAATCACGGGGAATACCTGTTTTATGAAAATCAATTTACAGAATAACCAGCAGCCCTTATTTATCATGTCATATAAACAAAACATGGTACAAATAGTGCAAATCGCAACGTTCATATATGTTCTACATGCCGGATATTATCAGAACTTGGAAGGACATTTGGCAAAATCTTCTCCCCTAACAAAAAATTTGATACTCCTAGACTGTAGTTAAGGTGCAAAATATAATCTTAGAAACAGGTTACGCAGAAATTAACCGGAAGAAAAGAAGAATCTCTTTACGGGGATTTAATGGGGAAGGAGAAGGAAATAGTTGCAACTAGGGTTTACGGAAAATTAGGATACGTTACCGACAGCGCCGCCGACAGCACCTCCGACGGCAAAGCCGGCCGTAACTCGAGCCAAGCAGCTATCCCTCGCCATCTCTCCTCTTTTCTCTGTCTACTGTAATTGTTCCAATATCTGATGATGAGAGAATAGTTTTGGGGCGCGGCTATCCGCACCCCACCCTTTCCTAAACACACCCCAAAAAAGGAAATACAAATTAAATGATATAACAAAAGACAAATATACCCTTAGTAAAAAAATGTAATAATATTAAATATTACATAATACTATCAACACCCCACTTTTAAACATTACTTTATACACCCCATTCCATACAACATATATATATATATAAACACATCATCTTCTTCACTATCTTCCTCTCTTCTTCTCTCCATACTACCTTCATCTGCTTCTCAAAAATCTTCAACAAAGTGTCCATTGTAGAAAGAAGACATTATGGAGTATAATAAAGCACCTGAGGTTGACAATGTAAGTTTCTATACCTAGTTAACGGTTTCGTTTCTCTGTGCTGGGAAGAAAAAAAATTTTCTGCTGCAAAATCGCGAAAACGCGATCGAAAAGTACAGACCGAAAATGTTGTGAAATTTCGACCACTAGTGGTCGAAACTTAACTGTATTTTCGACCACTAGTGGTCGAAATTTCACAACATTTTCGGCCTATAGTTGTCGAAATTCGTCCCTTTTTTCGGCCACTATGTGTCGATTTTAGGGTGAATTTTCACAAAGTTGTTTTTGAACAGTCTTTTTTCGACTATAAGTGTCGAACAAACGTACCTTTTTTATTTCCTTGTGCTTGAATGTATTTAATTTAATAGTATTCTTCTATTATTTCTATAGGAAGACAATTCACTGGAAACTCAATTGAGCACTTACAACGCGGTGGGAAATTCAAATGTCATCAGCCCCATGTACGAGTATATAGACTTTTCTCATGAGTTTCAAACTGATGAGTTATTTGATACTCGGGAAGGCATGGTCAATTGGGCTTATAGAGTTGGAACTCGTCTAAATATGGTTGTGTTGGTTAGGAGATCCGACAGTGGTGAAAGTGGCCGCCGAGCTCGTGTATTTTTGGGGTGTGAACGAGGTGGCAAGTATCGTCCGACAAAGAAAAAACTTGCTGAAGTCTCTTCCAATGAATCCGGAAAAAAGACTAAGGAACGGTGTACAAGCACTAAGAAGTGTGAGTGTCCTTTTATGTTGAAAGGACTGCAAGTCAATGAGCAAGGACAATGGGCCTTGATGGTAGTGTGTGGATCGCACAATCACCCAATGGGTCGCGATTTGGTAGGCCACTCATTCGCAGGTAGATTGACTCCTTCTGAAGATGCACTTGTGCGGGATCTTTCTATGAATAACACAAGGCCAAAAGACATCTTGAGCACACTTAAGCTCTCTTCCGTGGGGAATCAGTCGACTATGAGGACCATCTACAATGCTCGGCAGAAGCACAGAGTTGTTGAGCATGGTGGTCGAACCCAAATGCAATACTTGCTGGAGAAGTTGACGTTGGAGAAGTACTACTACCTGGACAGGAGATGCAAGCAAACTGAAAGGGTTACGGACCTGTTTTATGCTCATCCCACAAACGTTGAGTTGTTGCGTGCGTTTCCGAATGTAGTCTTGATGGACTGTACCTACAAGACGAATAGGTATAGGATGCCACTTTTGGAAATCGTCGGTGTCACGTCAACAAATATCACGTTTTCTGTGGCTTGTGTGTACTTATTGGCTGAGAAGGAGGAGAACTACAGATGGGCTCTTACTGTGTTGAAAGGTTTGATGATCGAAGGATGTTATCCTAGGGTGATAGTAACCGACCGTGAGCTTGCACTTATGAATGCGATCAGTGTAGTCTTTCCGAATGCCACTCACTTGCTCTGTCGGTGGCACATCAACAAGAACATCCTAGCCAAATGTAAACCACTGATGGGTAGAGCCGAGATTTGGGAGTCCTTCAATAGCTCATGGAATTTGCTAGCGTTGGCTCAGGATGAACATCGATTCAATGAGTTAGTGAGGAGATTTGAAGCTGACTACGCCGATCATCCTGAAGCTGTAGCGTATGCTATGAGGACGTGGATCGAGCCATACAAGAAGAGGTTTGTCTCATGTTGGACAAACAATGTTATGCATTATGATAACACAACAAGTTCGAGGTATGATTCTTGAAACCTCGTTCAAGCTTTATATGTTAAAGAGTTATGAAAAACGATGATTGAATACTTACGCTCTGTATCCACTCTCAGGGCCGAAGCCATGCACGCAAAGCTCAAAAGACAATTGGGCTCATCTCAATCAAACTTTGAGACGTCTTGGGCACGCATACACCATCTACATATCACGTCAATAACTCACGTGAAGGCCTCATTTGAGCAGAGTATGACTATGACCCCGCATCGTTTTTCCTCGCCCCTTTTCAAGCTCATTCGAGGATTGGTGTCCCATCATGCACTTGGGTTGCTCTTTGAGGAGATGAGGCGAATAGATGGTACCGGTGTTGACCCTTTGCTTTGTGGTTGTGTGTTGAGGAAAACATGTGGATTGCCTTGTGCACATGAGCTTGCAATTCTGAAAAGGGATCGTCAAGTCATCCAACTAGAGATGGTGGATAACTTTTGGAGAAAATTGGATTGTGAGCCTTCAGGTGGTGAAAGTGTTCCCAATGTTGATGTTGGGAATCGATGGGTGGAGACCTCAAATGCTATTAATGAGATCTTTGGATCAGCTTCCGAAGCTCAAAAATTGTTGTTGCTTAAAAGACTTCAAGAAATATCAATTCCGTCCACAAGCTCGTTGCAAGAACCATTGGTGGTTACACGTCCTCGTGGTAGACCAAGCAAAACAAAGGTCAAGGCATCTACCTCCACCAAACGCAATCCAAGTAAGTTTGAAATTGTTGAATCATTGATCGATAGTTGTTCTACCCCGACGGAGGAAAATGTGATAGTGGCTGAGACAACAGTGGCCACACCTTGTTTTACATCCTTGAAAAGGAAAAAGCTTGCACCAGTTAGACGTCGTTCCGCACGCAATGCAGGTGATGAGGTCTTCCTCGTTCAACTTCCAAAACATGTGCAACCCCATGTCGTAGGTATCAAAAATCCTCTCGGAGATGGTCATTGTGGTTTCCGTTGCATAGCTCATGCAATAGGATTGGGTGAGAACTCGTGGCCTCAAGTCCGTTGTGACCTTCGTGAAGAACTCCAAGAATTTCATGGGTTGTACAATCAAATAAATGGACTGTCAGATCGGCTTCATAAGATAATGGACAATTTGAATTGCTTCGACAAGTGCACATACGATGTTCATCATTGGTGGGCATTTCCAGAGATGACGTACTTGGCAGCAAATGCTTATGACATAGCACTTGTGCACTTGTCCCCCCAGTTGTGTGTCACCGTTCTACCTATGAGGACACAAGTCCCCCCCAAGCCCCAACTTGTTTGCATGGCCTTAGTTGGAAATGATCATTACATTGTGGTCAGTGTTTGGAATATTGTACTAACTAGTGGTTGTCATCGGTTGCTCAATTTCTTATTCATTTTCTTAACTTGGCAGGTGGAATTGGATGAGAGAGCACCGTTACCTCCAATAATTGAAGGGTGGTTTGGTCAACGCTTGCCGGTTGCCTCTGGATGGTCTGAAGTGTACAGACAACGCATCATGGATTATGCTCGTCTTCAAGGTCTGAGTGGAAGCTCTTCAGTTGGTGACAAGACAATTTTTTTGGATGATTAGATGATTAGATTTCGTTGAAGCTGTGCATATTTTGTGTAAATTTCGTTCGAAATGATCATATTTTGTACCTCGTTGGGTGAGAACTTGAATATCTATTCTGTGTAAATACCTGTGAAAATGAATGAATGGAAGTGTTCACCTGCTTTAGGTTATGGAATTTTGATGTCCAAGGACTCGATTGTCTACTGTTCGACCACTAGTGGTTGAAAATTGACCTATATTTCGACCACTAGTGGCCGAAAATTAACCTATATTTCGACCAATAGTGGCCGAAAATTTAGCTATATTTCGACCAATAGTGGCCGAAAATGTGTGCAAGTTTCGGCCCCTTCAGGTCGAACAGAAAAAATTGCCTTGTGTTTTTTTTACATTTAAGTGTTCTTGAACGTTAAGATGTTTAACTTAAGACGATAGGAATACGACTTCGTCAACTCCAATAATTTAACGTCATATCGATAAAAGTTCAATATCCATAAACACGAGCTTGAACAAACATCCAATAACAATTGTACTTGCTAACCTAATAATATTGACAATCAGTAAGAACAGAAAAAAGACATCTCAAAGGAATCTATTCTCTACGCTGACGACGAGGACGGCGAGTCGTGGCTCGTGCAGATGGCTCGGGTGGATCGTCATCAATCTTGAGCGCACGATAGGAGGCAACAAACGCCGGCCACACCTCCGTGATGTCCGGAGCTTCATCACCTGCTCCGTAACGCTGGTAGACCGGCTCCATATGACCAAGGGCAGTATTGATCATATCCCAAGGTTGTGGTCCAGATCGTGCACTCGTACTGCCGAACGCCATCGAGTTATGGGCGGGATTCTGGACCACAGGGTGAGAGTACCTCAAAAACCATTCCATGTAACCTGGCACTGTCTCCCAAGGTGGTCTTGCTAATCGTCCACGTGCTTCTGGGGATAACACGTGACTCCTCCAGTATCTGAAATACTGTCCCATGACGTCCCACGTCACCTTGTACTTTGCCCCTGTTTTTCCACGCCGAACATAAGATGGCACGAGGGGCCAGTCAGGAATAGTCTGAAGATGGCCGAATTGACGAAGTACGCGATCCGGATGGTATGGCTCGACCACATCGAATGCACGAATACAACCGTGGTAAAATGCAACCTCGTCCCGGGGATGTGCACTCCGTAATTCCGAGTACGGCATCCAATTAACCTATACATGCACACCACTTATTATAAATGCAAACTATGGGCTCTTCAAATTAACGGATGGTACAAATTTAAACTTACGTTGTGCGCAGGTAGGTTGTCTAGTAGCTCACGAAGGCCTGAGACCCGATCGGTGGTTCCTCCACTTCGAGCTCTTTGGATCCACCTCAGTGCAAGTGGGTCACCTTGCTCATATCGAACATTATGGGTTGGCCTTGTAAATGGAAAATATTCATAGATCCACGCCTATGTGAAGAAAAAAAAATTGGTAAAGTAATACGCAGTTTTAAGATTAGATGCAAAATGTGATGCATGTACAGTATGAAAATTGGATGAACTAACCTCCAATAATGTCAAGTAGCCACAGATCTGACGCACCCCACTCCTGGATGCAAGTCCCAGCTGCCGGTACAAGTAAGCAAGAGCAGCTGCTCCCCATGCGTATTGGCCGACACGATCCACCCTCTCCAATAATCTGAGTATTTTGGTGTCTGCTCGTGTCCCACTTTTATCGGCGAAGATTGTGCATCCAAGCACAAACCATAAGTACGCACGAGCAGCACATTCACGTGTTGGCTCATCGGGACTGTGGACGTCCTGCATGAATCGACTGCGAAGCCACTCGAGCTTTACAGAGGTGCCTCGCTTGCCAAATAGAGCTGTACTTGCCTCCGCAACTGAAAGACCCAACAATCGACTCAACAATTGAGCAGGTCTCTCGGGGCCCAATCGTGATTGTGGTATGACAACCGGTAGCCCACTTACAGGCAGCCCCGTCAGACAAAACACATCGTCCAATGTGATTGTCATCTCCCCCCACGGCATGTGAAAGGTATTGGTTTCCGGCTGCCATCGCTCAACAAACGCACAGATGAGGTTTTTATTAGGGGTCTTGTAAGAAATATACCTCAGATCCGGTATACCAGCAGCTTGTCCAAGCAGATTTCTGAACTCGGGAGGGTTAGGGGGGTCGAATGTCCACGTATCCATCTTCGTGGTGTGACACCAACACTTCAACACATTCCTCTCCTCGCCCTCCCAGATGCTGTAGGCCACATGTGTCCTAAAGCTTGGGATAAGTTGTGGCTCTAGGGGTCCACCAGGGCAGGGGCCAGTCAATACGTTGGCATCGTCCGGACCCTCGTCTTCATCAGCTTCTTCTTCATCATCCTCCTGACCCTCGTTTTCAGCATATGTATGAGGAGGCTCTTCAACTTCAGGAGCAGCTGATGGCCCAGCTTCCAATGCTACATTCCACTCCAGGGGTGGAACTACAACCGGCATCTCAGTGCTTGCCTCCTCCTCCAAGAATCGACGCCTCCTATTCGAAGCAGTCGGTCTCACCCTCGTATAGCACTGGCCTCCTGTAATCAACAAATCAATTAACAACATTCAAGTAAGTTATTGAAGACATAATATGTAAAAGTTTGAAAAAATTCAACTTAAAACTGATATCCAAATTCGACCACCAAAGGCCGAAATTTTTTCCCATTTTCGGCCACGACTTTGCGAAAATTTCTCCAATTTTCGGCCACTACTTTGCGAAAGTTTATCGAATTTTCGACCACTTGCAGTCGAAATTCAACACAATTTTCGACAACTTGTGGTCGAAATATATGCAAAAATTCGACACATTGTGGTCGAAAGATCATTTTCAGATTCGAAAAACCAGGTTCGAATTCGAGAAAGCCCATTCTCGTTCCATCCAATTTCAGCCTATTTCAACACAAATCTATACGAAATACAACCCCTAAACACTTCTAAACTTATAATGTACATAAATTTCAAGTTTTAAACCTAAAATGCCAACAATTTTATGATTTCTCAACAAAATATTTACAAACTTACCAAACAATATTTGTCTTGGAGGATTTGGTTGATTGTGAGCATGTTCTTCCCCGTCCATCTCTCGAAAACAAGTGGTCGAACTTTGGTTGAATTCTTCGACTCAATGGAGGTCGAATTTTCTGCAATTTTTGGCCTCAAATTTTCTTCCAAATTTTCGCTCAATTCGGTGGAAGAAGAAGATGAACAGTGGGGGTGGTGGGGTGTGGGATAGTTTTGGGGTGGGTTTAGTATATGTGGGTTTTTTGTATTTTTTTTATAAATAAAGGGTAAGATTGGTAATATAAGGGGTGTGTTTAGTAATTTAATTGTATTAATTATTTATTTTGGGGTGTGTTTAGAATTTGGGGTGTGTTTAGTAAAGGGTGGGGTGCGGATAGCCGCGGCCATAGTTTTGTTTAGTGTCCTCTCTCACTTCACAAATAATTCAACCTTTTAATTCCCCAGTGAAGATTGATTTTATTCTAATTCACCCCTCTAGTTTTATTAAATGTTACTATAACCCTGACTCTGGCCAAAATTGCAAATACACCCCTGAACCATTTGGGCTGAGGTACAATTAATTTGCTTAACAAACAAATTTGCATAAAATATAATTTATATTATATTGATTTGTACTACAATCGGTTTTCTATACTTTCAATTCACATAATTAGAAAATAAATGAATTTTATCTTTCTGAATTGTATTAATTATGTTTTTCTCTTTCTTTCTCTTATTTGTTTTGGTATAAATTAAGACAAGTCGAATAAAAATCATCCATGTCTTAATTTATGCAAAACATAAATATATATCAAAATATAAATAACTTTATAAATAAATATAGATATAAATATAATGAAAATTTGTCTGCATTGAGAATTCAATCACATTATTTGAAGTTTTAAGTTGAGAAAGAATGTTAAATTAAGCCCATATTAAGAAATTCAAATGTGGGTCTTTGTTATGAAATTTAGCATGTAAAAGATGGGGAATATATTTAATATGGAGTGTGGTTAGTGAACCTGGGATGTCTTTAGTCTCACCTATTGTTAGTAAACAAAAATCAATTTCAAACACAAACATTAATCTATTGAGTCAAATTTAAACACCATTAAATTCAAATAAAAATTAGCAAATATCTCGTTTGACTTGTGAACTTACTAAAATAAAGCATGCAATAATCAAATAATAGAACACAAACTCAGTGTAATTGATATTAATCGATTAACATCTCAAAACCAATGGATGACTAATCAATCTGGGAAAACATACAAGTTAAAAGTAAATCTTTTATCTAGAGTGAGAATTACACCTGTATACATCCTTTACAACATGTCAATTTCCAGACTTCAGTAACGCGCACGAGTATACGGAATATAATGTCACATATTCAAAATTTACACGAAACACCAAATCATAACATAGGTTATTATGTTTTCACTTCTTGCGAGCTGAGAGTGCTGCTGCGATGCCACCAGCCAAAAGTCCAACAGCAGTTGCAGCAATACCGATACCAATTACTCCGTCTATACCAAAGTTTTCAAGAGCACGATGAAATATTCCAATTCTTGAAAGGATAATGTCATATGAATAGGTGAGCAATATAAGTAGTAAATGGCATTCAATTACCTTTTGTAATTTTATCTTCAATTGATTTCTTGAGGGTCAAAGCCTGCCTCCAATCAGGTGCAATCTGTAACATCCAACCAAATTAGTTCATAAGCACTTCTGCTGGAGACATAAAATAACCCAACTATATTTAGAGCCTGACTACTTAAAAGAATTCAAACCTCCAAACAACGCTCAACAAGCTGCCTGCTCCTTGTGAAGTCCTCACTCCGATAGAATCCTACAGCCAGAAGATAGAGCTGCTCCCGAACCTGCAGGGGGCTGCTAGCCCCAGCCAATGAAGCTGCAAGCAACACGTTTTAAAGTCAAAAAAGTCGAACTTTATTCTAAATTAAGGGAGGGGGGGAGAGAGAGGGATTATTACCTTCAAGCATAGCTATTCCACGCTGCACATCCTCTGGCCGTTTTGAGTGGACAAGGGCCCAAGACAAGCGCATGATGCATTCACTTTTCAGTTTATCAGAGGAACCTTTCTCAGCTTCAGCAACCTCACGCTCACAACCCTGTAGATGTGTAATGATCAAGAAAAGGCCGAAGCAAATGACAAGATATGAATACAAGAACACTTGAATGTCCCCCACTCATGATATATCAGAACAAACACATAGAGACTATCTGCATGACCATGACTTCTGAGCTGAATCTAGAATAAAAAGCACTAGCGAAATTTGGCCACTTAACAAACAGCACAATTAACCATAAATGTAATTGAATAAGCGAATCTCCATTTAATCTTCTTCAGTAACAGAGTCCAACTTCATATAATGAGCAGACGACATGAGTAAAACCATGTCCAGATTTAAAGTGTAGCTGCAGTCATTCAATCTACATGTAGACTCTGTCAAACAACAAAAGTTACTCGAAGCAGTATGTCAATACTATTATGGTGATGGAGCAACAGAGGGTTTCCTCTACAACCGAAAGTTTATATCACTGGAAGAAATTAAAATCACATGAACGAAAATGCATAGTTTTGCACTCTTGAAAGAAATTGCAAAAAACCATGAAGATTCTTTGCAGCTATATCACCAGAAAATGTATTAAACTCGATTGCATTCCTCTAGTCCATTGCTTCAAGCTCAAACTGTTTTTTGCCACACTAATATTAGAGATTCATAGCCAAAAGACTATACAAGAAATCACGCCAAACAGCTGAGATAATATCTCAATTTTAGGAGAAGAATTAGTAGAAACTACAAGCTTTTTCGGAAATGAAAAGAAACGAAGGCGATAGTAAACAAATCTTAATGCAGTGCAAACTTTAGGAATAATGAATCATCAACGAAGCACAACCAAGTGCAACCAAAAAAATGACAAGAGATCAGGGTACGTTAAGAAGCAAAGAACACAGCACAAACCCAAATCACAGCAAGTGTAAATCCGTTCAGACATCCCATATATACACCAGCTTAAATTTTCTTCATCTGATTTATATCATCTACTCAAATAAATCCCGTAAGATTCTTTCCCTCAACCACTAAATCTCAAAGCTATGAATATGAGACAGTAATTTCCGCCGTAAAAAAAACCTCTTAAACCCTAGTAGCTTGAGAATCATTTCCGTCAGTCGTAACTCAACTCAAACCGGTAAACTCTTGAAATGGAAAGTGCAATAATACTTACAGAGACGATATCGGAATCGCACCAAGGAATCTGATCGCCGCCGGTGAAAAAATCGCCCACCGAATCGAAGAATTTACTGAATTTCTTCTCCATTTTCAATATATCGGTTGGATTAAAAGGTTAATTGAAGCTCCGTAGACAAATTCTTAAAGGTGAAGAGTTTGTATTGGGTGGGAAGTAATAATCTTGAAATTTGAAGGAATTGATTTGAGGAAGGAAACTTGGGGGTTGGGTTGAGGAGGTGAGGCAGAGACATATCCATGGGGCCCACTTCAAAAACACGGAAATCCGACCCGGGCTTCTTCTGCCCCGCCCAAATACGAGTCGGATCCAGACCTCCCCATATCAAATATTATTACCAAATTATCTGTGAAAATATCAATATATATAGAGATTATATAAATGACAAATATTATGCTAAAATTTTGAAAGTCACTGATAGATTCTAGATACAACAATAATAAATTGATAACATTCATGAAAGTGGTCGTGTCAATGGTAAAATCGATAGACTCAAAAAACAGCAATGTTAGAGACAGTATTGGACAACACCGTCAACGACACAGATTGAAAAACAAAGTTAAAACGAATACGCAACGGAATTAAAAGACACACGGATGTAAATTTTTCACAAGTTATAAAATATAACTTGTGAGGTGCAAAAATCTTCACTAAAAAGATTTACAAAAAGATTCATATCGAAATCTATTAGAAACAGAACAAGGAATCCTAACGTCTCAAAGACGCCTAAACCAACTATTGAGAAGAAAGAGAGAAACTAAAAGACAACACCCTATAACCTGTTTGAGAACAAAAGAATCAGTCATGACTGAAACAGATCAAAGAACACAGATGTAGGATGTTATCACACTCTCAGTAACATAAGAATTGTATGACTGCACTGCTTTATCTCTCGTTTTTGCTCGTCTCGCCCTTAGTCCAGTGAAGTGAAGTGGGGTATTTATAGACGTCTGGAAAGCTTGTTCCACACTCTTTCCATCCATGTATAGCACGTCCTCAACCATGTTGTGAGGTGGAAGTTATGCTCCCTCAAACATGACCACTTCAAGTTTGGTTGACAATGTCAACTTCAACCTCTTCTCCACTTTTCAAGGCATGACTTGGTCTTCAACTTTCTACACTCCTCCACTATTATATGTCACGTTTTTAGGCCTTCAAAAAAATCTTAAAGGAGAACAAAAATAACATTTTGTGAATTAAGGCAAAATAAAAAAGTTTATTAGATGTTTATTAAAAATAAACATCTACAATTCACATTAATTTAACTTCAAATGACAATAAATTGATACGTTCATACACAAATTGGTATGGTGAACTCATACTCCACACTTCATAATTCATATATAAATCTGTTGACATGAATTTGGTTAGTAAATAAAAGGGATCGTGTCAAGAAAACTATCTATAGAATAGTATCACACAAGTTTTTGTGATATATTAATGCATTTTGTGTTTTAGTATATGATCCATATATAGGAACCTGTTTGAATTTGATCATCCGAGGATTGAGTGAGAACAAATTAACAATTAGGTGTTACAAAATGAGGTACAACTCTTCTAAACGTAGACGTAACAATTATGTGACATTGCAGGAATTAACAATAGTTGCAACAAAATTAAATTTAAATTTGAATGTATAACTGCATAATATGTTGCAATATGTTTGATGTTTCGTTCATTCTTATTACTTCATGAGTTGCAGTTAGAATGTATGAGACGACCCATCATCAGTATTCTATGTGGATTTATATCCATACGTAACATTCATTTTACATGATCTGTTTTACATTTCTCATTATAGAATTTTTATTTTGAGAAATTAAATATACTAAAATCATCCATATTATGAGAGGATTTGGGGTGTACGAGAGAAAGTTCGGAAATCACCAATGAATCATGGTGATGGGAAAACTACAATTAATAAAGAGAGATTTATAAAGGATACAACAGATATCCCACAATTAAAGGGATTAAAAAAAGGAAATACAATCAAAGAATATATCAAAGAATCTTTATCTTTATATATATATATAAAAACACAAACATTTCCTCAAATAGTAATGTTAAAATTTTCCAGCCTAAAACACCTTGCTAAATGTGGAAATTGTTTTTATTTATTAAAATAAATGATAAATAATAAATTATGTTTGATGATATGTATATTTATGGAAGTGATATAATAAAATAACATTTTTAACATAATTGTCAATATGGTAAGTAAACTTTAATTATTAATTTCAATTCATATATTTATAATATCATTTAAACAATATGTGTATCTACATATGATACATATGTATGATTTACATCATATAATATCATAATCATATATCATATAAATAATAATAAAATTATTCCATTCGCTGATAATATATATACTTATATATGATTTAATATGCATGTAAATATATGCAAAAAATATATATTATATACTTTTTACCTTTACAAAATAATATAATATATAAATAGGTGTATGACATATGCATATATATACATATCTTTAAATATATATATATATATGAGAATATTTTCTGAAATAATAAGTTAAGAATTTTCCCAAAAATATTTTTATCATATAAAGGTCTCATCCTAAATATGGAAATTCAGAAATAATGAATAAAAGATAAGATTTTAACTATGTGATAAGAAAATTCGTCTATTGTAATAAATTAGGAAAACAAACATTTCTTTTAAAAGTGGGGATGTAAATGGAATATTATGATTGATTTTCGTAAATTGTGCTAATTGATTATTTATTAATGATTTTGTCAATTGATTACTCATCAAATTTTAATTTTTAATTTGGAAATCAATATTCTTCTATAAATAAAGACTTACAATTTTTAATTTGTATAAATCTATGGAAGTGATATGACAAAAAAATCTTTCCACATATTTGTCTATATGGTTAGTCAACTTTAATTATTAAATTTCAGTTGATATATTTATGATATGATTTAAATAATGTATATAAATATTATTTACGTAATATCATCAATAATATAAACATTGATTATATACAATAATATAAATATAGATATGATTTAATATTCAAATGAATAATATATATATGTATAGAATTATAATTCATTCCACAATAAAATGATATAATACATATATTGAATTTTGTTTCAAGATGACACATTTTTCTTCACTTTACATACGTCTACTTAATTATTTATGACTTAAAAATTGTTTATTTATAAATGGAAAGATTTATATTGATTATTTTTTTCATAAATAATATCTAATGAGAATTATATCACATAGAAATGTAAGATGACATTTGCATGATTTTATGGGATATATATGTATATATTAATAAAATTCATATATATTCATTATTGTGAAACATAATTGTTATGGGATTTATGTTTGTATTAAAATTTTAAATAATTTGTTATGCATATATATAAACATCTGACGTGAAGATGAACTATATTTTGATAATTTTTTATCTTTATTTATATAAAAATGAAAATATTGTCTAAAACAGTATGACAATGATTTTCCATTCAAAAGTCAGATATTATAAATAAAAATAAAATGATGAATCTATATGATAAAAAAAAATCATCTATTTATATAAATTAGGAAATAAAAATGTTTTCCTTTAAAAGTGAAGAGTTAAATGGAATAAAATTATTGATTAATTTCATAAATTATGGTATTGACTATTTATAAATGATTGTGGTAATTGTTGTAACTAATTTATTCATCAAAATATTCATTTTAATTTGAGATTTCCGTAAGTAAATGGCACACAACTCTATCCATTATGAGTTATAGAATTATTTGAGGTATATAACTATACTATCATTTGCATACATTGATTATTTAATTGACTATTTGAGATATAGAATTATTTTGTCATTGATTCTACCAATTAAACTAGCATATATAGATATCACAAAATAGTATTTAAAATTAACATTAAAATTGATTATCTTAAATTATGGTAATTACCTGATATAATCACAACCATACATTATAAATAATACAAAATTATCTTGGTTTGATTCACTCGCTTTCATTCTGTTATTTTATGTTATCACTTTTGAACGATTCATGGAAGGGTAAGACATCCTTAGAGGTAAAAATTATAAATTGAATGCTTATTTTGTTTGTTTTGTTATAAAATTATACTTGAGAATCATGTTGATGAATTTAATTATTGTTGGTTTTTTATTTAGTGTTTATTATTATTATATGGAATTATAAAAATAATTCACTATTGAATGATATGAGATTCTATGATATGTTATCTGAATGATTTGTGTTATTTCAATTTTTTTTATGATTTTTATTTTACTTTATTTTTTATCATGGTAGTATTATATATGGATTAATATAATTTAATTTTTTAAAAATCTTTGATCACTTCTTATATGCAGGTAATAACTGAAGAAATCTTGGCTTGCGACTTTAGAGTACATATTCACCAATTTTTGAAAAATATTAATTGATTTTGACTTAGCAATCAAGATAGTGAAAGCTTGAAAGGTAATATGTTAGGGAAAATAATTCTTATTTTGGATTTATCTCAAATTGATGCACCATTCATAGTGTTAAGAATAAATATATAGTGATTTATTTTGATGTATAAATGTATAAATATAATGAATGAAATTTGAGTTGTATTAGTTTTTTGAGTTTTTTTATACATAATGTTTGAATTATATGTAAATTCACAATATTAATTGTCAACTATTCTTTTGTCAAATCTAAAATAAAAAAAATATTGATATTTGATACATATACTTTTCAATTTTCTTGAAATATAGACATCATTGACCATTTTTTTTATATATGCATGTTAATATTATTTGTATGTATGTAATAATGATAGATTCAATATTATTAATCAATTTAAATATTAATAAAACTTAAATTCAGTAGTATCCACTTTTTTCATCTAACTTATATTAATAAAAAAAATTGAACAAATAATAATTGGTATATGCACGTAGTATGAGATTTTTAGTTTATTTATTTCTTAAAATATATAGAGTATTGTTTTAAAATATATAAGGTAAGGTTGATTTCTCAAGTTATATTTGGTAAAGTTATATTTGGAAAAATATTAATAAATCATAAATATTACCTCAATGTAATATTACACATGTTGATACAATATATTGCATAAGTTAACTATTACACTTAAATATCATATGATGTATCTCGAAAATTAGCAATTTATACTCATGTAATTCAATTTGATCACATTTTTAATAAATAATATATATATAATATGTATTATTTTGATAAATGAATTTTAAAATATTATAATATGTAATCTCATGTCGGACTTTTCTTGAAGTAGAACATTTTTAGTCGTGGTCAATTATATGTTTTTGTTTCAAAATATAATCAGTCATTTTAGTTTGAATATTTTGATGGATACAAAATATTGTGAGAGATAAGAACAACATAATAAATATTGTTAATAAAAAAAAAAAAAGGTTCCATATTTGTAATTTGTAAGTTTCTTTTTATTTAAGTTATTTTTTTCATATAAATTTATATTATTAGGTTTGATATAGAAATTTTCAATCGCTTTCAACATTTTATAACAATAAAAACTAATAAAAAAATATGTAACAAAATTTATTAAATACAGATTATAAAAAAAAGTTTTTAGATGTTATTAGATTGCATTACCAATATCGATATTAATATTGAATAAGAAATACTACTCTGTTTCATTCAATTCCTATACTTTATATATATATATATATTTTAACATATTATTGTATATAAAAATCTATTTACATCGCATTTATATAAATATATTTCATTTTAAAATTTATATCCGTACATCGCAAACATTTCCTCATATAGTATGTCAATGATTTTCCCGCCTAAAAGTCTCATACTATAATTGGAAATAAATAATATTATTTATGTTTATTTATTCTTTAAAATATTTATATATATTTAGATACACATATAAATACATATATACAATCAATCTACATATATAAGCTAGGTCAAATATTACCTTTAAATATCTTTTACTTATATTAGGAAGAAGTAGACTTATACGATTTGGGAAAAAATGGTGTATATATTATATGAAGAAAAAAGTCCCCGTGGTTCATTGGATTCTTTTATATATATATATATATATATATATTTTATTCATCTCAAAATATTTAAGAAAATTAAATAGGGAAGTCAACTACCTATGGAGATTTTCCAATTATATATCCAATTAAAATTTATATCAAATAAAGAAACAACTTTAAAATTTCCAATATTAAAATTTTTATTATCTATCTACATTAAAATTATTGATATATAGATATATTTTCGAATTCAAGAACATATATGTGTTGAAATTGAAAATAATGTGGATCTTTATAAATGTTGACTTTCCATTTGCATTGTACCAATAATTAATTGTGATTCATTTATATTCAACCATAAATATTTTGCATGCACACAATATATATATATATAATATTTATTGTAAAAGAAAAATCAAAATCTATTATAATTTAAGAATTGGGTGAACATGATTTAAGCCACAACTCACGATATTGATTGATATTCGTTAATCAATTATCCATATCAAATATTTAGATATGTAATAAATTTGATCATTAATCGAATCTGAATTCAAAATCTGAAACTATTTTATACATTGCAATGTTTCACCTTTAAATACTACCTTTACTTCAAAAAAATTGTTTGATCATTTCAAAATTATAATTTCACATATTGGATATATGAGAAAAGATCATATCATATATTTTAGAAACATTTTTCTCATGATGTTTTGGTTTGAAACTCCTATTCAGTATTCACCCTTCTACAAGTTTTTGATGAGGACAAGTAGTAAGAGAACATTAAACTGCTACTTCTTCATCTTCTTTATTTTAATATATTTGAGGTGATGATATTTATAGCTAGATTTATATTTGTTTTTACTTTTTTAGAATTATATTATTGAAAGTCATAATCATTTCTAAGGTACTTTTTTAATTCCAATGATCTTTTCATAGTTTGAAAGCATGTTGATGTAAAGAGTATATTGAAATAACTCTAAACATATTATATTTTTGTATATTCTAAATAAAACTAAATATTATTATTCTAAAATATTTATTTTTAACATAAAAGGACATAGTGAGAAACATGTTATATTCTCACTAAAGGAAGATTTATCTCTTCCACGTGCCTTTTATGGGATTTAATGACTCTACTCGCAAATGTCTTCTCAATTTCTCACTTAATGTTATGTTTTGATTGTTTTCTCTATTGATTAACTTTGTGGAATCTTTGTTTTGATTAAAATAAAGATTAATTATGAATTATCAGAAATTCAATATTAATTAATATTTTTAATGATAAAAAACAGAAATTGAAATAAGGTGAATTTGATGTTGCAAATGTGAAATTTTTTCTCCAAATAAACATAAATTTGGCGTAGAAATCGTATGATTAATTAATTTGTTTTTTTAATTGATATTATTATCATTATTTTTATTATTTCAAAGGATAATTATATTTTACGTTTTTCATGATTGCTCTTTCGAATATGAAGTGTCAAGCCTTGAGAGGATTTATAAGAAAATTCTTGATATTGATGAAATGTCTGAAGAATAAGAACAATTGAAGAGATGGTTGATTGATGAATTTTCTATTCCTACTAAAGAGAAGAAGATAAAGGTTTGTAATTTGAAAGGAAATTTAGTTTTTCTTTCTTCTGAATAATGTTCTTTCCTTTTTTTTTTTTTTTCTTTTTTGCTTTTCGTATGGCCATACTTCTTGATCATTATAATAATTTTTAATTTTGGGTTTATAAGTGTTTGTAATTTCCATAATAACATTTTTGGATTTTAAGATATATATTTTATGTAGGGACATTATTGATACATTATTAATCAAGTACTTGGAGAAAATTTTCAAATCATATGTTTCTATTAATTTGTTGCTCTGTGAAGATATTGATCAATTGACAAAATTTTCTTTTGTTTTTTCATTAATATATTCAAAAATTGATCATTTATGAGATTATATAGTTGTTGGGTCATCTCAAATTCATACTATAATAATAATCAACCTTATTTCGAACTTTCTACAGGTGTAAAACTATTAATGCAATTCTAAATTTTAGTATTTTAATATAAACCTACAATGAATTAACATCCTTGACTACAGAGTTGTTTCCAATGATTATATTTTTCATTAATTATGTGTTTTTTGATCATGTAAAATTTCATTATCAAGTTAAAATTAAAAACCTTTTATTTACAAGTCATGCAAACATAAAAAAAATAGTACAAATATAAAGTATTTTGCAAATGATTTTGTATCCGCCAACGCATTTTGTTTTGTTCAACTATACTCAATTATTATGTTTGATCGCCACAATATAACAATGCTCAATTCATATGCGTTGATTATGTATGGGGCTGTGATAATATTGATTTTGAGATATTTTGTGTCTACATTTCTAAAGTGTCTTACCATGACTAACGATGTTGTGGGTAAAACTTCTGAATTGTAAATTTATATTTTTTGTTGTGCTTTTTTGTTTATCTTTGATTCTTGAATTAGTTTAGTTTGTAAATTAGTTTGTAAATTAGTATATATCAATTATAGTGTTCTAATATTCATTTTAAAACACACATATATATCATTAGTTATGCAAAACAATATAAAACTAGCAAAATGAAAAAGTTTGAGATGTTCTCTTAATAACAATTTTTTTTTTTACAAATAGAGATTATTTCTTCCATCAAAAAATAATAAATTTTATATTTTAATTAGATAATATAAAATAGACTTTGATTCCTTAACTAAAGTCAGCCTCTATGCATTATAGATATATAGAAACATTACAACAAAAAATTCTATGCATTATAGATATATAGAAACATTACAACAAAAAATTCTATGCATTATAGATATATAGAAACATTACAACAAAAAATGTAAGGAAAGGTGTAAAATATTTCTGTAATGGAATAAATTTATATTTGATTTCCAAAAAATTGTTTGATTTAATTATTCATAAATGAATTTGTAATTAATTAGTACTAGTATTGGCACCCGCGCTATGCGCGGTATGTGATATTATATTGTTGTTAAATATTAATTATTTGATAATATAATATAAGTAATTTTAGTACATATAAGAGTAATATTTAATAACTAAGAAAATCTAAATTTGCTTAAGATTCATACCAATATATCGATATAATACACATCCAATTCACTAATCTATGATTAATATTAAAAACAAAAGTATCAATCATGATCTTCAAATCAAAATTGGAAATTTTACTTGCAAGTTTGTAAGTTTTTTTATAAAACTTCTTTATACACAACATTTCTAGTTGAAACATTTTTTTATCATATGTGCTACAAACAAATATCATCAGTCACTTAAATTAAATATACTAAAAAAACTAAAAAAATATGAATTTAAAATCAAATTCAATTACTTAAATTAAATATGTGTGTTTGTGAGTATGTATATATAAAGACAATACACAATAAAATTCGAAATTTTACGTAGAAACTTGATGCAAGCATTGTCAATTATATATTTTCAACCTTTTATTTTAAAATAAATTGAATTAGATAAAAATTAATATCACTAAACATCGAAGATGACAGATAATTATTTTGTTGTAAGTATCACATAAATTAATTGATATAACACGACACTGATCATTACAATTTAAGCTCAACACAAAATCGAAATGTAGTAGTAGTGATCATGATGATGACAATATACTAATTAGAAACTAAACATATAATTTAAGAGAAACTAAACATATAAGCTCAATACAAAATCCGTGCAACTGGGCCGCGCGCGGGCTGGGCTGGCTCACCCAGCCCGCGTCTCTTTACTTTTTTCGCATGTTTTGGTCGTTACCTTCACGTTATGTTAGCGTTACCTTCGTGTTATGTTAGGGTTACCTTCGCGTTATGTTAATGTGACCCCATCTCCAAATTTTATGTCCTCAGTGTAAAACCACTGAACTAAAATAACACGAAGGTAACACTAATATAACATGAAAGTAATATTAACATAACATGAAGGTAGAAAATAATGTTAATCATACCTTCATGTTATGTTAACATGAAGGTAACCCTAACATAATGTGAGGATATGACTGCCTGGAGCGAATCTTGGTGGGTTTGAGAGCACCCACCAAGCGCGTGGGGTGCGTTAAAACACATTGGGGCGGGTCGACCAGGGTGATCCATGCACCAGTTGCACAAAATATTTTGTCATAATTTAAATAATCAGCTGAGCCATCTAAATTCAAAATGTGCACTCTTATAAAAAAATATACGAAGTCCTAAGTGTAAAATAAAAGACGAAAATTTTATTTGATTATGAGATATTTATAATTTAAAAAATATTTATGATAACATATAATTCAGACTACAGACATATTATATATACATATGTGTATATACACACATTTTAAATAATGTTATATCTATTTATTAATCTATATTAAATATGATATAAATTATATACTCATGTAAATTAATATTTATTATTGAAATTATTGTTTGGATATCTATTGTTGGTATTTAAAAAATTGTTCAATTCAAATTAATTTAATTAAGATCGGTAAAATGAGAATAAACTAATACAATATTTATATTATTAAATCAAAAGGATTAAATAGTAAAAAATGAAAAAATAAAAAAATTTGTTGACATGATACTTACAAATATTAATTTAAAAAATACTTAGAGTGACATATAATTTCACACTAAATACATATTATACACATACATATATGTATATACACACATCTTTAATAGTGTTACACTTATCTATTAATTACATTGATATTAAATATGATATCGAATTATCCCTAAACAAATTAATATTTAGAGTAAGTCTCCTATTCTTTTTTTTTTTTTCGCGCATAGTTTTTTAATTTTTGCACCTATAAATAGGTTATGTTAGAACTACATTTACATTATGTTAGACATTCCTTGACGTTATGTTAAACCTACCTATTTGTCCATATTTCATACCTTTCTTTTTTGCGCTTGGTTTTGAATTTTGGCACCTACCACTACGTTATGTTAGACGTATCTTTACGTTTGTTAAATCTACCATTCTACCCAAATTTCATACCTTATTATTATAGTATAGAAATATACAGAAAGATTTATTTATTTATTTTTTTGTTTTTTTGTTTTGAGTTTCTATACAATAAATATAAAATTAAATGTCTTAAATATTAATATTTTTTTATTAATAAATGTAAAATGAAAGTTATTAATGATCTCTTAAAATGGAAATATTTAATAAATGAGACATTTATTGCAGTTATTTTTGGCAGAATATTCTGCGTTTATATATATATATAGATATAGATATACAAATTTCATTTTTTATGACTCTTATTTCACCATTCACATTTACATTTGTTAAAAATGAGTTTGGAATGTGGTAATAAAGACTGTATTATGTTGCATTTTTTTTTGTGATTTCATTGTTGTTTTACTAATTGTATAATGGTTGTTTTTCAGAAATCAAGTTTGACGAAATCAAGAAATGAGAACGGTATACTTGATCTGCGAAAATTGTACTTTTAATTGTATATAATTTTGTTCTCAAACTTATAAAATAAATTTGAATTTTATATAATATTCCATTTTATTCACAATAACTAAAGTTAATCTTTACTAATTAAATATTTTAAATGTATAAATCACATAACTATTAAATTTAATAGACACAATTTTTCAATTTCAAATATTTTAAATATAGAAAACATAAAACTATATTTCTTTAAAAATTTAATCTCGTGCATCGCACGGGTACAAAACTAGTATATACTAAAAATACACGGTCAATCATCATTAACCATTAGCCTTATCACCCCCGTCAAGCGCTGCGTGGGATGAAGACAAACGCAAAGCTTGGAACGTAGAAACTCGAAAGCCATTAGAAGTGGTAACAGGTGCAGGACCCCATAAATCACAATGTATTAAATCAAGAACATTGTCAGCGCGTTTTTCATTCAACTAAAACGAAAGTTTCTTGCTCTTTGCTAAGTGGCAAGAAGAGCAAACACTAGGACTTGACAATACTGAAGTAACAGATAAATGACCAAGTTTATTTAATAACAAAATAATGGAAAAAGGAACATGTTCGAGGCGTAAATGCCACAAATCAAAACTAGCCTTCAATACTTTGTTCCGGACTGCTGCCACCAAGGCCGGAACCCCCTTATCAAGCAAGTAAAGGCCCTTATCACACCATCCCTGAGCCAGAATTTTCTTTGTCATCCGGTTCTGAATCGTAAAGAACTTATCAGAAAATATGACATCAACAGGAAAATCAGAGGTTAATTTACTGATGGATAAAAGATTTTTTGTGATATGAGGCACCACCAAAACATCCAATAACTGAACATCTGCAGACAATTTACGAGAACCAATATGCGAGATATTTAAAGCATTGCCATTACCAACAATGACAGAACCGTTACCAGAATAAGGCTCGTAAGAATCCAGAGTGGTAGACTGATTAGTCATATGAGCAGAAGCGCCCGAATCAAGATACCAGTTAGGAGTGGAGTCTGAAACATTGCAGGATGATGTGAATGCCTGAGCCAAGTTTGCCGAGGAAATAGCCTGTCGAGCATTTAGAAATTGGGGACATTTGTCTGCATAAAGGTCTGCACCCCCCGTTGTTCGAACCAGTGCCACCCTCTGAAGTCATGAAGAAGAACCACGAGAGTTCGAATGCTGGCCACGTCCAAAAGTGGAGCCACAGTCATGTGAGTGCCCACGCCCACTGGATTGCCAGCGACCATGAGAGGAGCCGCGATTCGACGAAGACCTCCGATCAGCCGTGAATGTCGCCTGAGCCGTGGAGCCCTCCATGGCTCGGAGCATGAGATCGTACTGTTTTGCCTGATGCAATAAATCCCGGAAGGCAGGAACAGGAGATAAAGCCATACGAGTGTCCACGAAGCCAGCAAATTGAACACCCAATCCACGCAAAAACCAATAACTCTTATCGGATTCCTCCACCGGACGACCAATAGCATTCAATTGATCACATAAGAGCTTGGACTTCTTACCATAATCTTCTACAGAAGAACCACCCCGGCGAAGAGAAAGGAGTTCTTCCCGGAGTTGGTGCTGGCGCGATACCGACGAAAACACACCCTCAAGGGTTACCCACGTGTCCTGCGAGGTGGACGAGTCAATGACCTCCGAAGCCGCATCTTCGGAAAGAGAGGTATACAACACGCTTAGAAGTTTTATATCCTTCATCTTCCAAGCCGAGTATGCAGGATTGACCGATTGAACACCGGTCTCAGATGTGATGGTAAGCGACGGCGCAACAGTGGATCCGTCCAGAAAGCCCATTAAGTCAAAGCACTCCGCCATATGCATGATTTGACGGCGCCAAGGGAGATAATTTGTGGCATTTAGTTTGATAGCAGCAACCATGTTGATCATCGTCGTGATAGGGAGGGGATCGTTAGTGGGAGCAGCCATAGAAGCTAGGGATGCGACACCAAAGGAGATCGGTCCAGTGACGAGCACGATGGAGGGGACGAGTCCGATCGTGATGATGATCTGCGGAAGATGGCAGCCGTGTAGAAGAAAGAATAGGATTTAGGATCGTATAGCTGATACCATATGAGAGGATTTGGGGTGTACGAGAGAAAGTTTGGAAATCACCAATTAATCATGGTGATGGGAAAACTACAATTAATAAAAAGAGATTTACATACAACAGATATCCCACAATTAAAGAATTAAAAAAAAGAAATACAATCAAAGAATATATACTAAAAATACGCGGTTAATCATCATTAACCATTAGCCTTATCACATATACTATTCTCAACATTTGATTTTGATTGAAAAATTGAAAATACTACAATCATGCAAATACTATTCTTAATTATTTAATTCTTTCAACATCAATATCTGTCCATCATCAAATTCAGGTAAACATCCACATTTTCAAAATCAAACCTCCAATAGTTAGGTCCGACAAAACTTCAGACTCATTATCTAATTTCCTCAAGTTTTCATTCACAAGAACATACATGAAACCGTTGTTTTTATGAATAGTTTTCGTGGCGTGGGTCATTTTTTATTGTATTTATTTCCACAAATTTATTTATAAATTATGGATTACGGATTAATGAATCTCACATAATCGATGAAATCTAGAATTCGAATGTTATAATTATTGATAACTATTTCCCAAAAAATAGAAAAAGAAAATAACATGGAGTTTATAGTGCAGTGGAGTGGGCCGTTACGAATAATGAATAGAAATTACTACAAAAAAAATTAGAAACACTAAACAAAGAAAGTGTAGAGAGGCTTATGAATTGATTGAGGTAGAGATGGCGATGTGAATGATCAGGCAAAAATGTGATGATTGGTAGGTAGATTTCCATGAAGAAGAAGAAGAAGAAGATAATCGCAATAATCAGTGAGAGAAGAGAGATCACAGGGTGGAGATCATGGGTTTCTCCAGAGACAATCTCAAAGGATTTGTATTGGCCCTCATTTCTAGCGCCTTTATTGGTTCCAGCTTTATCATCAAGAAGAAAGGCCTCCGACGAGCTGCTGCCAACTCCGGTGTTAGGGCTGGTGACATTCTCTCTCTCTCTCTCTCTCTCTCTCTCTCTCTCTCCCTCTCCCTCTCTCTCTCTCTCTGTAATAATGTCTGTGATCGATGTGTTTATCTTGTAATTTAATAGGTGTTGGGGGCTATGCATATCTCATGGAGCCTCTATGGTGGCTTGGAATGATCACCAGTAAGTGAATCATTTCCTTCTTTTATTTTCAGTTATTGTAATTTGTTAGTGGCATAAAGCTAGTGTTATTATGGTTCATTTTACATAGTTTAACTAATTTGCAATGTGGAAGATGTTGATAGGAATAATTGTTTTCTGCCTTTCATTTCCCCAAACTTGCTCTCTAGTTATGTAATTCCCCACGTTAAATTAGCAGGAATCTATATGATTGCTTTGTAGTTGTGCCTATTTCGTGCGTCGATATTGTTAGGGAGAGACCAATGAGTGTGATTTCCAAGTAGAATACTCAACTCTGTATATTGTGACTAATATCTATGCACTGGAGCTTCTCTGTTTTCGTGCAGTGATCATTGGAGAAGTTGCGAATTTTGTGGCATATGCATTTGCGCCTGCAGTTCTCGTCACTCCTCTTGGGGCTTTAAGCATCATTGTAAGGTAACCTGTTCCCGTTAATATATGTAAACGGAAAAAAAGCTTTTATTTGAGTTATGCATATCTTTGATGTCTAATATGATATGTTGCAGTGCTATATTAGCCTACTTTATCTTAAATGAGAAGCTACATCAACTAGGGATATTGGGCTGTGTGATGTGCATAGCTGGTTCTATCATCATTGTTATACATGCACCACAAGAACGACCGATCTCTTCTGTCCATGAAGTTTGGAGCATGGCCACACAGCCAGGTAAGGAGAGATGTTCATCGTCTTTGTCTTTCTGGAAACTATAGCCACAAGTATGGTGTCTAATGGTATTCGTTTTGTTTCATTCCAGCTTTTCTTCTCTATGTGGGATCAGTTATCATTTTGGTATTCATTCTTGTTTTCCATTTTGTTCCTGAATGTGGAAACAGCAATGTACTTGTTTTCACTGGCATTTGTTCACTGATGGGCTCCCTATCGGTAAATTCTTAATTGCTAACACTACAGATTACATATTTCTCTTGTTTCATGGCATGTGGTACATGATTTGTGGTTCATATTTGTAATTGAATATATAGAATGCTAACAATAGCTATAATACTTCATTGTGAATTTTTTGTCTAAATTCTTACTCGGAGAGTTGTTTGGCCTTTTTAGCCAAAAGCAAAAACTGAACTTACTCAAGGACAAAGTTAAAAAGACTTGGTACTCTGCACTATACACTATAATCAAATTCCTGAAAGTTGTTGGACTGTTGCTGCAATTTGTGTTTTTCACTTTTTTAAGTTAGATTCTGGAAGTGAAAATTACAATTCCAGATTGTTTCTTTTCATTGGAGCTTCCTCAAATTCCTGCTTAGTGAAATCTGTATGGACCAGTCCAACTTTGCTCACTTCCCTGTATCTTAGATTTGATATAAATTTTGGCCCAACTAGTTGTTGGGGTTCAACTGTAATCTTGGGAACTAGTGACCCCCAATTCCTGTGAATTTATGCACATCAATTTCAATCCTGTTCCTTCCATCAATAATGAAGCTGTTGAAAAATATAAGAGCTTTGTTAAACTACTTCATACTAAAATATGAACAATCTGCATCGTCATGGTTTTTCAGTTTCCTTATCAATATGAATGCTTGATGTCGGTTTTGCAGGTTATGAGTGTTAAAGCCCTTGGAACTTCTCTAAAATTGACTTTTGAGGGAAAGAACCAATTAATCTTCCCAGAGACTTGGTATTTCATGTTTGTTGTGGCAATTTGTGTCATAATGCAAATGAATTACTTAAACAAGGCAAGTACGGTGTTTACCCATCTGATGTCTCTAGATGGACAAGTCTCTAGCACCTAGTTTCCTTGAAAAAATTTTATTTTTAACTTTCAAATTTTCTGTTTTTTTCTCATCATTTGTCAATTTTATCATCATTTCAGTGCAATAACCTGGCCAGCAAGCAATACTACGAGCAGTTCATAAATTATTTTCCTTCTATAACCATAATTTTCAATATGTTGAGAATGTTAGTTCCATGCAGTACTATGATTATTCACATTTACCCTTGTAGTGAGATTGTTTTGACTCTAACTGTACCTATCTATGACTGCACATTGTTTGGCATCCATGTTCAACACATAGTTGAGGGATGACATTATAAAACAATATGTAGCTAAGATTCCCTTGTTTGAAACCATGTCTATATTCCTTATCATCATGCTTTCTTTCTTCTGTGCGGTGGTCCCTTCTTTTCTTTAGCTTCTCTTTAAAACAATGTTGTCTTAAATCACTTACAGTATGTCTATTTCTTACAGGCTCTTGATACTTTCAACACTGCTGTTGTCTCTCCTATATACTATGTCTTGTTCACATCGCTTACAATACTTGCCAGCGTTATTATGTTTAAGGTAACACCTGCTTCCTCTTAGAACTTTTCGTGCACATGCTATGTTCTTGCTTCTGAGCTAAAGTTTTGACATAAATATGGAATAATTATACAAGAAATATAAAATTAGAGTTGGTAAGCATGATTTATGGGAGATCCTGCAAGATCATAGGTTACTTAAGTAGGAATTGTTCCTTTGATAAAGTATTATGATACAGGATTGGGAGGGCCAAAGTGCTGGGAACATCGTATCAGTGATATGTGCCTTTGTGGTAGTACTTTCTGGGACCATCTTGTTGCATTCGACCAAGGACTTTGAGAGAAGTTCATCTTTTAGAGGTGTGCATACATACATTCATGTTTAAACTGACTCCAACTGGTTAGATTTTGATGCTCAAAATGCCACTCTCAATTTAGGTTATTCCCCTACAATATCAACCCGACTATGTTGTAATGGGAATGGGGATGTGGTGCAACATCATGAGCAAGATGAACCATGACCTGTTATAAGGCAAGAACTCATGAACTACAGCAGAGAATATCTTCCCATTGGAGCTAAATATGAACACGAACTTAAGCACAAGTCGCACAGCACAAACTATCCAGTGTGCCCTATTCTGCCCATATTTCATCAGCTTGTTTAGAGAATAAGAAAGTTTTTCATTCAATACACATTCCTACCAAACATCTCAGCCTCACTCATCAGATGATCTTCAAGAATCCCAGAAATAGATGACTTGCAATACATATAGAATCAAAGTGTCATCTTTTAGCTTTGAGTTCATTGATTTACAGATCTTTCAGTTTAGTGATTCTTCTTTCATTATACTACACAATTTCTATGTATCATTGAATTTCTATTATAAATTTCAAATCCTTATATCCAAACAAAATCGAATTACATATTTTAGACCAAATGGTCAAAAATTATTATTAAGAAGAATTTTTTAAAAAAAAAAATCTCAACTTTTCACAACTCAAAAGGAATTCATTTCCAAAACGTAACATTTCTTGGTAACCATCAATTTCTTGACAGCTTCACCAACCAACGTACCCTCGCCACCAAAGGCTTCCGCCACCAAATCCGCGTCGCTCCGCTTGAGGTCCTCCGCCGCCGGCCTAATAACCACCAAGGTGGCTCCCTCCATGACCTTGCCGGAATCCAGCACCTCCAGCCTCTCCAAATACCACATCTTCATCCTCAAAGCCGGAACTCTCCTCCTACTCTCATCATCCCCACTTTTCCCCTTCAATTCCCTCATCTCCTCGATCTGCTCTTTCCTCATACAAAGCCGCCCTTGATCGCTCTGATCGGAAACCACCACGTTCTCCACCGTACTCAGCCCCTTCACCGTCTCCTCCACCAGGTAATGCCGCGCCGACGCCGCTATCAGACACGATATCGTCCACACGATCCTCAGCTTCAGCTCGTCGTCCCCCATGATCCGCGACTCCTGTTCGGCCAGATCTGCGACCTTGTCGCCCAACGATTTAGCTCCGAGAATCACGCAGCTGTGGAGCTCCTTCCCGTACTCGGCTTTCCATTTCAGATAAGTGGTGGAACTCTTCCTCTTCTTACCCTGCTTCTGATTTCCATTGCAGGGTAACTGGAGGTGGAGGGTGCGGATTTCGTCGAAGGGTTTGAGGATTTCATTGGGGATGTAATGAGAGTAGAAATCGAGATCGTTCTCCTGGCTGTTGGACTTAGATTTGAGCATCTGCAAGAGGAAATTGAAGGGTTTGACCAGAGCTCTGATCAGAAGACTCTTGAAGAAGGAATCTCGATGAATTTCGTCATCAAGAGACAACTTCTTCTGAGGGATAGGGAGGTAGATTCGATCAATCTGAGGAGCAATGTAACGAAAGCGCTTGCAAACGCACATGGATAAACACAGGGATTTGGCGTCGCGCAATTTGTCGAAAATCAAGAGCAGGACCTCATCGGGCAAGCAATCGAAGAAATCGCAGTGAGGGGAAGAAGAAGATACGATAGAATCCATGATATGCTGAGATTGTTTAGGAAGATGTAGAAGAAGATAGATATATAGAGAGGAGAGAATGAAGAGATAGGGTATAATTGTAGAGAGAGAGAGTGGACGGCGTAGGATAGTTGACTGGGAAAAGGGAAACCATGGAGGGGCGCAGGTTTACCATACGGTGTCGTTTTCATGGTTTTCTGTAGCCTCTTCTTAGTGGTTTGTTGAACACACGCGTCACGTGGAAATCTTATCTACATCATTCTCCATTTCCCCTCTCTCTCTCTCCTCTTTTATTCTAAAAAGAGTTTTTTTTTTTTTTTCTCTAAGTACTGCCTTTAAATATATATAGGTAATTATGTAGTACACCTGGTGTATTAATACATCATAGTTTTTTATTGCAATAACTTTTTTAAGGTAACTTTTTGAACTTTGGACTATAAGAGTTGTGAGCTTTGTAATATGTATGTGTAACAACTTTTGGTACCTTTGGACAATGGGTTGTAATGTCTTGATTTGTGTATTTTGGGCTATGAAATACATTGTGTGCTTTACATTTAATTTTGTGTGTATTTTGGGCTATGAAATACATTGTGTGTTTTACATTTAATTTTGGGTCGTACGAATTGTACGCTGTAGAATGCTCATTTATATAAAATATAAATCTTTGTTACAAACTTATTTCATTTGCATGGATCATACCTAATTTAATAAATGATAAAACATTAACAACCATTGTGATGAAATTGAAATTAAATATTTAATATATTTGAGATATACTAATATGTTTTGATCATGGAGTTAAAATAATTTCATAATAAAATTAGTTTATTACGTGTTTTTTTATCGATGGTAATAAATCCAATTCATGGGACATTGTTTACATGTTATTTTAATAATTTGATGTAATTATAACATTGCATGTTTTTCTAAACAGGGGCATTGGTTACATGCTATTTTAACAATTTCATATCACTGCAACCATTTTAACCATGTTATACATTTTAACCATGTTATACAATGCAAGCATTGTATGTGCAAGCATTGTATTTCAACAATACATTATTGTATATTTTGACCCTGCAACCATTAAATCGAAATATTTAATATAGTTCAGATATATTAATATGTTTATTACCCCACAACTTTAATTTTAATTTACGAATGTTTTAATTGTATATTAATTTATATATTTATATATTATCTCACAATTTTGGATGTAATTATTGCAATATATGAACGAGTCATATATTGCTTTGCAACCAATGTTATGAATTATAAATGCCCCACAATTTTTATTTTAATTTACCAAGTGTTATCATCGTATATTGTATATATTTATATATTACCCACAATTTTGGATGTCATTAACATTGCGTGATACCATGCAACAAATGTTATGAATTGTATATTGTCCAACGATTTTTATTTGAATTCATCAATGTATACATTTGAATGTCATTAACCATTGCATGATATCATTGATAAGATACAAACTAGTTTGTATATATTGCATATTACCCTCACAATTTTGGATGTCATTAACGCATTCTATTTTATGCCACAACCACAATCTGATTTTAAATTTGGGTTGGAATCACTATTTACCCACTTTCATATAGAGTAAAACTTTTATACCCACCAATATAATTTATTATCTCCATATACCCAAAATTATAACTTCTTATCTCCATATACCCATTTTCAACTATTCATTTTGACTTTTTACAAACATCCAAAATTTTACTAACTTTCCAAAATATTTTTGCAACCAAATTTTTCCATTTTCCAAGCCATACAATTTATAATATCAAAATCCTCATTAATTTGATTAACAATCAGGCCCAACATGCTTCCGTAAAATAAATTAACCCGTTGGAATTCATACCTTTCTTCGACCAGAACAACACCGAGTGAGGTGGTTTGCAACACCACCAGCTGGAAAATTACTGCCCCAAACCGTTTTACGAACAGCTCCTCACTGTTCAACTTCACCCTCAGGGAAGTTGGTCTGCAAGTTATCCAGCTCCCTCAGCAACTGCCCAACACAACTTTGGTTCGTTTCCTACACCAGGTGTACAAGGTGATCCTTCCAATGGATAAACAGATTGAACGGAAACACGTTGAAGCAAAAAGCATCTCTTTTATTAAGAACTAAAATTATTTATTACATAATCTGTAAACTCCTTTTGGGAGGAGAATACTAGATCAGCCTCTCATAGAGATGGTTGTTACTCGTAAACACATAAACTAAAAACTTAGAACACTAAGATTATACAAGGAAGATTTCATTTTGAAGAAAACTATGGAGAATGGTTGATCTTGGATCCTCATGTCTATCTCCTTTATGGTTGGAGATTGTATGAGTTCTGGTAGAATCACCCTGGCGAAATCCTCAAAGATTCTTGGGACTTCGATGAATTCCTTTCTCAAGAATACATCTGAATGATGTGTATTCGAAAGAGCGTAGGAAATCTTGTATGTGATCGAGTAGGGTCTGTTCCCTTCTTTCATCAAATCATTTCGTTTGAAATCTTGATGAAGGGTTAAGACTCGGTTGAAATCTCGATCTCCCAGATTGTATGCAATCCTTGGATAGACATTGAATGCCAATTTTCCTGCACACAAATTTCCTGTAACAGCCCCAAGGTATGAATCCTTGAGATTTGAGATTCGCTTATCACATATTGCAAGGTTAAGTGGCGAATCTACTCCTTCTTTGAAGGTTGCTTTAATAACAACTCTTATAGCTCCGATGTGAATCCATGAGAGTGTATTTGTAACTTCTCTTTTAACTCTGCTTTTGATCTCCTGTATCTCTTGGTATGGGATCAATTGCATCTCGATCATGTTACCAGTGAATTCCATCGGGATGGCAAGTTCTCCGGTAGTTACTCTGTGGATAATCTGGTGTCGTCTGCTACGAAAATCAATCTTATCCAATGTCTTTTCCATAGCTCCAATGGTGAAACCATCGTACATCTGGAGTTTTGAATCTTCTTTCATAATCCTCATTAGAGTCTTATGAGACACCGTAGTGTGGGAGAGGTATCCTGACATATCCTCTCTCACCGTTGTTTGAAGAATTTCTTCTTCACTCTGATTCTGAGCTGGATTCACTTCCATCCTCAGAATAGATCTCTTCTTCGTAGATGCTTTCATCTGAGGGTAGCTCCTCAAATTGGTACACCTGTATGAGATCTTGATAGTAGACAACTTCTTCGAGTTCGGGTGTTGTCTCGAATTGTCTAATTCCTCATTTCTGGTTTTCTGGGCAGTCTGTTGAGATATGCCCTCTTGCTCCGCATGTCCAGCAATTACAGTCTTTAAAACTTTCATTGGCCCTGGTGTGAGCTCGTCTGAAAGTTCTCCTTCCTAGAGTTCTACTGGAACTTCCTTGATCAGAACTTGTAAAAGTCCTTCTTCTGTTTGGTGTTGGTCTTTGCCTAAATTTGTAACTTCGGGCCTTTTGTTTTGACCAAACTCTTCTTGGTCTCCATGAAGACCGGCGATTGCCTCTCATGTTGTTGTTTCCACGGTGGTATGGATGGCTTCGTTGTTTTTGCCTCTTGTGCCTCCGTGGTTGACCTCCAACGACTGTTGGAATGTCATTTTCTTCGCAACATAAATGAACCATTTTATTGATCCCTTTCAATCTCTTGTAGTTCTTGTAGAGTGTCGCTTGATGACACCATTCTGATAATTTGGCTTTTAGGAAAGACATCCTTCTGGCCACCGTATCTAGGTCATCTGCACTCTTGTATTCCCTGATTAACATTTCTCTCCAGGGACTTGGTATCTTCGCAAAAAAAAAAAAAAACAATTGCGAAGCTTCTTTGTCATCCACCTTGGACTTCCATCGGTACTCGGTGAACAACTTGATATATTCGTCAATATGACAAATATCATGTAACTCGAGGCTGTAGAGGGCTTGGTTATATCTTTTTCTTTTTCTTCTTCAATCCCCTCAAAGTAGCCTATGCCGATAAAATGGATTTTGAATAATTTAGCCATGTTATCGACAATACATTTCAATGACTCACCAGTAGTGACGTTGTTTTTCATCTCTGGCGCCGTCATATCCCACGCGATCTTTACGGATCCTTCAAGACTCATCTCGAGCAGTAAGATGAATCCTTCTTTCATGAGATCGAGGGTTCCTGCTGCAATCCTCATAGCTGATGCCCAATCATCGATAAGGATTTCTCGGTTCTTGAAATCTGGGATGTCCAGATTTAGCATTAACCCATACGGATGTATCGGGTCTAGCTGTGATTTTCCATAAGGCGTGTTGAAAAGATTTGGCCTTTTGGAACGTGGTCGAGTTCCTATAACAGTGATAGGGTCTCTTCCTCTGATGAAATCCCCTGCGTGTGGCATCTGTTCGTCCACATGATATGATCCGGAACTTTCTGCTACGTTGGGATTGACTGGTGGTCTCTGCTGTTGATCACGAGTAACCAAGGCAGATTCATCTCCCGCATTCATCTTTAGATCTACAAGACTTAATCCCGCAAATGATTCTTTTAAGTCATTTAGATCCTGCAGATTTATCCTTTCGAAATCCATTACTTGTTTGTAACAGATTTTCCTCTGATGATGGTAATGAGCTTTTCATCATCGGTCATTGGTCGTACAACTTCAGTTGGTTTCCCATCTAGGTGTAGATAGGGAACAGTCCCGAAATTAATACGTCTCCTTTCTCCGGATGAACTTGGTCGGTTTTCCAAATTCTTGACTCTTTTTTGAATATCATGAATGATTTCAAGAGTCTCCTTTTGATTTTTTATCATCGTCTCCATCTGACTCTGGATCTGATGAACTTGTGTCGGTAGGTGTTTATGGTGATCACCATAACTCTGCACCGTCTTCTGGATTTCTCTAAGATCTGAAGAAATCTTAGAGGTATCTGGAAAAATCTCCTTCCACTCAGGGCTTTCTATCAGAAATTATGGAACTGATGGTCTTCCGCCTGGTGATAGGTCAGATCCGTCTGTATCATTCGGTTCACCCTAAGGAGTCCCGTATAATACTCTGCTCGTTTGTTGCAATGCATCAGCATCTCTATGTCTGCACCCGCGATTTGTCTTTGGGCATATTGGTGGTTCCAATATGTCACCCCTTGTACATGCTCTTGAGCCTTTATCGTCAAAATTTGACGATATTCCCTGTAAGAAATACATCTTGGACATTCGTCCAGATCCATTCTATTCTCTCGAATAATTCTCCTCACCAAATGTTAATTACAGATATAATAATAATAATAAATATAGATTTAGTTCTTAATAAAACCAGGCTCTGATACCATTTTCAAGGATCCTTTCCGAGGCGATACGTGGCGTTGTTACACCTATCAAGTCTGTCTGGAATTCATAAACAGATCAAGATCAAGACTGTCTTGTGTCTGTAAATAATTCCAGCATACGACTAGCAAGGTTTCCAGCCTATATACCGTTTTTCGGATTGTATCAAAAATCATATGGATTGGATTTATGGAAATTCTTGGAAAATATGTGTAGTTTGGAAGTAGCAAAATTGAGTTTGGATATAACACTTCTTAAAGATAATCATTAATTGCAAAAAGTGGGTCATAAGGATTTTTTATTATTTGACCAAAAATTTGGGTATTTGGGGACATTAATTTATATTTTTGGGTAGATTGGGATAATTAACTATATTGATGGGTATAATAGTTTAAAGTTATATAAATTTGGGTATTTTGAGTGATTAACTCTTTAAATTTTGTTCTAGAGTTGAATCTTATTTTTTATTATTTGTTTTCAAAAGAATATTATATGAGATCGTTTGGTGCATGTCGGATGGAGGGCAAAATTGGGGACCGATACACCACTTGGCTATTTATTGCCCTTTTTTCTTCCATCTTTATTAAGGAGACTTTCTCATTTTGTTTTGTTAACTAAATACGTTGACAAATAAGTTGGACTTTTTTTTGGAGAATATATATTTCAAGTCTAACTTTCACTTTTTCAATGTTGGCAAAACTCAACTCTGATTTTTCTTAATCTAGTTATTGTCACATCAAATTCTGTTGTTTTATATCATATCTTATAAGCTACTTTCCCTATCCTTTGAGAAATAATTACATTTCCTTTTCAATCAAATGACAAAGAGAATTGGCCATTAAGACTATCAATGTAAAGCCATGTAACAGAATCGAATAGAGCACTGATATGATTTGATGGGTCTTTTGAAGTAGTGGGTCTAGCATATTATACGATGTTCTAGCTAGCAAGAGTATCAACATTCTTGTTCCTTTGTTTGCAATCAAACAATCTTATTTACCAATTGACACGATGTCTAAAATAATGACGAGGTATAAAATAGATATAATAATAACTTTCTTCTAATCCAATTCAAATATCATCTTTTGAGTTCGAAAGTGGTGGTTATAGGAGTTTCCAAACGAAAATTGAAACTTCTTACAAAAACAAGATCAAAATCGAGAAATCCTCTAAATTCAGGGACTATTTTCGAAAGAACCAGAATTATGATACCGAATTAGTTTTCTTTAAGAGTTTTGAAGGTTTGAAGTTTTGCATAAATGTGTGTTGTAACATATGGAATGATATAAATTTTATAGGTTACACATAAATTATACCGTTGGATGTGATCATAAACTTTGAACTTTTATTGATCAAAAGGACAATAAATAATTTATATTGTTGGAGCCGTTAGGTATTGTGCAAATTATTTGAGAATTTTTGTCCTTGGAAAAACGTGGTCCTTAATTTCTACAAAAATGATTATGTAATGATCACTCTTTACATTGATTCAGCTTCTACTTCCCTGGATTAGTCACCCACTAGTACTCGCACCCGTGTAATGCGCGTTTTGTGATATAATGTTGGTAAATCTTAATTAGTTCATAATATAGTGTAGGTAATTTTAGTATATAAAAGACAATATAATATTTAATAACTAAGAAAATATAAATTTGCTTAAAATAATTCAATTCACAACAATATATTGATATTATACACATCCAATTCACTAATCTATGATTAATACTAAAAACAAAAGTATCAAGATCATGATCTTCAAATCAAAATTGGAAATTCTACCTGTAAAGTTTGTATGTTTTTTAAAAACTTCTTTATACACAACAATTACAGTCGAAACATTTTTTTTATCATTTGTGTTACAAATTAATATCTTCAGTCACTTAAATTAAATATACTAAAAAAACTAAAAAAATTATGAATTAGAAATCAAATTCAATTATTAAAATTAAATAAATGTGTGTGTGAGTATGTATATATAGAAATATTACACAATAAAATTAGAAATTTTACGTAGGAACTTGATGCAAGCACTGTCAATTATGTATTTTCAACTTTTTATTTCAAAATAAATTGAATTATAATTTTTTTAATATCGCTTAACATCGAAGATGACAGATAATTTTTCTTTTATAAGTATCACGTAAATTAATTGATATAGCAAGACATTGATGATTGATCATTACAATTTAAGCTCAACACGGAATCAAAATGTAATAGTAGTCTATGATTATGATGATGACAATATAATTAGAAACTAAGCATATAATTTAAATAATCAGGTGAACCATATAAATTCAAAATGTGCACCCTCATATAAAAATATACGAAGTCCTAAGTGTAAAGTAAAAGACTAAAATTTTATTTGATTATGAGATATTTATATTTTAAAAATATTTAAGATGACATATAATTCAGACTAAATACATATTATATATACATATATGTATATACACACATCTTTAATAGTGTTATATTTATTTATTATTTTATATTATTATGGTATAATTATCCCCATGCAAATTAATATTTATTATTGAAATTATTGTTTGGATATCTATTGTTGATTTTTAATAAATTCTTCAATAACAATTAATTTAATTAAGATCGATAAAATGAGAATAAATTAATACAATATTTATATTAGGGATTAAATAGTAAAAAATGCAAAATAAAAAATTTGTTGATGGGACACTTACAAATATTAATTTAAAAAATACTTAGAATGACATATAATTTCACACTAAATACATTATATATATACATATATGTATATATATACATCTTTACATCTTTAATTGTGTTACACTTATTTATAAATTATATTTATATTAAATATGATACAATTATCCCCAAACAAATTAATATTTATTATTGAAATTATTGTTTGAACATTATCTATTGTTGGTGTATAAGAAATTATTCAATAAAAAATAACTTAATTAATATTAATAAAATAAGAAAAAACGAATACAATATATATATATATATATAATTATAAATTGAATGGATTAAATAATAAAAAATGTAAAATAAAAATACTGTTGATGTGACACTTTTTTGTTGAGAAAATAGTATTTCTGTAAATATCTTAAAATTTTCCTCTATTATTATAGTATAAAAATATATAGATAAATTTATCTATTTACTTTTTCTTTTGAGTTTCTATACAATAAATATAAAATTAAATGTATTAAATATTAATATTTATGTATTTTTTTATTAATAACTTTAAAATAAAAGTTATTAATGATTTCTTAAAATGAAAATATTTAATAAATGAGACATTTATTATAACTATTTTTGGCAGAATATTCTGCTTTTATATATACTAGTACTCGCACCCGCGCGATGCGCGTTTTGTGATATAATGTTGGTAAATATTAATTATTTCATAATATAGTACAAGTGATTTTAGCATATAAAAGACAATATAATATTTAATAATTAAGAAATATAAATTTACTTAAGATAGTTCAATTCACAACAATATATTGATATTATACACATCCAATTCACTAATCTATGATTAATACTAAAAACAAAAATATCAATATTATGATATTCAAATCAAAATTTGAAATTCTACCTGTAAAGTTCGTAAGTTTTTTAAAAACTTCTTTATACACAACAATTATAGTCGAAACATTTTTTTTATCATATATGTTGCAAATTAATATTTCCAGTCACTTAAATTAAATATACTAAAAAAATAAAAAAATTATGAATTAAAAATCAAATTCAACTATTAAATTAAATACATGTGTGTGTGAATACGTATGCATATATAGAAACATTACACAATAAAATTAGAAATTTTGCGTAGGAACATGATGCAAACACTGTCAATTATGTATTTTCAACTTTTATTTCAAAATAAATTGAATTATAATTTTTTTATTAATATCGCTTAACATCGAAGATAGCACACAATTATTCCTTTATAAGTATCACGTAAATTAATTGATATAGCAAGACATTGATCATTACTATTTAAGCTCAACACAAAATCAAAATGTAGTAGTAGTCTACGATCATGATGATGACAATATAATTAGAAAATAAGCATATAATTTAAATAATCAGATGAGCCATATAAATTTAAAATGTGCACTCTCATATAAAAATATACGAAATAATAAGTGTAAAGTAAAATACTAAAATTTTATTGATTATGAGATATTTATAATTTAAAAAATATTTAAGATGACATATAATTCAGATTAAATACATATTATATATACATATATTTATATACACACATCTTTAATATTGTTATATTTATTTATTTATTTATATTATTATGATATAAATTATCCCCATGTAAATTAATATTTATTATTAAATTATTGTTTGGATATCTATTGTTGATTTTTAATAAATTCTTCAATAAAAATCAATTTAATTAAGATCAATAAAATGTGAATAAATTAATACAATATTTATATTATTAGATTAAATGGTTTAAATAGTAAAAAATGCAAAATGCAAAATTTGTTGATGAGACACTTACAAAGATTAATTTAAAAAATACTTAGAATGACATATAATTTCACACTAATACATTATATACATACATACATATATATATACACGCATCTTTAATAGTATTACACTTATTTATAAATTATATTTATATTAAATATGATACAATTATCCCCAAACAAATTAATATTTATTATTGAAATTATTGTTTGAATTATCTATTGTTGGTGTATAAGAAATTATTCAATAAAAAATAACTTAATTAGTATTAATAAAATAAGAATAAACTAATACAATATATATATATATTATAAATTGAATGAATTAAATAATACAAAATGCAAAATAAAAATATTGTTGATGCGACACTTTTTTGTTGAGAAAATAATATTTTTGTAAACATCTCAAAATTTTCCTCTATTATTATAGTATAGAAATATATAGATAATTTATCTATTTACTTTTTTCTTTTGAATTTCTATACAATAAATATAAAAGTAAATGTATTAAATATTAATATTTATGTATTTGTTTATTAATAAATTTAAAATAAAAGTTATTAATGATTTCTTAAAATAGAAATATTTAATAAATGAGACATTTATTGTAACTATTTTTGGCAGAATATTCTGCTTTTATATATATAGATGTTTATCGGTTTTCCAAATATTCAGTTATTAGTTGTTGGTTCCTTTTGTCTTATTTTGAAGGAGTCTTCCAACTTACTTCATTGTATAGGAATGCCTATAATTCAGTAGTTCATCAGTTTAAAACAAAGATGAAAATGTCGGTTTCGATGGATATATCAGTACCTTGATTTTACGGAAATATCGATGAATATATCGATTTCGGTGGAAATATCGGTACATATATTTTTCCGATATTTACCGATATTTTGCCGATATTTATCGATATTTCAGCGATATTTATCGATATTTCCTTATATTCATGAATTTTCTTATAATTTTTACCTGAAGCCACTGATATTGAAATCGATACCAATTTTTGCCGACATTTAGCTAATAATTATTGATTTTTCATTTATTTTTTATCAAAAAATGAAAATATCGAAGATATATCGTGACAGCCCGTTTTTGTTTCGGTCACGTGAAAAAATGGAAATATCGGGGATATATCTGGATATTTTCATCCTTGGTTTAAAATGAGTTAACATTCATTTCAAATCACTGTAGTAAAAAAATTCACTTGTTTCTTCAATTTATGATTAAGAAGTGTTCAAAAGAATATGCAACTATAGAACACTCATAAATCACCTAAAAGCAATCTTTAATACACATTTGAATTTTAAGTTCTAAGGATTGAGCTTAAGCATAATCAGCACTCTCAAACACTCAAAATGCTTAAAGGTTAAAACAAAGCCAAAAGCTAAAGCTGTGAATTTTCATTTGCTTATCACAATTGATGCCCCCACACTATTCATTACTATGCACATCAGATGTTTTCTTAAGATGAAGAAAAATTATGAGATACAAATTTTTTTCCCCTAAATTTAAGCATTTATCTGTATTTATGTACAACCATTTACTATAGAAAGTGAAATTCTTTGAAGCTCATCTTTGGACATGATAATCATATTAAGAGAGCAACACTTAGATATCACAATTGGAGTTGTTTCTGAGCAGCTTTGAATAATTCCTGCCATTTTTGGGGATCACTTCCAGGTCCTTCCCCCTGCATTATTTTCAAAGTAATGAATTTTAGGCAGAAGAGCAATTCACCAAGTTCAATTGATGAATTTGAGGATTAGTTTGAAATCATTGAACACTCTTATTCTGAACTGTGTTTATTTAAATAATATCAGGGGTTTCAAATCCACTTTCACTTGGGTGGATTGGATTTGAAGTCTGCTTTTTTAGGATTCTTATGTTTCAAATCCTTGAATCTAAACAACCTTTCTATGTCGAAAACGACCATGTATTCATGGAAGAACTGTTGGTGCAACAATAGCTAACAGTTTTAGAGATGTGAAACTCGTAAAATGACTCATACCACCACTTTATATGCACGTCATCTTTAAAAAAGTTAATATACCTTGACTGAGTTGATTTCGTAAATTTGGCCTTCTGTAAAATCGATATCCAGTGCTTGTATGCAAGCCTCTGCAACTACAAGCCTGCTAACCTCCCCAACAAGCTTATCCCCTGTGGAAAATATGCAACATTTGAAAAGTGAAGAGCATAATTTAGACTGTAAAACTAAGATTTCTTTCAATAAAAGAAAACTCTGCCAAATTTAATGAACTTCTAATGCCACAGCATGTCCTAGACATAGATGTAATCAAGTGTAAACTCAATTATGAAGAGATTTTTTGCAGTTAAGATCAAGTGGCATTCCTTTTTCTTCAGCATAAGCAGCACTTTGCAGATTACTTCAACGGATGAAATGATTTTTGTATAATTCAGATAAATCGGTTCCAACAACTTATGTTGTTCTTTCATACAGAATAAGGTAAATCATGAGAGCAATGATGCTCTAAATTGTAATTGAACGAAAGTGCATGATCTCCATGTTCATCCCCTTTCTTGATCTGCTCAAATTGGATTCCAATCTGACAATTCAAAGTATTCATGATGCCCCATACGAGAAGGAAAGTTGAATAATAACAAATTTACATAAAGTGCCAAGTACCTTGACCTATGACCACAGCTCGGCGTTCTCCAGCAGTAGCCTGGAGTAGAGTATTAAGATCATAAGATGTGTAGGGTCCATCTGTTAACCTTCCAGCTCTGGTATAAGAAAACCATATTAGAAGAGAAAAGGCAAAGAGTTTTTGATAAGAATCAACGCTTCAACTTTCACAAAAAAAGTTCATCAAACCTGATTATAGTATACGGCAGACCAGAATTGCGAACAAAGTCCTCCCCCATTTTCTTATATTTTAGAACGCCATATAAGTTCATGATGCTAGGGCAAAGACAGATCAAGTTAGAGAAAAAGCATGTATACTTCAAAAGTTACATTAAGGGAAAAAAAATTGCCTTTTTTTTGCTGAATTCAATTCTAATCTGATGATTGCCCTAGTGGATGAAAATGTAAGCATGGTTGTGTAGGAAGTTCATGAATCTAACTTTAAGAAACAACGTAGTATGATGCATTGGATAAACCAAATGGGTAATTATTCAGTCATGTACGTTTGTCACAATGATTATGCAATATGGTTTCAACTCCTAAGCAGGTGAGTTCTAATCAGTAGTCAGTGAACCTTGTAGCCATCCCCATATGAATCAAAGCAACATATGAATCAGACCTCGCTGTTCTAAGCAAAATAACAAGGCACAACAAATAACTTTCCTGTTTCAATAGTTTTCTGATTCACATACAGATTGAAATAGCACAATTAGAGATTTTTAGAAGACCAACTTCCATGTTAAATGCAAAAGGATCATATCACCTTATAATAGAATGCATCGACTAACTTTGCAAATATCACTGAGTAGAAAGCATACCTCCAGGGGATTTCATTGAACTTGGTCACCCCAACTGAAGAAACGAGAACAATTCTTTTCACTGATGAAGGCAAAGCTGATACAAGGTTTCTCACGCCTTCCCAGTCTACAAAGGAATAACAAAAATGGTATAAATAAGGCACTGAAATGCACATAAAGTTTGGCATTAAAGCCACAAAATGAGAAAACTCTCTTGGAAGTCAGAGTAGCATGTCTAATATTCAGGTGTTAGTATAATACAATCAACAATAATGACCAAGCTAGTTTTCTAATCGAAACCTTCCAGCATAATATATATATATATACACACAGTTCGATTAAGGTCAAAGTTTTGTTTCTCAGTCGTTCCATTTTCCACTTGGTTTGTGAACTAAATTATGATTCTATAGCTAATTGTACGACAGCAACAAACTTCATATTGACTGTACATTGTAGTTAACACCAATGTCATGAAACTGCATAGCTGAAAGCAATACAATAGACAAAGATTCAAGAATGAGAACACGCCATGCTAAACTAATACTATAGAAAGCAACATTCTAAATCTAACCTACTCTTTCAGGTGTATTATCTCCATCCCATCTCCTAGATGGAAAGGCTGTTGTTCCAGTGCAGCATATAACATGTGTGACACCCTGCAACACAAATCATCCATCATATATACATGATCAATTCACAATCTCCCTCAAGGATCTGAAATCCATCAGGAACAAACAAGAAACCAAGAGCTAAAATGGATGGTAATCGACAAACCTCAAATACAGAAGGATCCAAATTCTCAGGATTCCGCGTGTCACCCTGCCACACCTAGCAAGTTCATAAAGATGCTTTACGAGTTAGATAACCTGAATTTTACAAAAAGACGGATTAATCTATCATATATCAAAGGAATGAATTCACAAATTAGATGAAATAGGTGAAAACCATTAATTTCTCATCATCTTGTTCGCCAAAGAGAGCGGTGGCCTTCTCAGGATTCCGGAGTAAAATCCTCGATTTAATGTTCCGATTAAGCAGTGATGCTACAACCAGTTGCCCTAAATAGCAATACAGCAGTTAAGCAACGCGATAATCAAGTTTCGATGTAGAATGTTAAAGTGCAAAGTAAAGTGTGTGAAGAAGAGGCAAATTACCAACGCCGCCGGTGCCACCAACAACGAGAACCAGCTTGGAGGAGGAAGAGGGATGAGAAGGCGCAGTTTGGGAATCCTGGGTTGAGTCTGAGGTCAAAGACTCAACAGCTTGTTGGCTTACGGCGTTTGAATGTGATAATGGTCGGACTTGTCTTCCCAAGGAATAATGAAGGAAGGGAGAATTGAGGGGCACATGTGGGGATAAAGGGAGTGTTTGAGAGCTTTTAGTGGAAGCTCTGAATGAAAGCGGAAGATCGGAGATGGCAGTGAGAGAGAGCCTGGACGCCATGAATGGGCTGTGAGGAGAGAGAGAGAGAGAGAGAGGTGAATATTTGTGGTGGCAGTTTAGTTTCTGAAATATTTGAAAAATAAGCAATCATGCAACCGTTTTTTAATAAAATATCTTTAATTTCTCCTCCCTTCTTTATTTAATGAATAACTATCATCCGAATTATGTGATATGAAAAAATTAAATATCTACGCTTCATAATTCACACATGTAAATAAATTGAATTGATGATAAAAAGAGTTTGTATCCGTTAGATTTTCCATGCAAGTTTTGTGTTATTATATATAACACACATGTTATTGTTCTAATAGTTGTGAATTTTAATTAATGATATGGCAAATATCAAATTTATTATTTTATATTACCAAAATACATTTTTATTGTCATATAATAATTTTTTTTTGAAAGATCTGTGAGGATGGACGAATGAGATCAAATTTTTGGCTTTAAAATTAGAGAAGATAATAGAGACTTAGTGATGAATAAGAAGTTAAAAGAGGTTATTAGAATGATTACAATACTTAAAATAGCTAAATCTTAATGACCTTATCTGTATATTTAGAAGGTTATGTGGATATAACTAAATAGTAAAAGGTTGAGCGGGGATTTGAAGTGTATAGGGTGCGTAAGAGTGCGTTTTAAATATGAAAATCATCTTTCGGGTCATATGACCCGAATTGAATGAATTATAATACATGCAACTAATGTATATAAATATTTGTGTTAGTAATCAGATTGAATGAGTCATGATCCACACACCTGTTATATACAAGTATTCGTGTTAATTAAAATATTTAAAGGATAAGATATATATAGAAAAGACCAAATTTGTTTTCTTGAAATATCCCTAATAGGAGCGAGTAACAGTAATTCGTAGTAGCGACTGAAAAAAAAGGTCCAAGTTGAAGAACAATGGCGTCGTGGGCACTCTCCAGAATTACTAACCTGCAAAAGCACTTAAACCCCACTCCCAAGGTACTACCTATTTTCCTTTGCCCTAATTCTCAAACGAAGATATTCAATTCATATCTGAGTTCTGCTCTTTCAAAATGGACTGTTTTAATTCAAAAAGTTCTGATTTGGTATATTCGTATTGATCATGATCTAGTGCTGTTTGTGTAGGGTGAAGGGATAGTTAAGATATCCCCAGAAGTTTCAGAAGCTTTATCGCTTGGGAAACCTGTAGGTTGCTCTTGAATCCACTATTATTTCTCATGGTAACATTAGAATATCAACTTATGTTGCTTTTATCATTTTGTTTCAATTACTATGAAGAAATCAAGTTTTTCATTAATGGGATGAGCTTATCTCTTGCTTTCTTGGTAGTCAATGTCAAAAACTCTCATATGTAATGAGGGAATCAGATCAAGAATAGAAGACAGGGGTTCCATTAAAGTATACTTTTATTTCTAAAATTCATTTGGAGGAAAGACTTTGTACATATTGTGAAGGTTTGAGAAAAATATGTGTGAATAATGATCAATAATAAATGCAGGTTTTTGTTTTTACATTTTTTGGATTTTGTGTTTTATCTTGACATATTAAGGAAACGAGGTCTGTTCCTCATGAAGAAGAACATGCTCTAGCATTCTGCTTTATTTATGCTTAATATGAAATTTAAACATTAAATGTCATGGCCTTTTTTCTTCTATCATGTTGTAGGAATGCCATATCCTCAAAATTTGGAGACAGCCAAAGATGTGGAGGCTATAGTAAGGCAGAATGGAGCAATACCTGCCACTATTGCTATTTTGGATGGTGTACCATGCGTAGGTGTTTTTCAACTCCTCTTACACCTTTACTTCGATTTTCCATCATTTCCAACATGTGTTTCTTATCAATATTCAACTAATAGGAGTGTGTCAAAGATGTTATAGAAGCTAGATTGTTTTCAAATTATGTGGAACATACAAAATGTATATGTGGACCAAACTTGAATATAGAGATCCTATAAAAATGGTAATTTATCATATACCATCTAAACCTTGCTCTCTCTGGTCCTCTGCTCTCGCACGTGTTGTCTGGTTAGATATTGTATCTTTGAATTAGGATGAAACTAGAATAACTTTTGAGAGTTTGCTTTGTTGTTTTATTCTTGTACATTTTTAGAAATGAAATTCTGGGGTGCTTTGGTAATCAGCATTTCAAATGATAATATATTCTACTTGGATGGGTTTAGGGTAAGTAAACAATTTTACTCCATATTTGACCATTTTCTTCTCAGGGATTTTTGCAGTGAATTATTGCATCCCTCCAGGAATACATTTAGTTTTTTTTTTTGTTTTTGTTTTTTTAGTGTTTCTTCTTTCTTCTCCCTATTTGTTGCCTTTGGTTTTCACTTGTTTACAAAGTGTAGAAGAGTGAATAAATGAGGAAAAAAAATTCTGACGTGGTTCTTAAAAGATAAATCTGACATGTATTATTTGATTTTAAGGTTTATCTCTGGAAGAACTTGAGAGGCTTGCTATCCTAGGGAAAAAAGCTCGCAAGACAGCTCACAGGGACATTGCACATGTTGTGAGTATTTTATACTAATTCAAGGTTACTTGTCTTCAACCTTTCACTGTATAGGATGTCTGAAGTGTTAAAATTTTGATCGCACCATATCAGAGCAGAGCTTTTCTTGTTTTGGTTAACAATCACAGATTCCCAGGGAATTGCTTTGGCTTTCCCATTTTTCAAAAATATATTTTACATGATATTTATTTGTTGCGCAAAAAGCTTTTCAGGGAAACGGATATTTGTCCAGATTAGATATGTTTATCGTGTAGCCAGGGGAATATCAATCATCTGGTTTTTAAATAATTGCTAAGTTTCTCTTTGTTTCTTCGCATACAGTTCTTTCTCCCAAAATACAATAAACTCATTCACATATTTCTAATACATAACACTTCTTAATTAATTCACTTTCAAATTCTTCACTGGAAATAAACTATTCACATCCAAAGATACACCAATTAATTCTGCTGAGCAAATGAGTTGATATTTCTTGCATTCTGTAGATTCAGTACATTTCCATACTCTAAGCTAGGACATCAAACCTAATTACTAAACAACTTTACAGGTAGCTACCAGAGGGAATGGTGCAACAACTGTTTCGGCAACAATGCTTTTTGCATCAATGGTAATTCTAGCAAGCTTGTCAGCATTTTGTGTTTCTGTTCTTTGCAATAAACCTTAAACCGTCATTTTATTTGCTCACTATTTCCTCAATTTTCTGAAGGTTGGCATTCCAATATTTGTCACTGGCGGTATTGGTGGAGTTCATAGACATGGAGAGAGCAGTACGTTTATCTAGCGATAGTTGAAGACATCTAATAGACATGCATCATGCTCCAATAACTCCATATTTTCCATTTTGGAATTGATTCTTTGTTGGTCAAAATTTCAAACACTGTATGAATTTTTTTAAAAAGGACTTGATATAGAAGTCAAGATTAAGATTGGAACTATAGACTTCGAGTTGGATACATCTTCTTGTGGATGATTGGAGCGTATGTGAGGATGCCATCAACTTTTAATCAAAAACTAGATAATATCAGAATCTATAAATTCGTAGTTATCTTCCTGTGAGCGACGTTAAATGAATTAGAAACCGCTAGGTGGTGTCAGTGTCTAAATATATAGACAGGCAGTAATAGTAGGCAGTCTTATAAGCGGTAGAGGACTTTTCTTGTTATCAAGGTGGTTAATATTTTTTTCTTTTGGGATCAGGACCATTTTACATGAGGAGTATTAAGGAAAACAATTCGGACTTCACTTTTGGTGGAGTGGAAGAACTTTCTGAGTTTGTAGAACTGGTCGTTGTTTTGTGAATTATTACGCTATCTCAGCTACATTTTATTAGGTAGGTTTTTGAGTAGCTAAGATTGGATCCTTTTGGATATCTAATGGAGGGTTATGTAATAACTGTCTGATAAACAACAACTTTCAGTTTGGTTCTAAAAGCATTCTTTGCTGATGCGTGAAACCAGAATTAGCTTTATTATTGATTATCTAAAGGCAATGTATATTTATATGTACTCGTAATTTCTTTACAGCAATGGATATTTCTTCCGACCTCATGGAGCTGGGGAGGACACCTGTAACTGTAATATCTGCAGGTGTAAAGTCAATATTAGACATTTCAAGAACCCTGGAGTATTTGGTAAGCATTGTCTAGCTCCTACATGTAATGTTTACACTCTTTAGGCAACAATTTGAACCACGACACCCTTCGATGGATACAGGAAACTCAAGGAGTGTGTGTTGCCGCATATCAGACCAGTGAGTTTCCTGCCTTTTTCACTGAAAAGAGCGGATTCAAGGTAACTTCAATTCATATGTTTACATTGATAACATGTTAGATTGAGATCATCTTTATGAGTTCTGCTTACAGCTTTACCAACATGATTTTTTTTAAGCCATTGGAGCTAAATTTTTCATAATTCTATGAACTTTACATGTAACAGCATCATAAGGAATAATGCTTAGATTTATGAAACTACTATTCATAAAAGAAGTCCTATAACTGAAATGAAAGAATACAAGATACCTGAGTAGACCTCTTCATGAATATATTCCTTTTTCAGTGTTTTGTCCCCCATCTTCTTGTCAACTCCGAGAAATGTTAACATTGCTGTTAGGAATATAAGCAAGGGAGCCCTAACTTAACCCAAAACCATGGTCAAAGGTCAATGGTTGACTCCCACTTATATACCCTTCCACACTTTCATGTGGAACTGATGTGGGATATCGTAACAATCCATCCCACTTCAAACCGGACGTCCACGGACGGCACACTCCGGGTGGCAACCCACATGACAAGGCCCACTTCCCTGGTGACAACCCCCCTTGGGCCCACATCCGGGGTGGCAACCCCTGGGCCCACACCATCGGGTAGCCCCTTTCCGTAGCCCGCCCGAATCCGGTAGGTCGGACCAAATTGTTAGGAATATAAGCAAGGGAGCCCTAACTTAACCCTAAACCATGGTCCAAGGTCAAGGGTTGACCCACTTATATACCCTTCCACACTTTCATGTGGAACCAATGTGGCGTAACAATTGCAGTATAAAGATGCATATGAAAGCGAAGGAATGTATTAATGATGAAGGCGTGATCTCTACAGAACTTTCATTTTGAGTCATTCCATGATCTGTTATTTACATATGCGATAAGTTCTGGAAACCTATAGTGCTGCTTTTGATAGAACTAAAATGTTTTTGGTGAATTTTCAGCTGTGCGTGCATTTGTCCTGTTATAGTTGATTTGTAAGATGTTAACTCTTTCTATGTTCTTTTGCTGATGCTTGACATAATTTAGGCTCCTTGTCGTGTTGACTCACCCCAAGAGTGTGCCCAGCTAATAGGTATGTTTTGTTATACTTTTGTGTGTTATTTTTGTATTGTGTTTAACAGCTGATTTAGTACCCCAAACACTCCAGATACAAGTATTAATCTTAAGCTGAGGACTGGAATTCTTATAGCGGTCCCAATTCCAACTGAATATTCTGCTTCAGGAAACACAATTGAGTCAGCAATACAGAAAGCTCTCAAGGAAGCTCGGTAATTTGTTTATGAGATTTTTTTTTTAAAGTGGAATTAGACTTATTTATGGTTTATCATCTGTTCACAATGATAATGGACTTGTGTGACACAGGGAGCAAAATATCACTGGCAGTGCTGAAACTCCTTTTCTACTCTCTAGAGTAAATGAGCTAACTGGAGGAACCTCTCTTTCTTCAAGTATTCTTTATCAAATGCTTCACCGTGTTTAACCAAATATACAAAAAGTAAAGGCTAAAAGATGCAACCCTTTTTATGGACTCCCTCCATCCCAAAATAAATGTCATTTTAGTTTGGTTTTCTTGTCCCAAAAAAAAGTTTGATTACAGGACATTAAGAAATATTTACCAATATCCTACCAAATTTATCTCATTTGATACTCTCAAATTAATTGAGATACAAAGTGAATATTGAAGATTTACCTTTAATAATTATACTAATAAATGTAGATCAATTTTTGTATCAGCTCTCCCTTAATATCTGTGTGCAAAATCCTAAGACGACAACCATTTTGGAGGGGATGGAGTATTAATTTCTACTTATACGAATTCGTAATTTCATACTCAAGATTTCCGGCTGCCTTTAACTGCTGAGTTTTATTGCATCAAATGAATTTCCTTAATGGAGGATTAGACATTGCTCTAGTGAAAAATAATGCACGAGTGGGCGCTCAGATTGCAGTCTCTCTTTCTCAGCTCCGACAGGAAAGTTGTAAAGGTGAGTTTTGACCGTTCAAAACTATATTAGTTTGCGTTTGGATGAAGGATTTGGGAATGAATTTGAAATCCATTATAGCAAATCCATTTTTGATTAATTGAATTGATAATGGTTTGAATCCTGCACTCTTATTTTGACCTAATTTTTTTGAGGATTTGAAACCCACCCCTACTTGGGTGGGTTTCAAATCCTTTCATTTCAAAAGCTTACATTCAAGTCCTTCAATCCAAACACACCTTATTTAAACTTTAGCGAATATCTGTACTCTAGGAACAAAAATACATGAACTTAATTGAATAGTATTGCCCCACCTCCTTATCAATGATTTGAATAAACAATATCTCTGTGGGTCTAATTAACTTTTGAGAAGTTATATATCCTCAATGGCAGTTAGTTTTTCCATCCTAAACGTAGCTATTAGAAGCTGCATTTATTTGTGCTTTGTTATCCATTTCATTTTGCATGCTCATAGTGTCGTATACTTCTTGATGAAATGAATCGAAATTAGTGTAGATGTTGATTAATATAACTATCTTGATATAATACCAGTGTATTGAAAGAGATTTAGTTAGTTCAAGATGAATTATAGTTTGGGCTACTGAACATCCAATTCAGATTTGTTTCTCAGCACCTAATTCATTTTTCAGCTAGAACCTCCTAACTAGTAGGCTCAACAAGAACTATATGAAAAACAATAATAAACTTTGTGGATAACTTTGTTCTAGGTACCTAATGGTGCATATAGGAGTGCAGTTGGTAAGCCAACAGACCCCACCAACACAAATAATCAAGAAAGAGATGCAGTTGAAGTTGAAGGTTTATTCCTGATTCTTGACTCCAGTCCTGGTTTTTTGTTTCAACACACCAAGTTTATCAAGAAAACATTAGTTTGCTGTATTTTTATTTAAGATATTCTTTTTGTTGAAAGGAAGATTGTTGGATGTTTTATGCAGTAGAATTATTTATTGTACTCTTTAATTCAGATCCTCAACCATAGAACATAGTTTAACAAGAGCAAATATTGCTGAATATGTTTCTAGACTTTATTTACAAATTGCTGTTTGTGTGTCTTTATTGGGCTGTTTTTATTGTAATTGTGATGTTTACATTTGGAGGGTTCCTTTGAAGCTCCATCCTCTTTTTCTTCAAAGGTGAAGATAATACCAATTTGAAGGTCTTTGGTTGTGCACTAGAAAACAAAAGCAGTGTTTGGAAGTATGTGAGAGAATTTCTTGCAATTCCCACACTTGAGAACAAACACTGATGGCACATTGTTTGGCTTTGTTAGGGCATGTTTGGATGTTAGTGAAGGCTGGGGAATATTGAAGACTTTAGGCTGCCCTTGATTCCCCATCCACCTTATGTCATGACAAACATACTATATAGAAAAGTAATTCCAAGTGCTAAAGAGAGACATATGGGTCATTTTCAACATGGAGAGAGAGAGAGAGAGAGAGAGAGAGAGAGAGAGAGAGAGAGGTTTCTTGATGATCCAGCCAACGCAATTACAAAACAAGAGCACCAATGATGTGACTTCAATTAATAGTTACTTTGAAGAGTTTGAAGTGATTTAAAGACTCATAATCTTAAGATTGATTGAAAGTTACACAATCCCATAATACTAGCATTCCAAGCACAACAGACATTTGATATCTTGTATTTTTTCTTGAAAATACACACAAAATATATCGAGTAAGTTTAGGCAAAGCAATACAATTTTGGGGTCCTCATTCAAACAATGAATCAATGTAAAGAGAAGTAGACATATGTGTAATGTTAAAGGTGGGTAGATAGAGAAGTGATGGAACAAGAACAATGTAGAGTTGAATTATTATTAGAAAAAGGAAAAGATTATAGGAATTTCCGAAGGGGAAGGCCAAGTAAAGAGTGGGTGGAGAAAGTGGGGAAAATGACAAGTGATGTGGTAGAGAGAGAGACAAGAAAGAATGAGAACAAATTTCAAGACCCCAAAAATAAGAGAGAGAGAGAGAGAGAGAGAGAGGAGAGGGCACTTGTTCTCACAAATTCCATATTCCTTGAACAGGCAAAATGACACCCAACCACTCACGACAAAATCCCCTCTCACGTTTACTCCACAATGCTGCCATCTAACATATCCTCCATCACTCGTATCTTTTCTTTTCACACACCCCCCTCTTTCCTTAAATTCAGACTGCTCTCTCTCTCTCTCTCTAAGGAGTTTCATAGCTGTGGGCTGGTTGCTGGGATTTGCATGGGGCTTTTTGTGGGTTTTATATGAATTTAAAACCCCGGCAAGGGATTCAGAAATCTTGGCCTGATTGGTGAGTTCTTGAATGTTGCAAGTGTTAATCTTCTTTATTGCTCTGTTTCATGCTTTAGTGTTTTTTTTTTTTTTTATGTGTATTATTTAAGTAGTGGTTCTTGATTTGTTCTTTATTTCCAGGAGATTTTCGTTTATTCGTTGCTAAATTAGAATCTGCCGTTTAGTTCCAAGCGAAGTTGCCTGCTTTTTGCTGTACGTTTGTAGAAACTATTTTGTTTGCACTAATGTTTCAAGAAGATGGATCATCCTCTGTAACTTCATCGCCCCTGCAAATGCTTCCTGTGATGTCTCTATCACCTGGTTTAATGTCCCCACATCCGTGGCTAAAGGATCTGAAACCTGAAGAGAGGGGATTGTATTTGATCCATCTGTTAGTCACTTGTGCAAACCATGTGGCATCAGGGAGCCTTGAAAATGCAAACATAGCCCTTGATCAAATCTCCTATCTTGCGTCCCCTGACGGGGATACTATGCAGCGAATTGCCTCGTATTTCTCTGAGGCGCTCGCTGATAGGATCCTTCGAGCCTGGCCTGGAGTTTATAAGGCCTTTCGCTCCACCAGAATCGCCATTGTTGCTGAAGAAATCCTTGTCAGCAAAATGTTTTTCGAGTTTTTGCCATTTATGAAAGTGGCCTTTGTGATCAGTAACCAAGCGATTATTGAAGCCATGGAAGGTGAAAAGATGGTTCATGTCATTGACTTAAATGCGACTGAACCATCGCAGTGGTGTGCACTCATTCGTGACTTGAGTGCTCGGCCTGAAGGTCCGCCTCATTTGAGGATCACAGGGATTCATCGGAAAAAGGAGGTGTTGGAACACATGGCTCATGTACTCACTGAGGAAGCGGAGAAATTGGATTTACCATTTCAGTTCAACCCTGTTGTGAGCAAATTAGAAGACCTTGACATTGAAAAATTGCGTGTGAAAACAGGGGAAGCTCTAGCTATTAGTTCAATTATGCAATTGCATACACTTTTAGCCTCTAATTATGATGTGAGGAACAGGTCTCCATCAGTACATATGAAAGCTATTGGTGCTCAATTCCAAAGGGCCACACAAATGAATCAAGGTACATTGGGTGAGTTGCTTGAGAAAGATATGGTTAATGGTTATAGTCCAAGTAATGATTCCGCCTCTTCATCGCCGCTATCTTCAATGCCATCACCAACTATTCCCTTGCCAAAGCTTGATGGTTTTCTTAGTGCTTTATGGGGTTTATCTCCAAAAGTTATGGTTGTGACAGAGCAAGACTCTGATCACAATGGAAAGAGCTTAATGGAGAGACTATCTGAGTCATTGTACTTCTATGCTGCATTGTTTGATTGTTTGGAGTCTGCGTTGCCAAGAGCATCTTTAGAGAGATTGAAGATGGAAAAGATGCTCTTAGGTGAGGAAATTAAGAATATTATAGCGTGCGAGGGGACTGAAAGGAAACAAAGACATGAAAAGCTTGAAAAGTGGAACCAAAGATTTGAATTGGCTGGTTTTGCAAATGTTCCACTGAGCTATTATTGTATGTTGCAAGCAAAGAGATTGCTGCAGAGCTTTAACTCTGATGGTTATAAGATAAGAGAAGATAACGGTTGTGTGGTAATTTGCTGGCAAGATCGACCCCTTTTCTCAGTGTCAGCATGGAGATTTAGGAGGTGAATTCTTGGTTGAATGATTGAATCCCTTATTTGACATTCTCTTTTTCTTCTTGTTTATATGTAGAGGAAAAACATCTTGTCAGTTGTAGAGAATTTAGTGGTGCACTTCTCGACTTTTCTTTCTCTGACTTGTTATTAGTGTTTACTCAGTTTTTTTTTTTTTTGTAGATATAGCTCAATTCACCATTGTGTTTTAAGTTATAACATCCCTATTTGCTCAGCATTTGAAAAGTTATTTCATGAAATTTTACAAAGCTACTGCCTGCTTCTGTTAGTCTCTTGTCGACCCGTAATTTGCCATCCACAAATTATTAGATATATGGATTTTCTTGTTTTATGGTACCTAGTATTTCATGTTTAATAGATTGATAAAGGAACCTATGACTTTGGCTTTGATCAAGAAACACCGAGCCATCATTCCCATTGCTCATGATTATAGTTAATATTATATTCAATTGGATGCATTACTTTCATTTTATGAACATTTGGCTTTACCTTGCTATGCGTCGTTCTAGTCTATCATCGACTCATCATGTATTCACTTGTTCATCCGAAATTTGGGTTTTGAAACGTCATTTTTCATTCAAATGCATACCTTGCCTCCCTCTGGATCATGGTTGGGATATATTCTCAATTGAACTTACATGTTTGCAACACATATCATTGTGAAGTTCTGTTAAAGTGGAGAAAAGAGTCTCCATTGGTAAACTGTGTCGAGAATAAGCTAAAATCTACACGGTTGTAGATATATCTTTTCCGAATATTTTCCTTTTTGACGTTTTTTTTTTGTGTGTTCTTTGTGATGATCTCCAGTTATATGAATTTTCATTTCATCTGGAAAAAGCCATCATCTTGATTTTGCACAGAATATAACTTAAGAAAGAGGATCAGAAGATGGATCTCCACTAGATAGATTGACAGAATTACATAAGTAAGTTGATAATCATATAAGCAAAAGTTTCTCCATTTCACCCTCTTAGTTAGCAATTAAAATCACCTCTTAGGACATTACTGCTGTGCTGAATATAGGACAGCATATATACATAGTATATATAGATATATATGAAGTGAATAGTTGAAAGTTGGCGATGAATCGAGCGAGAGATGGATGATAGTTTCATGGGCATTTAGGGCCACCCCTCTTGGTCTTCCAGTTGTTATAGCAAGGGCAAACTTGCTTGTTGCCATAGGTACCAGGTGGCACACACAAACACTTAGCACAACATTTTTGACAGAAGAACAAACATGGCTTCTTGTATGCTGTTTCTGAGCATCTGTTACTGCATCTTGGTCCACACTCTGCCAAGATTTTCAAAGCCCATTAATCACATTTGCATATTAATGCATGTATAATGCAGGATTACTTTCCTACTCATATAGAAACAACTTAATGTGTCCACCACTAATTTGATGATCCCGCAATTGGGCCGTGTTTGTGATCATAGGATTTTGATTCCACTTACTTATGTCACATTAGCAATGGACATATTAATTTGTGATCATAGTAGATACGTATGAGTCTCTCTCTTATATCAAGAACTGTTATGAGCACACACCTTGAGGGTGAAGGCTCCTCTCGCTGATACCGTACTGTAGAGAAAGAATCGAGCAAGAACATGTTAGTGATGGGAAAAAGATTGAAGATAATGTAGATAAAAGAGGGGTTGAAGTGATTGGTTTATACTTGGAGGTCCCCTTGCATTTGAGTAGCTGGTAGCTTGCTGCCAGAGCCCTGCAAAAGAATTCAAGAATACAATCTTAAAAATGCTGTAGATCAATGAAATTTGTACAATGTAGTAGGCTATATATTATCAAGTATGTTCTTTTATATATTTACACACACTTAGAAAGCAGCTATGGGGTTTACCTGCTTATGGGCTACAATGGTGACAACAAAGACTAGGTACAAAAGGAAGATCAACTTCCTAGCCATTTTTGTGTGTATACAAACTGAAAGGATCAGAGGAGAGAAATGTGTGTTTGAAGCTATGAAGAAAAGGAGTGATATTTATAGGGAGTGAGAGATCTAATGCTCATCAAGTGGATGGATGTCTTCACAATGTGATTTTTCTTGGTTACATTGTATCGATAATAACAATTTGTCATTTCATAGACAGATCAAAAAAACCATGTTTCGATTATTCATGTCCACTTTTAAACATATCCAAACTTAGGATAAAATATGAGATGATAAAGTGCAATAAAACATAACTGAAATATAAAAAGTAGAATTTGAGGAATAAAGTGTAACTAACCCTAAAATTTGAGATTGTGGATAGATTTGGGCATTGGGATTTGGAAGGTTAGTTAGTGTAATGGTGGATAGTAATTGCAAAAGCTTTTAATATTGGTAGAAAGATATTAAATGTGGGGGCAGAGTATTGGGCCTAATGGTACTTTTACAATCCATGTGCTAAAGGAAACATGAGTGTGATTGATGAGCCCATCAACATGTGGAATCACATGTTTGTTATGTATGACCCTTACTCTTATCAGACAAATGTAAATGGTTCTTTTCTTGCATCAACCAAATCATCATAAATAAAATCCCTCAATTTAAATAGTAATAATTTAAAAGATCAAATGATTATTTCAAATAAGACATAAAGCAAACATTTGAAACTACAAAATCAAATAATGATCTTGGACTTTGATACCATATATCACAAACTTTAAAATAATGTCACTTCCAAATGTAAGCGGAAATTTCAATCTCTAGTCGCTAACGTGGAGTATTTTATCCTACATATTTCGAACTGCGATAGGATGAAGACACATTTTCTGGCTCCACGTCAACAATTGGAGCTTAAGGTATATGTATCAAATTGACATGATTTTAAAGTTGATAAATTGTGACTTTAATTTCTAAAGTTTGTATTTTAAAATAAAGATGGGCCTAAAATTGATGTTTATTTTGAGCTTGGAGAGAGTAGTGCCTCTCTTCATCAATCCTCAGCCATGTTGTGGGGGTCCATAAATGTTCTGTTTTCTGTTTGGATAGGTAAGGCTAAAAGTTTGTGCTACTATTCTTCATCACTCAATATTTCCATACATGTAGTATTTAATAAATTCTTCATATAAAGTTGCCCCACTACATTTCAAAAATACATATTGCAACTCTGTGCTAAGTTGTTATTGAGCAAATGCTCTCAAAATGTCTAGACATGGCAAATTTCGAGTAACGAATCCCTAACCGAACTTTGTTTTCAAATTAGTTCAAACGATTTGTATGTGAATTAGACATACGTTCAAATGATTAGGATTTGTTTGATATCGTAAAAGGTATCAAATTAAAAGTTTATACGACAAAATGCAACATCTTAAAATTTATTTAAAAATAATGTAAAATCAGATATAGGTGAAATGGAAAAACAATGTAATATTTCATTTGTTATGTGAAAAAAAATTATGTTGGTCATAACAATTTTCTTCGGTTGTACCATTTCTGCAACGCTGTTTAAGAAGTCTACCATCAATTCACCATCACTACTTATCATATTTGCTTTTCTATTTTTTATTTCCGTAACATTTTTATATAAATGTACACTAGTGGAAATTTATTTTAATTGATGATTTTAATACAATATTCAAAATAAAATTAAATACTTATTATACAATAATACTCTTCATAAATATATCTATAGATATATACTTTAATTAGTAAATTACTTGCATGTTTTTTGCTGTTATTTAATTAATATTTGTCCTGAAAAACTAAATGTTTAAATAACATATTGTAAAAATATCAAAATTTTATAAATGAAACACTAATAGGCATCAAGATATAATTGTCACACTATAAACAACACAAAAATTACAACATATACTAATAATGCTTCATAAATGAATTTTTTAATCCTTTATATTTTCATAATTGCGTGCATGAAACTAATTTTGAGATAAGAACCGAGTCCTCTATGTTGCTACCATGCAAATTGTTTTTTTCTTAATATAAATTTCGTCCATGATTGCCCTAAGAATGCTCATAAAACTTTCTAGGTGGGGCCCACATGTCTTTTTTAGTGAGCAAGAGGGAGTGCAAGGGAGAAAATAAATATTTACATTATCCACCTTCCAATTTTAATTATCACAAAATTTGTATCTTTTTATAATGAAATACAAGTATTATAATATAAACATATTTGAACCTTGAGATGAAAAAAATAGAAATGCTCTAATTCCCATGACATCATTCAATTGGGGCTAACATCTCTCATCCCTTTGAGCCACACAACCATAATTTTCCTCTCCACACTTAATTTTTTGCAATCACTTTATATGTAAATATTATTCTATCAGACTATGTTACTTTGACAAGTAAGGATATCTAATTATCTAAGTCAATGAGATAACTTCATATGATAATATATAAATTGTTATCTTTTTCTCATGCTTACTTTCACATATAATATTTGGATAAATATATTAATTATTCTTATCCATCGTTTACTATATAATATATGAAGGTTAGAATAATCGTGATATTACTTAAATGTCCATTTTGATATTAAAAATGTGAGTGTTTAATATTTATTAGAGATAAAATGTAATTTAATATTGTTATCCCAAGTATTTGGTAAACTATCATATGGGAAGGGTGTGGATAGTTATCTAATGTATTACCCGAATTTTCGCGTTTTATCTTGTTTGGGAGGTTAACCCAATAATTTATTACCATCAAAGTAAACTCTGGATAAAGGTAGATAAAATATCACTATTTTAGGTTATCCCTCAAAGTAAACACAACCTCATTGGAAAATATTGACTGAAGTGGACACATTATCAATTGCAGAACTAAAATTGATAATAGAAAAATAATATGAATAAAATCCAACCACACAATAACACAACTAATAAATGACCAAAAATGAGAAACCTCACAAAGTCCTCAACTAGATTCAAAAACGGTAAGGAATTTCATGAACGGAACCCACTTCTCAAAACAAAGATATATTAATTATTTATGGTAATGATCCATATGATAAAATATAAACTTTTTTCAATATTTACTTTAACATATAATATTTAATTAAAAATATTAGTTATCTTTATCTACCGTCTACTATTCAGATTTAATTAAATACTATTTCACTATTCGAATTAAAAATTGTTGCAACAACCAAATTTTAGAAAGGAAATTATGGGTGTGCGAGTGGAAGGAACGAGAGATGTTAATCCTACAATTGAATGATGTCACGGGAATTAGGGCATTTCTACTTCTTTTTTCATGTGAATCAAATCTATAATATAATTTGAAGGATTAGATTTTGGCCATTTAAAAAATATTCTCAATAATTTATATGGTATACATATGAATTACTATGCAACGTCATTGGATCCAATTTCACGGGCTTTCAAAATCCCAAATCAATCCAACTTATTGCTGTGATGTTGGGCCAGGCCTGCAAGCCCATCAATTTGTTTTTATTGAAAATTAAGGTTTTTTGGCCTTTTAATTTTGTTCTATTCGATATCTAATCATTTGTCTTTCCTCTTTTGACTTTTTATATTTTTGTTTAAATAATGTCATTTTTATTTATTTAACATTCTATAGCAGATTATTTTGTTAATTTAGTTACATATGTAATGTTAACACCAAAAAATATGTATATTTGAGAGAACATAATATATATATATATATATATATAATTTGGAGAACACAAAATATTAATTTTTTTATATTATTCGTTTCTTGACATGGTAAAAAATATATAATTTGTGAAAAAAATATTGCTAGTTGTTTAACATGGAGTGGTAGTAATGATATGGATGGTTCGGTATGATATTCACATATTGAAAATCTATATCATATATAAAACGTCAGTATGCAAAAAATGCATATACCATTATATTGTATTGAAGTTTTTTTCGATATATTGAAAATATCATTAAATTACAATTAAAAGTATATGTTGAAACTTCAGTATACTTATATGAAAATTACTTACCGAACTTCGGTATACTGGTAGAACATATATATATATATATATATATATATATTTCTAATTTAATAATGTAAAATACATATTTCTCAATCAATGTTAAGTTACCATACTGTTAACCTATCAAATATTTTTGATAGTGTTAGTAATTTTTTTGAAATGGTACAATATTTTAATTTTTCTCCACCTTATTATAGAGCAAAAAGTTTCACTCATGAGGATCAACTCTAGGTGTAAATTCTTCGTTTGTAGAAGAATATTGGGTGTAAAAATTAAATGTTATACATACATCAACTTCTAAAATTATAAGGAGAGCATCCATATTCCATCAAACTCAAACTCCATCCCTTTTATCATCGTAAAAACTAAAAATCCATGTGAGACTATTTTATAAATAGTTTCCATGAGACATATCTCTTTTACCCATTGATTAAGATTATTTTTATAAATTTTTATATGAATTATGAAGTGTTGATTATGAATTGACCTATTTCACGTAAAATGATTTATGAGACGATATCACGTAAAACCCATTCGTACCATACTCTCTGGTGTCAAGATCAACCTTTTATCCGTTTAAATCCACATTGTACTTCCTCAAATAATGAAATACTTAATCTTCTGTTTATGGTCCCACATCCACTCAACATTCTCTCTTAAGTTGTATTAAACATTGCATTTTAAATTGTTGATTCACTTTATAATTTTATTATCATTACAATAATTCATTAAAAAAGACATGAGAATTCTAGGCAAAGCTATTTCTTTTCATAAATGTAAAAACAATACTACATTTTTTACCTAAATTTAAAGATGACGTGTTGGCTCATTATTTATTTATTTGCAATTAAAGAGAAAGATAAGAAAGTAAAAGGCAACAAAAATGAAGTTGCAAATCTATGTAAAAAAGTTGGAATAAAAAAAAAATTAATAATACGAAAAGTGCAGGGGTTTAATGGATCAAATTTCTCACCCACAATGCTACAAGTCCATTTGATGGAGATTTAAATGGTGAATCTGGTCACTATTTTGGCTGCTCTTAAAGTCAAATATTTTATAAAGTCACTATATTAACTCAATTATATTGTAATATTAAAAAATAAATCCTTTTTGTCTCATGTACGTTGCTATATCCACAAAATAAAATAATTAAATTAAAAGAAGAAAAGAAAACAGAACAATTGTTACTTCTTTGTCTGAGCCAAAACAAGAAGTTTCTAATAAGGTTGTGACTATCTGCACCCAAGGACGAAAATATCGGTTTCGGTTCATGTATCGGTACCTTGAATTTACGGAAATATCGGTTTCGGTTATCGGTTTCGGTGGAAATATCGGTAATTTTAAAAAAATCACGGAAATATTGTGAAAAAATTAGAAAAAATATCTGGTAATTTACATAATGTTATAACTAACATTCATACATAAATTGAAGTTAAGATTTCAAATAAAAAATATAATTACAACAAAATGAGAGATAAACTAATATATAAAGTGATAATATGAGAAATTTTGTACAAAATATATTTATGAACTAATAATAGCATGAGCTCCTGTGAGGTTCAAATGAATAAGATGACATGCCATCTTGATTTAAACAATATTGATACCAACTCACCATATTAGATCAATTTTGGGTGTAATCATAAACATGCCATTCATATGCTCCTCTATCTCTATCAATTTTGGGTGTAATCATAAACATGCCATTCAATGATTAAGGTAAAACAATAGTGAAAGAGTAGAAAATGATTGAAAATTGGAATTTTTTTGCTCATTGCCGACACACTGCACCGAAAACGATATTTCACCGAAATATCGGCGATATTTCGGCGATATTTCCGTGAAAACCAACGTTTCATGCCTGTCACTCACTGAAACCGAAATCGAAACCGAAATTCACCGATATTTCGGCGACATTTTGACGAAAAAAAAAACACCCCGTTTTTATATCGGGACTTCATTCTCAGCGATATTTCGGCGAAATATCGCCGAAATATCGCGATTTTTTCATCTATGTCTGCACCCCATCATTTTCTAAACACATCTCATTTAATAAATATACCTCAATTATAATAATTATTGCTTAAAAGTTTCTAATCACACCCCAATATATCCCAATTTTACCCTTTAATAAAAAAAATAAAAAAATATCTGGAACCTTCATCCTTCATCTTCTCTCCCACCCGTCTTTCTTTACTGTTTATATCCCTTCTTCAATCTACATCTCCTTTCCGTCCCTCCTCTATCATCTTCTTGCTTTAACTTCCACAAATCACAATCCACCCCCCCCCCCCCCCAACAAAGTTCAAAAAAACGTCTGTTTATACAAGATCGATCCATCAACAGTTTAGGGAAAAAAGTTTTAAGTTCGATCCTGGTTTGTCGATTTCAATGTCTTGCGTTCGACCACTTATGGTCGAACCCAATCGAAGGACGTTGACAGTCGACTTCGGAGGAAGGTTTTCGGTTAGAAGGTGTTGATTTCGGTGTGGTTCGAACGACCATTAATGGTCGATCATGATTGTGTTCGAAAATCTTATCTCCTCAGATCTCCCTTTTTTCTTTGATTAATTTCATGTGAGTGATAAAGAAGAGAGGGCAGAATTTTGAGGATGCAGTGAGGATTTGGTGCTATACCTGCAATGGAGGTTAGGATTGAAGCTAGTCTTCAATGGAGGTTGGGGATGAAGAAGATGAAGAATGAACATTTTCCAAGAAAAAGAATATCAATAAGGATAAAATGGTCTTTTAATATATATTTAATTTTCAAATAATTTATATGAGGTGTGTTTAGAAATGGCCAAATGGGTGGGTGCATATAGTCCCACCCATATTATTTTTATGCACTGGACAAATAGTTAGAAGTGGGTCAACCAAATCTAGCTTATTTTTTGGAATGAATATTTTCTTAAATTACTAAATTACCCCTGCGAATTTTTAGAATTCAAGGGAGCCTTTGAATCTATGTCACTTATTTTTTGATAGGCTGTATTGAAAATATCAACCTATGAAATGGAAGCCAATTTGCAATGAAGGTAACTGAGTAGGGCTAAATATGTAGATTTGTCTCATTGTTGTGGCAAAATATACTTATTTGTACATTATGAGTTGTTGTAATGCTCTGTTCCAACTTGTTGTATCAGAAGCGATTGTGATTATTATGTTTGAAATCAGTCATCTTTTCATTTAGGGCATGTCCGTGTTGGGTCAATGAATAATCACAAATTGCTCATAATGAGTGGGCAATAGATAACAATCCGAGATTGTTATATATATATATATATAAGATTTTCGACATCTATCTATGAAATTAATTATAATGTCATTGTTTACATTTGGTTTGTTGTCTATCTACTAACTAAGTATAATGTCATTATTGATATAGTAGGTTCGTTGTCCATCTACAAACTAATTATAACGTCACTTGTAGACTAGTTATAACGTCGTCGTTGATATATTTGGCTAGTTATCTATCCACAGACTAATTATAACGTGTACATGGACATATTTGGTTCGTCATCTATCTAAAAACTAATTATACACCGTCATTGTTATATTCGGTTCGTTATATATCTACAAATTAATTATTACATCATTATTGACATAGTTGATTCTTTCAGATATGGATGATCGACAAAAGACAATTTATGGATAAGATATCAGGTAAAAACAACCCAAATTTAACGGAACATTGTAGTTTGACTTTAAATTAAAAAATAGTTTCAAACTATTCTTAATGACTTTTGTCGCTCTATCTAACCGTAACCGTTTTCAACAATAAGAATATTAGATGAAAACTAAAAACAACCAAAATTTAACAGGATACTACGGTTTGACTTTAAATTTGAGAAAATTCCAAATTATTTTCAATGACTTTTGTCGTTCTCATTTGACCAAAACGGTCATGCAACAATAGGAATGTTCGAAGAAAAGAATGAAGATCCCAAGGCAATGCAAACTATGCTTTTAAAGAAAAACCAAACAAATAGTTCAGAAACACCATTGTCTTTCTGTTTTGGCCATGAAATGTAATTCACCAATATCATACAAGATGGGAATGGATTGTACCTTGTTCATGTATGAGTTGTACCTAATGAAAGAGAAGAAAGACATTAGAATAGGGAGGAAACACGTTCTTCTCATACCTTTGTCAGAATCCAACCAATGGGGAGATGGGTGTACCTTGGGCCTCGAGAGTTGTACTTTGTGAAATTTGAAATCAACCCTGTCACGTAAAAAGCGCAGCTTCCTTCACATTTGTGTGTACTGTGCATCATTTGTTGTCCCCACTCTCTCACACCATCAGCACACCGAACTTTTTTTTTCCAATTTTAGAGAGAGAAACAAAAACCCCCAACCATGTTCCTCTCTCTCTGCTCAATAGGGCTTTTTGCGGATCAATTCAACTGAGGTTTTTGGCTCTGCTTTTTCATTTCTTTTTTTCTCAATTCGACTTCGATTCTCGATCTCTGTCACAATTCTTTATGAAATTGGGGAATGGAGTATGTGGGCAGAAGAGTGAAGAAGAATTTCCAAGGGCACGGGGCATTCTTCGGTTTCGTCAAAGCATACGAACCGGCAACTGGGTTTTTCAAGATCGTCTATGACGACGGAGATTCCGAGGAATTGGAGCTGGCGGAAGTTTCTTCGCTCTTGGTGCCCACCGAGCCTCCACCTCCGCTGCCGTCGGAATCCTCTGCTGGGAAACCGGAGGCAAGTGCGACGAAGCGACGGCGCATTGTTAGTACAGGTATAGATGATACTAGTAATTTTTGTGACAAATTGGTAGATAGAGATGGGGACTCTGTGGAAATTGACTTGAATTTGAATGACAAACTAGATTTGAATGATGATGCATCTAACTGTTTGCATGATGATGATCATGGGGGTAATGTGGTCGGTGGTGGGGCAAAGCTCCATGCTTTGGATTTGAATGAGGGGGTGAGTTTAGAATTGGATGAGGGGTTACGCTTAGATAGAGAAAACATAGAAGGTCAGGGAGCAAAAAAGGAAATGATTGATTTGAATTTGGATGTGAATGGGGATTTTGGGGATATGAATGATGAGAGAGAAGGGCGATCCTTTGACTTAAATTTACAATTAGAAGAGGATGAGGTTAAGATTTTGGAAGATTGTGAGGGGCAATTAAGAGCAAACGAAACAATTTGTGCTGGAGGACAGATGCTGGTGAAAGAAGAATTGGTGGAGGATAATAGGATGGAAAACCTAGTAAATGCTGATGAAGATAAGGTGGATCTTGAAGTAAACAAAGAGAAGGAAGAAGACAGCCAATTGAAGAATTGCGTCACCGTTTTTGATAATGAAAATGTGGCTCCAGTAATTGCACAACGGAAGAGAAGAGGTCGAAAGAGAAAGAACATGTTGAATAACATTACAGAACTGGACACATCAGAGGCACCAACAGAGAATTTTGAAACTGTGAATATGGACATAGAGTTGGAAGGAAGAGACGGAACCCCATCAAAAAAATGCAGTGATTCAGTTGATCGTGATAATGGAAATTGTGAAATTGTATCTACAGGGAGGAGAGGTAGAAAGCGAAGAGAGTCATCAGATAATGGTATTACGTTGACTTCTCCAGAGACAGGATTGAGAAGGAGCAGTCGCAGAGCGAAAAGAGCTACCATTTCTGGTGAAGAGCAAGTATCTAATGCAGCAGGGCTGGAGGGCATTAATTATCAGTTGTCTTCTCCAGCAATTAGCATTGTGTCCGATGAAAAGATTCCAGCATTTAACATTCTGTCTTCTCAAGGAAAATCTGCCGATGATGTTACTCTTCCACCAAAGGTGGAGTTGCCGCCGTCTTCTTGCGATACAGACTTCAATGGAGTTTCGTTGTTTGATTTTCTTTCTGTTTATACGTTTTTGAGGTCATTTAGTACTCTGTTGTTCTTAAGCCCCTTTGATCTGGATGATTTTGTGGCTTCTGTTAAATCTAATGATTCTACATTATTGTTCGACTCTGCTCATGTTTCCCTGTTAAGAACATTACGGAAGCATTTGGAGTCTCTCTCAAATGAAGGATCTATCTCTGCATCTGATTGTCTGAGGTTTTTCATTCACTCTTTCTAAGTATCTTACACTTGTTTTGTTTTCCTGAAAACAGAGTCTTATATTTTTGAATTCCACTTCATGGTACTTATAATTCCCATTTTGATTTTTTGATGTAGGTCACTTAATTGGGATTATCTTGACTTGATTACATGGCCAATGTTTGTGGTTGAGTATCTTTTATTGCATAGTCCTGGTTATATTCCTGGTATAGAACTTTCTCAATTGAAGCTTTATCAGAATGACTACTACAAACTGCCAATTTCTGCGAAGGTTGAGATCCTTCAGCATCTTTGTGATGATGTAATTGAAATGGAAGCCTTCAAGTCGGAGCTAAACCGAAGGATCCTTGCATCAGATCGACAAACAGAGTTGGAACGTAGTACTAAATTTGACAGCACCAGAAAAAGAAAGAGTGCAATGGATGCTGCTAACACTTCTTGCATTACAGAAGAGGATGCTGAGGAAACTGCTGACTGGAATAGCGATGAATGCCATCTTTGTAAGATGGATGGGAACTTGATATGCTGTGACGGTTGCCCTGCAGCATTCCATTCCAGGTGTGTTGGGGTTGTCAGCAGCCTGTTGCCTGAGGGTGATTGGTATTGCCCTGAATGTGTGATTGAAAAAGATAAGTGTTGGATGAAAGTAGGTAAGGCAATTCGAGGAGCAGAACTGTTGGACATTGATCCTTATGGACGACTTTACTATAGCTGCTATGGTTACCTATTAGTGTAAGTTCTGTTCTATACAGTTAGCTAATAGAAATTACATGAATTATTTTCTGCATACGTCACGTGAATTCTGAATACTACACCCAAGCAACTCTTAAGCACTACTTTTCTTTTCCTATCACAATTTACTTTTCACTGCAGTAACTGTGTGTTTAATGGGGAAAAACTCAATTATAGGTGCCTTTTCCAATCTTTTTCTTTAATCAGCCTGTGATATTAATAGCAGTAATGCGTACCTTTGAATAATTTTTCTAATGGCTCTTTTCCGATTAATAGCTAACTAGTTATTGGGTTCAGAGAGAAGCTATGTTTAGGTGTAATTTGAAGATTACTCTATTATTTTTATTATACTTGCACATTAATTTTATAATTGTTCTTGATTAAAAAAGTAATTGCTTACTCCATCAATTGAAATATATCGTTTCATAATTCCAATAGTAAGCTTCTTATCTATATATTTATTTTATTCCACCTTTTGCCTTTTTTGGACTCAGCTTTCTTGGTGAACTTCATGCATAAAATGTTCCTTTTCTGCAACATCATATGAACCCTCATTAAGTCTAGGTTTTACTTGTTTTGTGATGTCAACTACCTTGGATAAGCAAGTTTGTTCTGAAAGGAGTGTTCCCGTTATAATTGATTACTGTGAGTATTTAGATACTTAAAAGGTTGCCTGCATGCAATTTTAGTGGACCCTTCCTCACCATTAAGTCTAGATAAATTGGGAAAGTACGACTCTCAAGGGTCATCACCAAAAAAAAAAAAAAAAAAAAGGTCATGAATGTTTCAACGAAAGAATTGGATTTAATAGGTATTCCATCATTTGTTTGCTGGGTGTGGGTGGGGGTTGTTGGGCATTTGCTGACTAGCCTCATTTACACATTAAAGATTTCAAGGAACTCCTCTGTCGATATAATTATTATGCTATTTAAAAAGAATTCTAACGTGTCAGACTCTCAAATGATTATTTGCTGCAATTTTGATGTGGCCTTCTTTACTTCCTTTGTTTCATGTATGTTTTGATCATCATTTATTCTTTTCAGTTATTTAATTATGGCGGCATATGGTCCAGTAGCAGCACTTCTGCCTATTGGCTCTTTCTTATTCGAGTTTGTGATCTGAAAATTTAGAAATAATCCCCATATGAAACTTATTGCATCAGTCTTAAACAACAATTACCATAATGTATCAGATGAATTTATTTTATTAATGATTAAATCTTGATTGGAATCTTCAAATTGGTTGTTATTGTTGTTTTTCGTATATAGTTATATGTCATAAACAGGTAAGTATAGAAATCTTTGTCCCACTTCCTTAATGATATTTTCATAATGTCCTCACGACTAATTTTGGTTATTTCATAGGCCAAAAGTCTTCTGCGCTCCATCTGATTTTATTATGTTTTTACTTCTGTCATTCCAGCTAAATCATTTTACTGTAACTTTAATTTTGCTTGGCTAAAGCTTAACCATAAAGCATAGTATGTTTTCTTGTACTTCTTTCTTGGTGCTATGACTACCTTTGAAAAAACAATTTATCTTTTTTTATTTTTTAAGATTTTATGATTCATGTTGTTTCATCGTATTACGTGTTTGAATATATATTGACCATGCACTGCTTATTTGCAGGTTAGAGTCATGTAAGGAAAACTATTCATGTTGTGCCTATAGTAGAAATGACTTGTCAACCGTTATTGAAGCTCTGGAGTCATCGCCATTTATCTATGATACATTATTAAATGTTATCTGTAAGCATTTTAATGTAGTTCGTGGAGTTGGTGGGACCAAAATTGATTTGGACAGTCGTTCCTGTTCTATACAGTCAGCTTTTCCTGAAAAAAAGCTACTTCCAGGTGTGCATTTAACACCATTAGAAACTCTTAACAAGAATGATGCTTCTTTTGAAAAAAGGTCTGATGGAAAGTACATGGTGACTACTTACTTTTGTAACACTGAACATTTAATTGCAGAGCACGCTACAACAATGCTGGAGACTGGCAACCATGGATCAAAGATGGAAAATCAGTTGGCAAGTTCTGAAGGATCAACTGAAGTCTCTCAGACTTTCACAAAGATAGATAACACAAAAGAAATTGTGCCGGATTGTACAAAAGGATGCCCTGAGATTTCAGATTATTCTCACATTCCAGAAAAGCTGGTGAATTCTGGAGATTGTTATATGAAACCAACTCGAGTAAATGCTGATAAAGGGAAGAATTTTAGTCCCAAAAATCATCAACCATACACTATAAACTCCTATGTTGAAGTGCATTTTGGGATGAATTATACCAACTGCTATGAATTTGCTCGAATAGCATCATCATTTTTTGAAGACTTTACATCTAAATCATTAGGTAAGACCCCTGAAGATGCCCCAAGATCTGTTGAGGAAATCATTGCAGCACAGCTGAAGGTTGTATCAAATAGATTTGCTGAATTTTCTTGGTCAAATATTCAGAATGCAAATATGAACATTAGGAAAGAGAAATGTGGGTGGTGTTTCTATTGCAGAGTTCCTGAAGATGAAAGGGACTGCTTATTTTTAATGAATGATAGAATTCCAGCTCGAGAAAATTTTACATGCGATGCTTTAGGAATTCAGTCAAGAAAAACTGTGAAGAACCATCTTATTGATATCATGTGCCATATCATATGTATCGAAGACCATCTGCAGGGTCTTCTGTTGGGCCCATGGTTAAATCCAGCCTATTCCTTGCTTTGGCGTAAAAGTGTTCTTGGAGCGCCTGACATTGCTTCAGTGAAAAACTTGCTGCTCACGGTACATATATGACCCCTTAATCCTTATTTTCTAATTGTGTGTTTATGCTATGCTTTTTGTTGCTTACTTGTATCTCTTAAGATTTCTTGTTTTAGGTAAAGGCCCTTCCAAAAATATTATCTCTGAAATTTTTAATAATGCAATAAACTTATGGTAAGAGGGAAAAATCTGATCAAAAGACCTACTTTGATCAGCAAACCTTGAGGGTATGTTTGGGAGAGGTTTTAGTGGGTTAATTGTTTAAGTTTTAAAAGACTTTATTTTCTTTCTTTCTTTTCTTCTTCTTCTTTTTTTTTTGGTAGGAGTGCCATGAAACATTGCTATTTGAGAAGATGAAATACATATACCCTTAACAAACTCTGATGAGGCTTATATAATACTCAAATTAAACCTGTAGCTTATAATTGGAAACAAATCCTTGAAACCAACTTAAATAGAATAATTTGGTAAAATATGTGCGCGAGAACCTTCTTTCGTTTAATACCTTTTGTTTGCACTCTTAATAATATCCTGTTGATCTGGCATATACTCCATTAACCATGTCTGTAATATCACATGAAAGCACAACTTTTTTTATATACCTGTTCCACTTTAACTCACTTTTAGGATATGAAAAAATTATTCCATCGAGAGTGGGGTATTGTCATGGACCCTAAAGCTCTCTGACCTGCGAGCATTTTTTAGTTATCTTGTCAAAGGAAAGTAGTTGGTTGTATTAATTGATGTTTCTGATTGGGAATTACTTGATGAAAAATCTGAAGCCAGTTGCATGATTGATCTGTTGATTTGCTGGCATAGCTTAAGAGAAAGTTGTTGATTTTATCTTCATATCTGCAGTGTAAAATGATATGAAAAGATCAATTGTCATAACCGTATGATCTAGATTTATTATTCCTTTTTTATTAAATAGTTGCTCAATATTTACAATTTTTGGCCAAGTATTGTCAAAATGATGTAAGTGATACATGTTTGTTGAAATAAATGATCTAAGTTCATATGCATCATAAATTGATTTTGACACTGTAATTGAGAATGCTCTCCTCTAAATTTGAGCAGTTTCTTCCTAACACACTTTGATTTCATATGATATAAAATGTTTTAAAAAATTACACAAAGTGGAAAAGGTTTGCTTCTCGTAAACATATGTTCATAAGATAAGCCATACTCGTTAAACCTTTTTATCTATCAGTCTGAATCAGCTTATGATATATATAAGATAAACATGATAAGAATGTTCAATTGGAAAGGATCATAGATGAATTGATTGATGGTTCATGTAACTTGACATTGAATAATCATTCTACACATTTCTTATGTCAGTGGATTGCGATCCTTTGAAGAATAAAAGGGTTTGAATGATAACCGAAACTCAGAAAGTTGGAATAGTTGGAAAGATGAGCATAACAGTATAATATTTGAAACTCTCTTTTTTTATTATACTTTTTCTCTACTTTGGGTAATATCTGAGGGCTAATATGTGAACATGAACTTAGTTGTTAAAGTGTTTAGTCATTGTATTTTTGCTTGCACAAGCATTCCATTAACTTCTGCCATGCCATTGTCAGTGAATATAAATGGATACTTGGCGTCATCCTATTTTCCATTTATCCTTTCCTTTCTTTTATCCTCTCCCCCCCCCCCCCCCCTCGTGTGTGTGTGTAAAAACTACTTCTCAAACCGCAATTAATTTTGCATACTCCAAAAATATAGGCTTAGAAATAGAATTCAATGGCAATTATGATGCTTACATTGGTGATATTCCACACGATGAAGCTCAAGGCACAGCCTTCTAGGCACATTTAGTCCTTCCATATCTCATACTTTCATAATGTAGCCTTTTGAGGACAAAGATTCTTCATTTCTTGAAATTGGAATTCTGAATTTGAAAATGTCTTTCATTTTCGACCCATGTGTATGTATGTTGAAGAGATGGTGGAAAGTATCAATTTAAAATGTTACTTATGTGTGGTATGAATTTACCTTATTAATTATCATGTACTTGAAGGTCTTTCTCCTTTTTGTTCACATTGTCTCTGAAAGACATTTTTTCTTTTAACTTTTTGCACCAGCTAGAGTCAAATTTACATCATCTAGCACTTTCTGCTGACTGGAGAAAGCATGTTGATTCTGTTGCTACAATGGGCTCTGCATCTCATATTGTTAGCAATTCCGCACGAGCTTCTTCAAAACATGGAATTAACAGGAAAAGAGCCAAGTCTTCTGAGGTGAATGGACCATCTTCAAATGCTGCGACTGGGTTAAGTTTGTTCTGGTGGAGGGGTGGGAAGGTTTCACGTGCACTCTTCAATTGGAAAGTTTTGCCTCACTCTTTGGCTTCTAAAGCTGCACGACAAGGTTCAAAGTTTCTGCTATTCCTCCTCTTCTTAAACTCATATCATTGTGGAGACAGTTAACTGAACGTGTTTCAATGAACGATTGCAGGTGGACGTAAGAAGATACCAGACATACTGTATCCTGATAGTGGAGAGTATGCTAAGCGAACTAAATATGCTTCATGGAGAGCTGCAGTTGAGACATCAAGAAGCGTGGAGCAGCTTGCTCTGCAGGCATGTTTATCCTATATATTTTCTTACTGTTGTCACTTTATCTAGCCTAATAGACAAGTGATATGGAATGCTAGAACAAGACTTTCCATTGAACCATTGAATGAATTTAGTTGATATTTATTTTTAGCCTGCTAAGTTTCTTATGGGGTTTGGCCTAGTTGTGTTCACTATACCTGTGCCAGATCTATTATTTTTGTGTATAGTCTTCATATGGAAACAATACCATCTCCCTATCTGCTAATGCCCGAGTTAACCCTGTCAGTGAGGAAGAGATTGTATATTTGAAACTATTACAATATTTAAAATTACAAAATGAGAGGTCATGGGTAAATTTATATTTGCAGGTTAGGGAGCTTGATGGTAACATTAAATGGGATGATATTGGGAATAGTAACCTTCTCCCAAAGATGGACAAGGACTCCAAGAAACCTGTCAGGTCATTTAAGAAGGTTATAATCCGTAGGAAGTGCTCTGAGGGAGCAGCAGTCAAGTATCTTCTGGATTTTGGCAAAAGAAGGTTTATCCCTGATATTGTCATCAAACATGGTTCCAGGCTTGAAGACTCCTCAAGCGAAAAAAAGAAATATTGGCTTGAAGAGTCTCATGTTCCATTGCACCTCTTGAAAGCTTTTGAAGAGAAAAGAATTGCTCGTAAATCCAGTGCTACAAAGTTTGGAGAACTCTGTGAGAGCAGTAGAGCACTGAGGAAGCCTATCAAGGAAAAAGGATTTTCATATCTCTTTGCAAGAGCAGAAAAATTGGAGAATTCTCAGTGTGGCCATTGTAAAAAAGCTGTTCTAATCAGGTACTGCATAGATGTAGTTAAATATTTTATATTTATTTTGAAGAAGGAGAGTCTTATTCCCATGGAAATGATATCCCAGAGCATGAAAAGACAAACTTCTTTCCAAACTTATTACTAAAGCACTGAATATTATTTTCTTGTTTCAATGAAAATGATTTCTAGTATCTTTAGAGATGAAAAACAAATATTTTACTGTATATTTTGCAATTGTCTGTGCGCATCTGAGTTATCACTCGTTGGTCAAATGATTAGTGTTTCCTCTGAACACAAGAATATGTGTGATTAATTTCCATTTTCCATTGAGTGTTATTAGAATATGTTCTTTCTTGAAATGTTTTTTCTCATTTTGCATGTAATCTTCATTTCCCCACGGAATTTACTCTGTTAGTGACTAAGTTACTTCCAATGATATACAGGGAAGCAGTGAAGTGCCAGCATTGCAAAGGTAAGACCCTCAATTTGCTAAGGATTTTTACCACTAATTTATTTATCCTAAAAAATGATTTTTACATCTGCCTGTTTTGGTCTATCTTTGCCTTTATCATTTGATGGACAAGAAAGTTAATTGGCATGTTTTTGGTTGTTTGGTAAAGTCAAAAGTTTTCTTATAGATCTATCTTAGATCCTGTTTGTGGGCGCTCTGAAGAAAGCTGATAGTGTCTCGCATACTCTTACTGCCTTCTTCTGTAACATATTGAGCACATTTTCCCCCTATTTAAAACTTGACCTAAGATGGAAGTTTTTTTAAAATTTGAAAAAACAAGCCCATCACATTTTTTGCCCCTCTCTGATTTGATATCATTTGTTTTTAATTTTTTAAAATATTCTAATAAGAATTTTGTGTTTCTCTTGATCTTGTACATTCCCCTTGCTGTCAGATTTGAAACTTAATACCTGAGAATTTTAATTACTTAGAAATGAAATAGTTGCCTTGTTGTGGACATTGGACAATGAGTAATGCTTTAGTCCATACCACTGAGAGTCACAAGAACTCGTGGTGTTGCTTTATATGATGTTGACTTCTACTGTTTGCTATCTGTGGGCATGAAAGATTGCAGATTGATGCTATTGGAGTTAGTTTGCTCTTTCTAATTTCTGGCTATGTTAGAATCTCTGAATGCAAAGCTTAGTTGTCTTTAGATAGAATGGGCTTTGGGTGACAACATACATTCACTAATTAATTTTCACCAGGAACCATTCTTAAGTTAATCATTTTCTTCCAGATAACCTAGAAGATAGAATGCTAGTGTACTTATCATCTTGAATGGCTTCCTGTAGCTGTTGTTGGATCATATGGTGTCCTAGGTGTTTGATATTCATTTTCCCATTCATTGCCAAAGAACTGTGAAATGTAAAACTTCCTTGGGATTCTACCAGCTCTGGGGTGGTTGGGTTCATATTTGAAAGTCAAATGTCTTATTCATATAGATTTGGTCGTATACCAAAATTCCTGTCAATTATGAATCTTATCCTTTCTATTTAGTGCTTGTGCAGATGTAATATGTACTTAAAAATCTTTCTTTACGTTGTCTATATATTAGTACTCCCTCCGTCCCGGCTAACTTTGCCTAGGTTTGACCGGCACGGAGCCTAAGAAAAAACTGTTGACTTTGATTTGATGTGTTATTTTAATGTTTTTGAGTGGCAATTTTGTAATTAATGTGTGTTTTTTGAGTGCAAAAGTTGTAAAATGAAAGAAATTGAGGGGTAAGGGAGTAAATTTTTCTTTGTCATTTTTGGGCTGGCAAAGTTAGTTGGGACAAACAAAAAAGGAAAGTAGGGAAAGTTAGCAGGGACGGAGGTAGTATAATTTTGTAGCATCTGAGCTCTTAATCTCCCAAAGTTCCTTTTACTTGTCTCTGCTCCTATGTGTGACCATGTCACCATTTGTTCTATATCCAATCACATTTGACACACATCCTCTATTTAGTCCCATTTATGTGCCTTTTCTTAACATACAACTAATAGGTGATGCTATCCCTGTTACACCCTTCAAAAAAATCTTGGTGAAACCTGAGTATAACATTCTTGAATATGGATATAGGTGTAAATACCTGCACCTCTAATATAAAGTAAGATAAAGGATGTGATCCAGTACCCATTAATCATTATAATCATAACCCATAAGCCTTAATTATTCAGCCATGCTCTGGAGCATGGTTTGCTAGAATCTTCGACATTTAATGGTCTTAATGGAATTTGAAATATAGTCTGGTGAGAAGAAGTGCATTATGGAGGTTTTCTAGTTGGATTAAACTTTATTAATATCAAGGGAAACCTCACTAAATATTGCTTGTTGAATCTGAGGTGGATTTATTATCAAATAATCTAGTTCTAGCTTGCTGACTGATTATTTGTTACCCAATGGTTGAAATAGAGGCTTGTTGCCACAGTTCTTGTGGGTAGAATGGTATGATTGGTCGCTATAGGATCCATGATGGTGCTTGGCTATGGTCAAATCTTGTTCGTTTATATTACTGGAGGCTTAGAAATGGCAATAATTGATGCATGTAGCTGAGGAAGGTGTGACTAATTGTTCATTGTTAGAGGGGGCCATGGTGGGATGAGAAATCTGTAGTTATATGATATCTGTATATTTCTTATGAATTAATGAACTCTTTTCTATTTGAGCCAGTTGATAATATTTACACGTTTAAACCTGTCTGCTTTTCTTTTAATATAGATTACTCATTCATTGCAGTAATTTTATTGTTGATCTAAATTTCAGGCTTCTTCCATAAAAGACATGTCCGGAGAGCCGTTGGATCCATCTCTACTGAGTGTGCATATACTTGCCATAAATGCCAGGATACGAAGTTTGTGGAAATTGATTTAAGGAAGGGGAAACTGAAGTCCCCTAATCTTAAGAATGCATCGAAAGGAATGATGCTGTTGAAACCAGGAAAAGGGAAAAAAAGGGGGAGAAAGAAGGGTTCTGTGAATTCTAAAAACACAAAAAGAGTTCCCTTCGTAGTACCCTTAAGACGTTCTGCTAGGAATGCTGAACGCGTTGCAAAGCTTTCCTTGCAGACTACAAAGTCAAAAAAACGCAAGAAGGGAAAACGAGCTAATAAATCAGAAAAGGGCAAGGTTAAGAAGCAGAAGACTACTAGTTGCAAGAAGAATAGAACGCCTGCTCTTAGCAGCTACTGGTTGAACGGCCTACATCTTTCAAGAAAGCCGAATGATGAAAGGTTGATGCTTTTTAGGAGTAGAATGCTTCTTGTGCTTCCAGGGCAGGGGACTTCCATATCTGAAAAGCCAAAATGCAGCCTCTGCAGCGAACTGGAGCATAAATCTGAGCTGAATTATGTGGGATGTGAAATTTGTGGAGGTAATAGCCTATTCATGCACTTTTCATAACACCTGCACACTTGTTGTAATATTGTAAAAAATGGTACTACCGTCACGAAGTTACTGTTGGCTGAACCAAGCTCTTCCATTAAAAAAAAGTACTAACCTGCTTATGACTGAGTTCTCTATGTGACTCTTGTTTGTGTGTGAAGTCCTGTGAAAATGTATAAGTAACATCTGATTGTATAATTGTATTTGGAAAAGCAGTGCAAGGGTAATTTATCAATTGATGTATTACGATTCTGTGTCAGTAAAACTCTTAGGGGGTGCTTGTCTTTATTAATAAGGGGAATGGGTTTATAGTAGTGGGCAACGAGAATTGATTTCTTTTCATTCCCCACAAATATAGTGGAATGTGGCATTCCTCCAAAGTGGGATATGAAATCTCTATTAAAGGAATGGTTACACAATGTCAAGCGTGCATCCATCATTCATTCCCATACCTTCATTCTAAACCTACTTACCAAGCACCTCCTTTGTTTTCTTTCAAGCTACTCCTTACTCTTTGTTCCATTACATTCAGATTGGTTTCATGGAGATGCTTTGGCTCTTGAGGCTGATAAAATTGAAAACCTTATCGGCTTTAAATGCTACATGTGTCTCAAAAGGAGGCCTCCTGTCTGCCCTCATCATTGTTCAGCTGGAAGTGACAAGCTTGAACCTGTTACAGAAGATTCTGTCTGTTTGGCCCAACCCAAGGAAGGATCAGCATATCAGACATCTCATCTAAATGGTAAATCCAAGGATACAAATATCATCTCTAAGAAGCAGTTGCCAGAATCTGTGCCAGAGACAGACCCGAAAGATAATGACTTGGCATCGCTTGATAAAATTTCCCTGGGGAATGAGTCTATTGAAGTTGAAGGAAAGAAAGCAGAGGTATTGAATGCTGTTGAAATGAACATAGCCGAGGAACATTCACCCTCAACGCAAAAACCTTGTGGAGAAGGGTTCGACTGACCCGGAGCATTCTGTAATCTGCAGCAGATAGAGCTTTTTCTGACTCAATTCAAGCTGTCCTCATAAACAATTTTTGGTGTCAGGTGAACACTATGCTGGGAGGGGAAAACATAGATTAGATGTGTTCATAATTTACAAATTATAATGCATTGTGCTAGTACTACAGACTTTAATTTTTTTATGAAACTTGAAATATTAGCTGAAATTAAAAAATTCATTTCAATGATATGCTTGAAATTTGAGTAAATGGAAAATGATTTATGGCTTATTTATGTCTTCATTATTGATATATCCTCCATTTCTTTTAATTTTCCGTTACATCTGGCTTTTATTAATATCAGTGCTCTATATATACATATATGTTTACATACGCTGGCGCACACATACAATACATTGGTTTATCTTTCTGGCAAACATTCAGAAACGTTAATGCTAGCTTGACTGTTTCATCCACCTTTTCATGTCAAACTGTTTTGAGGTCGAATAGCAAATTTATTAGTTAATTCAATTAAATCTAACTAGATAGCTCTATTCACTCGCTGTCTACATTACTGATTCTTAATGGTTGTATTATCAGACTGCTAGTTGAGATGTGTCTCAAGAGTATTCATTAGTTCTTATATTCAAATCCACGTGCAAATTTCATTTTGAAATATTAATGAGTGAGACCTGTTCTTTTTTTAGGTATCTGGGGTGATTTTAATACTTATCGTTTGTCTTCTTTTTTATGGTGTTACAATACTTTCTTTTTTGCACCAACATTGTCTACATGGTGTTATAATACACTTAAATTGGTGTGTGCAAACTTGTTTGTATAGCACTTTCATTATTATCAATTTTTCTTGATTCTTTACCCATTAGATCTTAAAAGTTTCATGTGAATTGAGTATATTTATAAGGCCATGATGGTTATTTCTATTGAGAATATTTACTCGTTAGTTCTGGTTGATGGTATAGTTTTTCCTTTATTAGATACTGCCAATCTGAGAACTTGTTTTTTATTATTGCGATGCCATTGGCATAATTAGTGGTGTTAGTAATGCAAGCATACATTTGAAGCTCATCTTTCACTTGTTGATCAAGGACATCTTGTTGATCACGAGATTATCCTTTACACAAATAAACCACTGCTTGACTGCGATGTAGTAGATGGAGTTTGTGTGATAGCTAGCGAAACAGATCAATTTTGCTGTTCGACTTCCAATGTGATTTGACATTTAAGCTTTATTTCCTCCTGGGGTTGGTTTTGATGACACTCGAGCAAGTCCATAACATTGCAGTCCTGGTATCTAGTTGATTCAAGTTCAAGATGCTTGTGCAAATTTGAATATACAGATAGAGAAGGGTGCACGACATGCAGTTGCTTAGAGTCAAATTATCATCTGCCTTCACAGAGGTTCGTTTCTATTCTCCATTTTTATCAGATTGTCATTATCTTCTATTATGGGTGTGAATGCTTTGAAATTATTAAGCTTTATGCCAAAAATGCCACCTGTTCAAAATGAAGAAATTGGAACTCTGGCATATTGAGAATGATATATGAAAAGTAGTACTAGCTGAAGATGTTCCAACTTCCAAACAATTTATGAGTTAATGAATTTTAGATGTGTGTGTAACATATATTGTATTAAGTGAATCTGGTTGGAAGAAATTGGTTGGATTTACACCTGTTTTTTCAGTTGATGGAATTTCTTCCTAATGAACTGAAAATGCAGGTAAGGCAGAGAGAAGTAAACTTATGCACTAAAACCATCTTGGAGCTTATGCTGAAGGGTAACCATCGGAGTTGACAGGTACACCTTTTTCTTGGTACTATGAGTGCTAAATATTTTCCTTTACATCTGCAACTTTGGCGAACGATTCTGTTGTTGTGTTTCTTTCTCTATTTCATTTGTTGAGGAACGCTCAATACGGCCCTCAAGCATGAAACAAACAAATTAGAACTCTATGCAATGATAACAAACTGTGTAACCTTTCTGGACATGACATATATCTAAAGGATTACTAGTGGGTAAGACGAATTATAACATCATATATGTCGCTATAGCGAAGTAGCAGTATTCTTAGCCAGAAAAGAAAAGCAGAAGATATGAGTTGTGAGGTATTCTTCCTAGCCTTTTTGATTTTTGCAAAACGTGCTTTTTTAGCAGCGACCATTTCTTTTTTCATTCTAGCTTTTCTCTTCACACTTCCTTCTCCGGGTAGTAGAACAGTGCGCCACATCACATCTACAGCTGTAATTTGTATTTGGTATGGTGATGTTAGTGCCTCCCCAGGGCAATCCTACTCTTGGGATGGATAACGAGGACCGGAGCTGTTAATAAAACAAAACACACTTTAGATATAATGTTTTGCATACATTATAAATATAACGTTCTAAGAACAACATACCTCCATAATTCTAACGTATCTTCATCTATAGACAATGCAGAAATGATGAGAAAAGGCATGGTAGAAGGACAAGAAAGAGGGGATGGAGAAGAATGGAATGCAAATGAAGTGAGAAGAACGTCCATTTCAAAACCCGAAAACCAGTGAGGGAGAGAGAGAGAGAGAGAGAGGGAGAGAGAGAGAGAGAGAGAGCTGGCTTCATTTTTGTTTAAAAAATCATTTTCGAATTTATAATTTTGTTTTTTTTTTGAATTAGCAAATGAAGAATAATTAATTAATCTGAATTATTTCAAAATCCAATACATTTAGACTTAAATATATTTCTGCAAACCAAATGTAATTTCCACATAATATTTATAGATCTCAAATTTTATAAAATTCTAATATGTTATTATTTACTTTAATTCTGATATTCTACAAAAATTCCACATTAATCCAAGTTTTACTTAATTTAATATAATTTTTATATTCCTTCTTTGTAGAATTTAAGAGGTTTATCGTGATTGATTTATATAACTCCGAATTTTATAAAATCGTGTTAGATTGTGAAATATATTGACTTTCATTTATCATGAGCATTTCACTTGATTCGAGTTGTATTTCATTTAAAATTTTATTTTCTATACTTCTTTTAAAGATTAATGATTTACAATGTCGCTGGTCTTCAAATGATTTGATTTCCGTAAATGTTATACATTTGTAAGTCCTTCATATCCTAAAAAAGTTTTTGAATAAAAATATTTATATTTCTTGAGATATTAAATTCATAATTTAATAATTTCATGAGTTCTTATCCACGACTTGCTTAATTTAATTATTACATTTATATAGAAAATAAAGAGAGAAAGACAAACTTTTATCTAAACCCAAAATATTTTAACTCCAAGGAATTTTAATCTAAACCCCGAATAATTTAACTTTAGAATTTACTCCCTCCGTCCCACCTTATTTTGCCTACTTTCCACTTTTGCTTGTCCCAACTTATTTTGCCAACCCAAAAATGGCAAAGAAAAATTTACTTCCTTACCCCTCTATTTCTTTCATTTTACAACTTTTGCACTCAAAAAGCACACATTAATTACAAAATTGCCACTCAAAAATATTAAAATAACACATCATATCAAAGTCAAACAGTTTTTTCTTAGGAACCGTGCCGGTCAAAGTAGGCAAAATAAGAGGGGACGGAGGGAGTAATAATTTTATAACTCTACCAACTAATTTTAGAACTTATTTTGAATTTTAATGAAGCTCAAAACTCATTTAATTCACCTCCAATAGTGTACATAATTTTACTATTAATCTTACATTTTGGAAATGAATGACGAAGATGTAATGATTCAAGACATAATGACTAAAACATATGGTGTATTAATACCACTAGTGTACTATAGAATGACCCCTTACTTTTATTTGGGTGGGTGTTTGATATCACTTTAACGTGATCTCACAGTCACATCAGCTTAAGGACAAAAAAAGATAATGCCGTGAAAGAAAATGTTAATGACATTTGATTGTCAAATCTTAATTTGATAGTTTTCAATTTTTCAAGTCCTGAATATAGTTTTCAATCTTTCAAATACTGGATACATAAAATTTATGTTTCATAACCTGCATTCTTTCAAATACTAGATACATAAAATTTATGTTTCATAACCCGTATTGATAGATAACTTATCTTTCGGGACTTGAATTGATAAAATCTTTATTTCATATGTATGATTCGACTGTGGTTTTATTAATATTCAATTATTAATTTTAGTCTTTTATCATTTTTAATCTTACTATTAAAAAATTCAATCAATTCCTGACGAATGTTAAACACTCACAACCAATTCGAACAATTTCATCCATCTTAGACTGACATGACTGTTTTTATCACATTTGACATTTATTCTTATTTAGTTGTAAAAAAAAAAAAACTAAATGCTTGTCATGTAATTAGTTGTATTAAGAAAACAAAAACATGATGAACAAAAATGAAAAACAATAAAAATAAAAAAACACAAAATACAGTTTCATCTGATCCTTGTAAGAAAAACATCGAAGAGAGATTGGAGGAGAGAAAATTGATGTTGTGGATTCAGCCCAGGAAACAACAAAAAGTAATAGTCCTGGTCGGACAAAAGAAATTCCAACCACCAATCAGAAGAAGCTGACGTGGACACGAGAAGTCGCTGTTGTTGAAACGCGACTTTAGTTCAAATCCAAGTAGATAAGATGGGATAACAGCGAGCAACCCATGAAGACGACGCCATCTTCCTCCTTTTCAAGTTAGTTAATGGCGCTTTGTGCTCCCATCACTCCACCATTTTCGCCCTCTAATTCTCTTCTACCTTCGAAACCCTTAAAACCCTTGAACCCTCTTCTCGTTTTTTCCCCTTGTTTGAGGCCATCGACGCACTTTGTGCACAGAAAAACTAGGAGGGTGAGAGTAGAAGCCACTGCCACTCTTGATTCCGGTAATGGCTCCGTTGCGGTGGCGCTAGAAGAGAAGGAAGATCAGAGTTTTTCTGTCAATCCCTATGGAAGACAGTTTTTCCCTTTAGCAGCCGTCGTTGGCCAGGTTCCTGCCACTGCTCTCCCTCACTGTGTGTGTGTGTGTGTGTTTGTTAAGTGGTGGAGTTGTAATTGTGATATCGACTGCTCTCTACTTTTTTATCTTGAAATACAGATGAAGAACAATCTTAGGAACGACCATGCTTTGTGAATTGCAGTGTTGGACTACTTAATATGAAATGTACAAAGAATGAATGGAAATGTCTGTTGAGAAGGACGTGCAGTTATACTAGACTAGATCAAATAAGTAATGAATCTGGGTTAGTTTTAGTAGATAATATGCTTAATTTGGATCGGAAACTTGCATAGAAGACCTTTGTGTGGTGGAGAATTAGTTAAATGCTTAGTTTTTTTGTTATTGATGTTGCTGTTATCGTTTGATAAACTTAATTACGTTTTGAGGCACTGTTTCTAATACATGATTACTTGGTTTTGTTTTAGAATTTTGTTTTGGGGGATTGTGATGATAATGGTAAAGTTTAGTTATGAATCTGTTAGCGAGGGAGTATGGTCCAGCATTTGATTACTTCTAAGATTCAGCATGTAGTTAGGAGTTTTTGCTTACGATTTTTAGAATTGATATTTGTAAGTGACTAGCATTCCTTCTGAGTTCTTTGATTCTGGGCCAAAGCATTCTGTACTGGATTAAAATGCACTACAACTGTTAATCACATAGCATAATGAGATGCTTGGGATGCTTCTGAAGTTGTTTATTTATGAGTAACATCAATACTGTATCCTTCCCAGAAATGACTCTTGCTTGTTCTGATTAAGTTTACTAGAACTTGTCAAATATCCACCACACAGATAATATGAGAAGCATGTTATCTAATTGCACCTTTGTATGATATATGATACTACCTAGAAGTTTCTTTTCCCTCTCTTGTTGGTCAGCGTGGGAGTGGGGAAATTTTTTCTTAGGTAATGCTTATATTAAGTCTGTTGAACGAAGAATAAGACTCATATCTTAGAAGACAAAAGACCTTCTAGGATGAGATTACCTTTACAAACTACTTATAGATTATGACATAAATACAACGAATCAAAGACTTTTTTCTATTTTCCATGGTTGTGCTGTCAAAATTCACAAGTCTTGACAAATGAGATTGTATACAAACTAAATGTTATAGTCCCACTCAGTTACTTAAATGTCCATCTTCACATCACTAATTACTTTTTTAGTTTATATCAGTACTTATTTATCAATTGGCAATATTGGCTTTTCATAAAGGATGCCGTCAAGACTGCTCTTTTACTTGGGGCTATAGACCGTGAGATTGGAGGAATAGCAATCTCTGGAAAGCGAGGAACAGCGAAAACAGTAATGGCACGTGGCCTGCATGCAATTCTTCCTCCTATTGAAGTAGTTGTTGGATCAATTGCAAACGCTGACCCAGCATGTCCGGAAGAGTAAGGTTTACTCAATTTTGCAACTGTAGTATGTCTTATGGATTGACTCTTAAGTTATGCAGCAAATGATATTTCATAGTTGTTATATGTGACTTGAAATGATGCACTTTACTGAAAACTATCATTATGTTGTCATCTGGTATGCTAATCATATTATGGATTTGGTAATAAATGGAGTGACAATTGTGAATGTCTTTTCTTATTCCTTGTATTTGGTACTTTGGTTGACTTTGAAGTTTGAACAATACTCTTAACCATATCTGTAGCCTTTTCTAAGAGAATTTTCCAGCTTACAGTATTTTGATATAAGATCTATAATTAATACTTTTCAAATTGAACTGTTGCTGTTTCAGCTGCTAAGCTAACATGATAGTGTGATGTTGTTTTGTTAACCAAAAATATGGATAACAATCATGTATTTTTGGTTTCACCTTTTGAAAATCATGCTTTGAGTTATGGTTCTTGCCACCTTAAAGTTAGTTACTGCTTGTAATGTTTGAAGGTGGGAGGACGGGCTTAAGAATACATTAGAATATGACTCTGCCGGTAATATAAAGACCCAAATTGTCAGGACACCTTTTATACAGGTAGTTTTTGAAGAACTATTTCTTTTCAAGAATATTATTCATTATCATATTAATTTTACTTAATATGTAGATTCCACTTGGTGTCACGGAAGATAGACTAATAGGATCGGTTGATGTTGAGGAGTCAGTGAAATCTGGAACTACAGTTTTCCAGCCTGGGCTTCTTGCAGAGGCTCATAGAGGAGTTTTATATGTTGATGAGATAAATCTTTTGGATGAAGGTATTAGCAATTTGCTTCTTAATGTATTGACAGAGGGGGTCAATATTGTCGAGAGGGAAGGGATCAGCTTTAGACACCCATGCAAACCTCTTCTGATTGCTACCTATAATCCCGAAGAGGGTTCTGTCCGGGAGCATCTACTGGACCGCATAGCAATAAATTTGAGGTAACACCAGTTATCTGTCATTCAGTGCAGATCATTTAGCTAGTTAATAATATATTATTCTGTATATATCAAGGTTGTATTAGTAAAATAATCTACAAAAATCATGATAACTTAAATGCATCAAAAAAAAAGCAGAAGTTTATCTTGTTTAGTACTCTCGTCCATGTCTACATTTCCATTATAACATGTTCTAAAAATATTTCAATCAAAATCATGATTAAATTAGATGAGTCAAAACTTAAAGTAAATATCCGCTTGGTTCCCTGGTCCCTGTCTTACATTTTTCAGTTTACTTATTGTTATATTAGTGAAAAGGATATAAGACCTTGCAATCAAGGAGTTCTCAGATAACTGACACGGTGGATTTATGTTCTCTAAACCTTGACATTGTTCCTGTGTGTTACTGATAACTTTATAGCCATACATGATGAAGGACTTTGAGAGTTCCTCTATTGACCAGTTCTTTCTTTCTGGGGGATTGAGAAATTAATAGAGTACAAAACTTTTAAAAAGATAACAGGACAAATAATCTATTACATGTAAAACAACCACTCAATTTTGTAAATTTAGACTAACTACTGTTAACTGTAACCACTAATTTTCTGACACCTTAAAATTAGTTTTTCTCAACAACTTCTTTTAGTTTTTTCAAGGCAATAATTTGAACTACAATGTAAGTTGACCCATAGAGTGGAGATTTCTATATAAATGCAAGGCCGCTCCATTTCTGGTACTAATATTTGGTTCAACCACTACTGTATGAGACCGGACATTTAACTATATATTTACCATCAAGCCTATTTTCATCATTCTCCTGGTGTCTGCTAACTCGGATTGAGTATTTGTATTTAAAATTTCATTTTAAATAAACTATGAAATGTTGGTGCAACCTATATAATGTGTCAGGAGAAAATGCTCCTGATCTCAACTTTGTGGATTAGAAATCTGATCTCAGTTATTTATTCTTTACTGCTCGAATAATTTTTCATAACTACATTGCGAAATCTGTTGCTCAACTCTTTTTTAGATAAAAACTATATGGTAATAGTTGACTACATCCTGTATCATTTTGTTCCATAAATATTAATGAAATAATTTTGTATCAATTCCCTTTCCCATCCTGCCTTTTCTGGTGGCGTAATGTCTGCAGACTTTCCTAATCATGCCTGCATGATTTCAATCCTTTTCTACTGTGGGTTTATTGCAAAATTTATACACAATGACATCACACTTGCATTTTTGATCAATACATCGAATCCGTGTAATGCCTCAGTCATATCTGCACCCAAACCTTGCTCAAGACCAAGCGACACAGATGAGGAGATATATTTAACAGTTAACTCATGAATTGTTCAATCTTACAGAAACGTCACATACCTTCATTTCTTCCTATATGAGCATGGATATGGTTTTTGCATAAACTAGTTGACTAGCTATTTCTCTTGCCTTAGCCATGCTTAATATTTGAAGGTTTGCATCCCCAAGTTTTCCAATCATGATTTTGGATTTGTGATCTTGATGATTCCCTCTTTTGCAGTGCAGATCTTCCAATGAGTTTTGAAGATCGTGTTGCTGCTGTTGAAATTGCAACACAGTTTCAAGAAAATAGTGGTGGGGTTCTTAAAATGGTTGAGGAAGGGATGGACAGTGCAAAGACTCAGGTAATACGGGCTTGAAATAATATGCAGGATAACAATAATGTTATTATACTCTACTGGGACTGGGTTTAATGAATAGTTGATAAAGAATTGGAAGTTTAGATTTCTAGATAAATATTCCGTCAAATAAAGATGTTTGTAGTAAAAGCACTTGTTACTTGTCATATAAATTTGACTATTGTTGGAATCTTGATTTATATTTCCTGCATGCATATCATGCTTCTGTATCCTGTTTGCTGCAAGCATATTGTAATATGTAATAACTTTTGTAAATTTTGAAGGTCATAGATGAATGTGTATATAGTCTTACAAAATCACAGTTTGTGTGATGTTCATATACTATCAGGATTACTAACAATACATCAATTCAATGTTTTCGTTGAAGATCAAAGATGATTGTATGCATGGTCTTTCATTATCAAATGCTTTAAGTAGGTATTTGTTTACTATTAGGATTATGCATTTGATGTGTATACCTCTTTTGCAGTTCCATTCACTATCTGAAAGTTAGTGCTTAATTTCCTGCTGTTTGGATTTTCTCTCTCTTGAAAACCCGTATCACAGAAGTGTATTTTTTATGCTTTTGTGAAGATAATTAAAATTGGTACTAACACACCAAGTTCCCTGCATTTTTCTCCGTTGATATGTGTCAACATTCCGCACCACTCCTGAAAATTACTTTGACTGGTTTTTTGTCATATCTTCTTAGGTGTTCATGTATATACTGATTATGTATTTTTTAAGCTGACTAAAACTTGTAGCATCCTTTTTGGCAAATTTCTTCTATGGTATATTTTAATTGCTCTCCATTAATTTAAAATTTGCAGATATATCATGTTAGAACTCAATGAACGATGGTGTTATTGTTGTTTATCATGCAGATAATTTTGGCAAGAGAGTACTTGAAGGATGTGAACATAGGCAGAGAGCAATTGAAATACCTTGTTATGGAAGCTCTCCGAGGTGGTTGCCAGGTTTTTTATTGGAAACTCTTCTTGATTTAGTAAGATGTTACCATTATTAAGATTTGTATACCTGTCATGCTAATAGTATTTCTGTTCTCCAATGAGACAAAATTAATAAGAATCATTCATTCGGTTGATTGAGAGTCTATTATAATTTTCTATGGTCTTGCCTGTTTCCGTTCTTTGGGGCTAAGGTAATTTAAAGGACACCAACTCCACAAATGAATGTTTGGAACTCATTCTGTTACATGCTTTAAATCGTCTGATGCAATTTATGATGGAACAATGCACTCATGTAATACTTATTATATGAGTACTTCAATTCATGAAATATATGGAACAAACAAGTTCTCGAGCAGGCTATGTATGAATAAACCCATTCCATTGAAATCGCAGGGGCACAGGGCTGAGTTATATGCTGCACGCGTGGCCAAGTCTTTAGCTGCTTTAGAGGGGCGAGAGAAGGTCACTGTGGATGACCTGAAAAAAGCTGTAAGTTAAATATTATTGCATTCCCACTCCTTGCTTCACATTTTATTAGCGATGCTAACTTTTAATGTTGAAGAGACGTGTCAGAGTCAAAGTTTGATGGTCTGAAGATAGTTGCTGCTTTATTCCTGTCTGAAACTGATGGAGCATAAATTAGCTGCTGTAATTACACTTTGACATGTTCTATTCAAATGAGGAAAAATGCTAAGAACTCCAAATAGGAACAGTTAAAGTGATTACTTGGTTCAGCTGAGTGGTAGGACGATTCATTATTGTTAAAGTGCATGTGGTTATTCAAAGAGGTTGAGCTTTGATCAAAGTCAAATCCTCCAATGTGTTTGAACTCTGCGTTTATCTGAAGAACCTTAAAATGATTTTAGATTGTTAAAATGTTTTAAATTTCTTCTTGAAGCTTTTTTTTTTTTTTTTTATGTTTTTCCTACTGAAGCCATGAAGTTTTACATGCTTAGTGTGGTTTATAAGATCAAAGAGCAGGAAAAGAAGACCTTATCAGCCGCAAGATAATACACCAGAGACCATTATGTAGAATGTAGTTTACATCCATATAAAGCTTTCTATACAAAAGATTAATCCTCTCGACACTCCTAATCAAACATTATTGGAGAGATTTGTGATAATTCACTGTTAATGCAGGTAGAATTAGTCATCCTTCCACGCTCCATGATTAGTGAGAATCCACCACCAGAACAGCAAAACCAGCAACCTCCTCCGCCACCTCCTCCACAAAATAATCAGGATGCTGAGCAAGAGCAGAATGAAAATGAAAATGAAGATCAAGAGGTTTGCTTTACAGTTCATTTGTTTTCAATGCTCTATTTGCCTAGTGCATCCGGTGGCCTATTGGAGGAAGAAATGTGTAATATGAATGCATTTTGAAGGACTTCTTTGCTTGTTTTTAATCCAGAATGTTCTTTTTGGCAACAGGATGAGAATGATGAAGAGAATGAGCAACAACAGGATCAAGTACCTGAAGAGTTCATCTTCGATGCTGAAGGAGGTTTAGTGGATGAGAAACTTCTCTTCTTTGCACAACAGGCACAGAGAAAACAAGGGAAAGCTGGGAGAGCAAAGAATGTCATCTTTTCTGAGGACCGAGGGCGATACATCAAGCCAATGCTTCCAAAGGTCAGGTCCCTTTTCCCTTTTTTGCTGCTCTTCAGAGGTGTTTACACAGTCTGAGACTTTGGAATGGTGTAGGTGCTGTAAATATTGTTTGCCTGATCAAATGGATGAGTTTCTTCTACGGAGTCAGTGTTCAATATTAGGGTGATTTTTTTCCTTAAAAAAAGTATGTTTATGTATGAAAAGCAGGGTCCTGTAAGGAGATTGGCCGTTGATGCAACTCTTAGAGCAGCTGCACCTTATCAAAAGTTGCGAAGAGAGAAGGATACCCTGAAGACTAGAAAAGTTTTTGTAGAAAAATCAGACATGCGTGCTAAAAGGATGGCCCGGAAAGCGGGAGCCCTGGTAGAGTTTGAAAATTTACTTCTTTTGATGCTTAATTCTTTCCATACATGCTATGAGCAAATTTGTTTTGTGCCTTTTATCAGCCTGGCTTCTCTTTTATGCTTAAAATGAAATACTTTCTTATAGTTTCTGGAAACAAACGATTGATACCCTATTGAAAGTATACTGTTATTCCATGCTTATGTGGCAGCTGTAAAACTGATACATGTACAGCTTAGCTCCCAGATACGCAGACATTGACATGGATGCCATTTGTATAAATATCTAGTTTGTTGTTTGAGGCTGGTTTACATCGGTGTGAATGATACTCGTATTTAATCTGACAGAACTAAAAGCTGTAGTATGTCAATTATGCCAGGTCATATTTGTTGTTGATGCAAGTGGAAGCATGGCGTTAAACAGAATGCAAAATGCCAAAGGTGCAGCACTTAAATTACTTGCAGAGAGTTATACAAGCAGAGATCAGGTGCACTTAAATTGGTATTCTGAAGTTTTCTCAAGTCAAAAATATGCATAGGATAAATAACATATGAAAAATAAACTAGTTCTCTTATTTTGATTTGAGGTTTGAATAGGTCTGTATCATTCCATTTCGTGGAGATGCTGCAGAAGTTCTGCTTCCTCCTTCAAGGTCAATTGCCATGGCAAGGAAACGTCTTGAGAGACTTCCATGCGGTGGGGGCTCTCCCCTCGCCCATGGTCTTACCACGGTATGAAATCTAATACTTTCATCAATAGATATCACCATGATCTGATGGAATAAAGGTTTTATTCATTTCTCAAATTCACAGGCTGTTAGAGTAGGGATGAACGCAGAGAAGAGTGGCGACGTTGGGCGCATAATGATCGTTGCCATTACAGATGGAAGAGCCAACATATCTCTCAAAAGATCTACGGATCTTGAAGCTGCTGCAGATTTGCCTAGACCCTCTTCTCAAGAGTTGAAGGTAAACAACCAACATTGCTCTAACATAACTGAAAATATGATATGGTTAACTTAGATTTCATATCCTCATTCTTGTTTTTCGTTCAGGACGAGATTCTTGAGGTTGCTGGGAAAATATACAAATCCGGGATGTCGCTTCTCGTTATTGATACAGAGAATAAGTTCGTTTCAACTGGTTTTGCCAAAGAGATAGCTCGAGTAGCTCAAGGTTTGTGTGTAACTTTGTTTTCCAATTTCTCATATCTAAATCAGTGGAAAATGCAGGTTATAATTGTCACTATCATTTTGTTCAATTTCCAGGAAAATATTACTACCTCCCTAATGCCTCAGATGCTGTTATCTCTGCAGCAACAAAAGATGCTCTGTCAGTTTTGAAGAACTCTTAAAATCCAGATTTTATTGAATACTGTATGATAAATATTTTATTTAAATCTTGAGGGAGAGAGAGAGAGAGAGAGAGAGAGAGAGAGAGAGAGAGAGAGGAAAATAAAAAGAAACAATTTAATTTTTGAGCAATGCCTCATCTGAGTGTGCATATTTGACGGTAAAAAGAATATATTTTCATTCGAACTCCGAACTTAAAAATCCTCGAAACGGTGAAAACTTGATAAATTAACTATATGTTTGTTTTCGGATTGTATAGAAACAAATATTGTTGTAGCTGTCAAATCAATCGTAGATAATGTTGATCCATGTAATATTTTATCGTGAATATTTATTATTGATAATGATTAGTGTAATGCATGTTTTATAGTTGGAAATATCATTTGAATCAAATCTCCAAATAAATTTGGACTTTGAATTTTAAAGTAAAAAAATCCAAACTAATATCTTCTGTCATCTGGGATTTGATCTACTAATAAATAAATTTGTGTCATCTGAGAATAAATATACTATTGAAGACACATAAATATGACAGCCTTAATTCATCTGTGCTCGAAGAGACAGAAATTTGAAGAGACATAATAATCAATATATTACTTGTCTGATCAGCTAGTATCACTTTATACTTCCAACTTGTTATGCAAATTATTATCCAGAATAATAATAATAATAATAATAATAATAATAATAATAATAATAATAATAATAATAATAATAATAATAATAATAATAATAATTTGTAATTTGAAATCGATGGTCAAATAAATTCTCTTATTGCTCCAGCTACAGTTTGATCGTTTTTTAACATCTTCCATATGAGACTGACTACAAACCAGTTAGTTGCAAGTAAGTGGACCCCATCTTTTTGTACACATCTTCTGAATGTGGAGCCCACCAAGGGGACAGAAGCCCAGATTGCCACGTGGCTTCCTCTTAGTGCATCATATTTTCATTATATATACACACTCACATAATCCCAATACTCATTATTGATAATTGATAGCAAAAACACTCTGCTATCATCCTTTGCTATATAACTTGACAGAAATGGCAGATCAGTTCATCCAAAGCTACAAACAGTCATTCTCTTTAGCAGATATGGATCCAAACATGGAATTCTTGAACCAATTTTCAGGGCTGAATCCAAGTTATCATCAATTATCTGCAAACATGGAAACAAACTTCCCTGGATTATTCATCCATGATGATATCTCAGTGTTGCCTCCTTTCTCCGATCAGCCCATCATCTTGAACGGCATCAATGATCACAAGGATAGGAAACGGAAGGCGATCGAGACGAGCACCCCAGAGAGCAGCTGTGCTTATTCATCTCCTCAGGTTTCAGACAGTGGGAGTCGAAAGACGAATGTGAGCTTTTCATTCATGTCTTAATTTGATCAGATTCTTGATTTGGATGTAATGAAGATACCTTGTGTTTTCAGTGTGGAGGGAAAAAAGGGAAGAAAGTGAAATGCAATGAAAAGGAATTGAGGGAAGTGATTCATGTTAGAGCTAAGAGAGGTGAAGCCACTGATAGTCATAGTTTGGCAGAAAGAGTAAGTTCATTTATTTATCCATTTTAATCTAATTAAATTGCAAAAAATTCATGATCATTGTCTCATTGATCTCAGGTTAGAAGAGGAAAAATCAATGAAAGATTAAGATGCTTGCAAGATATTGTGCCAGGATGTTACAAGGTCATTCAATCAATTGATCAATTAATGAATCTTGATCTAATGATCTTGTTTTTTCCAGCTTAATTAGTTTTTAATAAGATTCTTGTACTAATAACAGAGCATGGGAATGGCATTAATGTTGGATGAGATCATCAATTATGTCCAATCCTTGCAGACTCAAGTAGAGGTCAGCATTTTACTATTATTGAAGCACGAAATGAAACACTTTCGGGTAAAATTCTAATGTTTCGTTCTTGCAGTTCCTTTCAATGAAGCTAACGGCAGCTAGCGCGTTTCACGACTTCAATTCCGATACAGATGAAATGGAAGCAATGCAGGTGTGTTCTATTCATACATAACCAATAAAATATGTTTTGTCTTTATTTCCTGAGTTACAATATTGGCCTGATTAATATTATTCGATGAGTTGTGTATTGACTTATCTTGGTTTGCAGAGAGGAAAGACATTTGGAACAATGAAGGTTGAGAATGTGGGAAACCAGGAGGGACTTCCATCTGCTCTGGGCTTTGATGATTCATTAGGCCTCAATTTTGGCCATTTTTCATGATTTCCTATTTTCCCTTTATTTTTGGTCTCTTTTTCTCTCTGTTAAATATGTATACATTTGTTGCTACACATGGAGAAAAACAAAAAAAGAAAAAAGAAAAAAAGCAGCAGAAGTAAAAAAAAGGTCACATTTATACCCAACAGTTTGTACCACAAATCTTGGAATTTAAACATTTATTAATTATATGAAGTGTTTAAGCTGTTCAGGATTAAAAATTAGGATTATGATGTAGTACTCGAATCGAATGCTAGTGTTTACAAGAATGAACTTGCCGAATCCATCTTATCACCCATCAGTGGTTCAACTCGCCGAATCCGTTAAATCAAGTCTCGTTAGGCTACGTTTGAATTGAGGGATTGCAATATCTGATAAGATGGATTATATTGTCGAAATAAAAGTGAGCAACTTAGTACTATAGATTTCAAATGTCTCCATCCAACCACAACCTTACATTATTTATGACAAATGAAAAGTATCATATTAATTATTACTTCCAGTATTTTAAAAAATATATATAATATTTAATGAAAACACCAATTTTAACCACAAGTTATATCTTTTGTGTAAATTAGAGTCGTTATGAGATTGGGTTGGATAGTGAAGATAAATTTCAGGAATTGAGACGGCATCCAACTATGTACTTCATTAATTTACAGAAATAAATAGTTATATATGTGAACAATCTTGCAGTTTGTATGGATATGAATGGACTCATATTGTCTTCTTTTTGACAGCATATTAATACATAAATTATTATTATATATACTTTATTTGTTGCAATTATATATATATATATATATATGAATTATTTGTTTCAGTTGGATGTGTTCACATGTTTTTCTCACAATTAATTATCATCAATTCATCAAATGTCAATCATCTATTCCAATATAAACAAATAATGTGAATATGGTCCAAAATGGGCAAATAAGATGAGGACAAATCTTTTTTAGTCAATAAATAAAAACCTTATTTTTTTAGTAAAAGAAGTGAGCTATTAATACCTTTTTTTTTTCAATTAATATGTGTGTGATATATTATACAAATAATTAATTATATATATATAATACTGCGATAATTATTTAAAATTAACTAGTACACGATTAGTAGTACTAAAATGATGTTTTATGTGAGTCAGAATAAAGAAGATAGATTGTCTGTGTTAGACTAAACAATATTGATGCCAACTTATTATATTTGAGTAATTTTGAGATAACATTTGTCAAGACATATGTTTCTACAAATTAACTTCCAATTTTCTCACATGAAGTGGGTAGTGTAGATTGATTAACGTTTTAGTTATAACATGTAATAATAGATATCTCGCGTCATTCATTATAAAAATTCACTATGATCAGATAAATCATTCATTATAAAATAAAAGATATTTTCATTGACACCGACATTTTTCTATACTTTATCAATATTTCACCTACATTCTACCTCTAATCTCATTTACAGTATTACCAACGTTTCATATCAAGTTATCAAAAAAAATCACTTTATTTCTCCACCTAATCAAAAATCTTTATATATTAACAATGGACATGTTAGCATTACGTATTTAGGTCATAAGGAGGGATGATTAACCTAAAGTCCAATATATAATACTAACTAGTTAATTGTAAGGGACAGGAAATCTTGATGTTCCTTTAGTCACGTGAATGTTAGATGTCTAAGGGTAGTTGCAATCTTCAACCCAAAATAAAATACGAATTAAATAGAGATTTGAAATCTGAAAATCTTAGATTCTTCTTTTTTTTTTTTTTTAATTAGCTACAAAAGTGTTATCATCTTATCAACACCGCTTTCTATCTTAATTAGGTAGTAATCAAATTATTTGAACTGAATTCAGATAATAGTCACATTTGTTAGCAAACATAGGATTGGATATTGATAAGAGAAAATAAGAGTAATAGGTGACAATATTATTTAATTAATAGCCACCATATCAAGTGCAGTATTATTATTATTATTATTAATTATGCACTCTTAAATTCTTTGTGCTTCACACATGCCGTTGTTAGCATGTCATTGTCCGACTATTAGATACACAACATTTTCAATACATAAATCCTTTAATATTATAGAAACCAAAAATAAACATGTAATATCTTTCACATCAAGAAACTTGTTTCTTTTCCTCAACCTCCAGCTTTCCAAATTTTTGAAATTGAACTGATCGATCACAAAGTTCAATGAAAGTCAGTCTTAAATTTCGAAAAACATATTATATTTCAAACTTAATGAGTCAAAATGAAAAAAAGAGAGTAAAAAACATATTCATTTATGGATTTATAAGAGTCATGCATAAAGCATATGATCAATGTCAGATCATAATAAATAGTTGGGGCACAAACATGATCAAAATAATCTAGTAGAAATAATGAAGAAGTATATAATGAAGGAATCCATCCATAGTCATAGGGCAAAGAAGCACTTGAATCCAAAGATGCATAATAATAGTGAAATAGAAGTGGTCGACATAAGCAATATTAAGTGGTACCCCACAAACAATGAATGCACACTCTAAATTAAATCTCATGGATGTTGCCTATTCATGACATGAATGATTGAGAAAAGGGATTATTAATTATTTTGGTGACTATATTTCCTTTTATAAAAAGTGTAAGTAGATGCAATGAATATGGAAGAGAGGACAGCTTGAAAAGGGCCACATGGATCCTGCTAATTTAAACAATGTGGGAATGATAACAGACGTTTATGATGCTTTCTTTGAGCCCACTTTTTTTTTTTTTTGTTACCTTTCACTCAACATAAACTCTCTCTCTCTCTCTCTCTCTCTCTCTCTCTCTCTCTCTCTCTCTCTCTCATATATATATAATATATGTATGTATATATAGAGTTGCTTTTGACCAGTTCTTGGAGCATATACATGCATATATAAGGAGGAGGAACCAACAACTCTATTTGGGACATTGGCCCATTGTCTCAACTAATTGGATATAGTCGCACTTCGTATGGATAGAGGGGTCCCACATTTATTTATTAAAAAATTCATACAAAATTTTATATTTGCTAAAAATTTTATGGATTTTATTTTATGCAAAACATTACTCCATTCTAGGGATGCCTTTGCACTAGACTTAACATTGAAATTGGCTCAACAAGAAATCAGGTTCTAATTGGACTAGAGTTGAAACAAATCAAGTAATTATATATTTCATATTAAATTCAAGATCATTAGTTATAATATGATTCAACCGAAACATCTCGTACATCTTGATTAGAGCTCGAATTGATTAGTTATGAAGCTAAAAATTTATTTTTTGAAACTAAAAAACATCTCAATAAACATTAATGTGTTAACACTAATCATGATTGATCTGTATACACATGAACATACACATCAGGTGATTAGATGGGACAACCTATATATGTGTCCATCAAGATCCAAAGGTGGTGCATGCATGCATGCAAGTAGCTAATCTGTCCCCAAATTCATATATGTATATACACACACTGATCAATCAAAGAACAATCTTTCATAGATTTTTTGCAACTTTGTTAACCACCTCAAAATTACACTTTAATTGGACCTCACAAATTCATATGTATATGCCATGGACAACAATGCTCCACCTTCTCTATTACATCATCTCATCTAATTCACATTTTTTATGTATTAATTAATGATAATCTTATATTTAATTGATTCACTGACTTGATGGGCTTGGGTGGGGTCAATTTAGCTCATTGAGCTTCTTGGCCTGACAATATTTTTCTATACTAAATTAATTAAAATTCTTTTAACAATAAACCACCAAAATTACTATATGACTAATTATTAAATTATTGTTTATATGTTAATTTGGTTTATCAATCAAACTAATTGACATTTTTTAAATAATAATATTTAGGGGTTTGGATCAAATTGACTTGTTGATGGTCCATTGCCAAATAAAGATTAATTGGGCTGCAAATTTGTATGCCAATAAGGAGGGCCCGACATTAAATGTTGCTTAGGGGTTTAATGCACTACAGTTAAGGTTTGGCCCAACAAGGTATACAGCCCATATACCATAAAACTGAAAAAATAATAATCTGGCAATGTTAATATTGGAGATAAAATTAGGCATTATATTTATGCCAATTATAATCCAGAGATCTGAGCAACTTATATTTTTATGTATAAATAAATATTTGATTCAAATACGGTTGAGATTTATTGATTTTTGTAATTAAACTATTTGTATCCATAGATTTAGTTTAGCGGTAGGTACATCTCTCACACTACTAAGTAAGGTCTTGAGTTCAGGTCCTCTCACCTACAATTAGATCAACTTCAAATTATCGATTCACCATTAATTTGAACTAGAGTTGAAACAATTAAAGTAATTAGTATGATCAAGTGAAACTTGAGTTTAACAGTGAAACATCTACTATTATAAATAAATATGGGTAAAAATAAAACTACTGACAAAACAACATAATTCTAACATTATTTAAACTTGTTTTTTAAATTACGGCATTTTAACTGTAAGACAAATCGCCTGCAAAAAACAATCACATCCTCTACACAAAAATCTATATTACATTTGTATCTCATGTATATAACCTTTTTTTTTTAGAAGTACATATGTATAACATATTATAACCATAAATGCTATATTTTAATTTTATTCTAATTAAACAAGCAATTGATAACTGGTATATTCTATCTCCATTCTATTCTCTAGCTGATAAAAAAAAAGGTCAATTATTTTTACATTTATAGTAATATATAGATAGATTTGTAAGAAAATATATTAATAGAAGAATGAATTGAACATGCAGCAGAAACACATTATAACTTTCTGCATCCTTCATTACAACACAGCACACACATACAAAAAAGCTAATGGCACTAGACGAAAACTTCACTGTAAAAATCATCATCTAAAAGTACTTCTCTACAGCACTAAAGAATTAATTTTAATTGAACATGCTGCAGAAATAACCAAAATTCCAACTAAGCTTCCAATTCCATTCTTCTTAAACAAGTGGCTTGTATAATTTCTCCACCATTTTCCTGTATTCTGCATATAAGACAAAAGGTGTGTTTAAGTTAAGCTAGAGAGAGAGCCCATGCTTTTTTTGGTGCTTCAAGGAAACAAATATTTTGCTCTTGAAACAAATAATCAAACTTTTATATCAAAGCATACAGTACCTTCTTGGTTGCTCCAAAGTGCTGCAGCCTGGGTGTTGAGTGGTGAACTTATATTCGGCTCTATAAATATATTCAAACATTAGTATCATCATAACTTAAAATCAGAAGCAATAGCAGCAGCAATTACACTAATGAAGATAGATTACCTCCAAGCAAACTCTGGATTGATAGCAGGATTGTCCTAACATCATAGGCAGATGACCACTTGTCCTGTTTCAACAAGAAAAGTCCTACCCATTAGCTACACAAAACAACAAGAGATTAAGCTAAAACTAAACCATAAAAAACCACAGCTCATCTAACTATCTTTATCAGTAAAAGCTAACCTGTAATATATCCAAGCATATGTTGCCATACACATCGACATTGGGATGGAAGCAAGAAGACTCAAACTTAACCTTTGGGGCTTTGAAAGGATAGTCCGAGGGGAACGACAGTGAAAGCTTGTATTCGGTTCCTTCAAAGACAGTTTCTTTGCTGCCACTAATTGTTCCTTTCCAGCAGAATATGTTATCCTCCTCGGGGAATGCGGATATTCCAGAATCACCTCCCATCTGTAGATTTTTACATGTTGCAATGAAACTTATAGTCAGTTAATGCATATAACCAACAAAAGTTTTGGTTAAGAAAGTAAGGATCCATGGTTTTCTCACCATTAAAGCCATTAGCTCGGATTGCAACCTGTTTGAACAACCAAAGTAGACACACAGTCAATTAAAGGCATGAGAAACAGCAGAGGCTAACTGAAATGTACAGGTCAAATGGATCAAATTAAAACAAAGAGATATCGAACAAACTAACCACAACTTCAAGTTGCAAGTTGTTTAAAATAAGAAACAATAATGCATCAAATTAACTTTTATGGTGGGAAGTTTGACCACAAAACCAGAGAAATAGTAAGCAGCTCAAATCCACATTCTCAAAATTAATGCACCTTGAGCATCTAGATCTAGTATGGAAATTCAGAATAGATTTCGGTTTATAGAACACTACTACACCCAAAACACCATTTGCCAAACTAAATTCGATGTGAAAAACACTGTCAAATTATATCTCGTATAACAAAATGTAATGGATATTGTATGAGATTTACAAAGTTATTGTAATGAATGAATTTTGAATGAGATTCGAAAATTTCTTGTGATATTACATTTGACCATACACTATATTCTCATATTTGATCAATCTTTTCCAATTCAAGTGAGAAACATAGGTAGGAAACTAAAATTAAAGTGAGAGAGATCCATCAATTCCCAGTTAATCACTACATTAAAGTTATTAAAATAAAAGAGGATTCCATAGAAAAAAAAAAGTGAGTAAACTGCCCAATTAAATCAAAACAAAGCATCACATACAGCTTAACTCCATAGTATATTGTTCCTCAAAAAGGCAGATCAAACATCAATGAAGAACACAGATCAAGAGACACCAAAGAATCCACATTTAACAATTCGCCTTCTTTCTTTGTTATTAATATTTTTGAAATCAAAATTTGAAATTCGTAAAATCGGCACATCAGATCCTAAACAGAATTAGGGTTTTAAACTTAACTAAACAGAAACAAAATCAAGAAAATAATCGAAAGTATACCTTTTCAAAACCGACTGAGTATCGACGATTCTCGCGCTGGGAACAGTCTGCTTCGCCGGCGTCGCAGCCGGTGCTGCGGCGGCAGGGGTGTTGGGGTTGGTGTCCTGATGATGAGCATTATTGTTAACCGCGGCCATCGTTTCTAATCACGCTAATTATTTCCTATAAATTGAATTCAAGAGAATGGAAAAATAGGGATTCACAATTGAAGATTGTATGCAAATTGAAGAAGAAGAGACAGTGAATAGTGCTGATCTCTTCTTCTCCAGAGAGCGCGATTTAGAGAGAGAGAGAGAGAGAGTAGGGGGGATGAGGGGGAAATTAACAGATAGGGTTATAAAAGGGAGGCGTTGTGATTTGAATTCAGCAAATTCAAAATGATTTTGTGAACGTTACATCCTGTCTCTGTACTAACGGCTAGTTTTTCTCTTTAGGTATCTTATTAAAGAGAGGATTGGCCGTTAATGATTCATATTTTTATTACAATCATTATTTATTCGAAAGATTATTATTATTAAAATGTGTTAAGCTATTTTATTCTAGGAGAGAGGTGAATCCAAGCCCCTCGATTATTGCTTTAAAGATTAATTAAACATATGATTTTCTATTTTTACAATTTGACCATTTCTCTTTTTTAAATTTAACATGAACTAAGCCTTTTTTTAATGTAACAAACAAGTTAACTATCATTCTATTCATCCATAGAGTAAACTCATGATATTTTTCAGCCTTCAAGAAAAGAAAAAAAATTGACAAACAATCAGTCATTGTCATATATAAATTGATCAAAAATAAATTAAACTTTTGATATACAAGGTCCGATAAGTAAAGTAAATATTAAACTTTTAGAAGATTGACAAAAATCTATAGGAAAAGAAATTGGAATAACGTACTCTTTCCAGATTCTTGATTTGCCGATGTCTTAATTTGCAGCCTTCCAATATCTAACTGCCTATTGATTTCTTTTTTGTTTCAATTTTTATAACCTCTTAAATCACATAGTACTAGAATATTTGTAAGTGCCCAATGTCTTACATACAAGATTAAAATAGAAATTGACTCGATTAAATTTATAATTAACATCAATATAAAGATGTTGGCCGGGCAATTACGTAGTCAAACACATTTATTTTGAGATAGATAAAAAGATAGGAAAAGAAATAAAAAGAAAATTTTATGAATAAAAGCTTAATTGGAACCCCTTAATTTAGGGTAGAGAGCTTGAAGATCATCAACATTTAATTCCCTAACCTCTCGGATTTGAAAGGTAGCAAACATGGGGATCTTGGGTATGTGCAAGCCCCAATATATATATGACCTAGCTAGTTCATGCAATGCTACGCTCTTTAGGTCAAAATCCCCATCTCGTGTTTTCTCTGTTATCCAATTCTCCTCTGCATCCAATCCAAGTGCAGCCTCCCATTGGTGGGCGGATATGAATGGGCCAATACTCCATCAAATGGGAACCTATCACCATGCTCTCCCTTTTCAGGAACCTAATCTTCACATCCGACTTGCCATACTCCTTTGCATATATCATAAAACCTAAAAGGTGAGATGAGGCTCCATTTTAGCAAGGTCTTCTCTTGTGTTTGGAGGGAATGCAACTGTCAGATTTCTTTTGCCACGTGGCCATTTTGACCCGAGGAAGTCGTACAACGTCGTCCGGCACCCCACACCGGGGTGTTGACAGTAGTTTTAGGGTTTCTTGGTCGATACTTCCGGTGATTTTCATTTTTGGTACTTTTTTATGGCGGATTCTAGTGCGTCGTCCAATGAATCGTCCGGTGACAGTGAGGGTGGTGGGAGGTAGCCAAGATTTGCGAGGTACTTTTTTAGGTTGCCTAGGCCTTTTACTACGTCCCCTTTGTGAGTTCCATTCATGTTTGGAAAAAAAATCACATCTGGTCCCATATCTATTTCCGTTTTCGCAATTAGTCCCATAATTATTTATTTTTTTAATTTAGTCCCGTAACTTAAATAATTGCTCACTTTTGGTTCCAATATCGTCGGAATTTTGAAATTGACGGGAAAATTGGGGGTTTGCGACAAGAACTAATGACGTGGCATGGTGTGTCATTTCTCTATTGATTCAAGCACTAAAAAAACTCTAAAATAAATAAATAAATGACACATATTTATTGCATTTCCACATCATCAAAAACATAAATCTACTTATCCACATCATCAAAAACATATTAAAAAAAAGGAATATGAAAGGGCAATGGCTAACGCATCCATAGATCGTAATTTCAAAGATCAAGTCCTCATCTATCAAACAAAACTCTTCTCCTTCACCTAAGTTAATTCAAACTGAATTCCTTAAACTATGAACCCTACTTTCTAAAATTATTCTGATCCTTTCACCAAAGCTATGGTATTCGTTCGAAAAAAGGGGGCTATGGACTGGTCCCTCCCAAATTATGGTATGTTTACGATATTTTAATTATATTCTGTTGCGGGGATTCATGAGTTTTGCAATGATTTAGCTAAATTTTCTGTCATTTGCTTATGATATTTTATTAGTTTAATTTTATTAAATTGTCATTGTGTTTTGGAAAAGGGGAACACGTAGGGTTCACGTGTTTTCAGTTTCGGGTTTGGTATTGAAAGTATATGTTTATATTTTCTATATTCATATTATTGTATTTGGTTCATGTTATTATATTCTTGTATTCTGATTGTTGGCTAAATATGTGATTTTTTTTTTTTTTTTGCCATTTTGCAGATCCTAAAAGTAAGTATCTTACTATAGTGTTGCATTTTGGGGGGACTTTTGAAAATATGCCTCATACTGAATATGTAGGTGGTGATAGACTTGTCTTTGACTAGATTAAAGCTAATGAAATAAAGTCCATTGATTTAGATTCATTTAGCAAACAAGCGGGGGTTAAGGGCGATAGAAGATATTACTTAAAGTTGAAAGATTGCACATATAAATTGTGTGGTGATGATACATATATTAGAGAATCTGCTAATAATTTATTGGTTCTAAGGGAGATGTATATATTTGTTGAATCATTGGAGCTAGAGCCTCAAATCGATTTAGATTATGGAAGCATTATGGAAGGCTGGTTGTAGTACGACACGTCATTAGTTCTTGTTGGAAACCCCAATTTTCCGGCCAATTTCAAAAATTCCAGCGACATTGGGATCAAAAGTGAGCAATTATTTAAGTTACGAGACTAAATTAAAAAAGTAAATAGTTGTGGGACTAATTACGAAAAAGGAAATAGATATGGGACCAGATGTGATTTTTTTCCTTCATGTTTCTTAGGAAGTCAAGGGATGATAGATAGTGAATAATAATAATGTGCATGAGATATATGGAAGAGAGAGAAGATTAAGAGAATTAGGGATGCTGGAAAAGAATATTGGAGGACCATTTTTAATAGATGCTTTCACAATTGTCTTCACAGTACTTGTCCTATATATATACTCGATCTGCACAATCAGATTTATTTTAGGAAACATGTTACAGAGATTACATGAAAATTACCTTTCGTTACCTAATTGAAAATCGTATCATAGAAGTGCATAAATGAAATGATGATTAGATTCATGTTACTTTCTATATTATAGTAAGGCTAAAAAAGAAATTATGAGGAGAAAAAGTTGGCCTAAACCATTAAGGTATGTTTATAAAGGCGGATTATATGAGATTAGAGAAATCCTGCAATTGAAATCTTGAAATTTTGTATGAAAGGTTAATTGTGAAAATGCAGATTTGTTTGAGAATTTAATTAATTAGCACAGTAGAATATTAACTAAATTATACGTCAATCGGGTTGATTTTATTTTTGGTCTTGTTTAAAAGGTGGTGTTCGATTTTGGTCATGTTATTTTTCAATTATCAACTTTAGTCCTGTAATTGGTATATAACCAATTTCACTCTTTTTCTGTAGGAATTCCAATTCAGCTCCCGTCATTTTTTGATTAGTGTCACACAGTTGTCATTCATCCACCGGATTGTGATTTCGACGGAAAATGGCTGAAATTAGTACATTTCTCAATTATATATAAGACTAAAACTGACAATTTCGGCCAACATCTAAGCAGGATCTAATAATAAAATATCTCATCTAACCTAGCTTTTTCACAATATCATAAACTCAGATTTTTCATAATAAATATTACATATAACGTACCTTTCTAGTATCAATATGACATCTAAAATATAATTAATATTTATATATTTACTGTCTGTATATCAAATGAATCAGGCTGGACCCCATCGACCCACATGATCTCATCTCCATCAAAGTGAAGCCTCCCATCAGCTGGTGCAAATGCATGAGCTAATATCCCACCGGTTCCGTCGAACGGATACCCATCTCCATGGTCCCTGGCCTGATAGCTGATCTTGATATCAGCTCTGTCGTAATCATCTATGTATGTGAACGTAAAGGGTGTTACACTAGCCCATATATATGTTAGTTGCATCAAGAATGGCCTTATTCGTGTCGTCTCGTGTGCCTGCTGGGAATGAATATGTGAGGTTTCTTTTTTTGTGGGAGGCCATGTTGGGTTACCTGGGAAGAAAGTGTAACGAGAGCCTCCAATTATAGGTTTAGGGTTTTGATGATCAAGATGGGTTTTGTAGGGTTTGGGGACATCGGGGACTCCACAACGAGGTTGTGACATTTGTTCAGCTGTCTTGGCATCCAAGACTCCATTGACGTTGAGCTTGAAGAAGGTTTGATAATCTTTAATGGCTTTCTCTAAGTTGTCATCGAAGAAATCATCATTTAAACTGGGGTTATTAGGAGTTATGTATCCGATGGTTGAGAGGTATTTCTTGAGTTGAGAAAGGCCTTTCACCGAGTTTCCTTTTCGCGATCCAATCAAGGGTTTAAGGATATCCTTGAGGGATTGTTTCTGATGATCATTGATTGGATTTGTTGATGAGCAAAAGGAGGAAGAAAGTGCTTGAGAGAAGGTGGTGGTGAATAGACTGTGTTTCCATGATTTACTAATTAAGGAGCTAGCTAGTGAATATATGTGTGCATCCAATTCATAATCTGAACCCTATTTATTATAGCTATCCAAGAAGGAATTCCTGCCATTGAAATCTAGATTAAGTCCTGAAAACGTGGAATATTTGTGCAATATTTTGGTGTGAAAAAGTGAGTTGACGTAATATGTTATTATGGAAATGTGGATTATTATATAATGAAAAAAGTGTATTTGGTGATGATAAATGATTGTAATGTAGTTGTGTAGATTAATTGTGTTTGTGATTTTGTGATCCAAATTTAGTTATGATAAGAAATATAAATTTGGTTTTGAAATTTAAAATCTTACATATGGATTCGCTTTCAAAATAATTAAATTAAGAGTGACACTTGTGTGCCCCAAATTAATCATCATATGGTGTTAAATATATACTTTACAGATATCATGTATATACTCTTCAGGTATCATATGTATACTCTTATATACATATGATACTTATATAGTATATTTATAACATCAAGAAACATAACATCTATAGAGTATATATATAACACCTGAAGCGCATGTATATAACACCTAGATCCGTGCCCCTATGTGCCCGAGGGGTATATAAGTTTTTGCTTTAAATTAAAGGATTAAGAATATAATTCTTATATTCCGTGAATAAAAGCAAAGAAGATGATTTTACCATAGTATTTTCTTTCATCCCATTGTTACAATAATGGATAATGGACTATAAATATAGGGTAAAATTCAATTTTCGTCCACTTGAATGGCTACTGTCCATTTTTCGTCTACTTATTTACGAGATTTCAATTTTCGTCCACTTAAAGCCAAAATCGTCACTATTTGGTCCATTGCCCACCGGAAGGGGGCAAGTGAGATGCAATCGCCACCTCCGATAGAATTTTGCTGATGTGACATAGTATATCCTACGTGGCATTATCTCAACCAATCCGCAATTTCTGAGTTGTCATTACTCATTTACATATATAAATATATATATTTGCAGATTGGTCCCTGGAATTAATCCAATTCTCAAAATCAAACCCAGCCCCCTCTCCCCTACCTCCCCGTCGCCTTCTTCACTCCCACAGCCACCACTGCCGGCAACGGGCCCACCACTAGCGACAACAAACTCATCTAGACACGACGCCTCTTCTTCTCTCCCACCCTCTCTCTCATTCTTCTCTCTCTATTTATCTCAAAGCCTCTGCAATTCTCCCTCTCTGTCAAGAAAAGTCTCTCCGCCGCCATCTCCGGCGACGCTCTCTCTAACTCTCTCTTTCCGCGTCTCTCTCCCTCTATCCCTCTCTGCAACTCATTCTCTCCCTCTATCCCTCTCTGCAACTCTCGGTCTCTCTCCCTCTATCCCTCTCTGCAACTTACTCTCTCCCTCTATCCCTCTCTGTAACTCTCGCCCTCTCTCTCTCCGACGGTGCAATCGACCCTTTTTCTTCTCCTTCAATCGAGCGGCGAGAACGGTGGGGGAGAGGGATGGCGGCGGCGAGTGAAGGCGGCGGTGGTAGGCCTCTTCTTCTCCGGCTGGACCTCTTCTTCTTCGGCGGTGGTAGACCTCTTCGTAGATCCCTTTTGATTTTCTTTTTGGTTTTTTTTCTTTTTTAATTTCTTAAAATTCAATTTGTTTTTTTAATTTATTAATTAAGAAGAAATATGATGTGGAATTAAAATTATTTCAAAAATAAATTCCACATGGGTATAAAATTCCACATCAGCATGACTTGGTCGGAAAAATGGATTTGGGGGTGATTGAGATGCAATCGCCGGATTCCAGCAGGCAATGGACCAAATAATGACATTTTTGGCTTTAAGTGGACGAAAGTTGAAATCTTGAAAATAAGTAGATGAAAAATGGACAGTAGCCATTTAAGTGGACGAAAATTGAATTTTACCCTATAAATATACTTGAATTTGAAGGACTGATTTTCAAAAGATAATAAAAGACTATGGTTGGTATATACGTATGTGTACTGATTTTATGAATATCACGTAATATTTTTAGTTAACGTCGTTGACCAGCCGTTTTACTGTTAAACATTGACTTTGAACATTAACTTTTGACCGGGTCGGGTTGACCCGTCTCACAAATCAGAAGACTCACTCCTCTAAAAATGATATCTTATTTCATATTTTGTTACATATCTCTGGGGAAAAAAAATCATATATAGTTGGTTTTATATGTTATTTGATTTTGATTCTATGAATTTTGGATTATTAAATTTGAAAAATCCAATTTTAAAGTTGAATCGAGATTTAGAAATCTTTTCCCAGCTTCTCCATCAGATACGAGAAATCAGTTGTTCTCGCTCGACCGCCAAACGCCCGTCCTTCACCTTCACCTTCACCTTCACCCCCATCTCAACTCTATCTATCCATCTCCCTCAACATCTCAAACTTGTGCTATAAATGTGTGAAATTGAAGTTTCGGGAAAAAGAAAAAAGTGGACAGATTTTCAATAACAGGATTAAATGAATAAAACGAAAATTTTCCCCAACATATAAACAGAACACATAATAATGTTATCCGGTGAGATTGACATAGATTACAAACAATATCTCGATGGACACTAATGAACCATTAAATATGCAAAGCAGATTAATTATCACGATATATATAATATAAGAACACAAAATTAAGGTGCTAAAAAGTAAAGCAAAATCATATTATTAGATTTCACTTGTACAATTCCTTAATTCCATCAATATCATCTTGTGCCAAACCCTTTCTAAATCCAGATCCTATATATGGCCACATGATGGCACCCCCAACAGATGTGTGCCCTAATCCTAGAACATGGCCAAGCTCATGCAACCCTACTGTTTGTATATCAAATGTATTAGGCTGGACCCCATCAACCCACCTCTCATCTTCATCAAAGTGAAGCCTCCCATCTGGTGGTCCGAATGCATGAGCCAATATCCCACCTGTTCCGTCGAATGGATTCCCATCTCCATGGTCCCTAACCTGATAGCTGATCTTGATATCAGCTTTATCGTAATCATCTATGTATGTGAAGGTAAAGGGTGCAACACCGGCCCATATGTTAGTTGCATCGAGAATGGCCTTATTCGTGTCGCCTCGGGTGCCTGCTGGGAATGAATACGTGAGGTTTCTCTTTGGCCATTTTGGGGAACCTGGGAAGAATGTGTAGAGTGAGGCTCTAAGGTTAGGGTTAATCTTATGATCATTGGAGGGTATGGCGAAATCGGGGACCCCGCAACGAGGTTGTGACATTTGTTCAACTGTTTTGGCATCCAAGACTCCATTTACTGTGAGCTTGAAGAAGCTTTGGTAATCTTTAATGGCTTTTTCGAACATGTCGTCGAAGAGATCATCGTTTGAATGTGGGGTATTAGGAGCCATGTACCCGAGGGTTGAGAGGTATTTCTTGAGTTGAGAAAGGCCTTTCACTGAGCTTCCTTTTCGAGATCCAATCAAGGGTTTGAGGATATCCTTCATCGATTGATGATCGTAATTGACTGAATTTGTATTAGTACTGACAACTAGTAGAAATGAGTTGATGAGCAAAAGGAGGAAGAAAGTGCTTGAGAGAAGGTGGTGATCATGTGTTTCCATCATTAATTAATTGGAGCTAGTGGCTAATCAAACTATATATCTGTGCATCCACTTCATAATCTAAACCTTATTTATAGCTATGGAGGAAATCCTCTAATTCAAATCTCTATTTTATCACTCAAAAATGTGGATTGATGCAATATTTAATTTATGATGAAAAAGTGGATTGATGTGATATATATTATTGTGAAAAGGTAGAAATGTGATATCTTATTATGAAAAAGTCTACTTGTTGATCACTGTAATATAGGGTCATTCTTAAAATTTATGCTAATCTGTATTACATGTTAGAGATTTTAAAAATTAATTAGTTAAGCATCCTCTAAATTATCTGAGATTTTTATTTATTAATTCATGTCTTCTTATTAAGTCATTCTTAAAACTTATGCTAATCTGTATTACATGTTAGAGATTTTAGAAATTAATTAGTTAAGCATCCTCTAAATTAATTAATTAGTCAGATCTGAATCCTTTATTTATTAGTTGTCTCTAATAGGGGTGGGCTTTTTTTTCGGATATCAGGTACCCGACCCGACCCGATCCATATGCTTTGCGGGTATTTGGGTTCTTCGGGTCGGGTGCAGAGAAGGTCCCGACCCCAGAGCAGAGACCGCCAAACACACGATGGAGATTAGCCTCCATAACATGAAGATGTTTAAAATACCTAGCTTTGAAGTAGAAGCATGCGAAATAAATAATCTCCAGATTTGTTTGGCCAAAGCTTTGTTGAAATCCAGGAGATCATTGCAAAAAGCAATTAATCCCGCCTAGACACTTTGGTTTACAAAGGAATTTCCAAGTCCTCCAGTGCATTCTTTTCCTCCCCGATTCCATTCTCCACCGAAAGTTTGAACACTCTCCTTCCATATCAGCACCTCATATTCAACATTCAAAGTGAAAAGGTAGTTATTACTTTTATTAATCGTATGAATTATCGCATGTGATAATGTCACTTTGTTTGGTGCGTTAGTTTGACAAGCAAACAACAACAATATGGGTTAATCAAAAATATATGTAAGTTCATATATCTGACACGATTATTTTATACAAGACAAATTAATCCACGTATAGATTCTTTAAAATGGATTTGATTCATGTTATAAAAAAATGTCTCACTAAACCTATCCCAATTCTCAAATTTAATCATCGAAAACATTTATGGTTTACAGGCTTACTCAACTCAAATACAATCCAAATGAACTTATTAAGTATGAATGATAATTATTGTTCATAAAAAGAAGTATAAATGAAAATTATACTAAATCAACTCATTTGACAAATAAATTTTACATTCCAAATATATAAAAGCCCATCAACATCAACATAAAATATTAAAGCCCATCAAAATAGCTCAGAACCTCAAATTTATCATTAATGTCAAAAGATATTTTTCTGCTGCAATATTTAATAATAAATAATAAATGAATAAATAGAATTGATCTCAATATTTCAGACCTATACCCCTATTATACAGACTTAAATACCAATGAGATTTGACAATTCCATTTTAATCTAAATGAATTCTCAAATATCATTGAGAAAATCATAACCCTATGAGATCAACCTACTACTTGACACATATCCACAACCCAACCCAACCCTTCCCTTCTTAAAATATGGATATAATTTTTGCAAATTTACAGGGGCTACTTATGTATAATATACTCGGGTTTCTATAGCAACTATATGCTATCAACAATGGAAGAAGATGCAGACTGGGATGCAGCGAGAAGTGCTGCCCCGATACCTGATCCATCATCTGTCACTTTGATTATGACGTGTGCAGCTGCATCCTCGCCTAATATTTGTCGCATTGCTTCATTCAGATACTCCCTGAACATTGTATAGTTTGTATACAATCCCCCCTCAACTGCCACAGTTGTTCTTCTCATCTTAATCTGGCTTCCACCTTTGGTCTTACCACTCGTCCCGCCCCCATTGCCATCACGCCCAATCTTCTTCAATATTCCAACAATACCAGCAGCTGCTAATCTGGCTGCTCTCCGGGTTACCACATCACATACTTTCACAACAAGCTTCCGCACATTAAGAGGAACATCGGGGATCTGAAAGCAAAGAATCATCATCATCAATAAATAAAAGAATAAGTGTCTAGGCCCTAAACATTTCATAGCACCTAAGGTTTCAAGAAAAAAAATAAAAATCATAATGTTGAACCTCCAGAGTGTCGTTTAGAATTCTGGCAACCTCCGTCAAGTTAGGGGAATCATCCTCATGCATAGCAGCAATCATGGGTGTCCTGAAAACAATCAGATAATACAAATTATATCAACTTCAAAAAGGGCAACTGATTTATTAGCAGACATTCATACTTGTGTCATTTCACAAATCATGCAGCAAAGCTATTTCTAGTTACTTAACCAAAAAGTATGAGTCTTTTGTGTAGTTAATGATGGCAGACGAAGCAAGCCTAAGATGCACCAATTTTCTACCTATCACCTATTGTGTAAACTGCCCAACTGTTGCTTCTAATGTCTTTGGGTGTATAAACATGAAGCTGGTCCATGATGTGTTATATTAACCACCCATATACTCCTTCCAGTAGCTAGAGTAATATCAAATGTTGAAATATGGTTGTCTACATTCGTATTAACATTTCAAACCTTAGGGCATAGGCTGTCGAATCATATAAACGTAGTCAGAAACTCCATACAAAAACTTTGAAAATCATAGTACAGAAATTATCCCACAGAAAATACCAATTACTGATAAGTTTGTAATGATTGGAGGGAAGGGGAGTATGATTTCATCAAAACACACATCCATATAAGAACTAGATTGCAGTTGTTGGTATTCTCATGCGCAAATTCTCAGACATCTTAGAAATCTCTTGATTTTGAGATTTGAGAGGTGACCAAATAAAATAAGAATTCAACAGCTGGCGCTTCATGGTTGATCTACTGTATAATATCCAACATCATCTTGAATACAAGACACTATGATCGTGGATTACACTTCTTGGGAAAGACCTGCTTTTTATTCCTCAGACACCACACCATATTACCATATACTTCTATTTCTCATTCATACTGGGAATGATATCGGTCTTTGAAATAGAATATCAGAAGGCGAAGAACCGAAACAACCACTGAAAGCAATTCAAAATCTGAGACATATCAGGATTGGAACTTATCCTGAGTGATATGCAAAAGTGTTCGATTTTAACACCGTCTTGATATAATCTCACACAAGGATTGAAGATTACATTTCTCAGGTAAGGATAGGCTTTTCGATCCTCAATGCTCAATTACAATTGTTAAATTACCACTTTGTTAAAGAGTTCATTAGGCAATGTTAAGAGTACTTCATCATTTGAGCGTAATACATAATCTGAGTTTTATTAGGATGGACTGAGTGACTTCACAAAGAGCTTTGCTCCACCATCTTGGCAACATCTCACAACAGATTGTGGTTAACATTTTCTAAGGTGGGTACTGATTTATTTGGTCCGCAATGCTCAGATTTAAACAGTTCAAACCAAAGAGAAGAGTAAAAGTATCATCTAATATTCTAATTTCAATTTTAATGCTAAACATCCCTCCTCATGTGCAAGCAAGTTACTGAGTTTCTTGCACATGGAAATTTTTATTAACAGACAAGTGTGAGTCTTCAATACATGCCACATGCCATGTTGAATGACCGCTTCTTAAATAAATGTGAGCTTCTAGTGCTCATTTAACAACTGATGTAAAAAAGACAAATGTAACTAGAAAAATGTTTGCAAAGGATGAGACCATTACCTTAAGATGAAAGGCACTTGTAATTTGAAAGAAATGGGCCCAAAAACATCCGAGTCCTTAGACATCTGAAGAATTACTCTTCGCACAATGTCTCCTAGATACATGCCTGAGATCATTTTCTCAAATCCCTGCACAATGGTGTTCATAAGTCATCCACCAGCATAAACTATCAACATGAAATTTTGAATCGTAAGTTGTTGTATTAGAATTGCCAAGGAAAAACCCCAATCTCACCTGATCATTTGGGTTAGGACTATCAGCATCCAAGTCAACATCATATGATGTCCTCGGCAAATGAGATGACCAAAAGTTTCCCCATTCCATGTTGACTACCTAATGACATTAAGAATACCATGATACTGAGCAAAACAAACAAGTATATTTAAGCTAACATGCTTAATCAAATAATAAGTAATGCTAAGTCAACATGCTGAAAAGATACCATGCCTCCGGAAGTTGAAAGAAGACCTTGGCATTTAATGATGGCATCTGCCCGCTCCAAATAACAGGCATTGGTACCTGTTCCAAAGATCACAGCAGCTACTGTGTCTTCATCATGATAATGTCCAAGGGCCAAGGTTCCTACAGTGTCGTTTATCTGGAAGAGAGAGAGAGAGAGAGAGAGAGAGAGAGAGAGAGAACAGAATTAGAATAATTTCATGGCAAGCACAGCTACCATAAAGTACTGCCACAGAGAAGGATACAAACCATCATGAATGACAAAGGATGGCATAATGCATCTGCTTTTAGAAAAAAAATCATATCATGTGGGTTTATCATGATCTAAAAAGTTTACACACGATAAATGCAGAAAACAAATAAGTACTGCATTCTTTAAGGGGTATCATTATCTAATCTATCCCACTAATAGAATATAGTTCAAGTGTGCTATTTTTTAGGCAACATACCAAACATAAACTGTCATAAAAATAACGTCATGTATCACTATACATGCACCAACAAATACTGGCAGCTGACATATAGCAATGAGAAAGTGAACCTAAAGAAAATGGTAGCCTATAAAGATGAGAACTGTAGGCAATAAAAGATTATTCGCTCTTATGCATTAGCAATATATAGGTTGACATAGATTGACCAAATAGAAAAGATAAAATTGAATCCAATCAGAAGTAAAATCACAAATAAATGTACCAAACCCACAATCTGGAGGGAAAAAGAAATTATCATTGCATAATGAAGAAAAAATAAAGGTATAGGTAGGCAATTGCTGTGTCCCGATACAAGCATCCATGTCGTAATTGGAGTTACATTGTCCTTAAAATTCTCTTTTCCCCTGGATAATCATTTCCAATCATAACATGCATAAATAGGTATATTTGAGTGCTTACAAGAGCAGCCACTTGCATGTCCAGGCCTTTTCGACACATTGCCTGCTCTAAGCACTGTGACACATCTCTACCAACCTGCGATAAAGTGCATTATACATAAGATCCATGCCTTCAAGCATAATGTGTTTGGTGTGTCCATCAATCAAATAATCATTTAGTTTGGAAAAATGAATGTTTCCTCATCCGTAGTTATTAAGGCACATGAAAATACTCAAAACCATCAGTTACAACAATTATTGCAAACTTGAAGAGGGCAGCAGTATTACCAATTGTAAGGAACTTCACACTACATTCTATGAGGGCCTTAATCGGAAACTTAAAAACACATATCTAATGAAATATACTATACCACTAGAAAAGAGCAAGGAATGAAAATTCAACAAGAAATAAATCAATCTTTCACTGTTCACACACATTTAGGAAAAGGGAGTGTGTTTGATTTAGGTTTTGCTAACTTCTAGTTTGCCTTTGCAGTTTGCACCAATGGACATGACTAGTAAGGGTCAAAAGAATAAAAAAAAAGCACTCAACTAACCATGTCATCAATAGAGAATCCTTTTGTCCATTTTATTAGAATTCCTGAGGTAGAAGAAATCTGTCTCACAGGAAATGAAAATGTGAATCCAATCAACCTTCTTTCCCCTTGTGAAGGCTCGGACACATTTTCTTCCCTTTCAAAGAAATCCTTCAATGATGTGGCAATAAAATCAAAGAGCTCCTGAGAATGTTAATAGGAATTACTGGAAATATATAAAATGTTTCAAATTATAAGTCATTAGTACCAGAGTTAAGGGGCAGTACAGTACAAAAGTTAGCTACCTCACTTGTGCTTGTCATCAAATGTTGAGGAATGGGTTGGCGATCAACATCATGTTCAATGATAGTAGACCTTTGCCCCACTAACTTAACCCGCAAGACCCGAAAATTAGTACCACCAAGGTCTAGAGCATAATATATCCCTTTCTCGTTCCTGTAAATGATGTTTGATTATAAGTGACAATTACTCGCGATAAGAAAACCAGAACAATATGAATTTGAACAATAATATTTAGAAACCTCATTAAATATAGAATGATAATTCGGAAATTCAATACTTTGAATGCAGAGGTCAAACAAAATCCTTCATTAGCAGTCTCATGGTTACATTGGGCAATTGGGGCAAGAGGGGCTATACACACAAACAGAGGAGTGAATCCATTACTATCAAAAGCAGGCAGCTAATCCAGAAAAATCAAGTTCTTGTTGGACTTTGAACATAAAACAAAAAGGCAGCAGCACATAGAGGGAAATGGCACATTAAATAGAACATGAGAAGAAAAGCTTAATCAGTAAAATAATTGGAGAACAGAAACTATGTGCTTTAATACTAGATACACTTTGTAACATCAGGGTATCCGTATTTCCACTTAATAAGATGTGGTTTCTATATACATTTGAGAATCTCAAATCAACTTGCAACAACGAAAGAAATTTCCATTAAATGAACTTCCTATTATCTTAATACCCATTCTGCAAAGAAAGAAACAATTAAGTGCACTAAAAACAAAAAGAAATATAACCATAACAAATGTAGCCTCATTAATACACTATCACCTTTGGCAAGTGATAGTAAACCAATGCATTCACAACAACTAAAAACTAAGTTGGAATTGATTGTATCATACTTGTTAGAGGCATGCCCGAAGCGCAAGAGGCATGGGGTAATGGGCTTTGCGCCTCCGCATGGGTGAGGCTGTTAAGGAGGCCTGCACCTTTGGCACCTCTACCTATGCGTCATTTTCAATCTTTTTAGCATTCTTTACCCAAAAAACACTTTTTTTTTCTTTTCAGCTCTCTTCCAAGTTTCACGGTAATATTTAACCATATATATCAGTCAAACATATTTAGACAACTAGCGGTCAACATAGATTCTTTAACAGACTAAAAAAGTTTATGTGTTAGCATCAACTTACATATCTAATCAATCTAATACAAAAGAATAAACTCCATTGAGCCCTGATAACACAGATTCAGCATATACATGATTCTGCATTAATGTACAACACATAGCTAAATTGGAAACTCTATAAAATGTGAAAAGGTAACAGATAACCGAGAAACAAGTGAAGAATGAATTCATACGACAAGATAAGGAGAAAAACACAAATTTCATACATAAACCCCCATAACCTACACAAAAGTTCTAGCAGAATACAACAATCCATGTAGCATCTCATAAAGACATAAAGAAATTAAAATGAAGTGTTCACATAATCAATCAAACTAACTAAGGAAGCACTAAACATCAAACACAAATACAGAACAGAAATGCTTCAACACTAACTCTACCATAAACAAAATCATGCCAAGCAAGAAACACATTCTTCAACTCCTATAGCAGCACATTCAAGTAAACGAAATCAAGCACAAGTCAATTAATGGACACATGCAATAGATGTACACATTTAAGAAACACATAAGCAATTGGGCTTTACCCAGTAGGAAGGTTGTGTACATAGGTGAGAAGCATCTTAAGCTTAGAGCCGCCCTCAGAGGCCAAGCCCGCGTGCATCTCAACCGCCATAGCATCAACAACCTGCCGCAGGCGCCCAACCGGGGTGGCGCAACCCTCCTCCAGCTCCTCCAGCACTTTCACAACCCTCCTCCAGCCTCGCCTCCGCCTCGCACTCCTCCCCACCATGACGGCCGCCACCACGCACGCCACCACGGCACACCCCGCCGCCACCGCAACCCCCACTTTGCCCATATATCACGCCCTTCCCTTCTCAAACCCTGCCTCTTTTAAGTATAAGGAAATCAAAATCAATCAATCATCACCGAAAATCAAAGCAAAGGTATCCGTTCCAGTGATCAAAACAAGACAGCGTTTCGAAAATCGGAATTTTTCCCCGATGATTGTCGTCGGAAAATCTAAACCACGACAGGCCTGTCCCGCAGTGAAGGGAACTGGAGCGACGGTCAGGCTCGCAAACGGCGTCGTCCTGTGGTTATTCTCCTATAAAAGAATTATCGCTTTTTGCGACTGTGGAGAAACGCAGCTTAGTCGAAGAAAAGTTCTAGAGAGAGAGAGTGAGAGAGAGAGGGGGGGGAGGGAGAAACGGTGAGTGTGTTGGAAAACGAACTGTTGAGTACTTATAAGAGAGGTGCGAAATGACGAAAATGACCTTGTAGAATGATAGAATGCCTGATTTGTTCACCTTTCCAGTGGGGCGATGTGGATTCTGGTTTGACCACTTAGAAAATGGAGAAATTTTCGCCATGCGGAAAAGGTGATTTGTGAAATTACTGTTTTGCCCCTGTTCCTGTGCAATGGTTTGGAGTTCTACTTTAAATGAGTGTACCTCGCTACTCATGCACCAATACTATAGTTTCACTTAACTTAATGATAATTGATTATGATCAAATATATTTCTCTTCGAATTATACATGATTTAATTTATTTTTTATAAATTTTAATATGTATGTGAATTAATTTATTTGTTAAAATATTCTTATAAACCATATGCATCTTCTAAGTTTGTGAATTAATCTATTTGTTAAAAGCTTATTCAATTAGTGAATGAATTCAAATAGACTTTTGAACAAGTTGGTTTGAAGTCATTTGACTTTCAACTCATTGCTTTCAATGGCAGTAAATAGCAATTAAGAGCATTTTCACCAAATATCTTTAGAAAAGTTGTGATTCTTTTTAAGATTTTGTATATAAAAAGTTTATTAATATAAATTTTCTAAAATTTGCTCACAAAGACTCATTGACAATTGCATTTGGATGGAAATATATTACACTGAGTTTTTTTTTTTCCCTCTTAAATATATAAACAACGACAACACCAAATGAAGAATAATATCACCTATTTGTGGAATTTGAAATTTGGTATTTGTCAACTATGAACTATTACAAATCATCTCAAACTATTACAAAAAAAGACAAACTTAAAAAAGAAGTAGAATTAGCAAAGATGATTTGCAACTTGATTGTCATCTCCAAGGATGCGAGGGGTTTTTATGTTGAAGACCTTATTAAGATTAAAAATATTTGAGATAATATGTTGATACTTCAAACTCGCAAATAATTATACTATCAAACAACATATTAAGGCAATCTACAATTTTAAATCATAACAGAGAATTGCAACTTTTTATATTTTAGCAAAATATCAGTAATCAAATAAAAAAAAAGAATATGATTTGAAAATGGCAGTAAACAATGTATCATTGAACAAGAACAACATTTTTTTTGCCTACAATACAAATTTCTCATTAAGTTTAGTCATTTCAACCTTATTCATATATAAACTATGAAATGTGTTTAAAAATTGATGGGACGTGGATAGTTCAGCCCTAACAATTTTCACACTATTGTTTATTTGTAACATTAATCATCTATCATAGAGTAACTAGAAGAAATTTAGGTAATCGTCACAAAACGTTTTGGCAAATTCTATGTAATTCGAAAGTGAATACTATTACAGAACATTATTAGTTGTTGAAGTACATAAAATAAAGAACTTAAGATTTAAAATTGGAACATAGATAGTTTTTTCAGGGCCCAAACGAATGAATCTTGAATTATAAACCATGTACACAAAAATTCATATAAGATGATTTCACGAATAGTTATCATGACACGAAGCCCCATTATCCACTGACCAAATTATCTGGACAAGTTCCCCAAAGACATCAATAGAATTTGTTTGGTGAAATTTGTAAAGTTTTAGTGTGACAAGAGTTAAATTTTACATAATTTGGGTAGGCAGACAATGTGGTGATTGGTGGGAGGCACAAAAATAGAACCAAAACTGAAAGGGTATTTTTGTAAAATCAAGCAGAGGATTCGGGGCACCCAACTTTCAGGGACAAAATCATGGGTATGCAGAACTCGATGAAATCCGAGAATGGCATGAGACATTAGGGAAAAGGGGAAAGGTTAATATAGACATTTCAATGGCTGGCAGTGTGTGTGTAGAGAGAGAGAGAGAGAGAGTGAATGAGTGTCTATACTTTTGCTTTCACCCAAATATATACATACAAACATAAATATATATACTAGAGAGAGAAAGAGATGAGAGAGAGAGGAAGCGGCGTCTGAGTAGCTGCGTATTTGGGGTGCAGCAAGGTGGTACATGGTGCCAGCTGTGATCCGCTAATTCCAGCTGTGCCTCAAATAAAGCAATTGCACCCAACCGTACCATTTCCTCTCTCCACCACTTACAATAATTCCCCCTCTCTCTCTCTCTCTCTACCAGATTTTCTCCAACAATTTTATTATCATTTCTGCATAAAACAGTTACCTGGAAAAAAACGATTTTTATGTCTGAGTTTTTTTAGTAGAGATATCTCAAGAAATTGATTAAAATATTCACCTATTTTTCGAAAACGTAGACCATCTCTAATCATTTTACTCAAATTCAAACTCAAATTTTGATTTTGCCACCAAATTTGCCACCAAATTTGTCACTATCTCCAACCATTTAAACTCAAATTGGAATATTCTCTTACAATATTCTTAATTTTTATTTTTCAAATTTTATTTAATATCAAATATTTATTTATTTTAGTTCATAAAAAAATTAACTTAATTGGTTTCAATTATAAAAAAATATTTATGAACTATAAATCTTATTAAAATACCAAAAATATATTATAAAATTCATCACAAATACATATTAATATAGTAAAGAAAATAATCTAGTCATACAACACTAATGTAAATAAATAACATAATGGCACAAATTATAACTAACATTCCGAATTAGACCATTTTTCCCAAAGATGTTTGATCAATGCATTTCGAAGTTTGTAATGAGCCTCTGCATCTCTAATTTTTCTATGCCGATGAAGAAAATCTTGAAATGTAGGATTTTCGTGATTTATCATTTCTATCTCTGGAGTTGTCACGTCTCTCGTTTCTACAATCTTGAAATTATATAATGTATCAAATACCAAATATCAAGTATTAAAATCAATACCTAAAATATAATAGATTAAAAAATAAATTGTAAATAAATAAAATAAATGAAAAAAAATAAAAAAAGTTTGAGTAGTGAATAGTAAGTGGCAAATTTGCCACTTACTATTCAAATACTCAAATTTGAGGTTCAATTTGAGTTGCCATTGGGGCAACTATTTTTATAAACTTGGGTTTGAGTAATGATTTAAGTAGTCCCTTGGAGATGCCCTTAATGTTGTTATTGTGCTCGGTGATGATAACACACTATTTGATATAAGAGGTCTTTTTCTCTCACTAAATATGGTTTTGTGTCTACTCAATCATAAATAAACAAAATTACCATGGTGTGATCATACTATATCATGGGGATAGATGGAAATTAATTAAAATTAATGTAATTAAATAACCAATTTTGTGTAATCCTATAACATCAAACTATCATTCCATATGCTAGAAAAATAATACACTATTTTGATTATATGATAGCAAGACTATTAATTTTAATTATATTCGAGAATGTTTCATATTTAAAAAAATTGAAATTAAAATGTGTGACACACTTATACAAAACACCTCTTTAATATTTGTTTCGTTCGTTACTGATACATATTGTATTAATAGTAATGAACTAAGGATAGGACGATGAATGGGTGAAAATAATATAATAACTTAATATTTGTATTGTTTTTAGTATTTAAAATTTAATTTGTTTCCTAAATTCCATCCTAGCATCTCCGGTAGCAGCATACAAGAAAATAATGTAATTTTTCATATTAAAATTTTTATTCATCATATACATCATTCTTTATAATAAAATAGAATATTATATAATATTTCATAAAAACATTCAAAAATTTATAAATGCAAAATAAATCTTGCTTGAATTCAACTCAAGGTTGGCTGTTGAGATAATTTAGTGTGATCTTTTAGTGCCCGTTTGGTTCGAAGGTTGGGTTTGGATTGGATTGTAATAATTTCGGGCTATTTACTGTTCATGCAGTATAATTGGATGTTTGGTGTGGAGGTTTTTGGATGGGTTTAGTTGTGTTATGTGTTTGGTATGTGTGTTTAAAAAGTGTAATGTTTATAAATTTGTGTTTGGTATATAGGTTGGGTTTGATATATTAGGTCAAATGACCAAAATACCCCTTAATTATAATAATAGTATAAACTTCAAATAATTTAAATGCAACGGATGAATTTTGAATTTATACCAGTTCAATCATCACAAATAAAACTAGTATTATAAACCTCAAATTCTTTCCTAAATTCATCTATCTAAAACACAACCTTATTGAATTTTTAATAATCATTTTCTTTTTTAGATTGTGCTATTAAATTTTATTTATTAGAAACACTAGTATTTCACCCGCGCGATGCACATTTTATTATTTATTCTAATAGTTATATTAAAAAGTTATTTATATATCTTTCATTATTCCAAAGTTTGTATAATGTAGAAATATATTTTTCATATTTTTATTGATTTTTAAAGTTATATTTTTTTATTGAAAATTATTGGGTAAAATAGAGTTTTAATTGAAAAAAGTAGAATTTGCTTGGCCTCTATCTCTCGTGTGTTTTTTGGACTTCCTTGTACATTCCTTTTTTTTTTTTTTTTTGTGGAATGTTATTTTGAATTCAAATAACAAAATTTGTAACATATTTACTTTTATAATTGTAATAGATATATGTAATTTCATAATAGATAGATCATATATATAGTATAGATTAGATAGGGTTCCAAATTCAAAATTAAAGTTCCAACTATGCAATGTGGTTGCCATAGCCGATATGCAGAGAATCAGTAGATTTCAACAGATATAGATGGCATATTTATCCGGAAACATAGAGAGTTGACTGTGCAACTCTCTCCTTCCAAATAGTCCACGAAAGGCACAACCAATAAGCAAGCAAAAAACTTGTAAACTCCATAACAAGGTGTCAAAATGGTATAATCTTACAATAACACCACGCAATATTTCCAGCCTTCGCTTTTGCCAACACGTTGTTCGGCGCATTTGTCATGGCTGCTTCCTAGGTTTTGACTCCACCGGTCAATTGAGTGTAGAGTGCTTTGTCGTCGACACTAGTTCAGAATTGGGAGCCGCCGCCGCCGTCGATGCTGTGGACGACGAAGGCGGTGGTGAGGACACGATGGGTTTGATGGTGTAGGGCAAATCCAAAATCAGATTAAGGGTGAATGTGTTGTTTGTAATTGATGGAAGGGTAAATTGATAAACATTCCATGAACAGTAGGGGTATAAATGCCATTTTACATAATGGTACTGTTGGGCCAACTTTAAACCTACCAAAATTGGTGGGTTTATAAAAATGCCACAGCCCAACCTAAACCCAGGTCCACTTATAAACCCGGACCTGAAACATACTTACCAAACATGGGTTTAGGTTGTGGGTTTATAAAAATGCCACAGCCCAACCTAAACCCAGGGCCACTTATAAACCCGGACCTGAAACATACTTACCAAACATGGGTTTAGGTTGGTATATAATCTCCAACCAACCTAAACCCATGTACCAAACATGGCCTTAAAGCACTACTCGAGTAAACAGATCTTAATTTTTTTAGAATTCAACGCACTGTTGGAGATGGAGATGTCCTAAGTCCTAAAATAATAAATATATTTGTTGAGAGGTAATCTAGAATCTAGATTAGGTTAAATGCGATCCAACGCCTTAAAAGAAAATGGGACAAATTCATTTGTATTTGCTAATAATGTTTTGAAATTATTTGAAAAAAGAAAGAAAGAAAATATTAAAATCGTATGCTACTCTTTATTTTTTTGAAATATTACTAAATTGGACAAAATAATAATTCACTGAACCTGGACTATTGTTGGAGTTCCACGACAACACTAGAGTGTGATGAAGTGGCGAGACTCGTGTCGCGTTTCGATCAGGTTAAGGAGAGTCGTTGGATGAGTTGAATATCTTTTAATCAGATGTTGACTAAATGCATGTGGACCTCCATACATAAAAGATTAATTTCATTCTACATTATCCCCACTTTAAGCACACTAGTTTTTCACTCGTGCGATGCACGGAATTAAATTTTTAAAAGTATAATTATAATATATTAAAATAATATAATCTTATTTTTACATATATAAAAACTCAAACTTCTTTTATCTATTTTTATAAGTGGATTTTTTGTACTTACAGATATAAAATTGATTTTCTTTTTAACATGATAGAATAAAAAAGTGCGAATATTATTTCAAAACAGTACACCTCATTTATTTTCCACTTATTGTGTTTTTGTTTTTTAATTCTATTGTCATATATATTCAATTTCAAATATTAGGCCTCATATAAAAAATGGATTAATGAAAATATTTTTTTTAAATATATATAGTTTGTGTATACATGGAAACAAAGAAAGTCCATTTAAATTCTTTGATGAAATCCTATATCTCAAATTAATCTTTTTAGACCATTTTCAATGTATGTGGTGAAAGTAGGGATGAGGAAAAATATCGAAATATCAAGGTTATCGAAATATCAAAATTTCGACATACCGAAACTTTCGACATAGTATCCATATCGAAAGTCTTGGTATGGTATCAGTATGATATTCTTAAAATTTCAAATATACCGAAATACTGAAAATAATAGAATAAATAAAAATATATATTAATTTCTTATTAGTAAATGAATAAATATGATATTTTTCATTTCGGTTTATCGGTATTTTCGATATACCAAAGTTTCGGTATATAATCATCATTTCAGTATAACGGTATTTTCGGTATATCAAAGTTACGATATATATTTTTCATTTTTGTGTGACGGTATTTTCGATATATTGGTACGAAACAGTATGACTACCTATAATATCGAAATTTTGATATATCGAATTTCAATATATTGAACATTTCGATACGATATGAGATTTTCGCTATGATACACCCCAATGTGAAAGCAAAAGAATAAAAAATGAACAATCACAGTATGTTTCTACCAATTGTTTAATATCCCTAATTTATAATAGTTGACAATATGTTATATATTGTATTCAAATTATATATGCTCATTACTATTCATACTTTTTGGTCTAAATTAATTAGTTCGCTTGTATAATTTAAGTTTTTTCGCATTGATTATGAGAAGGTTCCAAAATTCATATCTAATCAAAATTGAACTTTTTTGTTTGAAACAGTTGAATCAGTATTCTGAACTACATTACAATGTTTCTATATCTATACTAAATGAATAACCAAAAGTAACACATGTCATTTTCTGATTAATCCTAAAGAATTTTAATTTTAATTTCATTATTAATTAATTCATTTCATATTTATTATAATTTATTATATAAATGATTTAATGAGATAATAACAATTAAATTAAAAAAATACTAATAATTTTGATTGATTGTAAAATTGTAACTTATGAAATTCTAAAACTACATACTAATTAAGCTAATAATTAATGGTAAATAATAATAATTAATTATTTATAAATAAAGAATTTCAGTTTGCAATTTTCTTAATTAGTAATACAGTACTCTTGTGATACATGGGACTTACGCTAATATATACTAAAGGATTAACCAAGAGTAACACATGTCACTCTCTAGTTAATTCTATTTAATTATAATTAATTTTAATCAATTCATTTAATATTTATAATTTATTATAATAGAGCATTTAATGAAATAATAACAATTGAATAACAAAATGCTAATAATTATGATTGATAATAAAATTGTAAATTATGAAATTTTAGAAAAACATTTTAATTAAAGTTGATGTTTGCAATTACATTAAATAATAATCAAAATTTTTCACACAATTAAATTTAAATTATATACTAATTAAACTCAAAATTAATGATAAATAATAATTACATTTATTTATAAATTACAATTCTTGATTAGTATTAAAATAAAAAATGTAATACACGGGGCTTACATTAGTTTGTTTCTAATTCTGGTTGAAATGATTGTTCTTCTAACTTTTTTTTATCATATAAAAAAGTGAATCCTTTATGGGTAGATGTTAATTTGTTTAAATAAAATAATTTATAAAATTTAATACTTAAATTCCATATGAGAAAATACATTTAAATCTCAATATAATCGTGTATGGTACAAAGTAATAAAATAAAATTGAGGTTTCAAAATTAAAAGTGTATACGGAAATGTGTTCCACAAATTATTGGTCAACCATGATAATAAGGTCATTGATTTAAATATTCCTTTTAAAATGAATATAATTTTTATCACTGTAATTTATTTACTTATTCCAAATTTATGATGAAGTTTTTGGGTTGCAAAAGATTGACAAATTATTTTTAGTAAATGTTATTATATATATATATGTGATAAAAATACAAATATATATATATATATATATATATATATAACTCTAAAAAAACTAACACAACTCTAGTTTCAATAGTTATATTTGTATATCTATACATCAAAATATTTCACTATATATTTGTCCAAGTATGGTAATCTTCTGTAACATGTGAGCTTTCACATTTCATCATCTAATCTACCAAGTCAAAAACTATTCCAAACATTCAAAAGTTATTTGCTACCTTCGATTGAAGTCAATTTTCTTTCATCAACGCCTGCATATAGGCGAATCTAACAAACAAAAATCATATTAAAGTAAGAATAGTCAATATGCAATCATATCACTATATAAATTAAAATAAAATAAAATTCATCAACTAAATTAAAAAAATATTGAATAACACAAATCAATCAAAATATTATCCTATAACATCTTAACTCATTCAATATTACATTAGTACGTAAATAAATGATTTTTATTTATCAAATAGTTACATTAGTAAATAAACAAAAATTTGGCTAGTATAATTGTGAGAAACTCCTTGATCACAAATTAAAAAACAAATGAAAAATTAAGATTGTAAGCCCTCGAAAAGTTTTGAAGTCCAAAACATTTTTAAGGATTTGTGTTGCTTTACATTTTGAAATTGAAGATATATTTGAACTATTGAGTAGACACAGATATTATTTTGAAAACAAATTGAAAGAAAAGAAAATTAGAATTTGAGAAATGAAAGCATGAATTAAAATTTCATAATTGGTTCTCATATTTATAGTGGATATATAATTTCCTAATGCAATAGGAAAGTAATGTTTTTTAAGGCAATTTTTTTTTAAATTTCTTTGATTGACTGTGTCATCCAATTAAGTTCATTTACAAATATACCATAAATTTCAAATTTGTTGTTTACATGTATATGGAATATTATATTTCCTTATACAATATAATTAGTTAATACTATGTAAGGTTAATAGTGGTATTATATATACATTGATTATTTGTTTGTATATATGTCTATATATGTATAATTAAATATTTTAAGTATTATTGAACATAGAATGTAATTTTATTCATTTCCATATATAGGATGAGATTTTGGATGGGTAAATATTGCATTTCTATATGGGACAATGTTAATATTTTTATACATATAAAGATAAAAAATAAATCATAAAATATATATTATCCTTTTATATTGGAGTGAATTATATAATATACATCATCCATATGCATAGTAATTTTTATATATAAATAATTATTGTAAACACTGTTTATACTAATTATATGATGTAATCATGTTGTGTGTGTATATATATATTTATATTTGCTATTGTTTTATAAATATATTAATTGAAATTTAAAAATTAAGGGGAAAGATTTATACCAACATTTTTGTTCACTTTTATTTTCTTTAAATTGACTTACCATATGACTTATATGTGAAAGATTTATTGTCAATCACTTCCTTAAATATATACATTATCATTAAAATCATATGGTAAATACTGCATTTCTATATATATGACAATGTTAATATTTATATATATATATAAAGGTAAAGATAAAAATTAAATCATATAATATTATCTTTTATATTGGAGTGAATTATATAGTATATATTATTCATATGCATATTAATTTCTATATATAAATAATTATTGTAAAATCATTGTTTATACTAATCATACAACGTAATCATGTGTGTGTATATATATATAAAAATTTGTTATTATTGTTTTAATCATATTATAAATTATAAATATATCAATTGAAATTTAATAATTAAAGTTTACTTACCATATAGACTTATATGTGAAAAGATTTTTTGTCAATCACTTCCTTAAATATATACATCATCATTAAAATCATATGTTAATATTCCATTTTCATTAGAATTCATTTATATATCATATATCTTTTTAAATCAAATATCATTGTCATTTATCATTTATTTTTAATGAAAATATATTTCCAGATTTGATATGACTTTTTAGCGGAAAAATTCTATCATTTCTATATGAGGAAATGTTTGTATTTTTATATATGTAAAGATAAAGATGACTAATAGTCAGTTGAATTTAATTTTCATTTCAATTTGATATTTGCACTATTGCCTTCTCCTTTTTTGAGTATGTAATTAAATTTATGAAATGTATCGATCATTTCCTATTTTCAACATTTTCTCATTGTTACTTTAAATAGATATTTGTCAGTTGAAATTCAATTCACCTTCAAATATTAATCAAAAAATGCATGATCAATATATCAAAATAACCATCTTCTGAAGTTAAATTATAACTCGAAACAAATTTATAATTTTTTTTTTTGAACTTGAATCAAACTAAAATGTTCAATAAAGTGAGTTGATTAGCATCATTTAATTATATAATACGTAAATCATGAATAATGAATAAAGATGTACTTGATTATAATGTATGCGATTTATTAACATTTTATGATTTTTCATTCAAATTATGATGGAATGAAAAATATATAATGAAAAATAATAGTAAGATAAAAATTCAGGTGAGAGTATTTTATTATAAATTGAAAGTACATATGACATTACTCTTGGAGTCTCTTTATGTACATTGACCTTTGATATTCATTTAACCTTTCGTATTCAATTTCTCCTTATATAAATGATGTACTCAATGACATTGTTGAAGGTTGATGAATATAATTTCTTCTTCTCTTACTTGTTATTGTTCATTACATACAATCTTGATATATTGTTTCATAGAGTGTGTTCAACATAGACAAAGCATTACAACACGTTATCAGCACGATCCTCTACCTGAATCTGAGTAGTGCCCTAGGAAAGAATCGTGCCTTTCCTGCAAGGTATTTTTCTTTGAATCAATCCTAATATCTATATTATGCTTATGGCCGATCTAGTGAATTAGTCTTTTAAAATCTATTTTTGGTTCTATAAGAATCAGTTGTAGTTTATGACTTATATGATCAGTTTGCAACCTAGAGGCTATCGCTTTGAACTTTATTTACAAATATGGAGTTATTTTTTTAAGTTTAATATTTCCAGCCATAATTTTGAACATTTTTGTGGGCTTTAATTCATGTGGTCCAGATTCTGTCTATATGATTATATATATGTGAATTTTATATAAATTATTCTTTTTGCTTCAGTCATGTCCTTTAGTTTATTAAGATGGTATGGATGGTCTATCTAGTGTCGGTTCATTTTTGGAACATTTTTTGTGTCTCATTCTCGAGTTAAACTCAATGGATCGCCGAGTGAATCGTCGACTTTGGTTTTACCATCTTGTTCAATAGATAGACTCCGATAAGATTCAGTAATAACTATTCAATTCCCTTTATCATTTAATTTTTCGTTTATGTTTCCGTTGTTACTTGGACCGACATTCAAGTGTCATGAGCTAGTTTATAATTTTAAGTGTAATACGCTTTGATATTAAACTGCTAGGAAAGTATATACCCAGTTTTGAGTTAGGCCTTTCTTTTCAAAAGGTTTTCATGCTTAAATTGTCACTCTTAATGAAGGATTTTTCTTCTTCTAAATTGAGAGAATTGAGTAAATACATCTTTACCATAAATACAAGAACTCCTTAGGCTACATCAGTCGATGTATTCTTGATTTTACAAAAGTTTCAACCTCTACAATTTATGTTTGTTTTTGCTTCATTTATTATTTCACCTGTGATTTTATGTGAATTTAAGAATATCATGATCCAGTTTTATTCTGAGTTCGTTATCATGATTATTTTAATATTTAATTTTTCAGTTTACTACATTATTGTAGTATTTCGTTGATTTCTTTGGATATGGAGAATGAGAACACCATTTGCTTGGTAGATAGTGCTACAACTCACACTATCCTTAAGGACAGAAAATTCTTTCAAACATTAACCGAGAAGAAAGGGAGTGTTACCACAATTTCAAATGATAATGTCTTAATAGTAGGCTCCGGTAGAGCTTCAATTGTTCTTCCTATGGGTACTGAATTAATAATTCACAATGCGTTATTATATCCACAATCTAAACGTACCCTTCTCAGTTTTAAAGACATTCGATCAAATGGTTATCACATTGAAACTGACACCGAGAATATGTAGAGTATCTCTTAATGACTCATTCTATAGGGTGTCGAAAACAAGTTGTCGAAAAGCTCCCTTCTCTCTCCTCAGGGCTGTATTATACATACATTCGCCCTTCTAATCTCCATATCTCGATGAGTATGAAATTTCATGATCCAAATTCATTTAAATTATGGCATGAACGGTTGGGTCATCCGGGACAAAATATGATCCATCGAATTTTGTCTAACTCTACTGGACATAGTATGTCAGACCGTAGAATTCTTTCTGTGAATGAATTTATTTGTGAAGCTTGTACAAAAGGAAAACTTATAGTACGACCTTCTCGTACTAAAGTTGGATTAGAATCTCCTATTTTCCTTGAACGGATTCATGGAGATATTTGTGGACCAATTCATCCAGCATCGGGACCATTTCGATATTTTATGGTCTTAATTGATGCCTCCACTAGGTGGACTCATGTATGTCTATTATCCACCCGAAATAATGCTTTCACAAAATTCATTGCAAAAATTATTGAACTTCGTGCTCAATTCCCCGATTATCCAATTAAATCCATTAGAATGGATAATGCTGGTGAATTCACTTCGACAGCATTTGATGACTTTTGTATGTCATTAGGAATTAAAGTGGAGCATTCCATTCCATATGTCCACACTCAAAATGGTCTAGCTGAATCACTAATCAAACTGAACTGGAAGTTCAGAAAATAATTAACTTGCAGTATTTAGCAAATAATCTGCCAGATGCGTTTACTGATTATAAAGGAGTGACAAAATCTCATATACCTGCTGTTAATGCACCACAAAGAGTGGAAATTCCTAAAAGTACAAATATATCTGATACAACTCTGCGCCTGAAGCGTAAAGAACCCATGGGTACAAAAGATAAAAATCCACGGAAAACAAAATCTAACAAAAATAATCAATCACTCCAGATATCTTCTAAAGAGATTCGTCCCGAAGACGAAAATCCTAGTAACAATGCACGTGCACAAAATAATCAAAATACTAGGATTGCGGAACGACCAGATCATAATATCTTAGGAAATGAAGAAGATCTGGTCGATGTGAATATCGAAGTTGCTATGAATTTTATAAATACAGGAGAAACTTACGATAGAAATATAATGGTCGTCGATGACACATTTGCCTCTATAATTGCTCTTACTATCTCAAATAATAATCTGGATCCAGAACCTAAGTCTATTGCTGAGTGCCGGAAGCGCTCGGATTGGGTAAGATGGAAAGATGCAATTGAGGCTGAGCTAGACTCGCTAAACAAAAGAAAAGTTTTTGGATCAATCGTACGTACCCCTGAGAATGTTATCCCTGTAGGATATAAATGGGTATTTGTGCGAAAAAGAAATGAGAAAAATGAGGTGGTGAGATACAAAGCGAGATTAGTAGCTCAAGGGTTCTCGCAGGGACCCGGTATTGATTTCGATCAAACATATTCTCCTGTAATGGATGGTATAACGTTCCGCTACTTAATCACTCTGGCAGTAAATATGAACTTAGAAATGCAGTTAATGGACGTCGTTACCGCATATTTATATGGATCATTAGATACCAATATTTATATGAAAATCCCTGATGGATTCCAAATTCCCCAGATGAGGAAAGATGAAAATCGTAATATGTATAACATTAAATTGCAAAGATCATTGTATGGTCTAAAACAATCGGGAAGGATGTGGTATAATCGATTGAGTGAATTTCTCCTGAAGAAGGGATATGCAAACAATGATGCATTTCCTTGTGTGTTTATAAAAAGGTCGTTAAATGAATTTTGTATCATTTCTGTGTATGTAGATGATATAAATGTTATTGGAACACATAAGGCAATAGAAGAAGCTAGTTCAAACTTAAAATCTGAATTTGAAATGAAAGCTTTAGGTAAGACAAAATATTGTCTCGGCCTGCAGATCGAGCATCTCCCTGAAGGAATTTTCATACACCAGTCAACCTACTTGAAGAAGGTTTTGGAAAGATTTTACATGGATAAATCGCATCCACTTAGTACACCAATGGTCGTCCGATCCCTTGAAGTGGATAAAGATCCGTTTAGACCTAAAGAAGATACTAAAGATATATTAGGACCTGAAGTTCCTTACTTAAGTGCAATTGGTGCATTACTTTACCTTGCAAATTACACTAGACCTGATATTGCCTTTGCAGTCAATTTATTAGCCAGATTTAGTGCTTCTCCTACAAGGAGACATTGGAATGGCATTAAACATATTCTTCGATATCTTCAGGGGTCACAAGATCTTGGTTTATATTACACGAGAAATCAAAATAAATCATTGGTGGGTTACTCGGATGCTGGTTACATGTCTGATCCACATAACGCAAGATCCCAGACTGGTTATGTTTTTCTATGTGGTGGTACTGCAATCTCATGTAAGTCTGTCAAACAATCTATGGTTACAACTTCCTCAAATCACTCTGAGATTATTGCTCTATATGAGGCCTCACGAGAATGTGTATGGTTAAAATCTTTAATGAAACACATTTGTGAGTCGTGTGACATTTCTAGAACCGATATATCCCCCACTATACTTTATGAGGATAATGCGGCTTGTGTTGCACAGATGAGTAGCGGGTATGTTAAAGGAAATTTAACAAAACACATAGCCCCTAAATTCTTTTATCCACATGAGCTCCAGAAGAGTGGTGAAATTATTATACAGAAAGTACGCTCTAGTGATAATCTTGCAGATTTATTCACTAAATCCCTACCTACGTCTACTTTTGAAAAATATGTTCATGGTATTGGGATGCGTAGGCTTGGAAGACTGTTGTCTTCAGGGGGAGCGGTAATTTCAAAACAATCCTAAACATTAGGTCTTGAAGACCATTAGTTTTACATCTTTAACCCTGAAGGTTAGGTCCTGAAGACCAGCGCTGTACTCTTTTTTCCTTGACTAAGTTTTTTCCCACAGGGTTTTCTTAGTTAAAGGTTTTTAATGAGGCAGCTAGTACAACACATTAGAACTTGTATGTCATGTACTCTTTTCTCGTCTAGTTTTTTCCCACTGGGTTTTTCTAGCGAGTTTTTAATGAGGCATGCACATCAAGTCGTAATGTCCAAGTGGGAGTATTATAAATTGAAAGTACATATGTGGACATTACTCTTGGAGTCTCTTTATGTACATTGACCTTTGATATTCATTTAACCTTTCATATTCAATTTCTCCTTATATAAATGATGTACTCAATGACATTGTTGAAGGTTGATGAATATAATTTCTTCTTCTCTTACTTGTTATTGTTCATTACATACAATCTTGATATATTGTTTCATAGAGTGTGTTCAACATAGACAAAGCATTACAACATATTTCACCGATCACATTGTGTGAGCCGGAATCCAATCAATTAATCTCATTTTACTATCGAATCGAAATAGAAAATCCATATTTAGACTTTTAATTAAATAATGTCCCACAAATAAAAATTGATGAAACGGTAATTAGTACTATAATTTATGATGGATCAACCGAGTGAAGCAAGAAGGACCAAAAGGACAAAATCGGTAATAGATGGATTTATTATTGGTTACATATGATTATGAAGTGTCATCACTCAGTTATATATATCATGACTTATCTGCTACCTTCTTTAATGCACCCACATTTATTGCCCTTCATCTTTTTATTTGTTTTGGAATAATTCAATTCAATTTTTTTAATCATCTTCTTTTATGTCTTGCTACTTTTAATTAGTATGAAGATTTTTTTAAGTTGTTATCAAAATTATGAGAATTAACTCAGTGGAATATATAATATCGATTGGACTTTCACCTTAAGTGAATTAAATATGAGCAGAAATATCAAACCAAAAAATTAGTGTCAATATAAGAGATTTCCAATTTTCTTTGTCATAACTCATAAGAACACTATAAAGAAATTGAAAGTACCTCAATTGAGGCGGAAGAAGAAGTCTGCTGCACTGATGAGCCATTTCATCTTCCAATAAGAATTTAAAGAAAAAAAAAATGACACATGTCAGCTTGACATTCATTTGAAGAGTTGACGTGTCGCAACTGAAGTGTCTACAACGTTCTTATTAGATATATAGATTTGAACTCACGCTGCTAGCTTCCAACATTACTGACAATCATCTCTTTTGTCATTGAGCCAGAGGGTCGAAAGAATTCAAATTTTGTTAATATGGTGGACTAGGTGTTTGTTGAAGTAGTTTAGATTTCAAACTTAAAAATCCAAAATATTGTGTTTTATAATTAAAATTCAAAATGCATCTTCTACCAAACTTATGCCCACGTCACTTATTATCAATAAGCATGATTTCCGAAATAATATAACTATCAAAAAAAAAAAAAACATCAAAATTTGATATTTACAGCAACCTTTATTCATATACAATCAAAATATAAATATACCCATTACCTTACTATCAAGTTTTCACTATTAAAGGATTTAAAAATTGGAATTCCTCCAATCCAATTTTAACTCTACTTCAAACATAGTAGAGCAAAATACCGATTCTATACATAGAAGCAATCAATTTATTTATAGTAATGAATTGGATTGTGTACTTCAATTTAGGGGGAAAACATTATCTTCTAAATTTGTCCAATTGAATTTTTTATTCATTGTGTTTTTATTAAATTTTAATCATTTATGTTTAGTGATAATCATATATTAATCCACGTAACTAAGCTCAAACAATTGAAAGAAAACAAAAGTTTGTTGTATCATTGATGTGTATTAAATTTTATTTTACTCTTGATAAAACCGATCAAATGTAGGTGAAAAGTCTAAGATACTTTTGCAATCATCTATATGTAGTGTAAGGTTGTTGACTGATGTGATAAATAAAGAGAAACATTATTTATATTTTATCTATAAAGATAAAATTTTCATTTTTTAATTTTTTGGTGTATACATATATATATTAATTACTGTAGTAGAAATTAAAGTATTTAATTATCCTAATTATGATGGGAAAGGTTGTTATCCCTTCAAATTTAAATTTTGAGAAGGGTTGGTATGGCATGGAATACACACAAATATACAACATAAGTAAAGCTCAAAAAGTATATAATCAGTTACATAAATAATACCTTATTCGTGTTGTATATTTTGTGTGGTTTGGGTCAAAAGTTCCATGGGTGAGTGTACAGATAAGCAATTCGAATATTCAAGGTATAATTCGAACTTTTTATGTATTTATAAATAATTGCCAAATTTGTGTTAATCGTTGTCTGGATCAAATTAATCAATGGCAACTTCACATAAATGCCATCAATGTCCATGTCATTCCAACCTTTGTTTATGTCCCATGTTGTCCTTTTTGTCCACCTACCAAAACTATGTTTTTAATTACAAATCATATTTTATCTTTTATTTCAATACATATCATTATAAATATTTGTACATGTATCTATGTCCATTTATAAAATGACATTATAATCTTCATATTAAAGAAAGAGGTTGCTTTTTTTGGTTGTTCAGAGATAAATGAATATATATATATATATATATGTTAGATTTGTTTAGTACAATGTATTTAGGGTATTTATTGGTGTTGATATAGTGCATGAATAACACCAAGGCGGCAAGGCCTTGATGTCTCAACTCTTTTTTTTTTTTTTTTCTTTTTTCGTCCTTTTAATTATTAGCAGTTAATTATTCCTCCCTGCCTCAATAAATTAACATATATGGAGGCCAACAGATTTACGTAGCCCAATTATAAACCACTCAAGTTTAACATTTTCATTTATTTAAATTAGGAAAATGTTCAAATAAGCTACTAATGTTTATCCATAGGTTCAATTATCTTATTGAATTTTTAGGTACAAATATGTCACTGATGTTTACTTTTAAGTACATATAACCCGCCCCACTTAACATTTATTTATAATATAATATACTAGTAATGTTTTAATTTAAAATAACTTAAACACTTTAATTTAGTTTCTTTTTTGACCTCATATTTTGACATATTTTAGAATAAAACAACTATTTTATGAAAACATAAATATAATTAGATTATTATATATACGTATGAATACATATTATTATTATTAATATTATTATTTATACTACTAAATTATTAAACAACTAAATTTATTTGATAATAAGAGATATTATTATTATTATTATTTAAACACAACTTAAATCTCTATATATAAATAAAAACTAAACTATTAAACAACTAAATATTTTAGATAATAATTTCACTATGATATTATGGATATTATTTTTTTAATTTAAATACAACTTAAATCTTTATATTTAAATAAAAACTAAACTATTAAACAACTAAATTTATTACATAACAATTTCACTATGATATTAGGGATATTATTTTTTTAATTTAAATACAACTTAAATCTCTACATTTAAATACAACATAAATATTAATTATTGTTAATAATAACATGTATATTTGAATAATTATTTTTTCTAACACACACAATAAGCTATTATATTTTACGTTTTCATGAAATAGTTTTTTTATTCTAAGATATGTAAAAGGTTTATTTCATGAAAATGTAAATATAATAGCTTATTGTGTGTGTGACTACATGTTGTTATTAAAAATAATTAATATTTATGTTGTATTTAAATATAAATATTTAAGTTGTATTTTAATTTAAAAATAATATCCCTAATATCATAGTGAATAAATTGTTATCTAATGAATTTAGTTGTTTAATAGTTTAGTTTTTATTTAAATATAAAGATTTAAGTTGTATTTAAACTAAAAAATAATATCCATAATATCATAGTAAAATTATTATCTAATATACTACCTCCGTCCCAAAATAAATGACGTTTTAGCAACTAAAATTTGTTCCAAAATAATTGTCGTTTTCGTATTCCAAAGCATATTTACATACAATATACCAAATATACCCCTATTTACTCACCTCAAATTAAATGTGTTAAAGAGATAAAAACACCTCATTAATTAAACTTAAATAAGGGTAGATTAGACTTTTTATCACATTTCTTAATATATGTGCAAAAGGCTAAAACGTCATTTATTTTGGGACGGAGGTAGTATTTAGTTGTTTAATAGTTTAGTTTTTATTTATATATAGAGATTTAAGTTGTATTTAAATAAAAAATAGTATCTCTTATTATCAAATAAATTTAGTTGTTTAATAATTTAGTAGTATAAATAATAATAATAATAATCTAATTATATTTATGTTTTCATGAAATAGTTGTTTTATTGTAAAATATATCAAAATATGAGGTCAAAAAAGAAAATAAATTAAAGTGTTTAAGTTATTTTAAATTTAAAACATTATTGGTATATTATATTATACATAAATGTTAAGTGGTGAGTCATATGTACTTAAAAGTAAACATCAGTGACATATTTTGTACCTAAAACCTTTATTGAGATAATTAAACCGAAGGATAAACATTAATGACTTATTTAAACTTTTTCATTTAAATTTGATATTAAGTAATTCGTATTTTATAATAAAATTATAAATTGAAAATAAATAACGGGACTATTCCACGCCTTAAAATTAATAAACATACCTAAAAAAATCTAAATCTAATTTATACATAACATTTTTCAAAGAAAGGGTGTGTAGGTTTAGTAATTCTTTTAGGTGCATGTGTACATAAATATAACCACACCCAAAATAAATTAGTTAGAATAATTACTTACTCACACATGTCTCCTATTTGAATATTAACAAGAGTTGGTCTCTCATCCGGTGAACAGTTTCACATGCGACGGGATTCAAATATATTTTTATATATGTATAAATATGTGTTTCATAAGTATATTGTTAAACATGAGTTTTATAAGTATGTCTTTTACATTGTGCGACGGTTACACCTGAGTTTTTGTACATTAATAAACACATGTTGACGTGTTTACGATCTATATAATTTTAAGGGTTAAAAACACTTAACCACCCGAACTATGCCCCAATTTGCAGTTTATTGTAAAAACTTTTTTTCGTTGCACCGTCCTCATTGAACTTTGCGTGATTTGCAAAGTATAGTAAATTGCCACTTTCCGGTTGGTTTCTCCGGCAAACACGAAACGGCGTCGTTTTATGTAAGCGTATTTTTGACTTTTTTAGAATTAAAACGCTGTCGTTTTGATGGCCCTTCTTCAACCCTTTTACAGCCCTAATCAAAAATGGGAATGGAGTAAAAAAAATAAAAATACAGCAACCAATTTCACGCAAAAGTAAAAAAAATTCACCCCAAAATCTTGAACAAATGCTTCAATCGATCCTCTGAGTAGGGGGACTTGGTCGAGAGGAGCTCCGGCGCCACCAGCGCCACGAACTTTGAGAATTCGACCAACCCGTTGTTGTTGGTGTCCGTCTTCTGGATCAACGCGTCGATCTGATCCGGGCTCAGCTTCAACCCCAGCGAACGTAGAAGCGACCCCAGCTCCAGCTCCGTTAGGCTCCCGTCGTTGTTCCTATCAAATGATCGGAATATCTCTCGCAGTTCCGCTAGTTGCTCCTCGTCCAATTTCACGTTTTCCTCTTTTGCGCTACTCATCATCTCTCTCTCTCCTCTCTCTCTCTCTCTCTTAATCCCAGCAAACTGAGAAATTTAAAAGGAAAAATCCATAATTATGCAGATCAGATTCTCATTCACTAAGAAATTGGAAATCACAGATCCAGCAGATAATTGGAGGGATCATTCATTCATTCATTTCATCCCAATTCCATTTCCATTAGTCTTGCAAGAAAAAACACAGCTTATCATTCGGGTGAATTTTTTTTACTTTTGGGTGAAATTGGTTGCTATATATTTTTTTACTCCATTCCCCTTTTTGATTAGGGCTGTAAAAGGGGTTGAAGAAGGGCCATCAAAACGACGGGGTTTTGATTCTGGAAAAGTCAAAAATGCCCTCACTTAAAACGACGCCGTTTCGTGTGTGCCGGAGAAACCAGCCGGAAAGTGGCAATTTACTGTACTTTGTAAATCACGCAAAGTTCAATGAGGACGGTGCAACGAAAAAAAGTTTTTACAATAAACTGCAAATTGGGGCATAGTTCGGGTGGTTAAGTGCTTTTAACCCTAATTTTAATTTATACAACTAGATTTCTACTATAAGTGTAGCTGTTGCACTTTATGTACAGGTAAATTGCAAATTTAGTCCCATAAGTTTAGGGAGGTCGCAATTTTTGTCCCATTAAAATTGGGTATATTGATTTTATCCCGTAATTTATTAGACCAACGCAATTTTGGGACAAATCAAACTCAATTTTGCAATTTTGGGACAATTTCCGTTTGAAAATCTCACGTCCTTTCGCCTGACTTCCGATTTGAGTGTTTTAGTCCCATAAGTTGCTGATGTGTCGCTTATGTGGATTTGTATGATGATGTGACATTCATTTCACATTAAAAAAAACTTAAATATAATGCGTTTTTTTTTTTTTTTGTAGGAAACCATTATTATAGTAGCTTTTTGAGCTTATTTTATTAATTTAAAACTAATTTTAAATTTAAGTTAAATTTTGTTGTTTGATATATTTATTTATTTAATTTTGATTGAATTAATACTCATTTTAACATGAAAAAAGAAAGCATCTTTGAACTCAACGTGCAAATCTCCAAAGAAACTAAATCAGTTTTGAAGAGTTTTGTTTGAATTAAATCTCTCAACTTGAATTTTGATTCTCAAAAATAATTTTATGATCACCATATAATTTTAGGATATATAGGTAAGAAAACAAGAATCACTGTTTTTTTTTTTTTTTTTGTTACTGGAAAAGGTTTGACAGACTTTTCTAGCTATAATGATTTTCATGTCTCTTGTCTTTGTATTGTACTTGATCAGTTAAAATTTAAATGTTCTTCCACTAATTTGTTCAGTCCATATATATGACATATTGTATATCTAAACTCGATCTAGTCCTATATATTGTTTGCTTCTGCTGCTAGCATTGGTGATCGTTTGAATTTGGAATGTAACTTTCCTTAATTAATCTTCTCCCATATTACATGGGAGAAGATTTTATTTTAGTTTAGATTTATGTAAATTTTTAATTAGTTGGATTTATTTTAGTTTTTTTTTTTAATGTGAAATGAATCTCACGTCATCATACAAATCCACATAAGCGACACATCAACAACTTATGGGACTAAAACACTTAAATCGGAAGTCAGGCGAAAGGACGTGAGATTTTCAAACGGAAATTGTCCCAAAATTGCAAAATTGAGTTTGATTTGTCCCAAAATTGCAAAATTGAGTTTGATTTGTCCCAAAATTGTGTTGGTCTAATAAATTACGGGACGAAATTAATATACCCAATTTTAATGGGACCAAAATTGCGACCCCCTAAACTTATGGAACTAAATTTACAATTTACCCTTTTATGTACTGTACCAAAATCTTGATGTAGGCTGATGAGATCAGCAATATATGTTTACTATGGATAATATAATAAGGATTCATATATGCATATAATAAAAGTGGGATTGATCAGTAAAATACAACGTTATAAATTTATTTAGTTTAGGTAAAATAGATCTCTCATCAGCCATCATTTTCATTGACGTAATTTATGGCTTTTAGTTTCTTGGTGGAAGTTTGGATGGCCGACCATGGGACAAAAAGTATCAAAGATTATTCCACCCTTAAATTAGAGCCTACTCAATGAAACTTGAAAATTAATGAATAAGTGCATCCACAAATCAATTAAGATATTCTCAAAAGTGTCCAATCATATATGGTCTCTATAACTAAGCAAATCTATATCATCTAAGGAGATAGTTGGAACATGATTCCATGATAAAAAGATGTGGTTGTTAATCTGGACGGAGGTTATTAGAATGAACATGGATCCCTGATTAAAAAAATATATAGTGTTTCATATGGATAAAACCATAATAGTGTTTGACATGTAAATTTAGATCGAATAGTAGCTCTAAAGATAGAAATACTAAAATTATCCTACAAGATTTATTTAGAGCTTTCTAATTCATGAGTTGATTGAATGAAAAGATTTAAGGTGAGATAAAATTCATAAGTTCTTTTATCATGTTTAGATGGATATAAATTTAAATTTCGTAACTTATATTTTAAACAATTATATAAGTGAATTAATTCGAAAGTACGCTGATTAATGTGAGTAGATTTGAAATACAATATAATTTTAAACTTTCTTATTTCAACTCACTAGACAATCCAAATACAATTCAAAAGAAGATTACACATTTTCTTAAACGTAAAAACTCTTGTGAGACGGTCTCACGGATTGTTTCCATGAGACGGATCTTTATTACCCATGAATTGAATCCATATCCACAAACTTTCATATGAATTGCTAAGTGTGAGTTATGGGTTGATCCGTCTCACGGATCTCACGGAAAAAGATCCGTGAGACGATCTCACGGATCTCACGAAAAAAGATCCGTGAGACGGTCTCACATAAGACTTACTATTTCTTAAAAAGAAAAAGTCAAACAAAATGAATATAAAAGAGGCAAAAAGTTTATGGCAAAAAAAAAAAAAGAAGTGGAAAAAGGGTTGGACCAATAAACATGAATAGTGAACATCTTACATCATCAAGAGTTGAGATGCTAACGTTTGCAAAGTTGATGTCGTAAACTAAAGTGGAATATTGACCGTTGACCACCAAATATATTAGGGCTTAATTAACAAGATATTTATAGCCCTCATCAGTCATTATCATCGAGAAAAGTCATTATCAAAGACCACTAACAGTATTACGGTCTTGGATTAATCAATGTACACCTAGGCTATACATACGACATCTTTATATATTATCCAATCAATACAATTCTTATCGATCTATACTTATTCAAGTATATATGTAAATAAATATCACTATTATATCAAGACAATATTTTATAATAAATAGATTGAAAGAATATGTGAATCTTCTTGCTGAATGATTAACTTTCGATCTTCAAGTACGGATAAAATGAGATATATATATATATATAATTATATATAATATGAGTTTAGTTGATTATTTATTTTTAATTATAATAATAATATAGCTTCGATCGTAAGTGTTATATCAAGCTTAGTTTAATTGTTTCAATCAATCAGATAATTACAGATTACCCTTAAAGAATTTTATTTTTTAATAGTAAAAATATTTCAATTAATTTAGTATTTTATTTTGATATTTAATATTAAATATAACATCAATTATATTTGGGACATTTTAGTCAATTAATTTATACAAACTAACAATAGACATTTGATTTAAATAAAGTTTTAATATGCCAACACATTTTAAGAAACGCAGCAAATTTCAAAACAAACACAATATTAAGTTAAACATACATTGAATATTAAATCCAAATATATTAATCACATTAAGCATTAATAACACTGGAAAACCCCATTACAACCCAATAAACTTAACTAATTAATCAAACTTGCCCACTAAACTATAACTTTAAAAATATGCTAATAAGTTTATAATTTTATATTGTTAACATTTGAAGACATTAAAATCTGTGTTGAACTTTTCATTTGAAAAATAAATTTGGCTGGATTCAAATTTTGGAATCAGGATATAGTGAAAAAGAAAAAAAGAAACAAAAGCTGGAAATTTTATTTTTGGCATGGGCCGTGCCTGTGTGCAAGCTGAATGACAATCAACGGTTAATCTAATTACTATTAGAGTAAGTCTTATCTGAATAGTTTTACGTGAGATTTTATATAAAATGAAATTTATATGAATTAATAAAACAAGTCAACTCATTTAATAAAGTTAATATCGATTTCATATAAGAGTATAAAAAACCATATCTCACAAAAGTTTTATATGATCCAATAATCCCATATGAGTTTTCACGTTAATATTAGTCCTACTCCCATTAGAATTAACCGTATTCGTCTAGTTCTTGATTACCACTACCCGATAGTTACCCGTACCCAATTAATACTCGTTTATTAAATATAAATATATTGTCAAGTAGTGATAGCGCCCTACCTTTGCCAGCTCATATATACGGTATACCAATTCTGGTATTCACATCTGATTTCCACTTTTGCCCTCCTCTCCAATTCTCCGCGTCACACTGCCACGTCATCATTGCATCTGCCAGCTATTTATTTTCTTGCCTTGTTTCTCATAAACCATTTATGACCATCACCCATGCTTTATTATTGACTCTTATATTTTCATATTTAATAAATGTTATGTGATTGTTAATGTTATCATTTGATATAGAACATCTCCTGGTGATTATTTTTAAATAAAAGAGAGTAACTTTATTTATAAAACATGTTATAGTAAATTTATAGGAATTGGTTAAAAAAGAATAAGTTTTCATGTGTCACGTTCTCATATGAGACAATATGTGATGTGGTCGAACTAACCGCATTCAAACTACCCCGAAAACCCGACCCGGAATTGAAGGCCAACCAGCGCGAACAGAATAAAGAAGTAATAGAGATCGTGTGAGCGAACAGTTATGTTCGACACGCTGAGCGAATTGATCAAACTCGCAGGCAAGAATGTCGAACTGAGAGGCGAAATGTCGAGCTAAGTCCAGGCGAACTAATTCAAATTTGAGATAACTCCCACGATCGCGAGAATCTCGCCACTTTCCAAGTTTTTAGGAGAAATCCTAACTACCACATCACTTTCCCAAGAAATCACGTCTCTTTCAGGGAGTATATATATATATATATACCGTTTTATCTTTCTATTTTACACACAATCACAATTTTTACACGTTAAGCATTACTAAAATCGAGAGCAATATCTTTGTGAGATTACTGACTTGAGCGTCGGAGTCCCTTCACCGGGAAAAACCCCCGGTGTTCTTTGTTTTGCAGGTCTTTTTGATCGGAGAATTCTAGTCAACGCCGGAGAATTCCAATTTGGCATCGGAGAATTTTGAACGACGCCGGAAAAGTAAAGGATCGAAGTTACGACAAATCAATTGGCGCCGTCTGTGGGAAGTATTTTTGTAACTTTGAGCATTTAAGACGTAGAGAATCACGAAGATGGTGAATACCAGAGGATCCCGAAGGAGGTTGGACGAAGGAGCGCCGTCCGTGGAACAAAACGAGGATCGGAATTCAGCACCAGCTAATCCTCCCGGCACTGTCACATTGACACCGGAGGAACTCTCAACTTTGATAGAGGCGGCTGTCCAAAAAGCTTTGGGCAAACAGAAGGTTAACTCACAACAGGATAATACTGACATGCCTGTTGGAAGGGAACAAGAGGGCGACAGATCTTGGATGGATGAACAAGAAAGCCAGTCTGGTCATCCTCGAGGCCAGAAGCGAGGACATGACGAACTGTCTGAAAGAGTGGATGGTTTACGAAAGGAGCTGCGGGAAGTCCAGTGAACTGTTCGACGGATTCCCCGGAATTCTCGAGGGAATCCTTTTTCTGAGGAGGTGATGGAAGATGAGTTGCCAGCCTCCTTTCGGCCGGTGAATTTCGAATATGATGGTACTACAGATCCATGGGACCATCTATGTAGATTCGACAATACTGCTCTACTGCACCGGTATTCAGATGGTATCAAGTGTAGGGTGTTCGCCACTACCCTTACCAAGGCTGCTCAAACATGGTTCAGCCAGCTGAATGATGGGTCAATTCATAATTTCGAACAACTATCGGAGTTGTTTTTACATCAGTTCGCCAGTTCTAGAAGGCAGAGGCGATCTACCCAGACATTGTTCGGCGTAAGACAAAAAGCGGATGAAACCTTGCGGAATTATGTTAAAAGGTTTACAGCCGCTACCTTAGAAGCTCCTGAGGCTTCGGATGATTTGGTTGTAAGTGCTTTCATCCAAGGGTTGAAAGAAGGGGATCTCTATACTTCGCTGGTTAAGAAGACCCCCAACAATTTTGACGAACTGTTGCAAAGGTCTACCAAGTACATCAACTTGGAGGAGGCAGTTCGAATGAAGAAAGGAGAAACTTCAAGTCGCATGAGCAGGACGCAACAGGATCATGAGGTGGCGAGAAGGAGAGATGAGGGAGAACAGCGAGCAAGATTTGCTCCACCCCCTTTGAGAGAAAATAAGACAGGGCGGAGGTACGAACAATATACGCCCATGACTATGTCCCCCGGACAGGTATTGATGGAAATATGGAACCTGCCCCAGTTGAAGTGGCCGTCGACCTGGAGTCCTAATCCGAAAAAACCAGCTACCTTCGGCAACGGTAAATTGTGTCGATTTCATAATGAATATGGGCATGGAACTGACGAATGTTTACATTTGCGAGATGAACTGGAAAGGCTAATCAGGGAGAACAAATTAGCTCGTTTTGTTCGTCAGAATCGATCGAACCGCGAGCATCGGAATGATCGAAGAGAGCCCAGACAAGAAAGAAGGCAAGAGCAGCAGGAATTACCTCCACCTGTGGAAACTTCACTTTATGGTTTTGCAGGAGAGTCCGTAACGGTGTATGGCAAAATTCAATTGCCTATGGTCTTGGGAGATGGAGAATGGAGGCAGAACAAAACTATGACCTTTCTTATAGTGGATGCACCCTCCCAATACAACGTGATTTTGGGTCGTCCTTCTTTGAGTTCATATGCCGCTGTCATTTGACCTGCCCATTTGATGATGAAGTTCCCAGTTGAGAATGAAGAAGGGCGAGTGGTTGGAGTAGGAGTTGTCCATGGCGACCAACAAACTGCTCGGCGTTGTTATGTCGCTGCAGTTCGACAATCTGAGTCTCGCAAGCGCCATAGCGAGCAGAGAGACTGTGCTGATCGAGGAAGGGATAAAAGTTTGAAAAAAGGCGATGAAATCAAGACTGTGGAATTCGAAGAGGGCGAACTGATGAGTGTCGAATTAATCCCGGAGCTACCAGGACATTCAGTTCGTCTAGGAAGCCAATTGTCTGAACAAGTTAGGGGTGATATCATAGCCGCTCTTCAGGACAATATAGACCTGTTTGCTTGGAAGCCTGAAGACATGAAGGGTATAAACCCGGAAGTAGCTGTTCATAAGTTGAATATAAAGCCCGATGTTCGACCAGTTAAACAGAAACTAAGGCATTTCGGAGAACAACAGAATAAAATTATCAAAGAAGAGATCGAGAAGCTGCTTGAGATTGGGCACATCGAGGAGATCCAGTATCCTCGATGGTTGGCTAATGTTGTGTTAGTCCCGAAACCCGGAAACAAGTGGCGGATGTGTATCGACTTTCGAGATTTGAATAAAGCTTGTCCCAAAGACCATTATCCTCTTCCGCGGATTGATAAACTTGTGGATTCCACTGCCGGATGCGAACTGTTGAGTATGATGGATGCAGCTCAAGGATACCACCAAATCATGTTGCATCCAGAAGATAAGCCCAATGTAGCCTTTATCACAGCGTCAGGTACATATTGCTATACGGTTATGCCATTCGGACTAAAAAATGCAGGAGCTACTTACCAGCGAATGGTGGACGAGGTGTTCAAACACCAGTTGGGCTGCAACATGGAAGCATATGTCGATGATATGCTAGTGAAAAGCGTGCAGGCGAACACCCATGCGGAAGACTTGAGGGAAACGATGGCAATAATCCGAAAACATGGGATGTGATTGAATCCAGCCAAGTGTTCGTTCGGTGTGAAAGCAGGGAAGTTTTTGGGGTATATGGTAACGAACAGAGGAATCGAAGTCAACCCCGACAAAGTCCGAGCTATACAAGAAATGACACCTCCTCGAACCATTAAAGAGGTACAAACACTGACTGGTCGCATCGTTGCCTTGAGTAGATTTATATCCAGATTGGCGGACAGGGGTTTGCCTTTCTTCAAAATTTTGAGAAAAAATGGCCGGTTTAGTTGGGATGCCGACTGTCAAAAGGCGTTTGAAGATCTGAAGGCATTTCTCCTCGCACTTCCTTTGTTAAAACAGCCTGTTAAAGGAAGTCTAATGGTCGTTTACTTGGCAGTCGGGGAAGAATCGGTCAGTTCGGTTCTTGTTCGAGAGGAAGGTAGGGATCAGTTCCCCGTATACTTTGTTAGCAAAGTTCTGCATGGGGCAGAAATCCGCTATACCGAAGTAGAGAAGGTCGCTTATGCTTTAGTCACCACGGCCAGGAGGCTGCGACCATATTTTTTGGGTTATGAGATCGTAGTGCGAACTAACCATCCGCTGAGTATAGTGTTGGGAAAACCGGATGCATCTGGGAGACTAGTCAAGTGGGCGATCGAACTGGGACAGTTCGATTTGAAGTATGAGCCGCGAACAGCTATAAAAGGTTAGGCATTGGCGGATTTTATTCAGGAAACAACCAGGCTACAGGATAAGAAAGAATGGGAAGTTTTTGTAGATGGATCCTCGTCTCGCCAGGGTGCAGAAGCAGGGATATTATTGATCAGTCCCGAGAAAGATGAGTTAGAGTTAGCCATAAAATTTCAATTCAAGGCATCTAACAATGAAGCAGAATATGAAGCTTTTTTGCAGGGTTTGAAAATAGCCGAGCAGGCTGGAGCTCGAGATCTGATAGTTAAATCAGATTCACAATTGGTTACACAACAGCTCAAAAACCAATGTGAAGTTAAAGAAGATCGCATGATTTCTTATGTACAGAAAATACGAGAGATGGAGAAACGATTCGAGAAACTGCAGATCGAACAAATACCTCGGAGTGAAAATCAGAAGGCAGATCATCTGGCTAAAATTGGGAGTTCGCTGCAGGACTGTTCGAAGAAGAGTATTACAGTCATGGGAGTAGGAAAGGAAAATGAGGTGATGAATATTGACTTGGCCGAACAAGACTGGAGAACTCCTTTCTTGAAATTTTTAGGAGGCATCAAAGATGGATTAGCAAAAGACCTCGAGAAATTGGAAAAACAAGCTCGGTTCTACTACATGTTAGATGGGGTGCTGTATCGAAAAACTTTCCTACCGACAGATGCCAGATGTTTATCCAAAGAAGAAGGGCTTAAGGTCTTAAAGGAAGCGCACGAAGGAGGATGTGCCGAACATGCGGGAGCTCGAGCATTGGCTCGAAAGGTCGCACGAGCTGGTTTCTACTGGCCTACGATGAAGAATGACGCCGAAGAGATAGTTCGGAAATGCAATGCCTGTCAGAAACATGGTTGGCGAATCCACACGCTGGCAACAGATATGCTTACGGTATGTTCGTCTTGCCCTTTTGCTAGATGGGGAATTGATATAGTTGGTCCACTTGTTAAAACCAGGGGAAACAAGCAGTTCTTGGTGGTGGCCGTGGATTACTTTACTAAGTGGGTGGAAGCCGAACCCTTGGTCAAGATTGCCGAACCTGATATGATCCACTTCATATGGAAGAGTATTTGTTGCAGATTCGGCTTACCCAGGATTTTAGTGTCAGATAATGGAGCCCAATTCAGAGGCAAAAAGATTACAGGATGGTGTGAAGAGATGAAAATTTTACAAGTGTTTACTCCAGTGGCTCATCCTCAAGCAAATGGACAAGTCGAAGTGGTTAATCGAATCATTCTAGATGGAATTAAGAAACGACTGGAATTTGAAAAATCGAACTGGGTGGACGAACTACCATCAGTTTTATGGGCATATCGAACTTCACCCAGATCAACTACGGGGGAAACTCCTTTCAGCTTGGCATTTGGCATGGAAGCAGTAGTCCCAGCCGAAATTCAGGGAGAAGCTCTGCGAATCACTAATTTCGATCCGTAGCAAAATGAAGAATTAATTCGAACAGATTTGTTATTTCTGGAAGAAATTCGGGATGAAGCCAGAGTTCGCCATGAGTTATACAAGAGACGTATTCAGGCAGCCTTCAACAGAAAAGTTCGAAAAAGAGAGTTTCAAGTAGGGGATGTGGTTTTAAGGCAATCGGATGCCTTGTTGGAGATCGGAAAGCTTGATGCCATTTGGGAAGGACCATACACCGTTACAAGAGTCTTACCAGGAGGATCCTATGAGCTCGCCGATGAACATGGAAAGGAACTGCCAAGACCTTGGCACATCAACCACTTGAAGAAATTTTACACTTGACATCTCAAATCTCAGTATGTTGCTTTTTATTTTTAAGTTGTTGCTTTTATGAATAATAGATATTTTCCTGCTCCGTGGACGTAGGTCGATTTGACCGAACCACGTTAAATCCTCGAGTCTTTTTATGTTGATTTATTTAACTATATTACAAAACAAAATTGTACCGTGGAGCGAACTCACAATTGCCTCGGAACTCACCGATTAAGCTCGCAGAAGAGGTTCCCTCGGAACTCATCGATTAAGCACACTGAAGAAGTTCCCTCGGAACTCATCGATTAAGCACACTAAAGAAGTTCCCTCGGAACTCATTGATTAAGCACATTGAAGAAGTTCCCTCGGAACTCAACGATTAAGCACACTTAAAGTTCCCTCGGAACTCACAAATCAAGCATACTGAAGAAGTTCCCTCGGAACTTATTGATGAAGCGTGTTATGAAGGTTCCCTTGGAACTCATCGAAAAAGTTCTTTCGAACTCAATGTTTGCCGCAAATTGAAGAAGTTTCATTGAACTTAATGATCAGACGAAGTGATGCGAAAAGGTTTTACCGAACTCAATGATTGATGCAAATTAAAGAAGTTAAAGAAGTTCTATCGAACTTAATGATTCAGCGAAGTGAAGGGAACTCTTTCAAGATTCACTAAGTAAGTATTTGATTCATTACTTAGTAGATATTCATTTGAATGTTAGTAATTGAATAAACTAAGAAAACATTAAGATAGGCGAACTATATTCGATTAAAAAAGTTGATTCATTACAAAATGATTACAAAAAATTTTTAAAAGGAAAAAAATACAAGTATAGAAAAATACAAGTAAAGACTAAGTGCGATCAGGAGAAGCTTCGAGAGTCAGTGGAAGCGCGGCTGGTTGAAGAGGTTCGACCATATCATCCGGCAGATCCGGAGTTGGACTTCGAGGAGTTTCGGCCGGAGCAGGAAGTGACGAACTCGGGCCAGGATTGCCGAGCTGGTTGTCCGGAAGGACTTCCTTTATTGCCTCTTCAAGGCAACCCGACCACCAGTTTTCGGTATTGATATCGTCTTTCGGGTCGCCACGCCAACCTGGCGGAACAGAGTGAGTCCGCATCACCTCCTGGCCTAGTTCGCTCACGTCAAACCGAACCGCATCTCCAGCTCGCTCCTGGCAGAGCCGAACTCTCTCTTTAAAATAAGTGACGGCCATGGGAGCCGCCTTGGACAGGAAGAGAAGGGAGTCCCAAAGACGGGAAACGAGCCTTTCCCGGAACTCTTTCGCTATCAGCTTCATTTCTGGGCTCCAAGCGAATTGGTAAAAGCCATTTTGATACATGACTTCCCCGAATTCAGCTCGGGTCCTCTCTGCCTCGGCGAGCTTCCTCTCTGCCTCTTCGAGCTTCTCCCGCAAGCTCTGATTCTCAGCTCGCGCGTTAGAGATAGCAGTTTGCTGCTCCACGGTGAACTGCTCCTTAGCCAATAATAACTCTTCCTTCTTGGCCACCTCGGAGCGAGCAACTGCCAACTCCAGCTCTCTCTCTTCCAACTGAGCAGATAGATTTTCGGCTTTGCCGGCATGTTCACTCAAATCACTCTCCAAGGTCTGCTTTTCCTGGAGAGTGCTCCTCAGCCTATCTCGGCGGCGGAAGGCCCTTTCGCCCATGACCTCGAAGTACTTGACCGCACTCGACATCTTGGAGAGGTTCGCCTTGAACTCCTTAACCTCGCGGTCTTCCTCCTCTGTCGCCGCTGCCTTACCTGACTTGACTATCGCCCTCTCCGGCTCGGGCTCCATCTCAGTTCGCACCACCTCCTTCGAGGTACCCTCCTCTGTTCGCTGTTTTTTTGAGGGAGCCTTCTTCTGCGAACTGGAAGGCGCTTTTTTCTTTCGCCGAAGAGGAAGCTCTTCGACTGTTTCAGAGGTAGGGCCGGCAACCTCGACGGTCTCGGTAATGCGAACAGAGTCGTCCTCAGCCAAGTCACGACTGGCCCGTGGTGCCAGTTCGTTCAAGCGACGCTCCTCCTTCTCACGAAAGGCCGCCGCTTGCCGGCCATTCACTGCCTCGTCCGCTGGCGAGAAGGTAGGCCTTTGGGATTCCGAGATTCCGGAGTCGAGAATGAAAAAGTTATTCATTTCTTTATCTGCAACACAAAACACAAACAGTTAGTGCGCGAACAGTCCAATAAGTTTTGAAAAAAGAAAGATATAACAAGAAAACTTTTAACAACCTAAATCGAACTTGTTTGAAACGGGCGTGTTCGGGTAAAATCCCCAGAAAGCCAACAATTGTTCGCATGAACTCATGCGAACTATGTCGAACATTCCTCCCCGAAATAGCCTTGCTAAGGCCCCAAGTTCGAAGTCCCTCGGAGGAGCAGGCTCATTTCGGTTCGAACTCTCAACCCAGGGGAGAGATTTAAAGGTTCTATTATTTGAGGCACGAACGAAAAAATAATATTTTTCCCAGGAACTGATTTTTTCATCTCCTGGGGACAAAAATTGGGCGCGTTTTTGTCCGCTTCGGGGGCTTAAATAGAAGCGGAACGGATTGGTGTGTTTAAGTACGAAGCAAGAACGAAACTGTTCGGAGGTCGGTTCAACCCCCATCCATTTGCACACCATATAAAATGCTACGATGTAGCTTATGGAGTTCGGGTGCAACTGGTTGGGGCACACCCCAAAGGCCGAACCGACCTCGAGAATAAAAGGATGGACGGGAGGGATTAAACCTACAGACACGTGTCTTAGAAACCACGTGTAGCATCCAGCGGGAGCCCGATGAGGTCGATCATCGGGGCCGGGAATTACTATAGAGTAGCCCGCTGCTGTTATGAGCGAACTAAGAAGAATAGTGTGTGTTGGCGTGGCTTTGGTGGTAGAGAAAACGTTTTGGACAGTTTTTCTGCGAGATCGAGTAGGAGGAGAAGAAAGTGTTTTTCGGCCAGAGGAAGAAGCCTTGGGAACGGGCGAATCAGAGGCAGTTCGTAGAGGAAATTCCTCAAAACCCTCCTCGGATTCGCTCTCGTCCCTTAGGATATGTAAAGAAGAAGAAGCCATGAATTTGAAACAAGGAAGAAGAGAAGTACCTGGGTTTGGTTTTGGGTGAAACTTTAAAAATTTCGAAGGAGAAGGATTCTTGCTTAAGAGAAGAGGAGTGAATTTTTGCAGAAGAGGTTTTGCAAATGTGAAGAAGGGGTATATATAGGTGAAATTTCTTGATTTTGGGGGGAAACTGAAAAGTCACAAGATCTCAGCCATCGGGAGCAGTTTGATCCAACGGTGAAGGCGAAAAGTCGTAAATCCAACCGTTAGATGCAGTTCGATCCAACGGTGGATACGAAGGGACGCGTATAAAGGACGGAGTTAAATCTTATCCGTTGGAGGCAGTTCGATCCAACGGTGACAACAAGTTAAATCTTATCCGTCAGATGTAGTTCGATCGAACGGCAAAAACGAAAAGGCGCCTCGGGATGGAGGAAAACGTCACAGATGATGGATGGGACGCGATGCTTCTTAAAGAAGCTTCATAGTTGGCAATAATGCGAACTGTGTTAATTTGTGAGCACAGTTCGCACTCTGAAAGGGGGGAGTACTGATGTGGTCGAACTGACCGCATTCAAACTACCCCGAAAACCCGACCCGGAATTGAAGGCCAACCAGCGCGAACAGAATAAAAAAGTAATAGAGATCGTGTGAGCGAACAGTTATGTTCGACACGCTGAGCGAATTGATCAAACTCGCAGGCAAGAATGTCGAACTGAGAGGCGAAATGTGGAGCTAAGTCCAGGCGAACTAATTCAAATTTGAGATAACTCCCACGATCGCGAGAATCTCGCCACTTTCCAAGTTTTTAGGAGAAATCCCAACTACCACATCACTTTCCCAAGAAATCACGTCTCTTTCAGGGAGTATATATATATATACCGTTTTATCTTTCTATTTTACACACAATCACAATTTTTACACGTTAAGCATTACTAAAATCGAGAGCAATATCTTTGTGAGATTACTGACTTGAGCGTCGGAGTCCCTTCACCGGGAAAAACCCCCGGTGTTCTTTGTTTTGCAGGTCTTTTTGATCGGAGAATTCTAGTCAACGCCGGAGAATTCCAATTTGGCATCGGAGAATTTTGAACGACGCCGGAAAAGTAAAGGATCGAAGTTACGACAAATCAATTGGCGCCGTCTGTGGGAAGTATTTTCGTAACTTTGAGCATTTAAGACGTAGAGAATCACGAAGATGGTGAATACCAGAGGATCCCGAAGGAGGTTGGACGAAGATTGTTTACTCAAATTTTGCCATATTTTCAGCCATAATTCGCTTAAAAACTTTAAAATACAATTCAACTCCAAATATTAGTCTAAATGCGTGATTCATATGTCAAAATAGCACTTACTCGAAGCCAAATTACAACCGCAATACATGATTTCCATTCAATTAAATCATGAATCCAACAAAAATCATTTTAGGGTTTTGAACGATTTTTGTTTGGCAAGTTTTAAATCAAACAAGAATTGTTAAGAGTTATATATAATTTGGTTTCGAAAGAGAGTAATTTTGGTGTATGCATCATACATATTTTCACTAATATTTGGAGGTGAATGAGATTTTCAAAAGTTTCGACTAATTTTGTCCATAAAATACATGTTTAGGGTAGTAATTGGAAAACTTAAAAGAGAACGATTAATGATCTAAAACTCTTTAATTATACATCAATTAAAAAAAATGTAACAGTGTAGATAGAAAATTAAAATTAACCCTAATATTTAATTGACCAGAAAGGTCATTCATCAAAATAAATATTTCAAGTAAAGTATGGTTTTCATGGTGGTAAGTGTCATCTGAATTAGATATTGAGGTAATTAAACATGACGTGTTCTTTTATTTGACTTTTCAATGGCACTAGCTTGAAAAATCTGTATATATTCTGATCAATTTTGTTGAACATATTATGATCATAACCCAAAGATGTGTTGCACACTAGGTACAGCAAAATTGTCTATGCAAATATATATGCATGAGCCACATTGAATGTTTTTTAAATTTCTTGAATAGCTCCTTAATTTGAGAAAAGAAAGAAAAATAAATAAAAGGAAAGTTAGTGAGTGTCTAAAGAAAGACCACATCATCAGTAACGATAAACCGATAACTTTTGGAGGAGCCTGGAAATACACTATCTCACTCTCTAGAGAGAGAGAGAGAGAGAGAGAGAGATGGCAAAATTCTGCTTGCAATTGAACAGCGTCAATGGCAGAAACGTTACAATGGGTTTAGCAAAAGAAAATGGTGAGAGAAAAAGCAGCAGTAGTTGTATTGAGAGAGTGGAGCTTCCAGAAAATGTGAAGAAATCAAGAATTCTGATAATGGGTGGCACTGGAAGAGTTGGAGGTTCCACTGCCCTCGCCCTCTCTAAATTCTGCCCTCATCTTCGCATTGTAATTGCTGGTCGGAATAGGTTTGTTTCTTTGCTGCTTAGAACCCCCATGTTCTTTATTTCCATTCAACTAAACATTCATGTTTTGATGACTTTTTACTGTAATCTTTTCCATGTTTGCAGTCAAGTATTAGTTAGTTATGCTGTATCTTGGGGTTGTTGTTCTGAATTGTTGGGCTTTTCTCATTCAACAACTTAAAGTTAAATTAAGTTTCATAGGCCCCATTATAGAATTGAGTTTGAAAATCAGTGTTTCCATGCTGTGCCTTATTTTGTCATTTGGGCTTTTGTAATCTATGTTATAAGGTTGTGTTTGGATTGGTGGACTCGATGAAGGATTTGAAATACATAGCAGTTTATCATGTTTAGATATATTGAGTGTTCAAATCCCTCAATCCAAACACGAACTAAATGTTGTTGGGATGTTAAGGATTGCCATCCCCTGTAGATAATTTAAGGCGATAGGTGAATATATGTGGTTATTTCCTCCCACTCGACTGTTAAATAGTACTTCTTGAATTAGGTAATGAGTTTGGTTAGCTGATCATAGGGATAAAGGTGCTGCAATGGTGAAAAAATTGGGCAACGAGGCTGAATTCTCTCAAGTTGACATTAATGATAGCAAATCATTAGAAGAAGCTATGAAGGGTATGCGATCTCCCAGTTGTCTTTCAAGTCATAATCTTGATTAGTAACATCATAGAAATGTCGACACTTGAATAATTCAACTGCTTCAATTTGTTGCTACTATTCTTAATGATTCAGTTATTTGTAGGTGTGGATCTTGTCGTTCATACATCTGGGCCGTTTCAGCAGGTTGAGAAGTGCACTGTGCTTGAAGCTGCTATTCAGAACAAGGTGAGAGAAAGGTAATAAGCATGCTTTAATTTCAGAAACTGTTTATAAATTTAGATTGTTATTCATTGATTACTTGATTCTTATCAAAAAACGAGCCTGATCTTAATTTTTTCGTTTATAAGCAGACTGCATATCTTGATGTGTGTGATGACACAAGCTATGCTTTCCGCGCAAAATCCTATATGAAGCAAGCATTGGATGCAAACATTCCAGCAATAACAACGGGCGGAATCTACCCAGGAGTGAGCAACGGTTCAGTAGCATTATCCTTGTAAATTCTGTTTAAACATTCAGAAACCTTAATTGTGCTTAAATTTTCTATCTATCTTGATGTTCGTTGAAATTGCTGCAATTCTTTTCTGGAGCTATGGCAATGCTTTAACCGAGCTAGGTGGGGACCTTTGCAACACTGCTTATCATCATGTCACAATTCCAATCAGCCTAAATATTGACTAATTTATCTTGTCTAGTTAGTTGACTGTATGTCGTTACTCCGATTTAGGGAGGAAAAACGGAAAAGGTAGGGCCTAGTTGGTCATTTCTAATTTGATGTTTTGAGTTAGTTCATTTAGATTGAGATCAACTCCCATTTTCGCCTGTGTTCATAGCTCTACAAGGCTACTTATGCATTCGAGACATTTCAATTTGCTTTGTGGTATAATATTCGTTTCCAATGTTTTACATAATAAAGGCACCGTCTTTCAATTGTTAATTTGTTAATCAACATCATGTTTTGACATTATTTGCATTGCTTAGCCACGACTTACCAACTTTTGGCTTAGTGTATACCACATAATATTGGCTTTAAGGAATTTTATTCTCTTTTCAAATATTAATGCCTGCCAATTTTTATTGCAGTGATGGCAGCAGAGCTAGTTAGTTCAGCCAGAATTGAAGGCAAAGGCGAACCGGAAAGGCTGAGGTAATTTGTTTCTGCAAAAATATTATTTCATTGATCTAGCATTTCTCGGAGAAAATCCACTGAAAGTTGAAAAAGTTATTGATTACATAATATTCTTTCGTTTCTTCAACAGACTCATGATTAACATGATTTCTTGCGCTTAGGTTCTATTACTACACTGCAGGGACTGGTGGTGCTGGCCCTACTATATTATCAACTAGCTTTTTACTTCTGGGTGAGGAAGTAGTTGCTTATAACAGAGGTTTGTATTTTTTTAATAACATTTTTCTGGTTATCTTCGTATTATAGATATTAATTGGATAGGTGGTATATGACAGGAGAGAAAATCAAACTGAGGCCGTATAGTGGAATGCTCAACATTGATTTTGGAAAAGGAATCGGAAAGAAGGATGTTTTCCTCTTGTAAGCTTCTCAACTAGTTTTGGGGTGGTTTAATTTATAACCACTTGTAACAAAAAAATCTTTTTTAGCCACAAATCACAATTCATTATTTTTTGGCGAAAATTTGACAAATTTACCCTTTTGGCTATACCATCAAAGTTTAGGTCGAACCACCCTAACCTATATCAATATAATTATGTCATTTTAGTAATATTAGTTTGTACCATCCATAGCTCAAGTTGTACCACCTCATCCTGTACTAATAGAATTAAGTCTTTCAGTTTTCATTAGTTTGTACCGTTCAAACTTTGATAGTACCACTCTATCCCATACCGGGTAATAATTGACCAAAATGGCTAATTAGACAAATAAATAAGGCAACAAAAGGAGAACTTTTCTCATAGGAATTAGTTAAGAATGAGATTACCACAATAATTTTTTATCAGTATCATTAATGATTCGAGATAAAGGCTCTTCTCATGAGTAGGTATGTTAAATTGATCGTTCTTTCAGGAATTTACCAGAGGTGAGAAGCATTCATGAGATCCTCGGTGTGCCAACTGTCAGTGCTCGGTTTGGAACTGCACCATTCTTCTGGAATTGGGGAATGTCAGCCATGACTTACTTGCTTCCACCTGTACGTCGTTTCAACTCCCAAAACTGAATCACATTGTCATGTAAAACTGAATCAATCCAAACAACAATCTAACTGATATAACAGGCCTTTTCTTTACTATGTTATGATGTTATGCGTTGATTATGAGTTGATAACATTCATAAATGTCCAGGAAACCCTGAGGGACAGAAGTAAAGTTCAACAGTTAGTTGAATTGTTTGACCCTGTCGTGAGGGCCGTTGATGGAATCGCTGGAGAGAGAGTGTCGATGAGGGTGTGTTTACTTTCTTATGTTCTATCTTGAAGCCAGTTGACTATTCTCTTAGGAACTTTATTAAATAATTTAATTTTCATAAAAACAGGTTGATTTGGATTGTTCAGGTGGAAGGAGTAGAATAGGAATATTCAGCCACAAAAAATTATCCGAGTAAGCAAGATACTTGTTGTAACCTTTCTCTCTGGTTAATGACCCTGCTCTTTCTTCCAATTCTGATATTCACTCTTAGCACTGAATAATCAGATTGTGTATGTGTTGATTTCTTTCACTGTATGTTATTATCGATCAATGATTTTCAGATCGGTGGGAATTTCAACGGCTGCATTTGCCCTGGCTATTCTGGAAGGAAGCACAAAGCCTGGAGTTTGGTTTCCAGAAGAGGTATGTATGGTCAAAGATAAACGATTTTTTCGACTATTTTATTTTACTTCCTTTAACTCTTTTCATACCCTCAATGTAGCCCGAGGGTATTGCAGTCGAGGCGAGGGAAACTCTTCTGAGACGTGCTTCACAAGGAACGATCAATTTCATCATGAATAAGTAAGATTTCTATATTACGAAAGAAAATTAGTGTCTTTTTAAGCCACAACTCAAGTTTCGTTCTTTCTAACCGGAATATTTTTCACTATGTTATAATACCACTCTTTTTAACTTGATCGTTGTTTTGTTGAATAGGGCTCCATGGATGGTTGAAACAGATCCTAAGGAGTTAGGGTTGGGAATTTTCGTTTGAAATGGCTTCTACACCTTGTGCTGCTTATGAAGTAGAGTAAGATCAAAACAGTGAATAGTGTTGTGTATCATACAAACTTGACTGTAATTCATGATACTTTAGCCAATGATAAGAATCATCTTATGATATTTGTTTAAGAGTAACACTCTCGTGAAATCGTCTCAGGTACCTAATTTTGTGAGACAGGGCGATTTACATAAGCCCCACTAAATATAATTTGTGAGATGACTAGTTTCTGTGACTTGTTATTAGATTAATTGTCTCCACGTTATCACTATGCAAGATCAAAGGTGATAAGCATGACCAAGGAAGATCAATTAAGACTTCTTTTCAATCTTTTATGCACTTGCTATCTTCATTACTACATACAATTTCTTTTCATCTCTGATAATTCTTCCTTTGCAAGTTTCAATTCAAATGACTTAAAGTGAAATACCCAAATTTACTCGGCATTTTATTTCTCCCAAGTCTAATCATATTAATATTCAGAATTGAGATAGTCTTACGTGAGATCGTCACAGATCATCTTATGTGAGATGGTTCATCCTACAACTCACATTCACAATTCATATATAAATTTGTGAAATGTGTTTGATTTATGAGTAAAAAGAATCCATCAATTATCCGTGAAAACATCTCACATAGGTTTTTGTATAATTCTACTTAACTAGGTTGTAATTTTAATCAAGGTATATCCATTAATACACTTGGGGAACTTATTTAGAGAACAGAACGAGTATGGTGATAACCAAGGTTATTAAAATTGGTTTTTTTTTTTTTTTAACTAGAGTTATTGGGCGGTCCATATAATCAGATTGTAAAATCCTAAAATTTTACATTCTTAGATGTATACATTTTTTTTTAAAAAATTGTATTTAATAAACCCGCAAAATGACTATTCATGCATATCTAAGCATTATAACTTCAATACTAACACCATTATCTAAACAATATACTTATAAATATGAACCATTATCTAAACAATATACTTATAAATATGAACTTCTGATTTATCAATACGTGACAAAGTGACTCAACCTATTTAATATAATCGTAGGAGGAAGTTTATATGGATCAAATATTTTCAATATGGTCACTATTGGTCTCACATAAGACTATATAAGGTTTCATTTTATGTAAGGTAAAGTTTAATAAGTGATTGTCTCTTATGAATTCTCACAGTTCATCAATTTAACATCCAATTTCTAAATTATACTTTCGATTTAAATGATTAGATTTAGATTTTAAAATCATTTAAATAAATTAGATCTTAGCTTAATGGGTTGAGCTTGTGGCGTGGGCATTGTATATTGCAATGGACTTCAACTGAAAATAGGTTGATTGATTAAAAAAGGGAAAAATTTGAAATAAGTCAAATGTTTACCCTTATGTTCAATTATCTTTGAAGTATTTTTAGGTATAAAAATTCCACTAATGTTTACTTTTAATTACATATAATCCCCCACTTAATATTTATTTATAATATAATATACCAATAATATTTTAAATTTAAAATAACTTAAACACTTTAATTTATTTTCTTTTTTGACCTCATATTTTAGAATAAAACAACTATTTCTTGAAAATATAAATATAAATAGATTATTATATATATGTATGAAACATATTATTATTAATAATTATTATTATTTACACTACTAAATTATTAAACAACTAATTTTTTTGATAATAAGATATTATTTTTATTTAAATACAATTACTTAAATCTCTATATATAAATAAAAACTAAACTATTAAAAAACTAAATATATTAGATAATAATTTCACTATGATATTATGAATATGATTTTTTTATTTAAATACAACTTAAATCTTTATATTTAAATAAAAACTAAACTATTAAACAGCTAAATTCATTAGATAACAATTTCACTATGATATTAGGGATATTATTTTTAAATTTAAATACAACTTAAATCTCTATATTTAAATACAAAATAAATATTAATTATTATTAATAACAACATGTATTCACACACACATATTTACATTTTCATGAAATAAACTTTTTACATATCTTAGAATAAAAAAACTATTTCATGAGAATGTAAATATAATAGCTTATTATGTGTGTGTGTTAGAAAAAATAATTATTCAAATATACATGTTATTATTATTAATAATTAATATTTATGTTGTATTTAAATGTAGAGAGATTTAAGTTGTATTTAAATAAAAAAAACAGTATCTCTTATTATCAAATAAATTTAGTTGTTTAATAGTTTAGTCTTCAAAAGTGAAAAAGTGTAAATGATAATTATTATTAATAATAATATGTATTCACACGTATATATAATAATTTATTACATTTATATTTAATGAAATAGTTATTTGATTCTAAGATATGATAAACTATGAGGTCAAAAAAGAAAATAAATTAAAGTATTTAAGTTATTTTAAATTTAAAACATTATTGGTATATTATATTATAAATAAATGTTAAGTGGGGGGTCATATGTACTTAAAAGTAAACATTGGTGACATTTTTGTACCTAAAAAAACTTCAATGGGATATTTGAACCTAAGGGTAAACATTAGTGGCTTATTTAAACATTTTCACATTAAAAAAACAACTTAGAAAAATTGTATTCACAATCGTGATTCCACTGATTTTCAATCGTTATTTCACGTCGATTTTATCAACATTCTACTATATTATATACAACTTGATTCGTTTCATGTAAAAAAACTCATAAAAATGATATCTCTTTTCTCCTATATCTTTTTTTGTCTTCATGATTCTCAAAACCCTAAATTCTAAAGGAAAACATAAAAACTCTAACAAATCTTAATTAATGAAAAAAATAAAATCAAAGCGAACATAAAAGATGTATTTGGGATGTATAATTCAAGTTTTTTCGTACATTTTTATAATCTTGTAAAGTGTAGTTAAATCTTTCGAAAATGAAAATGTTAATCATTTTTCTTTTCATTTTTCCTAAAACACGGTGTGTACAACCCGAATATTACATTGTGTGTTTGACCTTTACAAGTTGAACAATCTCAAAGATGTTCGATCATACATAGAACATTACATTACATGTTCAATCATGGGTTGAATGTTACATTGTATGTTCAACCACTGGTAGAACTTTACACTGTGTGTTTGACCAATGGTGGTAGAATGCTACATTGAGTGTTCGGCCTGTTGGGGGGACCTCGTGGTCAACAATGGCTCAGACAGCCTTGAGCCTACACCGATCGAACACAAGGACCAGTGGAGAAAAACGGGACACTCTCACAGAGTCACAGAGACTCAAGAACAAGCCCAGAAAACTAATCTCACTAAGAGATCGAAGAGCCCACAATCCCCTTCACCCAGAACCCTTAGGAAACCCACAGGAAAGCACCTCGTTTCAACCCTCACTCACATGCAAGAACACAAAGCTCGACTCAATGTGATTTAGGGTTTTATCAGAGAGTAGATCAGAAAAGAACAGAGGAAGGAGAAGGCTCGGATGTAGCTTGCACAGAGCTCCTCCGCTGGAGCCCCATAAGAAGGGGTGGGTGAGAGGAGCAAGAAGCTCAGCAGGTTTCCATCGAGAAAGGGCGATGGAGAGGAATCGACAGAGGCGCAGCTAGGGCAAATGAGGGGAGCAAGGAGGCTGTGCCTTTTAAGGCTCCGGGGAAATGGGCTAGGGTTGGTTATGGGCTTTGGGCTTGGGCTTGGGTAGATTTAGGAATAATAATAAACAGGCCCAGTACAACTTTGGGCCTATATTCCAACATTCTCCACCTTAGGCCCAAATCCCCCACTGGTCAGTTCGATAAATTAAAACCGGTGTAGAGGGCATCATCATTGCCAATTACCTGCAAAACACAATACACAAAGTAAGTGGAAAAATAGAATACACAAGCAGAGAAATATCACAGAGACATACATTATGACACTTAGTCATATACTACAGATTTCATAGTTTCAAGACTTGATTAAGGAAGATCAAAATTCAAGGTTCTTAGACAAGAGATGAATTTTTCAACAGATAGACATTTAGTACCCATATCAGCAAGGTTAAATTCAGAAGCAATCTTTTCCAAATAAATTACACCTTTTTCAACAATATCTCTAATGAAATGGAACCTTACATCTATGTGTTTTGTTCTATCATGAAAAACAGGGTTTTTACATAACTGGACGCCAGATTGACTATCAGAGAAAACAGTAACATTTTCAGACAAGTAACCAATTTCAGAAAGCAATCCTTTTAACCAAATAACTTCCTTTAAAGCTTCAGTTATAGCTATATATTCAGATTCAGTGGTAGACAGGGCAATAATGTGTTGTAGTTGTGATTTCCAACTAATACAAGAACCACATAAAGTAAACACATAAGAAGTAGTAGACTTTCTATTATCCCTATCATTAGTATAGTTTGAATCAACATATCCAACTAAGTTAATACCTTGTGCAGAGTAAGAAAATTTTAAACTTACATCTTGAGAGTTTTTAAGGTACCTGAGAAGCCATTTCAAAGCTTCCCAGTGGGTGAGACCAGGGTTAGACATGTACCTACTGAGGCAACTGACAACATAGGCAATATCAGGCCGGGTGCTGATCATTAGGTACATTACAGACCCAATAGCATTGGAGTAAGGGACTTTTTCCATTTCAGCAATTTCAGGATCAGTTTTAGGGGGCTGATCCTTACATAATTCAAAATGGGCAGCAAGAGGCACAGAGGTAGGTTTAGCAGAAGACATAGTAAATTTATTCAAAATCTTTTCCACATAGGAGCATTGATTTAAAAGTAATGTCTTGGCCTTCCTGTTCCTAACAATATTCATGCCTAAGATTCTTTTAGCATTACCAAGGTACTTCATGTCAAAATTTTGACTCAGGCTGGTTTGAACACATTCAATTATTTTCAAGCATGAACTTATTAAAAGCATGTCATCAACATATATCAGTAAGAAGACAGGGACAAAATTGTCTCTTTTAAAATACAAACAGTGGTCATAAGCACTTCTTTTGAAATTTAAAAATTGCATGCATTCATCAAACTTTTTATTCCACTGCCTAGGAGATTGTTTAACACCATACAAAGATTTTTTCAGAAGACAAACATGATTAGGTTTAGAAGAATCAACAAAGTCATCAGGTTGTTTCATATATATTTCTTTATCAATGTCACCATGAAGGAAGACAGTTTTTACATCTAATTGTTTTAACTCCCAATCAAAATGAGCAACCAAGGCAAGCATGATTCTAACAGTTACAAATTTCACAACAGGGGCAAAGATTTCAGAGTAGTCAATCCCTTCTTTTTGTGTAAAACCTTTAGCTACAAGTCTAGCTTTAAACCTAACATTTTCATCTTCTTTTTTAACCTTAAAAAACCACTTACAATCTACAACAGAACAATATTTTGGTTTAGGTACAAGACACCAAGTGTTATTGACATGCAGAGAATTTATTTCATCATCCATAGCTTTTAACCATTCTTTTGAATTCTCAGATTTTAGAGCTTCTTTGTAGGTTTTTGGTTCACAACCATCTAAGGACTCAAAAATATTAAAAGCATGAGAGTCAATATGAAATCATCAAACCTAGAAGGTTGTTTAATATTCCTCCTTCGTCTATCTCTAGCCAGTTGATAGTTTTCCAGATTATTAGTGTTATTTTCATCCACATGGTCATCAATCACAGAATTATCAGATTCAAGGTTGTCAGAAACAGGTAAAATAGGTTGCTCCACCTTGACAGGAGCAGTACTAGTATCAGACATAGAAGCAGACACAGATAAGCAAGGAAACTCAGACTCATTAAAGATAACATCCCTACTTATCACAACTTTGAAACCAGGGTCATCCCTTAGCCAAAGTCTGTAGCCTTTGACACCATTAGGGTAACCTAAGAACACACATTTTTTAGATCTTGAATCAAGTTTATCATTCTTTTGATGAACATAACCAGCACACCCAAACACTTTTAAGTTAGAAAAATCAACAACTTTCCCAGATCAAACATATTCAGGACATCTACCATTTAGAGGCACAGAAGGAGATCTGTTGATTAAATAGGCAGCAGTGCAAACAGCCTCACCCCAGAACTTCTTAGAAAGGCCTGAGTAGCTCAGCATACTCCTAACCCTTTCTAAGAGAGTTCTATTCATTCTCTCAGCAATGCCATTTTGCTGAGGGGTGTAAGGCACTGTTTTGTGTCTTTGGATTCCAGAATCTGCACATAACTTATCTAATAAGTTATTACAGAATTCCAATCCATTATCAGTTCTTAGAAATTTAATTTTCTTCCCAGTTTGGTTTTCAATTAAGATTTTCCAGTTTTTAAAATTTTCAAACACATCAGACTTGAGTTTCAAAAGCATAACCCAAACCTTTCTGGAGAAATCATCAATAACAGAAAGAAAATAAGATTTTCCACCATGTGTAGGGACACTAGCTGGACCCCATACATCAGCAAGAATATATTCAAGTATATCATAACAATTAGACAACTTTGGGGAAGGGGAAGAAGAGAAACTCACTTTATGTTGTTTACCTTTCACACAAGATTCACAAAAGGGCATGCAAGATACTTTATCATTTCCAAAACAGCCAACTTTTTGCAATAACTCAAGACCCTTATTACTCATATGACCTAGCCTACAATGCCACAGTTGAGTTTTATCTTCTTTTACAACATTAGCAGAGACACGCATAGGATTGGCAAGACATACATATAAGTTTTTTCTTTTTATAGCTTCAAAGATTACAGAAGAACCTTTAATGATTTTCATTACCTCATTCCCCCATTTTCCTTCAAAACCATCATCTTCAAGAGTAGCACATGAAATTAAATTATTGCACAAATCAGGAACATGTCTGACATTTTTAAGGGTGAAAATACTGCCAGAAATACTAGGTAAGGAAACATCACCTATACCTACAATTTTGCATTTCTTTTCATTTGCAAGGGAAACATAACCATTGTTTACTTCTTTATAAGTTTCAAAAAGATTTTTAGAAGGTGTCATGTGGAAAGTACAGCCAGAATCAACAAGCCACTCATTTTCACAGTAAGAAGCAGATAGCACAGTGTTTGCATGTGGGAGCACACAAGTTTCAGAAACCATAAACACATCACCATTGCATTCATTATCATTTACAGTGGCATTTGTATTGTTAACATGATTATTCTGAGCTTATTCATTTTTCTTCTTAGGACAATCTTTAATGAAGTGGTTAGGATCTCCACAATTATAACATCTTCTATTCTTTGGTTTAAACAGAGGATTAGAAGAGTTCTCAGATTGGGTTTTATCAGAAAAATGGTTAGTTTGGTTGTTGGAAGGCTTGTAGCCCTTGGGCTTAGGCCTTCCTCTAACAAACATAACCTCACCTTTACCAACAGGATTAGTCTTAAGATCCATTTCTTTACTTTTTAAACCATTTACAACAGTATCTAAAGACACATTATCCCTACCATACTTGATAGCAGATTTGACATCATTATAAGAATCAGGGATGACATTTAAGAGTACTATAGGTGTATAATCATCAATATTTTTATCATCAGTCTTTTTAATGTCTTGAACAAGTTTAGTAAAGACATCCAGATTTTCTTCAATGTCTTTGCTTAAATCAAGTTTAAATCTAAAGAATTTTTCAAGTAAAAACATTTTGTTTGGCAAAGAGTTTTCAACATATAAATCTTGAAGTTTATCCCACAGAGCCTTAGCATTCTTTTGGTCAGCTACTTTTCTTAACACACAGTCAGATAGGTTTAAGATTATTGAAGAATATGCAATTTCATCCATTTCACTAATCTTATCCTCAGTATCAGACTCAGAATATGCAAGACTAATACACTTAAACACACGTTGTTGAACAAGAATGCTTTTCATTTTTTGTTGCCAAATACCAAAATCAAATCTGCCATCAAAATGAGCCAGAGTATAGCTAGTCAAAGCAGCCATCACACAAAGTGAGAACAACACAAAGATGACACAGAAAGTTCACACAGAAAAAATTAAACCCTAGATCCACACTGAGGGAACACAAAAAATCCCCCAAGGATCTCAGAATTTTCCCACGAGTCGGAAGAGACCACGATTACAAGAACCGTGGCTCTGATACCACTGTTGGGAGGACCTCGTGGTCAACAATGGCTCAGACAGCCTTGAGCCTACACCGATTGAACACAAGGACCAGTGGAGAAAAACGGGACACTCTCACAGAGTCACAGAGACTCAAGAACAAGCCCAGAAAACTAATCTCACTAAGAGATCGAAGAGCCCACAATCCCCTTCACCCAGAACCCTCAGGAAACCCACAGGAAAGCACCTCGCTTCAACCCTCACTCACATGCAAGAACACAAAGCTCAACTCAATGTGATTTAGGGTTTTATCAGAGAGTAGATCAGAAAAGAACAGAGGAAGGAGAAGGCTCAGATGTAGCTTGCACAGAGCAACTCTACTGGAGCCCCATACGAAGGGGTGAGTGAGAGGAGCAAGAAGCTCAGCAGGTTTCCATCGAGAAGGGGCGATGGAGAGGAATCGACAGAGGCGCAGCTAGGGCAAATGAGGGGAGCAAGGAGGCTGCGCCTTTTAAGGCTCAGGGGAAATGAGCTAGGGTTGGTTATGGGCTTTGGGCTTGGGCTTGGGTAGATTTAGGAATAATAATAAACAGACCCAGTACAACTTTGGGCCTATATTCCAACACGGCCATTGGTGGTGGTACACACATTGCTATGTATTCTTCCAACAAGGGTTGAACGAAACGATCTAAGAACATCGAATTTCAAACTTTGATATTTTAATACAATTTGGGCTCCATATCAATAATTGAAGTTCGAAAAATCCAAATATATCATAAATTGAAATAAATACTAAATTAAATATTTTTTGTGTTACATCCAAATTCATATTACGATAAAAAACTACACGCTAAATTCATGTTCTCTTTACTTAATTAACCATTATAAATATAATACGATTATTTACTTGCAATATAGATTGATCATTTACCCTAATTCCTCGAACGCCCAACTCCAAGTCGTCAACCAACTAGTTGATCAAATGCAAGTTTCACCACTTTTCTTCAAAGCCAACAATAATAATCTATATATATAGAAGACCGCAATAAAAAAGTAGTAATCAAGATTTTCCCACCCAAACCTATTTCCTTTTCTGGTAAAGTTGATTATTTGGTAAGTGAGAAATTCAAGCATAATCTAACTTAAATAGATTCATATTTAGTAATAACACATTTCTCCAAACACATATATCAGAGGCAGAGTCAATATATTTACTTGGTAAATAATTATTTTGCATTAAAGGTTAAAGCAAAAAATATCACCCCCATTTTTCCCCAATCCAGAGAGAGAGAGAGATTATTAAAAAAAAAACACGCCTATTTTGATTTGCACTTGAAAAGACTTTCCCCTTTCCATAGCTTCATTTCACCTTCTCTCCATTCTAGAACTCAGCGCTATGATCATTTACCTCACAGCTTTATTTCCTTGCAAGAAAAACCTCCATTCTTACCTTTGACAAATAGGTATATTTTGAGGCCTTCTCTACTCACATTTTTTCATAGAAAATGTGCTAATGATGTTGGTGATCACTTGGGTGTAAGCAATGGGGTTTACCAAATGAACTTTAGACTGAAATTTAAATGCTTATTTTGTTGTTTTCTTCCAACTTTTGTGTTGATATTTCGAATTTTGTGGTTTTCCTTGTTGTGCATGTTGGGTTTTCTTTTAACCCTGTTATCTTACTCAACGTTTTCAGTACTTGATGAATATTTTAGTTTCTGGGATGCAATGGGGTTTATCATGTTTGTTTTGTTGGATGATTGCTTGTTTGTGTACTGCATTTTATTTTGAATGTGTTGAAGAAAATGATAAACTCATTTCGATGTATGAGGGTTTGGACGTGAATCTTTCAAATGTTGGAATATAAACTAAGGATAGTATGCATTGTTCCTTTCATGCTGGGGGCATGTTGTGCATAAAAACATCAAAAAGACCAGGTTAACTGACTTTTTCTGCAAAGAAATAAGGTTACAATAGTGTCTTTATATGACTCTTGCAATTTTTTTTTTTTTTGAGATTTGCCATTTCCAGATGGACATGCATCGCAAAAGAGAGCCCATGATTTATTTTGCTGAAATGTAGACATGGATGAAGGTTCTTGTTCTGATTTCATATATATACTGTGTGAAAGTTTAATAATGATACAAGTATTGCAAGTGATATGTTAGGGATGTTCGGTTGAAAGACTCTGTTAAGGTGTTCTCCAAATGCTATCATTTCTGTTTGTCGATTTTGTATAGGATCGTGTTGAAGTGATTGGAGGTCAAGGACAGAAGTGAACAGAGATACATTTTGGGGTTAAAGAATATTAGTTGCTGTACATGGTTAGAATTTATATGGAAATGCATCTAATTAGGATTCAACATAACATAATCTCTAATATATTTTCTTGGTATTCATATGAATCTGTAGTATTTGGTGCATTTATCGTGTGTTATATCACTTGACCTGGATAATTCGGTTACAGGCTGCATAATTATAGTTTACTTTATTTCAAACTACTGTTGCATCTATGCGAGAAGTTTATAATTTAAGTGCTACAAGATGTACAGTATGATTAGTTTTCATCAACATTTCATCACATAATATCTCCTTGTCTATTGCAACTTGTTTGTTGGAGACTCGAAATCTCCCAGTGTAGGTCCATTTTGATAACTTCAATTTAACGGTGAAATCTTCTACCTTTCCATAGTTGTTATCTCCACGTAGAAGAGATGCCTCCAAATGCAAAAATTGTTAACGCCTGCAAGGCAATGAAGAACATGGGCTACAAGGATAAAGTTGTCAAACCAGTACTGAAAATGCTTCTGAAATTGTATGAAAATAACTGGATGCTCATTGAAGAGGATAACTATCAAGTTCTAGTTGATGCAATTTTAGACAGTGAGGAACAGAAGGTGAGCTAGCTTTCTACTTACTTCAAGGATTCTGCTCTTCCGGAATATTTATTATATGACTTCAATTTACGATTTCCATATTCAGAACTCTCTTGACCATTTTCAGCATTTTATTGCAGTTATTTTCTTGCATACTTCTAAAAAATTGATCATGCTCAATTATGGTGTCTCCTGCTTTTCATAGTATACCTATGTAATATAAGTATGTACTTCAGACAATAAATTCTCTACTCTGTAGCTGAGGTGCAGAGCACATTTTGAATTTTCAAATTCAGGCACGGTGTGATGAGGCTGAAGAAAATGAACCACCTCCGAAGAGATCTAAACTAAGCAGTCAGGAAAGACATTCTTCAACTTCATTTTATGCTTTGACACCTAACAGTAGCTATGAAGTAGAGAATCAACTTCATGGCAGCCAAAAGTTACCTGAACCCATTCATGAAAAGCACAAAGATAAAGATATCGAACTCGAGGAACCACGTGTCTCTAACTGTCAAGGAAAAGGAAAGAGCAGCAGTTCTCCACTGTCTCTTGTTGAAGTGGAACAGGCAAAGGGAACTAAGTTTGTTGCGGATGATGAAAGTGATGGATCTGGTTCCCTGGTATTCTTGGCACACATGGAAGAGAGTGTTAGTAAATCTGATATATGTGGTAAACACGCACTTTCGTCTAAAGAAAGTAGGAAGCTGTGTGACGAGTACATTGCATCGGAAGAGAATGAATCTGGTCAAAGTCAGCATGAAGCAGCTCCTGAATGTGAATCACTGTCTTGTGATCTGCCAAATTTTGGGGCAGGTGAGCTTTTGTATCACAGAATGTAGTTGTACATTAACTGAACGAATTTACATTTCTTTGTATTACATTTAATGTTCATATTTTAACATGTTTATGATGTTTCATAAGAAAGCTTTCTTACTCTCTGAGTCACTCTCCCATGTGTTGTGCCCAAGCACATACTACCACTATATTCTTTGTATCTAGGGTCAATTGGGAACTGTCCCCTACTAGTAATCTAATGAAAGGGTAACCTCCTGGACTAACAACAATGGTATTAGATATGTTTATCAAGCTTGATATCAATAATATTGAATAATGATTGTATGATACAATGCCTTTTCTGCTTAGGCTTGGTTCCTCCTCAGCTTCCTAAAGATTTATATTCCATAGGAAACTGGTCCGATTTTGCAGGAAATAATTCAGAACCTCTGAACTATCTACAATCTGAAGCAGATGAAAAAGAAAGTGATGCACAGGAGTTCCCAAAGCTAGTTGTTGCCTCTTCCTCCAGAGGTGAGGTGAACTTATGTTTAATGGATAAATCTTCACAAAAATCTAATTTCCATGTTCCAAGTATAGAAGTAGTACTGAAGCAGGTGGAGGAACAGTGCCTAAAGTCATATGAAATTCCTCAGACTGGTTTTTCTATCTTGAGGCTGATGAAAGATGTCTGTGAATGCTTCTTAGCTGCGGGTACCACCTCAACTTACAGTGAGGATGTAAGACCCACAGATGTGGTGTCATCTCTTGGCATTTTTAACAATACTGATTCGGAAACTAGTCCAGCTGAGGGCATCGATCATCAACTCAGTCTTTGCTCAACCATTTCAAATGATTCTGTCAAGATTCAAAATCTTTTTAAAGTTTCACCTCAAATTCCAAGGTTTCTTGAATCCATTGAGTTGGACTTGAGCCGTTGCACAATATATCTAAATGTGGAGAGAAATACAATGGTACTCAACAGTCGTCTGCCCTTTTCAAGTAGGATGAAGTTCTTTTATCATTATATCTCAGATATCACTAAAGGTCAGGAAGCTTATGAGATTTCCTTGATAAATGAACTAAATGGAGAGCAGGGTCCTGCATTTAACTACATTCCAAGAAACATGACACACCAAAATTCATACACGAGTTTTCTTATTGCTCATATGTCAGAAGACAATTGTGGTTCAATTGATGACAATTTGTCTCTTGAAGGTTCTTGTGTGTGTGAGGGTAAAACTGGACATGAGTTTGCTTATACTCTGGGGTTCTTACTTAAGGATGAATTTCTTGATAATGCCATATCAATGAAATATTCTGCACAACCGTGCAATCTTTTTCATTGTGAGGACTGCCCAACAGAAAGGTGCAAAGTTTTTATCTTATCAAGCAAATGCAATGGCCACGTTATGAGGGATTTCATAAAAGAGTGCTGGAATCAATGTGGCTGCAGCATTAAGTGCAGAAATCGTGTTGTTCAGCAAGGAATAACAGCAAAGTTGCAGGTATAAATTTATTTCTCCCATTTGTGCTTCTTCTGTGTTGAATATAAGATGAAAAAACACCAGCAATGGCTAGATGTCATCTTTAAGGTGGTGTCGTTTTTTATTTTTATCGTATTATATTTTTTTATTGTTATGTAACGTGATTTATCAGGGGAAAAAACTCAATAATAGATGAGCTCTATTAAAGTTTCCCTACAGTTTTAACTGTCATCTTTTGTATTTACAATAAGATGCGATTATCACAGTCTATCTTTGCCTTTGTTTCAGGTGTTTAGGTCACCTGGACCAAAAGGTTGGGGTCTTAGAACCCTGGAAAATATACCAAAAGGTGCTTTTGTCTGTGAATATGTTGGAGAAGTAATCACCTGCCGAGAGGCTTTTGAAAGAAACATACAAAATACTGGTGACAAGCACACCTACTCTGTTCCACTAGATGCAGATTGGAATTCTAACAGTGGTTTGAGGGATGAACAGGCACTTTGTCTTGATGCATCAGTCTTTGGAAATGTTGCAAGGTTCATTAATCATAGGTGGTCCTCTCATGTATATTACATGCTAATACTGAAAATGAAAATGACGCTCATGTATTAGCTACTCTAATATGATCTTACTAGTGAGTTTAGAGAGAACATTCTTCTTGTGTCTTGGTCGCATCTTGCAATGTGTGTTCAGGAAAAACCCAGAATAAGGAAGAATTAAGTAAATATTTTGTAACAATATTCACTTTATATAAGTTTTCCACCTTATTACCCTTGCTTTGTGGTGTTCGTAGTCATTTAAGTAGTTTAGTGGACCTAGGACTTATATACATGCAAATTGCTTAACCATTTCAGTCTTAATTGATAGTTCTTGCATAGTTTCAATTATTTTTCAGTTTACTAGCTGCTATGTATGTAAATCTAACATGTGTTTTTGCTTTAAATTTGCATTTTTCCTTTTCACATTTCTATGTGGACGTGTTTGTTAATAGTACCTTTCTTGCTAAAATTGAGAGGCTCACAGAATTTTGCTGCTTTTTTGTTATTTAGGTGTTTGGATGCTAACTTGGTGGAAATCCCTGTTGAAGTGGAGACACCGGATCATAACTATTACCATGTATATTAATAATAGTTACTATAAATGGTAGTGCATCTTTCCGTTTATTTATGGATGCATTGAGGAATCCATTTTTTGCAGCTAGCTTTCTTCACGAGAAGGAAGGTTAATGCTTTAGAAGAGCTAACTTGGGTTAGTTTCTCATCACCTTTTATTTGATGATTCATTAAGGCATGTTTGTAAATTTCTTATGTCAACACGATTAGCACCCAATACTAATGTTTTGGATATTAATTACAACTAAAGTTGTTTTTTGGGGATTCTTTTCCCTTCTAAAATGCATAGATTGTGGACAGGTTGTAAACATTTGTTAAATGTTGCAGGACTATGGAATTGACTTTTATCGTCAGGTGAATGCTTTTCAGTGCCTTTGTGGTAGCAAATTCTGTCGTGACCACAAGTCTTTGAAGAGTGAGTTTACCTCTACTTGATCATAAATAGGAATTGAATTTTCAAGAATGCATATAGATATGCATACCTAAAACATTTTGCATATGTACATGAATCCATCATGAACTAATATCTTATACATATATACGTACTACTTATATATGATAATATTATGCTCAGGTATCTTATGCTTTTATAACATTATGCATTAAGACATTTGTGTCTATGATATATATTCTACTATACGGTAAATATTATTGTGCTTTATTCAACTTATCAGCTTGTTTTACACAGAATATGAATATAAATCACACTATTTCATATAAACACTTGGTTTATGTCATGTAACATGTGCTACACATAGTATTATGTCTGGCTGTTGAGAGATTTCAAGAAATATAGATGACGGAGTTTAATTAGCAATAAAAACATGGGTTATGATTTTCTTGCACTGACCATTGTTCATACTATTTGTTTTATGAGTCAAATCCTGGTGACTATTGTTTTATGATTTTCTTGCACTGACCATTGTTCATGTGTCTGTGGACAGAGTTGAGCTGAATTTCTGTATCAGAGACAGATGTTAATATGCTGTAACAATACTTTCTATTTTCCCTTTTGCTACAGAAAGACTCACTCTTGGCGAGTGAACGGTGCATTACACCCTACTCCCAGTAGATTCGTACGTACCCGCTTGGATGTGCAAATGCATGCAAATCGAGGGCCAGACAAGGTTCGGAAATCTGTTTTAAAAAACGCAAACTTTTTGAGTAGGGTGTATGTTTTGAAGCAAAGTACCTTGTACTGTTTCTCCCTCAGCCATTTTGAAACTATATATGAATTTTGTTGCTCCTTTTTGGAAGATTTGAATTGGTAAGTTGATGTATTCTCATTTGGAGATGTGCTGTTGATCTGCTACTTAATATATGCTCTGCTTATATGCACAGTTTCTTCATGGATTAGTAAATGGGCTTTTAAGTAGATAATTAAGGGTACAAAAGGAGTTAAATTTGTTTTTCTTAGTAAACTAAATGTGCTTTCTTGATGTGTGAAAAATCAAATTGGCTCTTTTTTTTTTGGATGAATAGGGAAAAATTTAAAACTAAACACTAGCTTCCACCTCATTACACCTGAAAAGTGAAAATAATATGAGAATGTGTCAGTGTTTGTGAAATCGATTTGATCGATTAATGTAAAATTAAACAACACTTTCTTTACTTTATCATATTTACAACTCGAACTTATCAATCTTTATTTATAAATAATGATTATATAGATTATTGGTTCATCCGTCTCATAAAATTAAATAGGTAAGATGGTCTTATAGTTGTACAAAATTAATAAACTCGCATCGATTCATCCGTGTCATAAAATTAAATATGTAAGATGGTCTTATAGTTGTACAAAATATAAAAACTCACACCGATCAAATTATATATATATATATATATAGTTCTTCTCAATGTAAATTATGATCAAACAAAATTATAATCGTTGAACATAATATATAACTTATGATTTAAATAAAAATATTACAGTACATCAAAATTGTCGGCAATTATACGAAGGGTTTCTGTAAATCCACTGAATATTTTTCTATTTTTCACTATTCTACAGCTAAAAATGACTATTATTTATAAATGCACTAATTCAATTATGTAGTTAATTATACTTTTCTTGCATTAAGCACAATGATTAGGCCTTCAATAACACAGTATAAACAAAACATTTTCCACACTTATTATAAGTGTTGTACGGCTGTGACGAATTGACCATTTCAGGTATTGTTTTATTAGCAATAATTAACATGTCACCTTCTTAATTGGTTATAACTAACAATTAATAGGGAATCTAGCCTTATTAAGAAAAAAAAGTGAAGGTGATTATTAGCCCAAACTAATTAATTAGAAACATGGTCTCTAAATGTCAAAAGAAAGAAAATGAAGAAAATGACACATTGGCCTAAGTGTGTAATGATATATAACTTCCCTTTAACCTCAAAATAGAGACACAAATTTCACAAGTTAAATTCTGATTTGTGAATTGCATAAAATTAGATCTATAAAGCGACTTATATTCTAATACAAGTAGGAGCATCATTAATAATCAGAATAATGTTAAGGAAATATATATTTCTAAATCAAGGTATGCTATTTAATACAATAACGCAAATGCTAATGTCAAAAACAAATAAAAGTAACAAGATTTAGATCTTGTATGGCCAATGATGGAGAAAGGTTATGACAAGGGAAGACTGAAAGTTACTTTGCAATAAATTAATTAAATAATACCCCTCTTCTTTTGTTTTTTTTAAAGTGACATTAATTGATCGGGCCCACAAGTAAGTTGGTTTTTATTTTGCAAATTGAAAAAATAAATAAAGGAAATCCCTATAATGTTCAACATCTTTTTTCTTATTGTGTGAACCAATAATTAGTAAAAAATATATAAATTATTAAAATTATATTTTTGAATGACAATTACTTTAACTAATTGTTTAATTGCGTTATTCTACCAAACTTTGGTAAGAAAGTATATCAAGGATAATACCTAAAGTTTGGTGGAACAATGCACACAAAATAAAAACAAAATTCCCTGACATTTGCTATTTATAATTTCAACACATAATTTTGTTTGGTTTTGGTTATAAATAGTTCCAAATGACAAGACACATATAAAGTAAGGACGAGACAGAAAAACAAGAGAATCAACGGTGAGAGATTGTCACCAGTTTCAAAGCAGTGAAAAAGAAGAAGGCTTTTATCCATGTCCAAAAGGCACTAATTAATTAAGGTTGCACACATGCAATTGCAGTTTCCCTGTCCAAATATCCATAATGTTGGATTAGTGCTCTGTTATAGATATGATCATCCATTTTTCTATTCCATTATTATAACACAATAAAACATACCCCCAAAGAGAAGAAAAGGGGCATCACAACCCAAAAAAAACTAAAGGCCAAACACATGTTCCCCATTCAAGAATATGTGAGAGAGAGAGAGAGAGAGGAGTATGTCATTTTGTCAGTAGCACCCATGTGAGTTTGTGGTCTGAAAGTGAAAGGTACCCCCCCAACCCACCCTACCCTACCCCCCATTGAAAAAAAACTGTGTCAGCAAACCCCATGTGAGGTCTCTGGCCCTCACCCCACCTTAAAGAAACAGCACAATATGAGACAAAAGACACTACTAAAGGCCCTTTAATGGTACCATCAAACAACCACCTTTTCCTTTTTCCATTTTTTGTTTTTATGCTTTTCTTGTTTTTGACCTTTAGAGGGAGAAACATGGATATCAGCATCTATGATCTATGTTAACATTGCATAAGATTTACACTCTCATAATAGGGGTAAGAAAAACACTAGGAAGGGTAAATTTCCATTGTATGATAGTAAGAGTTGAGTCACTACTAGACTTTGTTTGTTATATGCTTTTGTTCTAATGTGGTCCCTTGCACAAATCAGAGAGAGATAACTTCATCTGTCTTTCACCACAGAGCATTATATATGTATTGAGGTAACTTAGCTAGTAGAATGTATGGTAATAAATCTTGATCAGAATTTCCTTGCACATCTTTTTCTTCTGTTGAGGGGTATGCTTTTGGCTGTACAGCTACTCTTTTCTTTTTTACTTCCTTGTTGTATATATGCTACTCAATCTTTCTGCACCAACATTGACCCAAAACATCAAAAACCATGAATCCAATCTGTGATTGGGGTTGGTTAATTCACCAATGTGGTCTTACCAAGCTATGTTAATTCCTGCTTGCTACCCATTTCCACCTCTTAACACCTACATTTCAATAGCTTCTCTCCCGGAAGAAAACCTGGAAAACCAATTGCACTTGAATTCTTTCCCAATTCTCTATCGAGCGAAAGATAGACGGGTGCAGTAAAAATACCTTGGCATTTGAATGTAGCATGCTTTGAGAGACGGAATGGCAAGCAGCATTGCAGGGGTATTGTTGTTAGAGGATGTGGTTGTTAAAGGTATAGTATCATTATCATCACTAGTAGAAGAAGAAGCCGGAAATACACTGTGCCGTTCAGCTGCCGATTTTGTAGGAGATGCAAATAGATTCTCAGGCAGGACGTGCTCCATGCTGCTTTTACATCCAACAACAAAGAAAAACGTATGATTTGAATAGTATGATTAGAATAGACTGACTCATAAACATATGTAAAAGATCATTCATTTATCAACTATTTGATCAGCAGTGGGTGGATAGGGATCATTCTCCGAAGATATATCAACCCCACCTTTCAGAAAAGTCAGCATCAACACCATTCATGTTTTGCTGCTTATTAAGGGACGATTGAGTTCCTTCAACCACCATGTTTTGATCAGCATCAAGACGAGGAGACTTAGCTGCCTCTTGTCTACCATCAAAATCTGGAGGGGTGGGGTGGGGTGGGGGTGGTTAGATGAGCTTTGATTTTATTCATTTCTAATCTTGTTGACAAATAAAAGTTAACCTTCTGAATTCTCATGAGTCATGGCATCAGAAGCAGCTATGAAGTTGTGATTCATCTGTAACTGAGACTGTCTTGGAGATGAAATCGGAACGCCTGCTCTCAAACTTTGTAGAAAATGCTGCTGATTTTTCAGGTCCATTAGTTGTAAATTCATCATCCTTCGATTTTGAAGCTCAATAGCATGCTGTAATTCTGCCTCCTGCTCCATTTTCCTCCTAAGCATCATCTCTTGAGTACTGAACAACATTCTCGATCCTACCAGAAGAAGCATCAGAAACGAAATGAAACTCAATAATTCACAAACAGATAAACATTACTCATCTAAGCTTTACCGAAAGAGCGATCAATGTGTTCCCTAGATTCGATCCCAGAAGGAGGGCTTAAATCCAAGTGTTGTTTCCTACAGTATTTCAAACGAAAACCATTCGCCATTAGCAGGAGAGAAGATTTATAAAGATCCTCATACTCATAGTACTTAAAACAAAAGGAGTGATTAATATACTACTTTTCAGGGACTTTGCCTTTCTCCTTGTAAGGCTTGACAAGCACACGAGAATCACACACGAAATGAGGATTTCTCTTCGCCAAAATGAGCTTCACAGTCTCAGGATAGACGAATGTCACAAACCCGAACATTCTCTTCTGCTGATAAGGAATTCTAACATCTTGAACAGGTCCATACATGCTTCAAACCAGGTTGTAAGAAGCATCATCAGTTCACATGACAAACAATTTATAATTCAACAACAAAAGACTCAAACTATGTTCAAACCACTCACCTAAAATAATTGGAAACATCTTCTTCCTTGAAGGTACTATCAGCCGGAAACGTCAAGTAAATTTGGCAAGAACTCGAACTGCTAGCACCACCACCCAATCCCATTGGTGAAAGCTCATTCCTATAGGTTTGATACAATGGAAAATTTCAATTAACCAAGAATCAAATCCTTAGAAAATTGATAATCAAATTTCTTCAAGATGTTGAGCAATAGCTACAGCCTTACTATCACTACAAAAAAAACCTCATTGAGAAAAAAAAATCCATTCTGCATTGCTTAAATTACATAATCCTCTAAATTTCTCTTCTAATTACACCATTCATAGGAAAACATGAATTCAAGAACACAATATCGCCACTCTACAACTCCAAACCACGAAAAGATCAAAATATAGAACTTGTAAAAATAGATAATAGAAGTAAAAAAATAATAAGTAAAATTTCCCAGAAAAAGTTACCTGGGATTTTCATTGAGAAAGTCCATGCATTTGTTATAAGCAAGAGGATGGTGAGCTCGAGAGGCCATTAAAGCAAGCCTCTGGTGATGAAGAGCCTTCATTCTCAACAAATCATCAAACCCATGACTGGAATTATCAATCGCTTCACCACCACCGCCGCCACCGCCGTTATCACTGTGCAGGAACTTGCAAGCACTCCCATTCTTGCAAAACCCCCTCGCAAAATACATGCAAGGCCGCCAACCAAACCCTCCGCCGCCGCCGCCGCCGTCCTCGAGAAACGCGGCGGCGTCATTCACAGAGCAGCTCCGCCGGTGAAACGGGTGGGAGTGAGGCGAAGGCAGGCCGTTCGCGTCCTCACCGTAAGGGAAAACCAGAGAATCGCTCCTCCCACTGGGGCTCATTATCGGATCCACCATGGAGTCGTCGAAAAACGGCGAACCAGCACCGTAAAAATGCAAGCTTGAAGGGGCATCACTAGGACTGTTGCCGTTGCTGACGCCATTGAGGGCGGCGGCGTAGGAGAAGGGGCGGGGGCAGGCGGCGGCGGGGGAAGAGGGGTTGCTGTTCAAATGGAAGCATTGTTGGGAATGGAGATTCTTGGAGACGAAAGGGGGAAGGGGTTGTTTGGACGCATGGGGTTGGAAGAAGAGATCCCTAAACGGAGCTTAGCTTGGTTGATGTAAGAGAGAAGAAGGGATTCTGGGACAAAGGCCAACCTTATCATCTCCTTCTCACCCTGGTCTTGTATCAGAATGTATCCCATGATTTTTGAAGCGTTTTCTGGATCCAAGCTTTGGATCCTTGACATCACTTCTTTAGTAGCCTCGTATGTATCCATGAGAGATGTCTCCTCTCTCTCTCTCTCTCTCCCTCTCTGTACTAGGTGAATTACAGTAAGAGTTCTTCCTTCTAGTGATAAGTGACACGAGGGGCTCTTGCTTTTCCCCTCTGAGGGGAAATAATGAAGAGGGAGGGGTAGGGTTTTAAAGTAGTGTGTAAAAAAGACTGCCTTTTTAGAGAGAGAGAGAGAGAGAGAGAGGATCTTGGAGGGGTGTGTTAAATTTGGGAAATTATTAGGAATGGAGGTTGCTAAGATTTAACCATGTTAAAAAAGGCAACCATGAGTTGGGCTTATATTTGCCTAATCATTACATCCTTTTAATATTATCAATAATAATAATTTAGAGAGTGTGTTTGCATTGCAACTAAAAAGATGAGAAAAATAAATATGGATTTGGATTCTCAGTTTCTATTTGAATGGAAAATGTGATATGGAGTGGATTTTCCTTTAATTTCGACTCTCCCTGGGGAAATGGGATTTGGATTCTGTTTTCCCTATTTAATTTTATTTGCAAGAAAAAAGAAATCATCTTTTAATAATTCAAACTCTCTCTCTCTCTCTCTCTCTCTCTCTCAGATATGTATAGTGATAAGTGGAGGTGGATTGAGCAGAAGAAGAATGGTCAAAAGAAGGGCGAATATATGAAGGGTATAGATAAAGGGAGATGACCATTTGTTTTTAGGCATCCCAATTCCATTGCATTTTACCATCTCCATCCACACCATATTCCATCCTAATTTTATTACTATCTTTTTACTAATTGTTTCAATTTACTTTTACTATATATCTCAGTACAAATGTGAGAATTTTACATGTCATCAAGTTAAGCATTCATATCATATGTTCCATGATAGAAACACCAGATTTTATTTTATTTTACATAAATTATTATTTGAAATGATACAAGTGAAATCTCAAAATAATTAAATAAATAAATATATATATATATATATAATATATCTTTTTTTTTTTGTGAGTCCTAAATCTCAACATAGACCAATCCATTACTGGACAACAGGTTAGGCGTGTGTACCCGCCCAAATTTCTATTTTTGTAAAAAAAATAAAAGGAAAAAAGCATATACATAATATGTATATATATACATTCAACATTCTTGTAATTGACGACTCATTAACATTTCCTATAAACCATTACTTTGTAAGAATTTGCATCATTATTATTCATTTTCACACATACTTTTATGAAAAATATTAAAAATTATAAAAAGACAAGTCAACTTATTGATTCACCGGCCAACCCAATATCCCGTGGACCAATCCACGACTAGACAAACCACTTAATCCTACATTTTCGTGGGTTATAATTACACAGCCCAACCCTCTATTTGGTGAGACGGGACATAACGGCCCAATAACAGTTATATTAATATGTCAACCATTATTAATGTGTATTTATTTCATTCCTTAGCTATGTTTCTTTTGAAATTAAGATGGCTTTTGCAAATCTAGATTTCGTAAGTATGAATTTTGAAAATCTTGTAATTTGTTTCGAAATTTTATGGGGTATGATTATAATTAAAAAATCATTTTTATATAGTGAATTACAAAATAAGCACATGTTGCAAATTATTAATGTTGATTGTTGGTATCCGTACAGAAAGTTTTCATTTGGAATTGTTGAAAAAGTGGGAGAAATAGGATAGTAATTTAGAATTTTACAAACCCTTATCCAAACATTAATTGAATTGTGTTTATCCAAAAATTGGATTGACCAAATCTAATCCAAACAGCTCCTTTAATCTCATGAAATGAAATTAATGAATAGTTGCATTTGTAGAACATCGATGATGTTAACATATGTTCATAGTCTATAGAGTACCAAACATACTGCTTCCGAAGAGTATATCATCTTTTTTGAGTTGAATGGATGCGTTTTAAAGTAGATTAGTATAAGACTAATGCAGTAATACTATTATACATGCGACTCACTTGATTGATGAATTAATGGTTTTATTTTCTTATTTATTAGAATTAAACGGAATTTATGTATAATTAAATAATTAAAAGAAGATTGAAGTACTTTTTCATACTTAATATATATATACATTAATAAAGGAATGATAAAAGAACACTTGTTACCCTCTGTTAATCATATTTTCCATTCAAAAGTTTAATATTTATATTAATTTCAATTAACTCATTTAATATGTTTAATTTAGTATTTAAAACATTTATTAAGATAATCGTAGTTTGAAAAACAAAAGACTAATAATGATGATTGCTAACAAAATTGTAACTTATAAAACTTTAGATAAAACATTTTAACTGAAGTTCATTGTTGTAATTATATTTAATAATAGTTGAAATGTTTTGAATAATAAAATTTGATTTACATAGTCCCTCCATCCCCGAAGGGTGAACTCGTATTTGTCCCATAAAGATAGACTTATTACTATGTTAATATTATTTTTGATTTGTAATTTCATATATGTCTTTACTTGAGTAATACTACTAATATATATGAGATGATCACACTTCAACTCCTTGCTTACTTTTTGAAAGAAAAATAAAATTCTTTAATTTCTAAGATTAATGAAAGATAAAGTCTATCTTGAAGACATAAATAATTAAATATCTAGAAACTCAATACTTGAATTCGAGTGAATTCATTAAATTGCAAATATAGTGTGGGTTTATTTAATTAATGATTAAAAGGGAACTAGAGGAACTTTTGTTGTGATGTTGGAGCCAAGATTGCACACAACTTGTCTCTCTTGCTCATATATTCCTCACTTAACTCATTCAAACCTTTGATTCTCTCTGGATTTTCATTCTTTAGTTTCTCAAATTCAACCATCATTCCTTCTTTTTTCCTCTTTAGCTCTTCCATTCTTGATACCTTTTCCTCATGTGCCTTTTGCATTCTTTCCACTTCTGACATTTCCTTCTTTGATCCTGCAAACATCAATTCATTTTCAAGGCTTTTCAATTTACCATCCAACCCAATCTTTATACACATATATCTATATAGAACATAGAATTAACTAGTAATAATTGTATTGAAATGAGTTCAATACAAGAAGCTCAACATCTATTAGTCCCCGTAAAAATGAGTTGTGTGAAACTAACGGTTATAGAAAAATATCAAATTTTATCTCTTCACTCAAAAAATTGAAATTGAACAATTCTTGATATATATATATATATAATAATGTTTCGGACAACTTATTTATAACAAAAAAGTTGAATTATTCGAAGAAAATTCATACTTATAGTTTCAAGAATATATGTAGTTGCAAACATGCTACTTAAAAAGAAGCATGTGGTTCATATATATGTGTGATGAATGTAGGGTAGATATATGGTTGAATCATACTCAACACAGCTCAACTCGAAGTAGTTGGCAAATTAAGATTCATATTTTGGATCCTTCAAAGTGTACGGTTTCGACATGAGGATCACTTAATTTAGAGCACACACACACACATATATACATGGTGCAACAAGCCACTTGCATCACTACATATATATGCTAAAACAATTGCAGTTGACAACATAGAGATATATAGTAGTACTAAATTCGTGACAGTAATATTGTGTGCAGTTGGAATAATAAGTGGGGAAATTAATGACATACAGAAATTCCCAAGGAAAGATAAATTAAGAAGAGAGAAGAACTGATGCATATATGCACCTGGACAAGTACTGCCACCCTCCATCACTTGTATCCTTAACTGCAAAAAAAACATATTCATGCTACAACTATATCAATGTCTATTACAGCTATGTGTATATGTGTGTGTTTATTACCATAGCTAGAGAAGATCGAGGTGTATAAAATATTACCATGAGTTACTCCAACTCTTTGTTGTTTCAGTGTGTCAACAATGATCAAGTGAAACATATATATATATATATATATACACACATATAGATGTTTAATATTTATATTAGGTAGGTAGAGAGATGAAGTGTGGTAAAAATAAAAAAAGAAATTAAGTTGAGTATGGAGAGAGATTTGCTACGTAAAAGATTCGATCTTCTTCTTCTTCTTCACTTCTTCCCATATCCGTCAGTAAGAATCAGAATATATAGGTCACCATATCACCACTCACGTGCATGCTTCACACAATATATCTACCTTCAAATATATGTTGAAAGCTAAGAATTTTTTTTATGTAATGCCAAACTTGGATTTGATGATCCTTCTAGATCTGGACAAGTCTCTTAACACAAACACAAAATACTAGTTATATTTTTTTATCGTAAGTTAATATCCAGCAACAGTTGTATTACCAAAACATGATCATGCATAACACATTTGTACAATATTATTAAGGAATTAATAATTTTTTCTGAGTCCATTTGTTACAAGTAACTCTCGTATGAATCAAATGCATGGATCTGAGATTCATGCATCCGGGTCAGATTCAGTTCGCCTGACCCACTTTACTTTTTTCGCGCCTGAATTTTGAATTTGTCACCTACTTTTATGTTATCTTAAACCTATTTTTACATTATGTTAAAACTACATTTCTGCCCAAGTTTATTCATTTAACATAAAAAAAACCCTAGTTTTGACACATTTTGTACATGTATCTTATGTTGTATTACTCATACATTTATGTTATGTTAAACCTACATTTGTGTTGTGTTAAACCTACCTTAGAGATAGGTCTATTGAAATGAATTTGGGTGGATTTGAGTGTGGATACCAGACATGTGGGGTGCGTGAAACGTGAATGAGGGCACGTGTTGACTGAATCAACCCAATGAATGAATTCTAGATCTGTGTATCTAACTCTTATAAGTTTTTGTAATTTATTATGTCGTGGGACCTTATTACATCTACAAATCCCCAGCATATCAGAGGTGACAACAGCTCAAGTTGATCCTTAAGAACATAGGTAGTGTCTTTTTTGTGATTCCTGATAATTGATGTAATTAGTATATAATGATCCATATAATTTGGTCAAATCAATTTTGTGTTTTCCTCTTTAATTTGGAGAGATATATAATTAAAATTTACCAACAATTACTATATGTTTTTCAAGACAACAAAATATATATAATTAAATAAAAAAATAATTTAAATGGATTTATGTATAGTATAATAGCCAAAGTCAAATTAAAAAAAAACCAAAAAAACTAGAAGGAACAGACAAGCATGTCATACATGCATGAGTTGCATGCTGATTCCCAAGAAACATAAATCAGATATATTAGGTGAAAATGTTTAATTTTCCAAAGCCATTTAGACGAATCATGCTAGAATTTGTACCTTGTAAATTGTGAATCATACTTTCATCTTTACTGAAATTTTGTTTCTCTCTAAACCCATTAATTATACTACTATTATATTAAGCATTAATATGTGGAGTTTTTGCAAATCCTTACCCCATATTTAATCTGAGTTGTACATCCAACTTTTGAATTGTAGTGAATCATAACCATAGTAGTTGGGCAGGAATTTTTATCCAACAATTTTGTACTACTATTATTCAATTCTCAGAAGGTTAGTAATATAACTTGTAAAAGATTGATTTTATTTATTTATTGTTTAACATAATAGTATCTATTTGCATGTGAAAGCGTTTTGTACTTAAATGTTTAGTTATTTGATACATTTGTGAAATTTGATCCCTAAACCTAAACTCCTGTCAATTCACTAAAAATAAAATTAAAGTTACATTATAAAAATAATCAATCTTTAAATTCAAAAAGAACCAATTTCCCCCAATCCATTCCTAATGATGACATAAAGTAGTAGTACATTTTCCCTTTAAAATATCCACACCTTTTTCTTCTTTCCATATTTTCATAATAACAATAATTATAATTATAATAATTATTGTAATTATATATCTATATAATTGGTCCCATTAATTGGAATAATAGGATTCAGAACTTTTTTCTTGATGCAATGATGATTTAACAGGCTGGAGGTGCAATAATTTGGAAGTAAAAAGTGATACCAGCTTTTTCCCCTTTTCACTTTCTCTATTTACATATTCCTTAAACTATCTTCTCTTCTACACACTATTTCCAACTTACTCATATCAATATTAGGCTAAATGGTTCCAAATATCAGATCTGATTCCATTTTTTACTACAAAAACATAGTTTTTTTTAATACCTTTTCTACCATGAATGGTAATTTGTAAAAGACTGATAAAAAAATGTTACTGGTGAATGGTGGCTGAAATTGATTGATGCCTGATATGTGAGACTCACATGCACACAATGTATCAAATATCCTCTGTTTATTGACTTCATTTCACAAATTTTTAGTGTTAATGCAAAAAAGTTTCACTAATTTTTAATAACTTTTTTTTAAATGAAACACAGATAAATATGTGCACCACTATTTGGATTTACCCGACTCGAATACTTGTTCATTTACTTTTTTTTTTTTTTTAACTTCAGTTGTTGAGATATTTATGTTGTATTGATGTGAAATTTATGTAAAAATGTGATACTTATGTTCTAAAGCTTAGAAAAAAATGAAGATTTTCAAAAAAGAAAATCCACATATATATGTTTTGGGGTAGTTCTATAGTACACCAAGTGTATTAATACATCAGACTCTCCACTCATTTTCAGCCATCAGATTTGAGATCATTAAAGTCAAAGTGAACTATGATCTCATATCTAATGATTGAAAATGATGAAGAGTCTGATGTATTAATACACCCGGTATACTACAGAAGGACCCTATGTTTTGAACAACGTGTCTTTATGTGATCCAACTCATACATTTATATGATATTAGTTGCACTTTTATGTTGACATATAGGCATACATTTATGTAATATATAAATGTATAACTAACATCACATAGATGTAGAAGTAATATCAAATAAAAGTATACATTGTAGAAAATCTGCTGAAATTATTCCTTTCTTTTTTTTCTAAGTTAAAGTACATAAAAACCATCATATTTGTATATAAAAGTCACACTTATATAATATAATCAAACTAATACAACATAAATGTTACACATGCCTAAAACGAAAAAATTCTGAAATAAAAATATTGCATATAAGTCACCATGCTTGTGCATGAAGAGATCAACAACTTTATACATAAATTACAATGTTACAATATAAAAATCACAATATATATTATAATATTACACATCTGAATGAAATAGAATAAAAGACATATTCAAATGGAATCGACCTGTCCCAAATTACTTTAATACAAAGAATTGAATGAAATTGGTATTCCGTGGAATGAGATATTTTGTATGCCAGTTACAGAGTTGTAGTCATATCCACGAAATTAATGCAAATAGTCATAACACTGGAACAGATTATGGATTGCTAGTTTTTAATGCCTATGTTGCACCGGATTTCGTGCCTATTTTTGTTCCATGAAATTTTAATGTTCCATGGATCTCAGTGGAACGCCTATTTTTATTATCCAATTTCGTAATGTCATATAATATTTTTGTTATTATCCAATTTCGTGAAATTCATATCTTGCTTAACACCAATTTCATGGAATGACTATTTTCGCTCTATTTGAACAATTTACTGTGTAAGCCTCATTAGAACGAAATTTTCGTTTAAGCTTTGTTAACAATAATTCCGTATAAGTCCTAATTCAATACATGAGCTCGAACACATTTAAATTTTATGTATCACTATTTTAATTAAATTTTCATGTCAACCCTAATGCATCAAATTTTCATGAAAAATTGTTCAACCAATGTTGTTTAAGATGGTGGGAAGGCGATGAGGATATTTATGTTAAATTCAGAATTTGACCAATCAATGTCGTTAAAGGTGAGGGTAAACTGGTCACTTATAGAGTTGATGATTTTAGTCCGGACCGATGGACTGGTCCAAATGACTGTAAATATGGTTGGGTTGAACTCTAATAATAGTAACTCAAAAAATGTCGAAACTTTTTAACCTAGCCCAACAGGCTAGATGGTCTCGGGCCGCCACAATGACTTGCTGATTAATGTTTTCAACTATTTTTTGTAAAACTTGCAAATCATAATTGTGGATCAGTTTATCCTCATATATTTTATTTTACTTTTAGTTTTTTCTTATTTATTGTCTTCTTCAACCATTATTAACTCATTTAAATGTTTTTGAATAAATAAAAAGAAGTTAAAAAGATTACATAATTAAATTAACTGCATTCAGATATATATACAGTATTATAATTTAAATTGTATGTGTTAAGTTATCATATATGAAGCTTTTTCTCCATAAAAAATCGGGTTAATAACTTAATCAGTTAACAATTTTTTTAATATTTGAAAATAATTGAGGATTTTGGCTAATATGGTCGTTGGTTTGCTGCCCCTAGCAAAGTTCCAATTTAACAAGACCGACCAGAGGATGGGTTAGCTTACCATGTCCCAGACTGAGGTTTGTTTGGTAAACTTATATTTAGAGCTTATAAACTCTCATATCTTATAAGATATTTCTAGAGCTTATAAGATGTTTCTAGAGCTTATAAGATATTTAATTTAAGTTTAATATAAGTTTTTGAAGTGTTTTGGTAAATAAGATGGTGGAGCTTATAAGTTGTTAGTAATGAAATTTGTGCAATTTCAATGATCAAATTTGAAGGTGTTTTGAAAAATAAGCTTTCATTTTAGAAATAAGCTGGAATTTCCCAAATTTTCAAAAAAGAGCTTATAAGCTCTTTACATCTTATAAGTTCATAAAATAAGATCTTATTTTTAAAAGTTTGTCCAATGCTTTTGAGGGGCTTATAAACACTTAACATTTTATAAGCCCTTTTAAGGAGTTTATAAGCTTAGCCAAACACCCTCTTAATCGTTTGGTCCGTCGATTTGGGTGTTTTGAATTGGTTCGTTTATTAAACATATTCACGAAGAGTCCGTTTCACATAAAATGAAACATATGGTCTCAATTTTTCACAAATAAAAGTAGAAGAATCAACTCAAAACAAGATAAATGAAGACTTCATTTTCTACAAATAAACCCACAAGGACCCAAACTATTCTTTAAAAGTGAAAACACAAGGACCCAAATATGCATATTTCATTTAGTTAACATCAAAAGTGATATATACAAAAAATGACAGGGTTGCGAATACAAAGATCCAAATATGTTTAGTTTTTGCAATCTAATGTTGCTAGTCTAAGTTATATAGTGCTATTAGTGTGTGGTCCATCACACATGTAAAGATAGGATACAAAAAGAACAAAGGGATGGGCCACTCACATAAAATCACTTCATCTATGTCCTTCACTAATTACTATCCACTATTAATTAGTAGTATGGTATTAATGATGAGAATAATCTTTGATATCATCATCTTCCATGGATATTTTTTTCCTGCTATGAACTATACAACTTCTTACTTGTATATGCTAACCAAGCTAATCCTATTTCCTGCTCTAACACCTACATTTCCATGGCTTCTTGCCCCCGAGAAAACGCAGTCTGAGTTCTTCGAATTTTGAAAACTGGGTAGCAAATTAGAACTAACATAGCAGGATAATACCGAGGCATGTGTTAAAGAGAAGTGTTGGGGTGGGGCAGTGTTGGAGTATTGTTGGAGAATGCATTTTCAACTGAAGCCCGGTTGAAAACAGACTCGTTTTTGGCACCTGGTTTCGAGGGAAAAGCGAATAGATTATCGGGAAGTACGTGCTCCAACCTGGTTTCATGTCCGACATAATATAATATTAGGTGATATGGAATCAGGAAATTATTTAACTTCAGAAGTCACACAAGATTAACTTGTGTTTTGAGAACATTGAATGATAGGTATATTCTTCTCAACAAACTCATTAAGGTTGTGTTTGGATTGAGGAATTTGAAATGCAATATTTGAAAGGAATGAATTTCAGATCTATTCAAATCAGAGTGGTCAAAATCCATCATGGATTTCAAATCCTTATCAATCCAAACACTAGAAACGGATTCACTTCTATAAATTTTAAATTCTTCCTGAAATGTCTCCATCCAAACACAACAACCTAAAAGAAAGATGCATACCTTCCATGGAGGTGAGAAGTAGATTCAACTCCCTCGAGCATTAACTTCTCATCAGCCATTACGGCTGTTTCTCGGCCACCATCAGACTCTACAAACAACAAATACGAAAGGAAGTTTGAGGTTAAGGAAGGGTACTATATTGTCCCATGTCAGTGTAAATTAAAGGCGTGCATCAACCAAGAAAAACCTTCAGAATCTTCTACGTTGATTGAAGGAAAGGATGTGGTCCCGTTTTGATCCATAAGAAAACGAGACGATCTTGGTGACGAGAATGGAAACGTTTGCAGATATTGATGATTATGGTTTTGATTTCTCAGCTGTAAACTCATCATCCTTTGTCCTTGAAATTCAATGGCATTCAGTAATTCCGCTTCCCGTTCCAATTTTTCCCTAAGCATCATCTCTTGTGGACTCAACAGCATTCTAGGCCCTGCATGAAAAATGGGAGATTCAGCTAATAAACTCGTTTATTCACTGAGAAAGTAAGCAGCCAATCATTGATCATTAAGCTGACCATAAGGGTGATCATAGTGCTCCATAGAATCAATCGCCAAAGGGCTTAAACAAGCTGAATAGTCCCCCCTCTCCAAGTGTTGCTTCCTACAAACGGTTCGGTCAAAACCCGTTACCATAAATCCTAACAAAGGTGTAAGAGAGAACATAATATGGTCGGGAAGAAGTACTTTTCTCGGATTTTCCCTTTCTCTTTGTAGGGTTTGACGAGGACTCTAGATTCACACACGAAATGAGGGTTTCCTTTGTCCAAAATGGCCTTAACAGTCTCAGGGTGGACAAATGTTACAAAACCGAACATTCGCCTCTGCTGGTATGGGATTCTTACATCTTGCACTTGTCCAAACATACTAGTAATCAAGCATCACACAATCATCATGATCAGTTCAAGATTATAAATTTCTCAATCCACTCATGGATTACTCACTTACCTAAAGTAATTCGAAACGTCTTCTTCGTTGAACATACTGTCAGCTGGAAATGTCAAGTAAATTTGCCTAGAGCTCGAGCTAAACTCACTCCTGTTACATAAAACCCGTGAATTCAACGATCTCTCATAGTCGAGTGTATATTAGCAATTTTAGTCCTGCAACTATTGGCCAGTCTGATTGTGGAAAAATTCACAAACCATTGTTACATATAGGATCAAACAGCAAAGTTAGAATAAACTAGCACCACAATTTCTCAATTTTCCCAGTAATTGATCAATCCATTCTTGAACATTAAAACAATGTAGATGTTTTGTACTAATCAGTCTTAATATGCATGTAAGAATGGGAACCAAACAACCCCAATAATCTTGAAAAAACATTAGACAAGAATCTGTAGCCCAAATTAAGTGATAGATTGCAGTAATTAAAAAGGCAAGAAAAAGGAGAGTTAGAACCAACCTCTGTTTGAGCTTCAAGACTTGATCACTCACATCAATGGGGTCAGCATCAAGGTGCAAGAACCTGCAACTACTTCCATTCTTGCAAAACCCTCTTGCATAGTACATGCAAGGGCGCCAAAGGAAGCCATGATTGGGTTCATCGTGAAAGGAGGGTGCGTCCTCAGCGTAAGGGAAGAGCAGGGGATCAGTGGGGCTCAAAATGGGGTCATCGGGGTAAGAAACAGGGCGGGGTCTGAAAGGGAAGGCGCCATTGTTGGGAATCAAGATTGGTGGAGAAGGATTAAGGGGGAAAGGAGGGGGTGAAGAAGAAAGGCCTAAATGCAGCTTCGCTTGGTTGATGTAAGAAAGCAAAAGAGTATCTGGGCTAAAAGCTAATCTTATAATCTCCTTCTCACCTTGATCTTGTATCAGGATGTAACCCATGATTTTTGAAGCGTTTTCTCGATCCAAACTTTGGATTCTTGACATCACTATCGTTGTAGCCTCCGATGTGTCCATGAGAGAGAGAGAGAGAGAGAGAGAGAGCGCTGCAGGAAGAGAGAGAAAGAGAGGGAGGGGTTTAAGGAGGAGTTGGTAGTAGAAGACTATAAACCTTTGAAGAGAGAGAAAGCAAAGAGTAATGAGAGCTATTAGATAGGAGGTCGCTGGGATTTGATTTTGTTTACAAGATTTGATTTCATATATTTTGGATAACTATTACAATTTTTATTAATAAGCCCAATTTAGTGCCACAATTTAATCTTAAATCTTCCACCCCACATGATTATATTTACCAATTTTCTCTACAAATCGCATAAGTTTTTATTATTTATTAGATTATATCTTGTTTGAGATTGTGTTATGAATCTTTTTTCATGGTTATGAATCAACTCATAATCCAAACTTAGCAATTCATATGAAAATTTGTAGGCATGAGTTCATTTCATGATTAATAAGGATTCTCTCATAAAAACTATCATTCAAACCGTCTCATATAAGTTTTTTTTTTTTATATTTGTCATAGGTTGTTTGTATTTGTTATGAAATTTTATGGTACTGCATGTTAACATTCCATACGTGGTTTTATATATAATAAATAATCTTTTCAATCAACACATCACATGTTCCATAATATTAATACACAAAGAGTAGCATTATTATAAGATCACTCTCTCTCTCTCTCTCTCTCTCTCTAAAATGAAGGTGATTGGGACTTTAGAGTTGAGGGCTGTTTATTCTTTTGCAGAAGGCTGGTCAAAGTTTGGGGGTTAGAGAAGGTGGGGGGTCTTTAAAACTTGGAACCACAACTTTTGGTGGAACTGCAACCTGCAGCCTTGGGGAGTGTGAAATTTTTGTATCTTTCTCTCTCATCCTTTACTACTCAGTTGCTTCTCTCTCTATAGCCTCAAGTTAAATGTTAATGTAAGAGTGTTTGTGGTGTGTGTATATAGAATGAGGACAAAAGAAGGGTGGGTTGGAAGTGTGGATTCAGATATTTATCAGGAAATGTTGGTATCTCCATTCTCTACTTCTTTTCACTCCAACTATGCTTCCCACTTCTGACATTTCATACACATGTTTTTCCTCTCTTTTCCTGTTTTCTGAAATCAACATTTAATACATATATATATATATATGGAGGAAATGTTCCAAATTAACTAAAAATATTTTAACATTCAATATTTTAATGTGTACTTTTCTACCACAAAAGATAATAAAGTGACATTTTCTACACTATTTTGACTCGGTCATGGAGAAATAATTGATTAATGATCGAGTGATGATATATTCTATTTATTTATACTATTATTTAACAAATAATTTATCCAACAAATCATATAAATTGATAAATGTAATTAAATTCATAAATGAGGCTCAATTAATAGAGAAAAAATGAGGATCGTTTAATTGAATGATTTTAGGTATATTGAATTAAATCTGTTTGAAATTAAACGAGACATTGTAAATAATTAAACGAATTTGCAAATATTAATCGATTGACATAGTGGTTTGATACCAAACAAATTGTGTTTTTTACATGGTTACTCGAGTCACTATCTCAAATACATAGTGGCTCGATTAATAGAGGAAATTAGTGGCTCGATTAATATTTATAAATTCGTTTAATTATTTACAATGACTCGTTTAATTTCAAACAGTTTCAATTCAATATACCTATAATCATTCAATCAAACGATCCTCATTTTTCCTCTATTAATCGAGTCTCATTTATCAATTTATATGATTTGTTGGATAAATCATTTGTTAAATAATAGTATAAATAAATAGAATATATCATAATTCGATCATTAATCAATAATTTCTCCATGACCGAGTCAAAATAGTGTAGAAAATGTCACTTTATTATCTTTTGTGGTAGAAAAGTTCACTCAAAGTGTTGGATGTTAAAAAAGTTATTTCCTTATATATTTTTGTGTAATATGAGCTGGACTATATATATATATATATATATGAGAGTATAATTAGATTGGTTTTTGATGAAAAAACAAAAAATAATTAGATTGGTTTGTTACAACATGTCAGTTCAGGTTATGATAATGAGTAATTTTGTAGTACACCTGGTGTATTAATACACCAAAGTTTTTTACCGTAATAATTTTTTTAAGGTAATTTTTTTAATTTTGGACTACGGGGGTTGTGGGCTGTGTAATAACTTTTGGTACCTTTGGACAATGGGCTACAATGCCTTGATTTGTGTATTCTGGGCTATGAAATACATTGTGTGTTTTACATTTAATTTTGGGTTGTACGTTGTAGGCTGTAGAATGCTCATTTATATTAAATATAAATATTTATTACAAACTTATTTCATTTGCATAGATCATACCTAATTTAATATATGATAAAACATTAACAATCATTGTGATGAAATTGAAATTAAATATTTAATATATTTGAGATATACTAATATGTTTTGATCATAAAGTTAAAATAAATTTCATAACAAAACTAATTTTATTGCATACTACACATATTCTACATTTGCAACACAACACATACTCTTAATATATATCAGAAGCATTTCATTCAATTGCATCAATTATAACACACCTTTTAAAAAACCAGTTCATATATCTTACTTATTATAATTTGATTGCATCATGAAACACATTCTATAACCATGTATCTTATTCATTATAATCATTATTTACATTGCATTTGGAACACACAACACAACACATAATCTTAATATATTGAAACCTTTATACATCTCGAATTAAAACAAATTAAAACAATTCATAGATACTTATCTAAATATTACCTTTATACATCTCCAATTAAAACAAATTAAAACAATTCATAGATACTTATCTAAATATTTGGATTTGAGAAAAAAAAAAAGATTTGGAAGAAATCACGATAACAAATCGAACGTGATTTGTGGAATTGAAACTTTTATACATCTCCAATTAAAACAAATTAAAACAATCTGGATATATCATACATAATCATCATATTCATTTTGGTTTTATATTAATTTGATGCAACACATACTCTAAATCGTAATATATATCAGCAGCATTCTATGCATCATGTCACAACACATCCTATAACCAGTCATAAAACAAATTATAATCATTATTTATATTGCAATAGTTGCATCAATTGAAATACATACTCTACACTTGCAATGCAACACACACTCTTAATATATATCAGCAGTATTCCATTCAATTGCAATGACATTACGCATCAATTGCAACACATCATATAACCAGTTCATATATCTTGTTTATTATAATTTGATTGCATCACCCAACACATTCTATATAACCATGTATCTTATAATTTGACTATGTGTTAAAGTATGTGTTCAATTGATGTTAGAGTATGTGTTAACATATATGTTTTTCCCATTATATAAACTTTACACTATTTTTTAAGATATATTAATTTTAGTAGAATATATTTATCATTAAAATAATTATTCTAGAAAATTATAATAAGGGATATGAGTTTCCCATTATATAAAAATAAGTACATGCTATTAAATAACGTATTAAAACATATATAAGTTTCCTATTATATAAAACTAATTCCAAGCATACCATTACAAACAAACGTCATAACATTTAGAGATTGCATTGCAAATAAAACAACATATACCATTTTACAAACAATGAAAACCAAGTATTGCATGCTAGCATAACATTACCATTAGAATTAAATATCCCACAATAAGATAGATCATATTAAATGATATCCATTACAAACATTGCAAGCATATCATTACAAATATTCCAGTGACTTGCATTTATGGAATAAACTAACATTGCATGCTATAAAATATTTATTATTATAAAATACACTAGCATATTATTTATTGGATATATTTATTGAATTTGATATACAAAACAAATAAATCAAGCATGACATGTTATAAAATATTATTATTCATGTATTTTTTATGATATAACAAAACATTGAATATGTAACCATCGTAAATTACAATAAAATGTATTGAATATGGATGCCAAATGAATCGTCGTCGAACGATGCATAATACTAGAATACGTGAATTTGGTTTTATGGATGATAATGACTGATAAATGAAATTTTAGGAGAACGAGAATCTAGACTCATTATCTATGCCATTATACCATTTTGGGAAATCACAAGAATTTACCACAATAAATATTGAAGAAAGGTAAAAAAGAGGTAAATAAGAAATGACACTACTAGAAATCACTCAAATTCCAACGGAACAATTTCGTTGGAATTTTGTGAAATACCGTTGGAATTTTGCAAAATTCTGTTGGAATTCTTCATTCCAACGGAAGTGGACCGTCGGAAAAAGGGGCGTTGGAATTTAAATTCCGACGGAAATTCCAATTGAAAAATGATTCCAACGGAACATTCCAACGGTACTTTTCTGTTGGAATATACAATCACAAAAAAAATTCCAACATTATTCCAACGGAATTTCCAACGGCGTTGAATTCCGTTGGAAATTCTATTGGAAATTATAAAAATTCCAACGGAATTTCCAACAGCGTTGAATTCCGTTGGAAATTCCGTTGGAAATTCTGTTGGAATTTGATTGTTTTCTAGTAGTGTGAATGGTCTGGATTTAAAGTTTTCAGATCTAATGAACAAAAATGACTAACATTCTGGTGTATTAATATACCAGATGTACTACAGAAGGAGATTGATTTAATTAATAAAAGTTATACATGTTCCATGAGTTTTCAAGTGCATGAGTATTATTGAAATGACTATTTTAGAAAACAAAATATAATGAGATCTACGAAAATGCACAACAAAACGTTTGATTAAGTGAAAAACTTAATTTCTTCACATTTCAGTAACTTGATCACCCCTATCTAAAAATAATGGAGGAAATAAAAACTCTAGGAAATAGCCAAATTGGTAAGGATTGTGCTGATCACGCCGGAAAAATCCTTTGAGAATGTAAAACGAAGTTCAAATCAAAATGAAGATAAAATATATAGGGTCTTTTCTCTAACTTTGTTTCGTTGAAACTTTTATAATTTATCTTTTACTCTTTAATAAATTTGAACTCACTTATTTTATTATCATATTTGTGAAATGAAATAGCCAAAACCTTAATTCTGCTAAGTATAGAGGAAAAGCGCGTTTTATACTAAAAAAAACGTAAAAGGAAGAACGCGTGTCTTCGGCGGTTTTATCAGTTGATCAAGGATCAATCTCAGCCGTTCTTCTAATCCAACGGCTAAGACTTATATTGCATGTGAGAAGTTTAGTTTTGGGTTGTTGTGTTTCAGTTAGAAGATCTCACTCGTTTCTCGATCAAATCTCGAGATCTTTGTTGCTGCGCGTAGTCTGTGTGTAGGTCTATATATATTAGGTCATCGCTCTCAGAAAAGGGTTACAGAGTGAATAGCATTGAGTCTCAAAGTGTGCGTGCGAGTTTCTGTATTGAGAGAGTGAGATGAGTGCTCTTGTAAACTCTTTTTTCTTTGATTCTTAATAAAAGTTTCCTTACCCTGATTTCCCGTGGATATAGGCATTGTTAAGCCGAACCACGTAAGATTCCAAGTGTTGGTAGCTAAGTCGTTTATTTTCAGTTTGGATCGATTGCTTGTTCGATTTAGGTTTGATCTTGTTGCTTGAAGTGGATTAAGATCCTTGGTCATTTCCTGACGATCGTGGCGCCGTCTGTGGGAAGCGGAAATCGATCCATTTCAAGATGAGTTCAGCAAGATTCAACATCGAAAAGTTCAACAGGAAAAGTGATTTTGGGCTTTGGAGAATAAAGATCAAAGCATTGTTGGTACAACAAGGTTTGGCTGCTGCTTTGCAAGGCCCTGAAGCCTTGCCAGAAAATTTGAGCGATTTAGAACGATCTGCTTTGCTTGAAAAAGCCCACATCACTCTGATTTTGTGTCTGGGGGATAAGGTTCTAAGAGAAGTAGCCAAAGAAGACAATGCAAAGGAGGTTTGGGCCAAGCTGGAAAGTCTCTACATGGTGAAGACTTTGGCCAATAGGTTGTGTATGAAGAAAAGACTCTATACATTCAAGATGTTTGAAGATAAGCTAGTGACAGATCAACTTGAAGAATTCTCAAAATTCTAGATGATTTGGAGAATATTGGAATCGAACTAGTTGAAGAAGATAAAACATTTATGCTTTTAAGTTCCCTACCTGGTTCATATGAGCACTTTACTGATACAATTATATATGCCAGGCAGAGCTCCATCACCTTAGATGAAGTAATTGTAGCCCTCAAGTCCAAAGAGCAATCCAAGAAGAGTGGTGCCAAACAAGAACATGCAGGAAAAGGTCTCAACATCAAACAACAAAAGGGAAAGAAAAGAAATCAAACAAAGTTAACAAAGCTTACTCAGAAAAACAGGAAAATAAGGCTCAAGAGAATCACAATGACATTGAGAACAACACCTGCTTCCACTGCCACAAGCCTGGGCATCACAAGAAGGACTGTTTGAAGTATAAACAGTTCCTTAAGTCAAAGAACAAGACTCCGCAAACTCAAGACAATCCTGCAGTGGAAAAAGAGCCATCAAACTCTGGATATGAGTCAGCTGAGCTGCTTGCAGTCACAGTCTCAAACACTAACTCAGATTGGATCTTGGACTCTGGATGCACTTTTCACATGAGCCCAAGAATTGAATGGTTTAAGGACATCAAACTCAGAAGATCTGGATCTGTAATGCTAGGAGATGATCACACCTGTTACATAGAAGGTACTGGATCAGTGGAACTCACAATGCATGATGGGGTAAGAAGGATCTTAACCAATGTCAGGTATGTTCCCAACTTAAAGAGAAACCTGATATCTCTTGGCATGTTAGATTCTCAGGGGTATACGTTCATTTCTGAAGGTGGAGTTATGTGCATCAGTAAGAACTCCAAAGTTGTTATGAAAGGACATAAAAGAAATGATCTGTATAATCTACTAGGATCCACCACTGTTAGTGAAGAGTGCAATGTCACTAAGTCTGATAACACTGAACTTTGGCATAGAAGGTTAGGGCATATAAGTTTAAAGGGACTACAAGAACTATTTAAACAAGGAGTCTTTGGTTCTGAGAAGATCACTGACTTGCAATTCTATGAGAACTGCATACTTGGTAAAGCCAAGAAACTTAGTTCCAACCATGCAAGACACACCACTAGAGGGCCTTTAGAGTATGTTCACTCAGACTTTTGGGGTCCTGCCAGAACTCAAACCAAGAATAGTGGCAAATATTTTCAATCTATCATTGATGACTACTCTAAGAAGGTGTGGATCACAATTTTAAAGTCCAAGGATGAGACCTTTCAGAACTTCAAAGGTTGGCTAACTGAAACTGAAAATGTTACTGGGCTGAAACTGAAGAATCTAAGGACTGATAATGGTTTGGAGTTTGTGTCTGAGGAGTTCAATTCATACTGCAGAGAGAAAGGGATAGTAAGACATAAAATTGTGTTATCTACACCACAACAAAACAGCCTAGCAGAGAGAATGAATCAAACCATTCTAAATAAAGTCAGATGCATGATCATAAGCTCTGGAGTTCCTAAGAGTTTTTGGGAAGAAGCTATTACTACTGCAGTGTACCTAATTAACAGATGCCCCTCCACAACTATTGAGATGAAAACCCCCAGAAGAGAAATGGAGTGGCAAGCCTGCTGATTACATAGTGCTCAGAGTCTTTGGCAGCCTAGCATATGCTCATGTTAAACAAGACAAACTAGCACCTAGAGCCTGGAAATGTATTTTTCTAGGTTATCCTCCAGAAGTGAAAGGTTACAAATTATGGTGTATGAAACTTGGAAATCAAAAGTCTATCATATGCAGGGATGTTACCTTTAATAAATCCATAATGCCACTAAAGGAATCAGTTCAAAAGGACTCAGAAGCTGAGAACAATCAGAATGATCAAAATTCTCAGTTGGAGGTGGAGCAATCTGACCAGATGAGACAATTGGCTGAGCATAACTCATCAGAGTCTGAAGAAGAGGAAGACACACATGACCATGATGAAGAAGAATCTGAAGATCAAGTTGAATTAGATAACTATCAGCTTGTTAGAGATATAGTAAGAAGGGTAATCAAACCACCTAACAGATTTTGTCATTCTAACTCTATTGTTTTTGTTTTACTTGTAGCTGAAGAAGTTGATTGTAATGAACCTAAAGACTATCATTAAGCAGTTACCTGCAAGGAGAAAGACAAGTGGCTCTTAGCAATTCAAGAGGAGTTGCTTTCTCTTAAAAAGAACCATACTTGGGATGTAGTAAACAGGCCAACTAATAAGAAGCTGGTTGGATGTAAGTGGATATTCAGGAAGAAAGTAGAAGCATATAAAGGTGGAGCTGTGAGATATAAAGCTATATTTGTGGTAAAGGGATTCACACAAAAGGAAGGAGTTGACTTCAATGAGATTTTCTCACCTGTGGTAAAACACTGTTCCATTAGAATTCTCTTGTCTACAGTTTCTCAATTTAACCTGCAGCTTCATCAAATGGATGTGACCACTGCATTCCTCCATGGAGAGTTAAAGGAAACCATTTACATGAAGATTCCAGAAGGATTACACATAACTGGAGAAGTTGAGAAGGCCTGCTTGCTTAAAAGATCTTTGTATGGTTTAAAACAAGTCCAAGACAATGGTATCTCAGGTTTGATCAATTCATGCTTAAGTCTAAATTCACAAAGAGTAAGTATGCTAATTGTGTCTACTACAAGCATGAATCTAAGTGTTTCACTTACCTATTACTATATGTTGATGATATGCTCATTGCTAGTAGCTCAATGGATGGTATCAATGATGTGAAAAACTTACTTAAACTTGAATTTGAGATGAAGGATTTAGGATTAGCTAAAAGAATATTAGGAATGGACATATGTAGAAAACCTGATTCAAATGATTTGTTCTTACACCAAACTGATTATCTTAGGAAGGTTCTCATTGAATTTCAAATGAATCAGCCTAAGTTTATAAGTGTTCCTATTAGTGTAGGTACAAAATTATCCTATGATCAGTGTCCTAAAACACATGTTGATAAGAATAAAATGAATAGAATACTTTATGCTAATGTTGTTGGTAGTGTTATGTATGTAATGGTGTGTTGCAGACCAGATTTAGCACACTCCATGAGTGTCATTAGCAGGTACATGGCTGATCCAGGACAAGCTCATTGGAGACAGTGAAGCATGTACTCAGATACATAAAAGGGACCATTGAGTATGGTCTGAAATTCAGCAGGAGCAAGGAGATCATTGATCCAATCATTAGATATGTAGATGTTGATTATGCATCTAATATTGATAATAGAAAGTCACTAACTGGCTATGTGTTTACTTTGTTTGGTTCAGCTATTAGTTGGAGGACCATTCAACAGTCTGTGGTGGCATTGTCTACTACATAGGCAAAGTTCATAGCTCTCACTGAAGTTGTTAAAGAGGTTATAATGGCTCAAAGGAATTCTAAGAGAGTTTGGTGTGCCGCAAAGGACTGTCACCATTTACTATGATAGCCAAAGTGCTATTCACATGGCCAAACATCAGGAGTATCATGAGAAAACGAAGCACATTGATGTAAAGATGTATTTTATAAGAGATAGAGTTGACAAAGACATGGTAAAGGTGTGCAAGATCCCTACTGCTAGTAATCCTGCTGATGCTTTCACTAAAGCTCTGCCAACTTCAAAGTTCAGCTTATGTATGGAGCTAATCGGATTAAGAGGGTCAGCTAGTACCAAGATCAGTTAGAGTATATGAAGATCAATGGAGAACACTTAGCAAGAATAAAGGATGGTTAAGGTGGAGATTTGTGAAATGAAATAGCCAAAATCTTAATTCTGCTAAGTATAGAGGAAAAACGTGTTTTATACTAAAAGAAACGTAAAAGGAAGAATGCGTGTCTTCGGCGATTTTATCAGTTGATCAAGGATCAATCTCAGCTGTTCTTCTAATCCAACGACTAAGACTTATATTGCATGTGAGAAGTTCAGTTTCGAGTTGTTGTGTTTCAGTTGGAAGATCTCACTCGTTTCTTGATCAAATCTCGATATCTTTGTTGTTGCGCGTAGTCTGTGTGTAGATCTATATATATTAGGTCATCGTTCTTAGAAAAGGGTTACAGAGTGAATAACATTGAGTCTCAAAGTGTGCGTGCGAGTTTCTGTATTGAGAGAGTGAGATGAGTGTTCTTGTAAACTCTTTCTTCTTTAATTCTTAATAAAAGTTTCCCTCCCCTGATTTCCCGTGGATGTAGGCATTGTTAATCCGAACCATGTAAGATTCCTTGTTCGATTTAGGTTTGATCTTGTTGCTTGAAGTGGATTAAGATCCTTGGTGATTTCCTGATAATATTATATATGTTAAGGGGGGAATTTGTGATTTGTGAGATATTGATAATGGAATGAGACGAAAAAGAAAAAAATGCTATAAATGGTTATGCCTGCCTCACTTGGTAGTGGATAAAGCAACTCTCAAGAAGTAGTAGTAGTGTTGGTTTGGGTGGAAAAGAGGCTGTTTCTTTCTTTCGATGAAAGTGAAACCTCTTGTTGATTTCTTGATTGCTGAGATAGCCTTTTATAATGGAAGCTTGTATTTGGCTACAAATTATGGATATGTTCTAAGTCATGGGTTGTCATTTCCAAACGTTCCTATGATTTTTTTGGATGCAAATCGCGTCTCGTTTCAGCTATTAGACCACAATATCAAGGGATGATACATTAAGCATTTGGGGGTAGGAACTATGTGATTAATTTGTTCTCCAGTTGAAAGTGCAGGATTGCAATTTGTAAGTATCAATATATGTTTTTCCTGATCTAAACTTACACATAATATATGTATGCATTTTCAGGTGTACGCATTGGCTCTGCCACTAGATGAATATTTGGGTCTCATTCACAAGAACATAAGATTGTCACTTGTTGTTGTTACACTAATGATTGGTGCTATGGTGATGACAATAAGTATTTTTATGTTTCGGATTGTTAAATCTGAAAGAAGGGAGATGTATGTATGTGGTGCATTGAAAAACCAAATGGAAGCTACTCAAAAATCAGAAGGAAAAATATGAACAAGAGTCTCATTTTTGCTAGTGCAAGCCATGACATTCGTGCTTCTTTAGCAGGGATTACTGGTCTAATTGGAATATGTCGCGACGAAGTTACTAAAAGGGAGCCTTTGAGATCAAAGCTGCTTGAGAATTTGTTGCAAATGGAGGCTTGTACAGGGGATCTTTTTGGTTTGTTTTTCCTTGATTTAGTTTTTGTGAATAGTTGTCATCTATCTATATGATCACACTCATTTGGAGATCATTTTGTTAGGCATATTGAACTCTATTCCTGTTACTAGTATGATTGAAGCTGGGAAGATGCAACTCGAGGAGGAAGAGTTTGACATACAACAGTTATTGGAAGGTGTGGTTGATTTGGGGTCGATGTGATCTTGGATCCATATGATGGCTCTATCTCGAAATATTATAGTGTTAAAGGTGATACGAGTAAGCTAAAACAGATCTTGAGCAACTTGTTGAGTAATGCAGTGAGTTTAAATTAGATGGGAGTGTGACAGTTAGAGCTTGGGCTAGAAAACCGACTCTTGACAATGAAGTACTCGTTTCTAGTCAGAATAACTCAATCAAATGCTGCATTTACATTAGATGGGGGTGTGACAGTTAAAGCTCGGGCTAGAAAACCGACTCTTAACAATGAAGTACTCGTCTCTAGTCAGAATAACTCAATCAAGGCAAAAACTTGCGTACCCACGGTGCACCGTACCCCAAAGGTATTATTAGTTTTGTATTAGTTATATACTCATGAGATATTATTAGTGTATTCATAAGACATTAATGGTATATCCTTGAAGGTATTAGTGATATACTCATAAGACATTAGTTGCATATTTATAAGGTATTACGTATATAATTGAAATATATATTTTAGTGAAGGTATTGTTTAAGATATTATTTGTTACATATTAAGATATTAATCAAATTATTTAAAGGTATTAGCAAGATCTACTCCTCAATCAAATACTGCATGTTAGTTAGAGACTCGAAGAGCTAATAGTGAACTAGAAGTTGTGAATACCTAGTCGAATTGCATGGAGTTTGTGTTTGAAGTGAATGACACTGGAAAAGGAATTCCAAAAGAGGAGCACAGGTCTGTTGTACTATGTGTAGGTTAAAGAGACAGGGCTTGGCCCATTTGGCCAAGAAGGCACTGCTCTAAAACTTGGCATTGTGCAATCTCGAGAGACCAAAGTCGTGGTGTTGGTGCTCGAGAGCAGCTGGCCGTCCTAGCACGAGGGGAGGGCAGAGGTGCACGAAATAGAGGGTAAAATAGTGGGCATTCCAGGAAGCCGCACGACGGGGCACGAAAAAAGAAGAGTGCCGGGAGGGGAAGTAGAAAGGTAGGTTAAGCAATGGTGGGGCAAAGAGTATTAGAAGGGATTAACATAGATACACCTACAAGCGCTAGACAATTTATTAAAGAATATTCAAAGTTAATTATAAAAAATCATTTTCAAATATATAATTGTTAACATATTATACACCTACAAGCTTTAATACAATTTTTATTAAAGAATATTCCATTATATTTTTAATTATAAATTTATTTAATCAATTTTTTCAAATATATTATAATTGATTAACATATTTATACACCTACAAGCTCTTTAATACAATTTTTATTAAAGAATATTCCATTATATTTTTAATTATAAATTTATTTAATCAATTTTTTCAAATATATTATAATTGATTAACATATTTATACACCTACAAGCTCTTTAATACAATTTTTATTATTTATATTCAAATTGTATAAATAAAAAATGTATATGAGTAATTGAATGAAATTTAAGGTAAAATGAAAACAAAAACAACAACTTATTTTTATTGAAAGAGAAATAGATGTTTTATAGTCATGATTTTTAATTTTCTGAATTAGAATACTCTTCCAACAAATGATCAATTAATACATTTCAAAGTGCAAAATGAGCATTTGCATCTCTAATTTGTCTAAATCGACCAAGAAAATCCTGAAAACGAATAGGTTCATTCTCAGCAAATTCGGTGTCCGGAGGTGACACTTCCAAGCACAAAGGCAACACACTGAAACACAAAATCGACAAATTGCAACAAGCAAATACCAGTATGAAATGACTAGAGAAGATAACATACTACTTATTGATTTGGATACGATCGCTAATTCCGTAAAACATGAGTACTTTCAAGAACAACAACAAATAATTATGAAGAAAAGGACATAATCTCAAGTGTCATCAACTCCAAATATGTTTGACATGTATGGACAATTTCCAACTTTTGAAGGATCTGGATCTAGTGCTGGTCTATCTGATTACTAGGTTTTGTTCGTTATTTTCAATTTATGTTTTATTTTCACGTATTTTAATCAATTTCAATATTTTATTTTCATGTATTGTAATTTATTTTCAGTAATTTTATGTAATTGCTTATCGATTCTCTAATTTTCACTATCCATGTTGAGAAATGACCACTCACGATCATTTCAATTTTTCAATTACCATTCGTGTTGTTTAAATGATCATTCGTATTGTTCAATTTTTCTTGTATTCGTGTTGTTCAAATTATCATTTCAATTATAATTTTATATCACAATTTGTATTGACAAAATACAATTATACTATCTCAAATATTATAAAATAACTCCACAATATATAATAAATAAAAAAATAAAAAGAAAGAAATTGTAGAGCAAGTAGCACCACTATGTGCATATATATATATAGAATAGCGTCATTGTTAGCGCTGTGTTGGAGAGGAGATGTTGCGGTGGCGCCGTGCTGGGCTTGCTCTTACAGGCGGAGAAATAGGAATTGTGGATAAAGAGGTTGAAGAAAGAGGGACTTGCTTCAAATTCAATGTTTTCTTGACTAGAAACAACTGACACTTTTCACTATTCCGGCCTTTGATCCATATCATAGCCCAAAACCGGATGATCCCGGATTCCCAAGTCATACTCTTCATTCATAGTTTTTTATTGCTAAAACAAACAATGTTATGCAAACATTCATGCAAGGAATAAAAGTCCACGTAGTCAAGTAATACCACCAACTCTGTCCGACATTGAAATTAACAAATCAAGAAAAAGCTAAAGCTAAATTTATAGCAACAAATCAAGAAAAAGCTAAAGCTAAATCTATAGTTTCATAGCTCGTTGGATCACAAGCATCTAGCATGAGATCACGGATCAGAAGGATTTAGTATGAGATCAAAAGATGTTTCTTTGTCCAATCTAATTGAAATGGACAACATCAGCATATCAAACTCTGCCTAATGCTTCGTCTGCATTTATCCTCGTTGTTATTGACACGTGTGCAGGCCCTTTTTGAGAGATCTCAAAACAAGAGCAGTGGCTGAATTCAAAAAGGGACTTCAATGAAAACTGTTATAGGAGGGTGATCTGGTTGGATAAACCAGATGTAAAGGCCTCGATGAAACAAGTTGCCTCTCTACGCCATTTTGTTAATGTTGGATTTTCCAACAAATAATAATTTTCTTTTTTCTATATTATCCTAAATTCAAATTAGATTTTAATTGGATAATTTTATTTGAAAAGATTTGGAAAAAGATTTGATTCTCTCACTTAAGATTTGACTTGGTAAAATCACGTGTTTTATATTTTTGAATCACAAGACTAACTAACAAACTTTCCTATATCTTAGGAAATTGTTATGTGCTCTTTTTTGTTCATAGGATTCAAAGATATATAAGGGAATTATGAAGAAGTCAAAATGGGATTTCTAAAGGAGAGATCGTGCTTAAGAGATCGTGGGTTTGAGAGAACAAAGTCCAAAGGAGATCAAGTCAAGATAGAGATCTAGAAGATTGAGTTGAAGAAGTCAAGCAAGGTTGAAGATGTCAAGAACAAGTCCACTCCCATGTTGCACGTGAGTTATGGAGTCATGGAGATCATGGAGCACTCCAAGATCATGGGAAGTGGAGTCTACACCATGTGTACTTCAAGGTCTATAAATAGGTGAAGCTGCTGAAGATCAAGGATACACAGAATCGAGAGCTAAAGCAGTTTAGTATAGGCAGTACACTGGTGTTAAGAGTTGTGTTGTTCACACCGATAAGCAACATCGTTTTCTTGTGTGTCATAGAGTTTGCATACTCTTGACTTTTAGTATAGGTGTTCTTCGGAGTGTTCAACTGAGATAGTTTGTATACGTCCCTAGGTTTCATATTCATTTCATAGGACGTATTGAGTCATTTGTTCGAAAGAATCTCTTTTAGAGATCTTTCTTTCTCCTTTGTACACATACACAAAATCAATAAAGGAGTTTTCACCCTGAAGGCATTCCACGAGTATTTGTATACTCGTGGATAAATCGTTTGTGTTCTGCAACTTTAATTTCGATCCATTTTTCCGCTGTGTTTTACGCTGGTGTTGTCGACACCGCCGACAACACCGTGTACTTTGATTGGGACATTGTTGTTTTTGTTTTTGCAGATCCACGTAGGACTTTCACGTGGTATCAGAGCCATCACTTGACATACTAAGTGGTGGATCTAGCCATGCAGGACGCGGACTATTGCAATCCAAACTTTGGACGCCTTCCAATTTTGGATGGCTCCAACTATGCCTATTGGAAGATTCGAGTACGATCGAAGATCAAGTCCATTGATGCACGTGCTTGGACTGCCGTTTTGGAGGGTTACAATGCTCCTATGAAGGAAGTCCATGGTGAAATGGTTCTCAAACCTCAAACCGAGTGGACAATTGATGAGATCCATAATGCCAATTTCAATGAGAAAGCCATCAATGTCATTTTCGAAACGGTGGACTACAAAGTGTTTCGATTGATCCAAAACGCTGCCCATGCCAAGGATGCTTGGGATACTCTCCAGAAGCATTTTGAAGGTGCAAAGTGTGTTCGTGAGGCTCGGTTGCGGCTGATTATGTCCAAGTTCGAGAATATGCGTATGGAGGAGAATGAAGACATTAGAACCTACTTTGAGAGGCTCCGGGACATCTCGAATCAAGCCCAAATACTTGAAGAACCAATTGGACGCAAGCAACTCGTGTTTAAGGCCATTCGAACGCTGCCACCAAGGTTCAACATCAAGGTATCCGCCATTGAGGAGGTCCACAACCTTTCGATAATGGACTTTGATACACTTCAAAGCATTCTTCAAACTTTTGAGCTCAACCTTCAAAACCAAATGGAAGCGGGCTACAAGACTAAAACCATAGCCTTGCAAGCTCAAGACAATGAAGAATCTGGAGAAGATGATGAACCATTGGAGGAAGTCACTGAGGGGCAGAATGTAGCTATGTTGACTAAGAAATTCAACACCATGATGAGAAAGTTCAACAAGGAGAAGCCTCGATCGAAAGGGAAGGAACCATTCAATCGATCCGCTGATCGATCTCAATGGAAGCCAACTGGATCATCATCTCAGTCCAAACGTCAGCCTAAGAAGACATCTTCAGATCATGGATGGAATGATCCCAAACATCTCGATACCATCCAATGTCGAGCTTGTTCGGGTTGGGGTCACTATGCTAATGAGTGTGCCAATACTTTGAGGAAGTATGGTCTGAAAAATCACTGGGTATCCATGAGTGACGATGAGGATGATGAGGAAGTTGAAACTGAAAGTTCCACAGCCTTGTTTGCAAAAATCGCTACTGGTGTTACCGACGATGTTGACAACACCGGTGTCATGACACCGCAGACAACACCGACGACAACACCACAGAGCTATGAACTGTTTGATTTTGCTAACATAACCTGCCTTAATGTTGTTTGTGATGATACAGATTCACTTGCTGGAGATGACTTAGATAAAGATGAAGCCATTGAAGAACTTCATGGTCTTTATAATTCCTTGCTTAAGGAATGGAAAAAGCAATGTAAGCTTGTCGAAATTGTTTCCAAGGAAAAGGAAGCCATATCCAAGGAAAATGAAGCTTTATCTAAGGAGAATGAAGTGCTGAAAAACTCAGTTGCAAAGCTGGAAACCGCTCTCACCAAGAAGGACATAGAACTTGGAAAGGTGCAATTCAAGCTTGAAGAGACGGAATCCTTAATTGCAAAATGGAACTCGAGTTCTACCAAGGCAAGTGAAATCATGGGATCAGGTAATTCAACAAAATCAGGTATTGGATCAAATAAAACTGTTGATAATGTTTTTCTAAACCTTTTTGTCGATTCACATGCTAAGATCAACTTTGTGAAAGAAAAATCGAAAGAGTCCATAAAATCCAACGGTTCAGGTTACAGGAAAAGAAAATATGTTTGTCATTACTATTTTCAACCTGGACATATAAGACCATATTGTCGAAAATTGAAAAATGATCGAGCAAATGGTCTGGTGTTACCTCCGGTGTCACGCAACACCGTCCGCAACACCACTGTTGGACAGAAAGTTTGGGTTCCTAAACAAACTGCACAAGTCTGCCAAGTTGTTTTTACTGCTCTTAAGTCTAACATTTCAGGTTCTTGGTACTTTGATAGTGGTTGCTCACGCCACATGACGGGCACTAAAGAATACTTGTGTAATTTTGTGCCTATTACCGAAGGATCCGTTACTTATGGAGGAGGTGCTAAGGGTAGAATCATTGGCAAAGGAACTCTTAATCTACCAGGTTTTCCCAGGTTGTCTAATGTATTTTTAGTAGAAGGTCTTATGGCTAATTTAATTAGCATAAGTCAATTATGTGATGACAATCTTGAGGTAAAATTTACTAAGGATTCTTGTGAAGTTTTTGATAAGTCTAACATGTGTATCATGACAGGTACAAGATCTCATGACAATTGTTATCTTGTTGGAGAAAATGTCACATGTAACAAGGCTAAGTTTGATGACACGATTTTGTGGCATAAAAAATTAGGCCATGTGAATTTTCGAACTCTCCAAAAGTTGATGAAGTTTGAGGCTGTACAAGCACTGCCAAGCCTCAATTACAATGGTAAGATAGTGTGTGGGGACTGCCTTAAAGGTAAATAGACTCGTGTTCCCCACAGTGTTACATCACACCACGGACAACACCAAGGTACTGTTCATTGTTTTCAACTTTTACACATGGATTTAATGGGACCAGTTGAAGTTGAAAGTCTTGGAGGAAAGAGGTATTCCTATGTGATTGTTGATGATTTTTCCCGATATACTTGGATTTTCTTTTTACGTGAAAAATCGGATACGTTTTCTCAATTCAAGATTTTGTACACTAGGATTAAGACCTCATTTTCTTCTAAAATTTTGAGCATTAGGTCTGACCATGGTAAGGAATTTGAAAACAAATTGTTTGCTGATTTTTGTGAAAAGAAAGGCATTGAACACCAATTTTCGGCTCCTAAAACTCCTCAACAAAACGGAGTTGCGGAAAGGAAAATCGAACTTTGCAAGAAATGGCTCGTGTCATGCTCAGTTCTAAGAACCTCTCACGACGTTTTTGGGCTGAAGCATTGAATACGGCTTGCTATATTGGCAATCGAGTCTTTTTAAGACCGGGCAGCAAAATGACCCCTTACGAAATTTTGAAAGGGAAAAAGCCTAATCTTAAACATTTTCATGTTTTTAGGTGTCTTTGCTACATTTTGAATGATAGAGATAATCTTGCTAAGTTTGATGCAAAAAGTGACAAAGTCGTGTTTCTTGGATATTCTTTGAATAGTCATGCTTATCGTGTTTTTAACTTAAGATCTAGGACTATTCAAGAATCAGTTAATATTGTGTTTGATGACTTCTCTGATCTTACAGGTAAATCTTATGAAGATGTCGTGACTGATCTAGTTGAAATTCCAGTTGTTCATGAAACTGGAAATACTGATGTTGCCCCCAGTGTTGTGACACCAGAGGCAACACCAGCGGCAACACCAGTGATAACGTCGGCAGAACCTGAATCCGATGAAAGTGATGATGATCTACCTGATCAAGTTCGAAGAGATCCACCTGTTTGTATCAGAAAAAATCACCCTACCACACAGGTGATAGGGGGAGTAAACGATGGTGTTCGAACTCGTAGAAAAGACCCCGTGAATTACAAGGAAATGGTAAGACATGTGTGTATGTCAACCACATTTTCAGAGGTAAAATTCTACTGTTTTGTCTCTCCAATTGAACCCAAAAATGTCTCTGAAGCTTTAAAAGATAATTTTTGGATACAAGCAATGCAAGAAGAACTTGAACAATTTACTAGAAATGATGTTTGGTTTCTTGTTCCTAGACCATCCGATACTAATGTGATTGGAACTAAATGGATTTTTAAAAATAAATCGGATGAGTCGGGGAACATTGTAAGAAACAAAGCACGACTTGTAGCACAAGGGTACACACAAGTCGAAGGCATCGATTATGATGAGACCTTCGCACCCGTTGCTCGAATTGAATCGATTAGGTTAGTTCTTGCAATTGCTTGTTATTTGAAAATTACCCTTTATCAAATGGATGTAAAAGGAGCATTTTTGAATGGGTTTTTAGATAAGGAAGTGTTTGTTGAACAACCAAAAGGTTTTGAAGATCCTTATCAACCTCATTATGTCTACAAACTCAAGAAGGCATTGTATGGACTAAAACAAGCTCCTAGAGCTTGGTATGGTCGATTGACCTCTTTCCTACTTGAGTTTGGATTCATTCGAGGCATGGCCGATCGTACTCTCTTTGTTAAGAGAACTGATTGTAATTGTATGATAGCTCAAATTTATGTTGATGACATTGTATTTGGATCTACTTGTCAAAATGATCTTGATGATTTTGTGCATGCTATGTCATCTACCTTTGAAATGAGCATGATTGGAGAGCTAACTTACTTTCTAGGTTTGCAGGTTAAGCAATTAAAGGAAGGAATTTTCATTTCTCAAAGCAAGTATGCCAAAAATTTTGTATCTCGCTTTGGTTTAGAAAATTCTAAGCCTATGAGAACCCCCATGGGTTCGACACAAAAGCTGTCGAAAGATAGTGTTGCCGATGGTGTTGACAACACCCTCTATAGATCGATGATCGGCAGTTTGCTCTACTTGACCGCTAGCCGACCAGATATAATGTATAGTGTTGGTGTCTGTGCACGTTACCAAGCTGACCCTAAGATCTCACATCTTCAAGCAGTGAAGCGTATCATAAGGTATGTTTCCGGTTCGATAGATTTAGGTATTTGGTATACTAAGGACACTAATCTTAATTTGGTGGGTTTTAGTGATTCTGATTGGGCTGGAGATGTAGATGATAGGAAGAGTACTAGTGGTGGTTGTTTCTACTTAGGCAATAACTTAGTATCTTGGCATAGTAGAAAACAAAACTGTGTTTCCTTATCCACCGCCGAATCCGAATATGTGGCCGCCGGGAGTGCGTGTACTCAACTTGTGTGATTGAAAAAAATGCTTGATGATTATGGTTTTGAAAATGAATCTTTGAGCCTATTTTGTGATAATTCAAGTGCAATTAATATTTCCAAAAATCCTGTTCAACATTCTCGAACTAAACACATAGATATTAGGCATCACTTCATTCGAGATTTAGTTGAAAAAGGGTTAATCCAACTTGATTATGTATCCACTGAAAACCAAATAGCAGATATATTTACAAAAGCCTTAGATTTAGAGAGATTTTCTTCCTTAAAGAAGTCTCTCGGATTGTGCATTGCTTGAATGTGCATGCTGTTTTGCGGGTGTTACCGTTCATGTTGCTCACACCACTCTTAACACCCTTAGAATAAATCTTTTATTTTTTAGGCTTTCTAGGCATATGTGTACTTGTTTGTATCTGACCAGTGTGTTCCTTATGTGATAACTCTGGATTGGACACCTATTTTTAGTAATGGCTCATATTAAAAGTGCACCTTTGTTCGAATAATTGATATAAGTCACGAAGCACTTGGAGCACGGCGCTCGCTACGACGATGCTTTTCAGGCAGCCTAGTGACTATGCTTAAATGTGTTGTGTGACCTCACTGAGTAACTCGGGGCACGGCATTCGCTGCGATGATGCTTCCTTGTCAAAAGGTGTAGGAGATACCACAACCAAATCGAAAAAGAACTTGATCTCACAACCGAGTAACTAGAAGCATGGCGCTCGCTACGACAGTGCTCTCTTTTCAAAAGGTTGGTTGAGATTAGGTATGTGTGAATTTAATTTCGTGTGCACAAAAGAAAATTTTTAAAGAGCCAAAATTTTCTATGGTGTCATCGCAGTGTTACGTAACATCAGGGACAACACCAGTCAGTTATATTGTGTGCGATTTTTATGGGATTTAAATTTTATGCATTTCTAGGTATCTGCATTTAATCCTTATAATATATAGTGGATATATTTGATTTTTGGATAATCCAATTTCAAATTTAAAATTCGAATTTTGTGATTCCTATTTTTGTGCAAAATTGTTGAGATTTTATCTTCAATTCATATCTATTTAAAATCTCTTGATGTTATCTAAAAATTCAAAAGGCTCAAAAATTTGTTTAAATACTGAAAAATCGAGCGTGCGTCTCTCCCACTTCAAAATTGTTGCACACTCTCTCTCCTGCTCTCATACTCTCTTCTCTCTCTAGAAATCGATCCCCTTTCTCTTCTTCTTCAAAATCCCTAAGCCCTAATTTCTTTCCTCCTCAAATCCTCTCCAATGGCTAATTCCTCAATTCCCCCAGCTGTCCTTGAACTATTGGAGAAGCTAAGCAGTCATATCCGGCTTTGCTTGCTCCACCCCCTGCAGCGGTGTCATCAGCCGATGTTGCTGACACCAGCGCAACACCGATCGCTGCCTCTCCATCTCCTTCTGCTCGCACTTCTTCAAAGGCTAAGGCCAAGAGTGCGAAGGGTCCTAAGGCTGGTGGCTCTTTTTCCCAGCCTTCCCAAGTGCCATCGGGCGTCGCCTCAGACCCCGTCGATGTGGAGGAGTTCCAGCCCTCCAATCGCCCACTCAACGAACGGCAAAGACGCTCTCAGCGTCTCCGGGCTGCAGGAAAGGTAACTCCTGAGTTTGTGGTCAAAAAGAGAAAGAGACCCGTTCCCTCTTCAGCCCTTGCTCCGGCCGTTTCTGAACCAGAAATTTCAGCACCGGCGTCGGCTAAATCGAGTTCGATGGAGCTCGATGACGAATCCGACAAGGATTTTGCTCCCACTGCTGCCTCCGAGACTGATGAGGAAATGGAGAACACCCTCTCTGAAGTAATGCTGAAGCTGAAATCGTCCGGTGTTAAGCCCGGTGTTGCCAACACCAGGGCAACACCTTCGGCAAAGGGCAAGGCTCCAGTCGATTCTTCTTCCGCCCCTGCCGAGGAAGCTGATGACATCCCTGTCTTCCAGCCTCAGGGCTCTCCCCTTCAGGTTTCCAAGGCCTATTCTACTACATTTTACTCTCGCCCTTCCTCTAGTGTTTGGAACTCTTTGTGCCAAAAACCTTTTATTTCTGAACGTTCTCTGCACTTAGATTCCTTTACTAGGTTAGGACTTGTAGATTTTCTGAGGGTCAGGGGTCTTTTACACTGTGTTACCAATATCCCTTCATACTGCCCTACTTTGGTTTATGAATTTTTTGGGAACTTGCATAAAAATTTGTGTGATCCTAACCATCATCACTTCGGGGTAGTGTATGTTAGGGGGAGTATTTATTCGTTCTTGTCAAAAGATATAAATGCTGTGTTTGAACTCCCTGACACTGTTGAGGATGCTCCTCTGCCTTCTCTTGATGTTGTAGCCTCAGAAATTACGGGGGGGAAGGTCCTGTCTTGGTCTAGAAAATTTCCAGCCTCTTCTCTTTCTTCTCTATATGCTGTGTTACACAAGCTTTGTGTACACAATTGGCTTCCTTCGTCCAATTCCACTGTGGTGACTGAGGAGCAAGCTAACTTGCTCTATAGGATAGTGCTGAGGGTTCCCTTCAATTTTGGGAGATTAGTTTTGCAAAACCTTAGTCGGTTTGCCGAGAAGTTTACCTCTTCCTCGACCTACTTGATCTACCCCTCTCTAATCTCAGCCGTCCTTCGATTCCAAGGCCTTACATTGTCCACATTTGAGAGCCTTGTCCCTCCTCAGCCTCCACTCACCATAGCCAAGGCCCTTCTTCAAGGGAATCGCGTTTGTGATCTACCAATCGCCCCTGGTGTTGCCCCTCGGGTTGGCAACACCAGCCGCAACATCGGCGCTTCTCTTCTTGCGCAGTTGATTTCTCAACGCCAATCCCTCTCCGAGCACATTGATGGACTGATCCGAATCAGGGATAATTTGGATGCCCTTATTTCAGCTCAAAATGGGGAGTAGATGGTGAAGGGGCCGAAGTCGAAGGTGAAGGTGATGATGAAGATGAAGATTGAAGATGCTAGGAGATTGTTGCTGGAGTTATTTTTTCTTTTATTTTTGGATAGTTGGATGTTTTTTAGTTTCTGTTTAGTTTTGGTTGTTAAAACATTAGTCTTTGCACATTTGTTCTTGATTAATTAATGGTGATTGTGTTTGCTTGTTTAATTCTTATATCACTGTTTTTTAGTCTTGATGATTGATGTTTTGCAGGTTTAAGGGGGAGTTTGAATTAAGGGGGAGAAAAATCTAATTGATTTAGGTTTTGAGCTGAAAAAGAAAAATAGGGGGAGATTGTTAATGTTGGATTTTCCAACAAATAATAATTTTCTTTTTTCTATATTATCCTAAATTCAAATTAGATTTTAATTAGATTTTAATTGGATAATTTTATTTGAAAAGATTTGGAAAAAGATTTGATTCTCTCACTTAAGATTTGACTTGGTAAAATCACGTGTTTTATATTTTTGAATCACAAGACTAACTAACAAACTTTCCTATATCTTAGGAAATTGTTATGTGCTCTTTTTTGTTCATAGGATTCAAAGATATATAAGGGAATTATGAAGAAGTCAAAACGGGATTTCTAAAGGAGAGATCGTGCTTAAGAGATCGTGGGTTTGAGAGAACAAAGTCCAAAGGAGATCAAGTCAAGATAGAGATCTAGAAGATTAAATAGGTGAAGCTGCTGAAGATCAAGGATACACAGAATCGAGAGCTAAAGCAGTTTAGTATAGGCAGTACACTGGTATTAAGAGTTGTGTTGTTCACACCGATAGGCAACATCGTTTTCTTGTGTGTCATAGAGTTTGCATACTCTTGACTTTTAGTATAGGTGTTCTTCGGAGTGTTCAACTGAGATAGTTTGTATACGTCCCTAGGTTTCATATTCATTTCATAGGACGTATTGAGTCATTTGTTCGAAAGAATCTCTTTTAGAGATCTTTCTTTCTCCTTTATACACATACACAAAATCAATAAAGGAGTTTTCGCCCTGAAGCCATTCCACGAGTATTTGTATACTCGTGGATAAATCGTTTGTGTTCTGCAACTTTAATTTCGATCCATTTTTCCGCTGTGTTTTACGCTGATGTTGTCGACACCGCCGACAACACCGTGTACTTTGATTGGGACATTGTTGTTTTTATTTTTACAGATCCACGTAGGACTTTCACATTTCATGGATCCCGTTTCATTTCATGGATCCCGTTTATATCTATTTCACCATCCATTTGTATCAAACCATTAGGCTCTTTCCTGAATTCGGAGGAGAAGTCCCACAATGTCCAGAAACCTCAACAAACGAGGCATGTGAAAACGAGGAAGTCAAACCATTATACAGTCCTCGTGGCTGATGATGATCCAATAGAGAGAAAGATAGCCACTTGATGCCAGCATTTTAAGAAGCTTTGAAACTAGTTACAAAAGGTCTAAGCTATGAAGGTTTACTTGTATTATGTTGGACTATGAGGTAAATAAAATAGTAATTATCAAATGCTTATCTTTATTTTTGACATCCATATATATGATATGTTTTGGCAGATGCCATTGATGAATGGGAGAGAAGCCCACTGAAAGAATCAGATGAATGGAAAGAAGCCACCAGATGAATGGGAAAGAACCCAGATGAATGGGAAAGAAGCCACTGAAAGAATCAGACAAATAGAGAAGATTTATGGTGTTCATAATCATATATATACATCAGTAAAACAGCACACAACAACATTAATCGAGATGAGATTCAAAGGATGATTCAGGCTGGAGTTATGCATATATAACCAAAGCAATTAACATACACAATTTCTTGAAAGCCATGTATGGTCACTAAAATCACACCCTTTTCAAACCCTTTTATGTGCTTATAAATAGAGCCTATAGAAAACTTTTAGAGAGAACATTAGAAAAGTTCTAGAAAGAACATTGGAGAAGGCTTTACGGTTTGAAGTGTAGAATTTTAGAAAGAACACTACTACCTCCGTCCCAAAATAAATGACGTTTAGCAACTAAAATTTGTCCCAAAATAATTGTCGTTTTCGTATTCCAAAGCATATTTACATGCAATATACCAAATATGCCCCTATTTACTCATCTCAAATTAATTAAATGTGTTAAAGAGATAAAAGCTCCTCATTAATTAAACTTAAATAGGGGTAGATTGGACTTTTTATCACATTTATTAATATATGTGCAGAAGACTAAAACGTCATTTATTTTGGGACGGAGGTAGTATGTTCTAGAAAGAATACTGGAGAATGCTTTATGGTTTGAAGTGTAGAATTCTAGAAAGAACACTGGGGAAGACTTTACTTGTTCTCCAACTTTTGCAGAGGATTTATCAACTTATAACTTATACTATGAAAAGAGTAACTATTTCACTCAAAAATATCAAACACCACAATCTTTATATATATAAAAACACAAACATTTCCTCAAATAGTAATGTTAAAATTTTCCTGCCAAAAACACCCTACCAAAATTGGAAATAATTTTTTTATTAAAATAAATGTTAAATGATAAATAATAAATCATGATTGATGAAATATATATATATATATATATTTAAGGAAGTGATATGATATAATAAAATTACCATATTTGTCAATATGGTAAGTCAACTTTAATTATCAATTTCTATTCATATATTTATGATATCATTTAGCAATGTGTGTATACATATATATATATATGATTTACATCATATAATATCATAATCATAATATCATATAAATAATAAAACAATTATTCATTCAATGTTAATATACATTTATATATAATTTAATATGCATGTAAATATATACAAAATATATTTATTATATAATTCTTATCATTACAAAATAATAAAATATATAAAAAGATAACCAAAATATAGATACAATTTTATGTAATTTTATTGACGTATAAAACATAATTGTTATATAAAGGAGTAGATATATAAAAATTAATTTGCCACTTGATAACCAAATAATCTAGATAAAACATAAAGTCAACAATTAAATAATTCTAAATATAAAAATTAAAAGATATATTGTAATGATATATCATATAGAAAGAAATTAAAGAACTCTACTTGATTTGATAATAAATCATATGTAATAATAAAATGAATATCATATTTAATTAATTATGATATTAATATTCTATAATGTGACATTATCTTTATATATATATATATATATATATGAAGAAGAACATTTCCTTAAATAATTTTTCCACCCAAAAGTTGTTTTGATATTTATGGAAAAGATATAATGTTTATCCATTAAATAAAAAATCAATTGCCTCATTAATCTTCTATATATAAGGATGAATATTATTACAAATTAGGGAAAAAAAAAAAGAAATTATTGCCATTAGCTATCCTTCTTCTATTTAATACGTGTCAATTTAATAAAAAAGTTAATTTAATATGTTTCAATTTAAAAAAAATGTTAAATTATTTTATAGATGCAAACTAAATGATTTTTCATCTAAGCATTCCATATGATTTTATATAAAAATTTCTTAATGATTTATACATCAAGTTATTTGAAATTGATTACATAGAAATATTGGTTTGTTTTAAAATTAATATAATTTGAAATGTCATTTTAAAAATATAATAGATGTTGATGCTATCATTTTCATCCATTAAATAAGATACAAATAAGTCCCTACTAAATTTCACTATTAAAATTGAATATACAATAATATGAGCAAACAAATAAGATTGTGATATTATCTTGATCTTGATTTTATATACTATATATATTGAACAGGATTTTCTATTTTGTAAATAATAAAATTCAATAAAAATAATATTTAATGTATAACATAATGTAATATAATAAAACGTTTTGATTTTATCAATAAACACATTAATTGTGAATGATGTGATTTGATTTCATGTATAGGAATTAAGTAGAAACTAACATTTTTTTTGCAATCATTATAATTGGAAAAAAAAATCTATAAATTAGGAAGCAGCTAAATTTATGACATAGCACTAATTCCATATCTAATGAACAAATTATGCACTATAAATATGAGAGAAAAAAATTAGAATTGACTCACACTTCCTCTTTAATTTCTCAAATTCTGCAATACAAATCTTTTGCTTTCATGGTGCTCATGAGATTGTGTTCTTTTTTTGTTTTTATTTTATTTGGTTATGATTTTTATTTGACCTACATCATATAGTTCGGATGGACAGTTAACAATTTTTTGACTTTATAAATCATTTCTTAACGATTAAAGTTCATATCGTTATTCATATTTGGAGATGAATGTTTTATTTATTGGTATTGCATATGGATTATTATTAATGTAATTTTGTTTTTTGTTTTTTTTTTTTTTTACTTTATGCAGGAATTTCGTGAAGAAACTTGAATGAAAACTTACATGGAAAAGTGATAAAGAAGACTATAAATTTACATTACAAGGTAGATTGTTTTTTTTTTTCTTTTGGGTTAGAAATAATTGGAAATTAATCATATATTTTGTTTATATATTTCTTTTATGTTTTTTAAATTTTTATCATAGAATTTATTTGTTTTAAAGATAACATGCTTAAAAGTAGTTGGTTGAATTATTCCTTATATCTTATATAGAACATAGCTTTAATGTTGTGATTTGTTTGCGTAAACGTTATTCCTTTATCTTGAATAGTGTACTTGAAATGTGATAATTTCTATAGAATTCATATTCATCTTATTTATATATAAACTAAGTTTAAAATTACAATATCTTATTTTATTACCGTACCTAGAGATTATCTCCAACAATTAAATATTTAAAATATATAATATATAAAATACTTAATTTCATTATATTACATTTGTATATACTTTTTTTTTCCAAATCTCAAATAAAAATATTATAATTGTATTTTATAAAATTTTATCCCGTGCATCGCACGGGTACAAAACTAGTGACATTAATAACATACATGTATACAATTGCATATAAAATGACGGTAGAATTTTCTATACATATGGTGAAAGGTAGATAGATATATCAGGTGTAGATATATTGTTTACAGCTTGTACACATTTACACCACTTACGTGTATATTTGCAAATAAATGATGGTTTCACACACGATGCAGATAAATGATGTTTCACAAAATGATGGCAAAAACCTGCGTACCCCTTGCATCTTACCTCCAAAGATATTATTAGTTTAATATTAGTTATAGGGAACTAGACCCAATATACCATATTTCTTAAAGTTTGGGTCCAAAATACCACATTATTTTAATGTTTGACCTAAATACCACATTTATTATAATTTGTGTCCAAAATATCACAATTGACTTATTGTCAAAGTCAATTCAAAAGGTCAAAAAACTGATTTTCACTTTATTGGGACAGTAAATCTACTTTATTAGGGGCCGTAAATCTGTTTTATTAGGGCAGTAAATTCAAACACGAAAATGCAGTAAATCACAATCTCTTTGTCACGAAAATTCTCTCTCTGCGTTCATGCCTACACGAAAATTCATCCCTACACGAAAATTCATTCATTCACGAAAATGTTTAGGAAACTAGGACAAAATTGGGTTCCCTTGAAATGAGTTCATGCTTACACGAAAATGCATAAGTCACGAAAATTTACGAAAATGCATGTCACGAAAAGTTTAGCAATAGGTGCTACACGAAAATTCGACTTCGACTCAATTTGGGCATACGCATACACGAAAATTCTCAATTCTAAGTCACGAAAATTCCACATAAGGGAGATTACATATTTATGAGTCACGAAAATTCATGCCCCAATAAAGCTGATATTCATGTTCCAATAAAGCTGATTTATCATTTTCGAAAATTCATGTACCAATCAATGTCTCATAATGACTGCTACCACTTTACTTTTTTACTTTTTGAATTGACTTTGACAAGGACCCACCTTTTTGAAAAGTCAATTGTAGTATTTTGGGCACAAATTATAATAAATGTGCTATTTTGGTCAACCTTTATAACTTTGTGGTATTTTGGGCAAAAACTTAAGAAAATGTGTTAAAGCGGGTCATTTCCACTTAGTTATATACTCATGAGGTATTATTGATGTATTCATAAGTAGTAGTGGTATATCCTTGAATGTATTGATGATATACTCATAAGGTATTAGTTGCATATTAATAATGTATTACGTGTATAACTGAAACATATATTTTAGTGAAGATATTATTTAAGATATTATTTGTTACATGTTAAGGTATTAATCATATTACTTAAAGGTATCATAATAAATGTTTGGGGGCACGGTGCCCCGGGGTACGTAAGAACTACTCCAACGATATACTTTCCCAACAATAAAATTTCAAACCTAGAATGAGTAATATTCAGAAAGAAAAAAAAATCCCACAATAGAATTGATTAGCACAATGTACAACACTCAAAATGCTAATTAAATACATAGACAGATCAATTATAAAGTGTGGGTTGTAAATTGAACTAGACGGTGTCATTATACTTTTCCTTCTTCAAAGAGGTTTATCCATGTACAAGAGTTGTTTAGCAGTTAATTATTTCGTATTCTAATGGATGATTATTATTATCAACAAAATATCTAATGATAATGACGATGGGTATGCATAAAATAGTGACCATTTTCTTGGGATTGAGATGATTTTCTACCTTAGTTAATAGAGTTAATTATTTTCTTTATCCATTAATTTTTTGGTTGATAATTTTATCCATTATCTTTTTGAGTTGACGATCTAATCTTTTCTTTTTTAAAAAGTCAAATATTTGACCCAATTAAATTCAGTCCGAATAGTAAAATCGGCTTTAATTCGCATGTTATTAACACGTGACACTATATAAGGATAAAGAACTTAAAAAGTTAATGAATAAAATTATCAAAATAAATAAGTTAATTTGTAAATTTGTTAAAATAAATAAGTTATTGGACAAAAAATAGTGTTTTGTACGCTTTTTATTTGTGGAAAATATCTTTTTACTAACGGTTATAAAATATTTAGACCACGTGTTTTTTATTCCTTTTATCCCATGTTATGTAAATTTATTTATGGAAATTAACTTTTTGTTGATGTTAAATTATTCAGCCCACGTTTTTTTTACACCCTGTTTTGTGATTACGGAATTAATGGAATTTTTTGCTAATGTCCAAAATCAATAAACTCATGTATTGTAATTTTATTTTATGGAATGGATTTTTTGTTAATTTTTATATGTTTTGTAATTTATTGTATATTACACTTAACTAGTATTGGTCTCGTGCGATCCACGGGCACATGAAATTTACTATCTTAATACTTTAGCACATAAATATTGAACACAAAAATAAAATAAAAAAATCTTGATAATAATTTCAATCTAATTTTTTGTCGTGTGATGCACGATCATAAAATTTAAATATTTCAGGTTTGATGTATGTAAATTTAAATTTGAGAAAAAAAATCAATTTCAAGGAGTACCCCATGCGATGCATGAACATATATGAAAATTGCAAATGTTGTAATTTTAAAATGTATATAATATTATTAACGTTGATGTGCACTTAATTTTAGTGACTATTGGATTATATACTATAGTAAAAACGTCAATTTAGCCAAACTAAAATTTTGGATGAATTCAAAAATTTATATGAGATGGTATCATGATAACAATATTAAAACTAATTTCATATACTCTTTCATTATAATATTCAATTCATGTTTACATTACAAATTTGTCAAAAAAAATTGCAAATCTTTTGAAAACATTATTTTATAATAGAGGGAAAAAATTCATTGCACATACATTTGAAACTTATCGATTAATTATTTTGAATAAGTTATTACTTTATGAAAATAGATGAATTTTTAGAGGTACATGTATCAAAAATCAATATAATGCTCTTGCATTTACTTATTTAATTAATCATCAAACATAAAGTAATATTAGTTCATCTTAAAAGTAAAATTATATTCATTTAAATAAAATAATTGATTATACAAATGATAAAACATTTATTATAATTAGCATATATAGACCATATATATTAAATGTCAATATAGTTAAACAAAAAAATTGGGATATATAAGTACTCAAGAAAGTTATATTAGACAGTCTTATGATAAAAATATTATAATTCATTTCATATACTATTTCATTATAATATTATTTGTATTCATTTTACAAAATTGTTATCAAAAATTGGCAATGCTTTTGACAACATTCATATCCATTTGGAATTTGAATATGTGATATATAATAGAGAAAAAAAATAAGTACATATCCATTTGGAATTTATAGATTAATTATTCTAAATGATTTTATTATTTTCTTAAAATAGATGAATTTTCAAAGGTATATGTCTCAAAAATCAATATAATGATATGATATTTTACTTCTTTAATTAATCGATCATCAAACATAGAGTAGTATGATATATATATATATATCAATTCATTTTAAAAGTAGAATATTGTTCATTTAGTTAAAATATTTGATTGTAGAAATAATAAAACATTTATATAATTTGCATGTATATTCAATATATATTATTCTCTTAGTCTTTATAATAAACGTCATTTTGGAGTTAAATTATGTTTCATATTAAGTGTTGTTTTAAACTTTTATACAATTTTATTATCATATTATCACTATTTATCTTTCATTAGCTAAAAGTAAGGAATTTAATATGATAAAAATATTTTGATTCTCTTTCTAATCTTAAATTTTAAATTTCTTAATTAGCTAAGGATATATATTAGTCCAGTTGTTATGTTGCTTTATTCACGATAACCTATAAGTTATATAAGAAATAAATAAATAATCAATTTCAACTTTTTGGTTGAAAATTGTTGGGAAAGGCAAAAACTTGCGTACCCCCGTGCACCATACCCCCAAAGGTATTATTAGTTTGGTATTAGGTATATATTCATGAGGTATTATTAGTGTATTTATAAGGTATTAGTGGTATATTCTTGAAGATATTAGTGGTATACTCATAAGGTATTAGTTGCATATTCATAAGGTATGACGTGTATAATTGAAATATATGTTTTAGAAAATATATTATTCAATATATTACTTGTTACATGTTAAGGTATTACTCATATTACTTAAAGGTATTACAATAAGTGTTTGGGGGCACGGTGTACCGGGGGCACACAAGACCTGCTCGTTGGGAAAATAATCTCATTTCTATTTTTGGAGGGTAATTGTTATACAATAGTGTGTGTATATCTTATCTCTTATTCGAAATATTGTACTAATATATTATACTATTAGAAATATGAATATAAAATTTATTTCAGTAACGCTGATTTAGAAAAAAATCTACGACTCTTCTTAAATTTTTTTCAATAAATATATATTTTGATATCTACTATTAATATATCTCTTCATCTTTTTGTTATTGTCATTGTTTAATTTTTGATATCAGTCTCCTAAAACATAGTCTTCTAAAAATTATGAAAAACAAAATTCAATTTAGATTTGATACGGAAAAAAAAATCTAAACAATTGATTGATGAGTAGTAGGTCTTGTGTGAGACCGTCTCACAGATCTTTTTTCGTGAGATGGATCAACCCATAACCCACAATTAATAATTAATGTGAAAATTGTGGATATGGGTTCAATTCATTGGTAATAAGGAGCTGTCTCACGCAAACTATCTGTGAGACCGTCTCACATGAGTTTTTGTGTTAATTGAAAAAAAAAAAGTTCCTAAACTTGAATTTTTCAACATACTTAAATTAGTTTTTAATGAATTTTATTTATTAAATATGGAAAGTTGAAAGAGACTTTTGGAGGGAAATAGTGATCATTTTATTATTTATATATATGTGTATATAGATAGATAGATAGATTAATCAAGGGAGTAAATTGATAGATTTTTAAAGTAGTTGTAATAAAAAAAAAATGCAGAGATTATTATAAGAGAAATTAAATTTCTAGGTGAACAATTATTATATTAGAGTAAATTTTATTTAAAGGGTTCAGTATATATTACTTATAACTAATACTCACACTCTTTGTTTTTTAAATATACAAGGGTATAATAATTAATGGGTAACAAGGGGGTGTATTAGATTAAAAATAAAGATTAAGGAATATTAAGAGAGATGTATATAGTAAGGGGTGTTTATTAATAAGAAAACTAGCAGTGTACCCGCGCATTGCGCGTCTTATTATATAATTTTCCAACTATCCTGATATTTGTATAGTATAGATAATCTTTAATATGGGAGGGAAATTTGCAGTTCTATATATTTGAAATAATTTTTAATATATTACCAATATTATTATTATTAAAAGAATTTATTAAATGTTGTTGATTTTTATAAGCTAGGTAAGTGAGTGTTGTTAAATGAATAAACATTCTTTATATAAGGGGTAATTCTATAGTATACCAAGTGTATTAATACACCAAACTCTCCACTCATTTTCAACCATCAGATCTGAGATCATTAAGGTCAAAATCAACTATGGTCTCAGATCTAATGACTGAAAATGATGGAGAGTCTGGTGTATTAATACACCCGGTGTACTACAGAATGACCCTTATATAAGACAATGACTTTGAGAGAAAATTTGATTTCAATGGTTTGAGATGGAAGCTTAATTTAAAATTACTAAATTAATTTAGAAAATCAAAATGAAATCTTGAAAAAAAAAAGTTATTTACACAAATTTATGTGACATTTTATATAGTATGAATATCAACAAAACTCGCGTGCAACCGTCGCACATGCGACGGAATTCCAGATCACATACTTATAGCTGAAAAATGCATACTTATGAGTGTAAAAGACATACTTTTAAAACTCATGTTTATACCTGTAAAAATATACTTATAAAACACATACTTATAGCTGAAAAACACATACTTATACCTATAAAAGACATACTTGAATTTGGTCGCATGTGAGACAGTCTCACAAAAGACCAACTCTATGAATATAGATATAGATTATTTTATAGATGGAAGAGTATGTTGCAAGTCATTTTATTGATTTCTCCAATAAAAGTTGTCTATAACTATCAATATTTATAGACTATAGACATAATCATAACTTCTATTTTTTAATATTATTTAATTGTTGAAGAGTATCCTCCAAGCCAAACATTAAAGAAGGGGTTTAATAAGAAAATGGGAATGGGTGTTGACCCTTCCAACATCTTTATTTGGTTTATTTTTTATTTTCTGTAGAAAACAATTGACTTTTCAATTATAATTGTCTTCAGCTTAAATAGATCAGGAAATATTGAAAAGTTCAGGTAACTTTTGAGAGCTGAATCTCTTTTTTTTTTAATCTAGGTGTTATTTTAGACTGTTCTTTCGTTTTCAGAAAAAAAAAACTAAGGTGAACCTTGTCTATATTTAAAAAAAATTGTATTATAAGGTCAAACTGCTATTAAATGTAGCCAAAAAAATTAATGAAGAACTTTGTCTGATTCTGCTAAGTGGCATCAAGATGTCTTAAATTCATAAATTTGAACAAAGGGGTAAAATGTATTTCACATAAAATTAGGGACTTTTTGTATTTCTTCAATCCATCATGAAAGATTATATTGGGTACCAACAATAAAAATTAGATAAATTAACAATTTAATATAGGATACCAGACACTAGAAGGGGAAAAAAGAACTATCTAACTAAGTTAACACATCATTATCTTTTTTTTAAAGAAAATAAAATTATGACACAGAAGAAGAACACACTATGTCCAGTGGATCAGTCCAATCAATTGGACTCAAACGAAAAATTAAGTCTCTAGTAAGGCGATGTACAACAATGTTAGTTTCTCGCTTAATAAGACAAACCATACAATTTGAACTAGTGATAAGCAGAAAAATGTGCATAATTTATTTTGTTTAGAACGTGTTTTTAATGCATTTTATATATTTGCACATCCTATTTTTCTGCTTATCACTATTTTATGTCAAAAAACTCCGATTGTTTATTTTCTTGTTTTAAGAAATTTTGGAGAGGAAGGATAAGCAAGGTCGGGATCGAATTCTGATCGAAAGAAGGTACTTAACATGAGACACATTAGATTCATGGTCTCCACGTTGGATTATTCAATGTGTGAGAATTCAAAGTCCAAAAATCAAAGCCCAGCAGTGAAGGCCCAACAAGCTATTCCAAAGTGAAAACTCTACCCCATATGCTTATATTTTAGAGGAAATGGGTAAAATACCACAAAACCTATAAGCAATACATTTTTTTATCATTTAATATAATATATTATCACTTTCTACCATTCAATATAATAAAATGTCACTTTCTACCATTTATTTGACTTGGTCTTATTTGAATAGTTACAATTATGAGAAAATGATGACTTTTTCTTATAACATATACGGATGTTTGCAAAAGTGGATTCCCTTTTTTTTTTTAACTTTTTTTTACTTCTTCATATGCATTATTAGATGAGATTCTTAATTTTTTGTTTTATTTGATATTACATATATTCACGTTAAAACAGTAAAAGATTGAAAAAAATTTCACTTTGCAGTGTGATTTGATATTACATACATTCACTGGGAAAACAGTAAAAAATTTCACCTTTTAAAGAGAATAAAGATGAAAGTGTAGATTCATTAAAAAAAAAATTGAAGAAGCAATCGTTGTCACAACCTTCCTCAAGAATCAAGTAAGTTTTTATAAATTATTTTATCCGTTTTAATATTTAGTTAGTGTACAAAATTGTTAATGGTACAATTAAACTGTGGGATATTATTAATTTAGTTTAATAGAGGGTTTCATGAATTTTTTTTTTGTTACTCGAAAATTAGTGTTGGACACATATATAATGTTAGTCGAACATTAGGATTAGTCTGCAAGTATATTTTTTGGTCCATGAACATTTTACTCAAACTTTACAATATGGGTTACTCGAACTTTACACATATATTGCATTGTGTCTCGAACATTGAATTGGGTTACTCGAACATTTTATTAAGGTTACTCGAACATTTTATTAAGGTTACTCGAACATTATATTAAGTTACTCGAACATTATATTAAGGTTACTCGAACATTATATTAGGTTACTCGAACTTTGCATAATGTTCGAGTAACCCACTGGAATTTTTGTAATTTTAAAATTTCCTATTTTTTTTACTTATATAGGTCAAATTAATTAGAAGAAGATGGCTTTCTCAGTAGTGGTGTGGTGTGGAGGTTATTGGGAAGGTTTACAATATGTAAACGGTTTTCAAACATTGATTCATCTTCAAACAATGACATATATCGATTTATTGAGCTTAGTTCACGGATTTGTTCTAGCCGACATGAATTGTTGGGGCTATTTGATTCATTATCTAGTTGAAATCAATGGAAGATTGAAGAAGAAGAAAATTAAGGATGATTTAGATTTGAAGCAGGCGTTTTCAACCGTTGATGAGGTTCTAGTTGTTTTTATTTCTTTGAAAAGCATGCAAGTCGGAGCATTAGGGGGATCCACATTTTCCATTCATGAACAATATAATGAAGGTCCTCAAAGTTTTTTTCCGTTCACAGACGAAGTCGAGCGTCAAAATTTCAATGTCAACATGGGAGAGAACTGGATTTCTTCAAATATTCCCTTAGGGCTACAGAGCGACGAAGGATTTTATTCAAAATGGGGTGTTGGAGATGGGATAGAAGACACTTTTGTTGGAACGTCTTCAAATCAACAAAGGGAGCCTTGGGTGGCATCATCCAGACGAGTTGATGCTTCTAATTTGAACAATTTGGACTTGAATAGACTCCCAACTGATGAATTAGAAGATGTTGAGGCACACGAAAATGGACCGCAGCAAGAAGAACAGGATGATCGAGTCGGTATGTAAACATTTATGAACTTAGCATATTGTATTATTTGTGTTTATTGTGATTAACAATGTTGTGTGTTTTTGTTATAGATCCAAACAATGAAGAAGATGACTTTGCACTTGATGAAGATGTAGAGGCAATGTTGGATCAGGAGCAATGGGAGGCATATGAGCAATTTTGTGATGACATAATGAGAGCGGAATGGTATATTCCCGACATTTCATCATTCGATGAGTTACCTTCTTGTTCAGAGATTGATCGTGCTCCCCAAGGACTGCAAAAAGGATCAACTTTTGGTAGTAAGACCGAACTAAAAAATGTTGTTGGGTTCTATCATTTGGAGAATCAGGTTGAATATCGTGTGGATCATTCGGACAAACACCGATGGTATGTGAAATGCAGCCACAAAAATTGTCCATTCATACTCACTGCCTCTGAAAAACATGGTATTTGGAAAATCTCCAAAGTTGTCCTGCCCCACACTTGTTCATATGAGTTGAACGCCGGTGCTCCCCGTAGACTTCCATCCACTTTAATTGGAGATTACTTCGTCAAGAGGCTCCGAAAAGACAAATCAGATGTTTCCACTAAAGACATAATTCGAGAAATGAGCCAACATGGCTTGAATTTGAACTACAGATTTGCATTAACTGCAAAACGTCACGCCATGCGAACTGCATACGGAGATCCGAATAAGTCATTTAGCATGCTTCCTGCGTATTTACAGATCTTGAAGAAAACTAATCCGGGAACACATACTGCACTAGAGACGCATAAAGGAGGAAAATTCAAGTTCGCATTTTTTGCATTAGGTGCATCCATTCGGGGATTTGCTCAGTACTCGAGACCTATGATTGTGGTTGACGGTTGTCATTTGAAGGGACAGTTCAAAGGAATTGGGTTCGTTGCTATTACGAAAGATGGAAACGAGCAAATTTTTCCACTCGCTGTTGGGATAGGAAGTGTTGAGAATGATGAATCCTGGACATGGTTCTTTCGTAATGTTCGAGAAGCATTTGGGTGTCCAGATGACCTGTTGATTGTGTTTGATCAACACGCAAGCATCAGTAATGCCATTGAGAATGTATTACCCCGAAGCAGCCCATGGACTTTGTTGTTTCCATCTTCAACAAAATTTAGCCAAGTATGGAGCACATTTAGTCGGACTATTCCATAGGGCTGCTTATTGTTATGATGAATGTGATTTTGATAGGTATGTTTTCCTCCATTGTTTTTAAGCTACATTTTTTTAAATAAGTGTACCAAGCTGCCGAGTAAAAAAGTTTATTATTTGTACAGGTACATTAGTTTTGTCCACTGACAGTGGAATTTTGGGAGCTATTGAAGCCTTAAAAAAGGTCAAAGCAACGAGGTGGTCTCAGGTCAAATGTCTTATTCGACGATATAATTTCATGACATCAAATGCTACCGAGGTTTGGAATTCTCGTCCTCGTTTGGGTAAGAAAGTTACCCGTTTGTGCCTTCTTGGAAGCTGCTCGAAGGATTATTGAAAAGTGGTTTGCTAAGAGGCGGATAGGGGCTGAAGAAAGAGAACAAACTTTCACGAAGGCGGCACACGACAAGTTAGCCGACCTCATGAGCAAAGGCCAACAAATGGAAGTGGACAGACTTGGTTGAGGTAAATTCAAGATCACAGATGGGCGGAAACTATTTTTAGTTGATCTCACCGACCTCGTTTGCAGTTGTAAGGTTTTCCAGAGCGAGTTGATTCCATGCGCAAACACATGTGCGGCTATTAGGTTCTATGCACACCAACAATTTCTATCTTAAACTATGTTTTATGTCATTTTGAGAAGTAATACGTTTTCTGTACCAGTTATTCGAAGGAGTCAGTCGTATCATATGTCTCCTTACTACACGACATCCTGGTTGAGGGGTATGTGGGCTGGAGAAGTTATGCCTGTTCCCAACCCGACTGCTTGGGTAATTGATGAAGATATGCGCCTAACTGTTTGTGTTGCTCCTGATCAACCAAAACATGTCGGTCGACCCAAAACTAGGAGAATACCTTCAAGTGGAATAAATTCGGGGGCACGTCGGAGTACATCCGTTATATGTACTGGTTATGGTCAACCTGGTCACAACATTACCACATGTAGTCAGTACATGCCCCCACCTTCACACCAAAATGAAGATTTGGACGATGAAGATAATCTGCTAGCTCAAACTCAAACGAAAATAAGAAGAAAGAAGAAATGTTCTGTTTGTGGCTCAGACACGCACACCAGAAGGAAATGTTCTGTCTATTTGAGTCAACTGCAGGACGCTGGAAATCTTCATTGATTGTGTTTAAGTATGAGTTGAGTCATTAGGGCTTGTGTTGACAAATTGACATTCTACATATGTATAAAACACCTCAAGTCAAATATTTAAAAAGTTCACATGTTCAACAGAATTTCTACCAGTTATTCAACAGATATGTAAAAAACTAATATGCACCAAAACATCTACTCAAAAAAATCTGTAGGACAAGTGTCTCCGGGGGTGGAGTGTCGGAAAATGGTCAATGCTATTAACTTCCGGAGAGCTTTGACACCTCGATATTTCACCAACGTCGTTCGAGGCCACTCCCCTGTAAGGGAGCTCTCAACGCCCAATATGGCATACACATCACACGAGATGCTATCTTTCTGCTCATAACAGAATTCCTTCCTATACATGTGGATAACAAACTCTCCTGTGAGTGTCTGCGTCCAATGATGACCATGCTCGGCTGCCTTTTGATAAAAACATGTGTACTCTAACAAAGCTGGCAACACACGACGAAGTGGGAGGGTCTGTCTGGTGCATAGCTCTTGTATCTCCGGTGTTTTCCTCCACCTAAGGCTGTTCGCCAGAACAATGCGCGCACTTACCAAGTCGATCTCACAAAACACCCAATGCCCGTCTAGGTTAATGATAGTGTATACCTGATGTCAAAAGTAAGGGGGAAAATAAAAAATTTAAGTACTTAATGATATCAAATATTATCCTGAACACAAAAAATGATATCGTTATATCTTACCGCCGGATGTGGTCCCACCACGGCTTCATGGATCTCCACTTCGGCTTCAAACCTCTAACATATGGAGCCAAGCGCTCAAGATCCTAGGGGCTGAAATCCTCCTTTAAGGGACTCTTGTACATGGTGTTCGGATCTTCACCTGCATGCTTCTTCTTCCATATCTCCTCACAGGCTTCCTGTGCATTTAAACTCAAGAAACATGAGACAACATTACAGAAGACAAAAAAATGAAATCTTGGCGAAATGACTTACAAAGAAATGTGTATCGACCAACTGGATCCGGGCTGACAGCCTAAGCGGCACGCGAACACCAGCAAAGATAGGAATACTCTGAAGTATTCCTAGGTATGCATCAATTGGCTACGAGATGAAAATTAAACGAATTACATGAAAATTAAATGAATTACAAGTGGATGGTCAAATTAAGCGACCATCATTTTTACAAAATAGAAATTACCTCATAATTGAGGCTTTGAGTTGGATCCATAACTGCCCTGAACCAATCCGGACCAACAGGGTATCCCACACCGACATTCCGACTAGAAAAAGAAGATATAGTTAAAAGTAGTGAATAATATGAAACTACAGGTTATTCAAATTCGGAGGCTCTTACCTGTCTTTTTCAGACTTCCCATCGTCATGATTGGCATCAATCCACGCCTTCAAATCCTTCAATCGGAGTTTGGCTGCCATCTGCTCCTTTGCACAAATGAATGGACTGTGGACAACAGCTGATGGTGATCTGTGTCTCACGTCACGCAGGTGACCATCGGTGGAGTGGATGTGCAAACTCTCGAAACAAAGGTCCTCACCACCTCCCTCGGCCTCCGGGCTGTCATAATTGAACAAGTGTTCCGAAGGCGCCTTATCACCTATGTCCGGACCAGAGCCGATGTCAAATGGTACGACACCTGGACCACTCATACCTGTCTGAAAAACTCGGTCAGCTGGGGTGGACTGATGTTGTGTGGGCTGCACAGCTTCCCACGGGGTCCACGCTGACGAATCATATGCGGGGCGCTGCCACTAAGGCTGTGAAGGCTCCGATCTACTACATCTGTATGAGTATGTCTCATGCGGGTGATGGTACGACCATATCTCCTGCTGGACGATACCGGGTATCAATAACTCCAGCCGTTGAGATTCAGCCAAGGATGAAAATATCGATATCGCATGTCGTATCGCAACTTTGATTTTACGGATATATCGATGGATATATCGATATCGCATATCGATATCGTAAAAAAATTGAAAAAACAACGGAAATCTTATTAAAATTCTGGAAATTTAATATGAAATTTTAGGGATTATTTTTACACTTCATTGCACATATATTCCACTCAAAATCACATTAAAATATAATATATTAAAACTAATATATAGATAATAAGCATTATAAATACTGGTTTTCGAATGAAAACTAATAATATATTACATAATACAAGACAAATTTACTAAATATATTATCAAAACAAAAAATCAATAAGTTCAACTGAAGTTAATAATTTCAAAGTAATAAAAGTTATAAATATTCAAAGTCATACAACCAGAATATGTAAATACATAAAATTTTACTAAAACTGATTATAAGAATTAATTGTAAATATACAATTACAACATTACAACATTACAACATTACATTTTACAGACCAGTGCTTCACTATAACATAATTAATTGTAAAATTATGATTTCATAATAAACTTCTATAAGTTAACTAAATGCTTCACCTAATATATATATATAATTAGCACAATTAAATATAGTCATTTACAATATACCAACAAAATGCTATTTTTATCAACTAAAATGAAAAACAAAATAAAGAGATTAAATTTACATACAAATTCGTAGTTCTCCAAAATGACAATTGAGTGATATATATAGTAGTGCAAGTATTTCCTCTCCAATGTCAATATCCTTTATCCAAAAAAATAAATTAATTAAATATATTAAAATAGTCATAATTTATAAAGTAAATAATTGAAATTAGTTTAATCAAAAATGTTGGGAGAGAGTTAGTGATATCATACTTTGAACCTTAGAATATATGATAGAATGTTCACTTGCATTTATCCTCTTATATGGAGAAATATATCATGTAAAAAAATTAGAAAAAAAAAGTAAATGAAGTAATAATTGGTTAAAGGAATGGAAATTTCAAAAAGCCACAAAATACACAATACAAAAGTAAAAAAAATCACATAGTTTAATTTTTTGAATCAAAATCGCTCATTTTGATATACATGCGATATTTTGCGATATATCCACGATATTTCCCAATTTTCATCCAATTTTGTACTACACTGAACCGATATCGAAATCGATATCGATATTTTGCGATATTTTGTGATATATCCGCGATACCCAGGAAAAAAAACATTAACACCCAATATCCGTATCGCAATATCCGTATCCGCGATATATCCGCGATATTTCACGATATTTTCATCCTTGGATTCAGTGATGACCTCGTCTCTGATGAACTCGTGAACCTGGTCCGATAGATCGCTGAGTCCCTGTGCCGTTGATTTCTGTATCTTCGAACTGAGATCCCATCCAGCGTTTAAGTCGTGAAAATAAGTCATCGTTTCCTCGGGACGACTGCCCATGATCCACCGGAACTTGATCTCTGGCCTCATGATATGTAAAATCCGGCTCCAGGCACCTCTCCGCAATGGGGCTAGCGCGAATGGGCTGCTCGTCAACGAAAGTCTGATGCCCCTGGACGTACGTGTCCTGCTCGGTGGTCTGAAAGTCCTGGTCCTCGTCAATGAGACTCGATCGGATGCCCCTGGACCGTCTACCCTCTACCCTCATCGTGGTGCGTCTGCCTGCACGAGTGTTCGGTCTCATGGAATGATTGACTTGATCCGTATCAATCTCCTATGCACGGTGACATGTTGTAGAAGCATTAGTGGGACGATGACCACGTCGCTGCTTGACAAGCTGTACTCCCTCGCTGATGTCCTGGTCAATATCCCTCATGTAGGGCTGCAACATCTCCTCAGGTGTGGGAATGAGACGCTCAAAACACTCGAGACCCTACGAAGAAAAGACAAATGTTGTGTTCTTAGTGAAAAGTTCTTCACAAGCAAGCGTTCAGGAAAAATATATAATTAACATAATATAAAATACCTCTTCATCGAGAAGATGTGTGACGTCGACCACAGACCTCATGGTGGACCACTTCAAACACCTCGGCATGTATAAGGATGTGGCCATTCTGGACCCGGCAAACTCCATTGTCCTGGGGATTGCTTCAAAGGCCCATAACTATAAAATAAACAAGATATAATTTCAGGGCTGCAAAATCAAAAATAATATTTTAAGAACAAAATAATCTTAAACATACCATGAGGGCTGTCGAGAACCCATAGAAGTGGTATGCTTGGACACCAGATGAACGCTGGGGCATAATAGTTTTCGGATAGTTATCCATGTACTGTAACAGTGTGAGATATGATATCTTGCCCCATGGGAAGGTCTCCCATAATTCAGGTTGCTCAACCAAGTCCCACACCCATATATCAACAAATTTATTGTCGGCGTCCACCCCAAGTACTATACAATACAAAACGAGGATCTTGGCGATCTTCAATGAATCAACTGCACTATCCATAAACTCGTCGGCCTGAAATCTTGATCGAATCTCTGCAACGCTCACTCGAGAAGTGCCGACAAAGACTCTATAATAAACTGACCCCTCAGGTGGACAATGATCCCCGGATGGGTCGAAGATCGAATCACCGAATTTCAGCCCAGTGATCAGAGCGAACTCGATCTTCGAGAACCGACAAGGCTGATGGTCTCGACCAACTACAAACCATCTCTCATCCGGAGGTGTGGCTGGAACACGTACCTCTCGTGACATAAGCACATGAAGGAGTGCCTTACAAGACTCCCTATTTGTACCATCATCTCAAAAAATGTCCGAATGAGGAAGCGACAAAGTCCTGCTCACATCGACGACCTATAGCACGCAGCTGTGTCTTGATATCATCAAGGACACCGAGTCGGACATATCCATTAATATAGGTCATGCGACCCTGACAAACCGCATGAACCCACGAGTACTTGAACTATACATTTCAAAGAATAGAAGACAAATTTATATCATATTTATCTAAAAATACACTTTACAGAAACCTCAACAAAAAATAAAAAGGTTTACTGATTTTCAGATATTCGAACAATAAACGATTTACTGATTTTCAATACTCGAACAAATAAAAGTGTATGCCGAACAACAAAAAGGCTTCCTCGAACAAAAAATTCAATAGTTATAGGGTTACTCAAACAATTTCAAACTTAAATTCAATAGCAAATTGTTCGAGTAACGTTTAATTAAAGGGTTACGTGAATAATACTCTATTGTTCGAGTAGGGTTCAATTTTAAGTGTTACTCGAACATTTGCTATTATTCGAGGAACATACAAGTTAAAGGGTTATTCGAACAATACCCTATTGTTCGAAGTACCCTTCAAAATGTTCGAGTAGCGTTGAAGTAAAGGGTACTCGAACAATATCAATTGTTCGAGGAACTCTCAAAATATTGTTCGAGTAGCATTGAAGTAAACGGGACTCGAACAATATCAATTGTTCGAGGAACTCTCAAAATATTGTTCGAGTAGCGTTGAAATACAGGGTTACTCGAACAATATCAATTGTTCAAGGAACTACCAAAATATTGTTTGAGTAGCGTTGAAATACAGGGTTACTCGAACAATATCAATTGTTCGATGAACGCTCAAATATTGTTTGAGTAACCAAGAATGTTCGAGGAACTTCGAACATTTTTTTGCAGATTTCAGCCTAAAAATTTAGATATTTTCCAACAAATTCCTCTAAACAGGCGAAGGCGAAACATTCACTATAAAAAACATTTATTAGATTTTCAAAATTAACTCTAAACATTCACTCTAAACACACATTAACAAAAATCTGAATCTCACATACACATTTTGAGTTACTCAATTTCACTAATAGATTTTCAAAATGAACTGTCAAAGTTTCGAATCTAACCTGGTTTGCCATTCCTCGAAAATTTACGTTCCAAGAATCTTCATTCCACGAATTTGAGGCACAAGGTAATTTTTTTTTTTTTGCTGTAATTTTTCGAAAATGAACTCTCTCTCTCTCTCTCTCTGTAATTTTTCGAAAAACAGGAGGAAGGAAGGTGAAAGTGTGGGGTGGGTGTGGGGTGGGTGTGGGGTTGGTGGGCCATAATTGTCCCATTAACTCATCAATGATAGGAGAGAGAATCACTTTTTCAGGTTTAGTTGTATTGTGGTATTTTGTTATAATAAGTGATATATTGAGACATTTTTTTATATTAAGTGGTAAAATTAAAATTACTTATATCAAAAGTGGTAATTTTGGTTGCTAACTCTATATTTTATACAAAGAAGATACAGCAGATTAGACACAGACTAGACATATTAGATAGGAGATTGGCAGGTCAGCGCATATTAGAGTGGAGGCACCGCAGTAGTTTAGAATTTTCTCATTTTCTCAATAATAAAGACCAATTCCATATACTAGTTCGAATGGATGTTGAACCTCTATTTCTGATTTACTCCGGATGATTAATAATGTTTTCTTTATTTTCTTCTCTTGAATGATTTGTGTTGCTTCATTAATTGTTTTAGGATATTGTATGATTTGACTTAGCATGATCGGTTAGATTAAATTGATCTGATATCTATTGCTAGAATATAAACCGTACTCTGTAATTGTTACGAATTTGTATTCCTTAGTAGCAAGAAACGTTGGAATCGTTAAGGGCAACACATATCTAGATTATCTGGATCGAGCTTGTGATTTTGGAGTCTAGTTCGTCATATTGTCTTAAAGATTAATGCGTTCATCACACTAAATTTAAAGGTCATACCTATTAGGTTGTTTGATTGAACATGATTTATTATAGAGCATATTTTAGTAAATTAAACTTAAGAGACAATCGAGTTAGCAGAGCTTGTTGCCAATTTAGGGGCGAGGGTTCAAGAGATAGATTGAAAAAAATGTTTTAATTAATCTACTAGGTCAATAATAGAGGGGATACTGAAGTGAGAGCTAGTGTTTGTTCATTTCATTCTTGTCTATTTATTTACTCTCATCTTCGATGTTTGTTTAGCAGCGTGTTAGAGTTTTTTTTAGTTTTGATAATTTCCAACCAAACCCCCTATCTTGTTCATTAGCACCAATAAATTTGATTAATTCTTCTGTTTCCTATGAGATAGACCCTTATTTGTCATTTCTGCAAGTTAGTTGAATGTTAGAAGGTATATTTAATTTTGCGTGTCTCAACGACACGACCAACTAGAACTTAGGAGATGCTTGTAAAACTTAATAATGATGTTAAATTCAATTTCACCGGGAGCCGGACGATTAATGACATCAACGACTTCTTTTGCATCCACTTCGAAAATAACACTATCAAAATTCATTCCTCGAATCCAGCGAAGAGCCTCAAGCAAACCCACCATCTCTTATTCTCTCACTTCCATGAAGCCATAAAAAAAGATTGATTTTACAGCGACTACACTTAAGAAAAGAACATGAGGTTTATGTCAAGATTTACACGAAATGGGAATATGGCTACTATGTATGGAAGACATCTTCTTTCTAGCCTCAACCCATGAAAACAAAAACTCTAAACTCTTTCTTATTGTACTGCCTACATCAAGGTGTGTATTACTTCAAACAACTTCATTTATTTGTTTCCAAATAGGCCAAATCACTATCCCATATTTTCCTATCAAACTAGCCCCAAAAGTACTTGTATAAGTATCTTACGAATTTTAGTTTTTATAAGATTGTAATATTGAGTTTTTTTTTTTTTATATGAATCTTTATGTTTGTGGGCAAAATTATGCATTTGAATAGATAATAAAAAAAACATATATAATTGCGCCAAAAAATAAAAAAGATAAAGTCTGAAAATGAAAAAACAAAGTACAACCTATAAAGTATATTTTTGTGACATAAAAACTCATATACCATTTCAAATGAAACTTCACATGAGACAAAGTCTCACATAGTTTTAAGTGAGATCTTTTTTAACTATATAGAATATCTTGATCCATTTTTATTGATTTGTTTCATATAAAATCTCATATAAAAACCCTGCCTTTTACTTATGGAGGAAAAAAGAGAAGAAAAATAAAACACCAATGTATCAATAACTTAGGGCTCGTTTACTTTAATGGTCAGGTTTGTTTGGATTGCAAAAAAATATGGGATTGCACTGTTCATTAAGGATAAAAAAGTGTTTATTTGAGTGTTTGGTATGCAGGTTATATTGTGGGTTAAGAGTAAATTTTTATTTAGTATGAATGTTTAAAATTTTGTAAAGTTGGTTTGTTTATAAAATCTTGTTTGGTATATTGGTTAGTATAGGTTAAAAATGTAAAAAGACAATTATGCCCTCAAGTCATATTATATTAAAATAGTCAAATTAAATTAAATTGAAAATGGAAAGGAGGCAATTATATTGTTTTAGAATTCCAACGACTATTTTCCGTTGGAATATTTCATTAGTAATTCCAACGACAATTTTAACATTGAAATTTGTCCTTGGAATTTTGTATAATTATTTTCGTACCTATAGAGAAAAATCTTATAATGGTAATACAAATAATGTAAACATTGAACAAAATACAAGCTAAGTCTTAAACATCATCAACAACAATAAGTCTTAAACATCAAAATAGAGTTTCAATAAATGCTATTACAGAAAGCTCAAGTCCTACTATGTTCACAGTGTTGAAGGTTCAATCAAATTTGTTCATTTAATAAAAGTTAAACAACCTAGCTTGCCCTTATAGAATGAAAAAAAAGGTGAGTAAACAATATTAAGTTTCAACATTTGACCTCAATTAATAAGTAGATAAGATGGACAAAAATATTTAGGCACATGATTCTAACTTTGCTTTATAACCTACTATCTTTATGAGTGAGTTTAGTAATTCCTCCAATAGCTTTTTTTGCTTTCCAGGAACTGCAAGAGAATTAGCATGATACTCTTTGATGACACTCACTCCCAATGAAGCTGAAATTGTCTATTATAATGAAGCAGAGAAAGGAAACATTCACAAGAGTTAATTTTTTTAAGATATAAAAACTACATTATCTACAGTTAAGTAAGCAAGCAAATTTCTCAATTAAGAACTCACAAATTCAATGTCCAATCTAACTTGATAAATGCATCAAACCACCCTTCAATGTATGCCAACCATTGTGCCCAACTCGGGTTTTCCTGCAAAACGATACCTTATGTGTGTCAATCTTCCAAGCAATAGGATGGAGGAGCCGCCGCTGCAAAGACGAGGGCCCAGGATGGAGGCATCACCGCCCGAGCTTCTGAGTTGTCGTCGCCGATGCTTGGTGCGTGTTCGACGAAGGCCACCACTACAAAGTGATGGATCGACGGAGGGAGAAGGGTAGGGAAGATGTATATATGTGATGGCAAATATGTTATTTTTTAAAACTACAAGGGCGTAAAAGTAATTTTATTATGAATAGTAAGAGCATTAGTGTAAATACAAATGAGGTACTGTTAGGTTTGGACACAACCCACCAAAATCGATGGGTTTAGAATTTGATCATTAAAACAGGCCAATTACAGAAATTATCTAATCCAAACCCCAGACTTTTTTATTAAATCGACTGTAAACACTCAAAGTGAACATAGATTTTGGTTGATTTTATATCTCTAACCAACCTAAACCCTCAAAATAAACATACTATCGATATATCGTAGAATTTCCCTACATTTAGGCAAACCATAAATAAGAAATATTATTCTCGTGGTGTAACGTATGAGGGTAGTACAGTACCACCAATCACATCACAAGTACTAATAATATTATAAAAACTATTTATTTGAATAAAGTTAGAGTAATTAATTTCTAGAAAAGGGAAATTAGAAGAGGGCAAAGTGGTAATTTCGAAAGGGCAAAGTCTGACGCCCGTAACGCGTTCCCATAGTCCCAACTCCTTAAAATAGTCGCCCCATATTTTATCCCAAATCCTAAAAATATAACCCACACATATTTACGCCTTTTCCATTTCATTTCCACATTTCCACTCTTTTTTCATTTCTTCTTCTCTCCATTCTCTCTCTCTCTCTCTCTCTCTCTCTACACGCTATGGCCCAACAGAGAGATAAAGAAGAAACCGAGCTCAAGGTCCCTGAAAACTTACATATATGCTGCGCTCCTTCTCAGGCGATTCCATCCCCTCCACCCCAGCAACCGCCGCCCCGATCGGCGGAGACTCCAGATCCAAATCTCTCGGGTTCGGGGGACCAGAGGCCCAGCTCGGCGGCCTCTCCCGACCCGGTCTCCGATCGAAGAACGGCGCTGAAGAGACCGAGGGAGGTGACCCGGTGTTCGGGCTCGGGCTGCAGAAAGCGAATCGGGCTGATGGGTTTTCGGTGCAGATGCGGCGACATGTTCTGCTCCGAGCACCGATACTCAGATCGGCACGATTGCAGCTACGATTACAAGGCCGCCGGTAAAGAGGCGATTGCGAGGGAGAATCCGGTGATTAGAGCCGCCAAGCTTCTCAAAGTCTGAGGGATTCGACGGCGGTGGTGTGCGTGCGTGCGTGAGTTACGTGTCGATTCATTCGCTGTAATGGAGGGTTTGGTTGGGTTGGGGTTTGTTTGTTGTAAATTCGGAGGAGAGCTAGGGGTATTGTCGTCATTTTCGATATTCAATTAATTATCTCTCATAAATTGCAGTGGAATTTTTTTCTAATTAAATTAAATTATTATGAAATGAAATGAAATGGATTTGGGTGTTGCTTGGTTGGCAGGTGAAGTAATGGAAAAAAACGCAGATTTTGATGGATGGGTCAATTCAATAATGCCGTCTACAATAAAATACATGTGAGTGGTGGGCCGATTTCCAATTGCCCATAAATTTGTTGTTCCACTTTCTTCTTTTCTTATTATTAACATTATTATTATATTATACAAATTTCACTAATTAATATATGTAAAAAAAGGTGGTTGCATAGGGTGGAAAGTAGCTTAGTGGTTGTTGAGTAACATGTACGAATTGTGTGTGTGTGTGTGTGTGTGATGGTTATGTGGATTTCAAGAAAGGCATCCCATCCGTCCATCCATCCATCCCACTCACCTCTTTTCATTTTCCCTTTTTCTTATTTCTTCAAATCTCCTCTCTCTCCAAATTGCTATCATCATATAGTATAAATTATGAGATGAGATGAGTCATCATTTGAGGATTGGGTCTACTGCTTTCTTTATTATGCTTGGGCCTCATTTCTGATCTTGGCCCATCTCATCGTGGATTGGCCCAAAATCCAAATAGCTCCTTAAACTGGACTGATAAATTCATCCATATATCTGTCTATTCTCATTTCTCTGAGTCTCTCCACTCCTCCGTGCATCTTTGGTCGATCCGATCCGAATTTATTTGCTGATTTTTCTTTTATATTCATGTGCTGCCTTGGTATTATAATGGAATGGTTTGGTATTATAATGGAATGGTTTTTATGTTATATAAATATGATTTTTATTTATTAATATCAGAATCTTATATAATATTGTAACTTAAAAAAATAAAAAAATAAAATTCGTCGCAATTTATACTGGCATAGCTTTATGTAATAGTAATTGTATCAATATTATCATACATTTATGTAATATTACTTATACATTTTATCAATATAAAAGTTATATTAATTATTATAACACGAAGGTTCACCTAATATAACATAAAAAATTTAATAAGGTATTACATGTTTGTGTAATGTAAAACTATGAATGTCATAGCTAAATGGTATAAATGTTATGACTAAATCGTATAACATATTTTTCAGAACAAGAGCACGTGAGAGAGTGATTCCAAGCTGAATTGATCCGTGCACAGAGGGCCTAGTGAGAGGGCGTGGAAAGTGGTCCCGAATTGGGTCGACCTATATGCATGGTGCACGCGATTGGAAAGGGGCGCATGAAAATGCTTCAAAATTGGCCCCAAATCTAATTGACTTGAAGTGTATGAATGTAGAATCCATGTATCAATTCATATTTTCATAGAAGTATTTGTGTTATTTTATGATTATTATTTATTAAGTATATAAATACACGTGGAAAATGATTTGAATTAAATTTTTCCTTGTAATGTTTGAATTTCTTATCCCTCATTTCAATACGGCAGCATTAAAATTGTTTCAATAGGTTTTTTTTCTTAAAAAAAAAAAACTATTTGTTTAATTGTTGTTTTTCATATAACTAAGTTAATTTGCAAGATACTAAAGTAAAAGAAAAAAGCCTATACTACACTAAAATGAAATTGGTTGCTAGTTGCTATGATCGGCTTATTTCTTTTTAGCGTACTATACGTTAGCTAGTGTATTTAAAGCTCTATGAGATTAAACCTATTATCTTGATTAATTTTTTTCAACCATAACACACTCCAATCAATTTATACAATATTGAATAGATTGCTTCTAGGACTGCCTAATTATAAGTCAGATATGCTAATTAATAAAATAGAATTTGATTTGTGAAAATACATATAAACGGTGACTAATGAGACCAAGTCTCATGACGTCATATATCCTGGCCTCCAGAGAATTTATATATAAATGTAAACAATATTAATGAATAGAACATTTGTGTGACCATTGTTTGGTTCAGATATACTATCAATCAACAAAATGGAGTTTGATTGATGAAAATAGATCTGAACGTGAATAATGAGACTATGTCTCATGTGTCATATATTCTTGAGATATTTTATATAAGTTGTTTTTTAACACAAAGTGATATATACTTCATCATTCCTACTATTCTATTGACCCATGAACACATTAATATGTCCATCACTAACGTGTAATATATCTAGCATATCGATTAATTTAATTACTTTCCATATAACGAAAGGATTAAGATGCATACACGTCATCAATGAACATATTAAAAAAGTTGCACGTCCACTGTCAATATTTTAGCATTTTCCTATACTTTCATATTAGTTTGAGTGGCCTGACTAAAACAAATGACCAAAAGGGTTAGGCTTCATATCAGTTATACTCAAGGATGAAAATATCGCGAAATATCACGGATATATCGCGGATACGGATATTGCGATACGGATATTGGGTGTTAATGTTTTTTTTCCTGGGTATCGCGGATATGTCGCAAAATATCGCAAAATATCGATATCGATTTCGATATCGGTTCAGTGTAGTACAAAATTGGATGAAAATTGGGGAATATCGTGGATATATCGTAAAATATCGCATGTATATCAAAATGAGCGATTTTGATTCAAAAAATTAAACTATGTGATTTTTTTTACTTTTGTATTGTGTATTTTGTGGCTTTTTGAAATTTCCATTCCTTTAACCAATTATTATTTCATTTACTTTTTTTTCTAATTTTTTTACATGATATATTTCTCTATATAAGAGGATAAATGCAAGTGAACATTCTATCATATATTATAAGGTTCAAAGTATGATATCACTAACTCTCTCCCAACATTTTTTATTAAACTAATTTCAATTATTTACTTTATAAATTATGACTATTTTAATGTATTTAATTAATTTATTTTTTTGGATAAAGGACATTGACATTGGAGAGGAAATACTTGCACCACTTTTATATATCACTCAATTGTCATTTTGGAGAACTACGAATTTGTATGTAAATTTAATCTCTTTATTTTGTTTTTCATTTTAGTTGATAAAAATAGCATTTTGTTGGTATATTGTAAATGACTATGTTTAATTGTGCTAATTATATATATATTAGGTGAAGCATTTAGTTAACTTATAGAAGTTTATTATAAAATCATAATTTTACAATTAATTATGTTATAGTGAAGCACTGGTCTGTAAAATGTAATGTTGTAATTGTATATTTACAATTAATTCTTATAATCAGTTTTAGTAAAATTTTATGTATTTACATATTCTGGTTGTATGACTTTGAATATTTATAACTTTTATTACTTTGAAATTATTAACTTCAGTTGAACTTATTGATTTTTTGTTTTGATAATATATTTAGTAATTTTGTCTTGTATTATGTAATATATTATCAGTTTTCATTCGAAAAACAGTATTTATAATGCTTATTATATATATATATATATATTAGTTTTAATATATTATATTTTAATGTGATTTTGAGTGAAATATATGTGTAATGAAGTGTAAAAATAATCCCTAAAATTTCATATTAAATTTCCAGAATTTTAATGAGATTTCCGTTGTTTTTTCAATTTTTTTGTGATATCGATATGCGATATCAATATATCCGTAAAATCAAAGTTGCGATACGATATGCGATATCGATATTTTCATCCTTGGTTATACTTGACACAATCCACACCTATATTATGGAGAGAAAAAAGACCACATCACTAGCCCACTGAACAACCCACTAGGCTAGCCTAGAACCAGCTCACTACATATATATAGCCTGCATTGGACTTGTATGCGCTCGTATATTGTTTAAAATGTCTGGTTTTTTGCCCGACCCATTTCCAATGCGGGTCAAACCCAATCCATCTCATTTGGCTGCATGCCCAACCCGCTTGACGACTATATACATTGGTGGGGGAGTTGTTTTTTAATTTGATGAAATTTCGAGTGGGATAGCATCTGTTAATTACTAATAATTAATAGTATGATGAAATTATTAATAGACATAAAAAAGGATGGAAAGTAGCACGAAAATTTATGAACTTGTTAACGATAAATTAGTCATGATGATGAAGCAGTTATTAGACTTACATGCATGCATATGCATGCATACGTGTGATCTTGTATGCATGAGGAAGAAGCAGCAAGATATTTTTTCTTTTGCAAGTTGTTTTGCCATGTCATCATCTAGAAGAAAGTTATTCAGCTAGCTTAGTCTTCAAGCTATCATCTCTATATATATACGATTGTATCCTACTTTGCAGATTAATGAAATTAGCTCATCTTCTTCTTTCTATCAAATGAGTATTCCTAGGGTTTTTGCTGAGTTTTAGCATGGTATCACAGAGTCATTGCTGCTTCTTCGTTTGATTTGTTCTTGCCTCTCATGGCGGATTTACCCTTACCTCATTTCCCCACTCTTACTCTCCGATTAGATCGGTTAAATTTCACCTATTGGCGCTCTCAAATCTTAGCAACAGTCGCAGCTCATGGTTTTGATTCGTTTTTATTTGGTGATGAATCATGCATTCCTCCTGAATTCGTTGATAATGGCGATGGTTTCAACGTCGGGGAATTGAGTTTACTGTTTGGATCAGGAAGGATCAACTTCTTAAGAGTTGGATTTTGAGTTCTATTTTGACTCTATGCTCGGATTTGTGAGTCGGTTTACTCACTCTTTTGAAATATGGCGTGCGTTGGATCAATTGTTTCGATCTCAGTCCAAGGCGCGTGCTATGCATCTTCGTTTTCAGCTACAAACCTTCAAAAAGGGTGATATGCCTGTTGCAGATTATGTCATGCATATGCAATCTCTCGCTGATCAATTGCGTGCGGCTGGTCAGTCTCTTTCGGATGATGATTTGGTCCTGTATATTCTTGGTGGTTTAGGGACTGATTTTGAGAATGTGGTGGTTAATCTTACAACTCGAAGTGATGAACTCTCGTTATCAGAAGTTCAGTTTGTGTTACAAACACATGAAATGCGCCTTACTCAGCAGCATTCTATTGCCTCTCAGTTGGTTGGTGTCGCTCTTTCTGCTAACTATGGTGCCATGCGTGGTTCTTATGCTCGCGGCAGAGGTAGTTTTTCCAGTCGTGGTAGAGGAGGTCGCGTTAATGGTCGTTTTCCTCGGGGTGATCGAGTGGTTTGCCAGATTTGTGGCAAAACTAACCATGTAGCTATCAAATGCTTCAAGCGTTTTGATGTTTGGTTTACTGGATTGGAAGATTCGGCTCAATCCGCTCAAGCAAATCTTCTTAGTACTACTGATACTTCTCCTCAGACCTTTAATTCTGGATCTCCGCTTGTTTCTACTCATTCCACTCCATCTCATTCGTCGAATTGGATTGTTGACAGTGGAGCTACCCGCCATATTACTTCGGCTTTGAAAACACTTCACATGCATTCTCCATATCAGGGTAAGCAAAGGCTAGTGATTGGTAATGGATCTTCTATTCCCATTTCTCACACTGGATCTACACAACTTTCCTCCCTTCTTCCTAATTCTTCTCTTTCCCTTCATAATGTCCTTTATGTTCCTGATATCACCAACAACTTGTTAAGCATTTCTCAATTTTTACGTGATAATTCTGTTTATATTGAATTTCATTCTTCTTGTTGCTATGTGAAGGACCTTCGATCACATCAAATTCTGTTGAAGGGAGCACTTAAAGATGGATTATACCAGCTGCATATCTCACATCTTCCATCATCACATTCTGTCACTACTACTTCTACTTTGTTTTCACATCTTGTATCTCTTTCTACTTCATGTAATGCTTCCAATCTTCATGCCTTGTGGCATCACCGTTTAGGTGATCTATGTAATAAAACTCTCTCACATGTTCTACGCTCAATAAATGTGTCATGTTCTTCTTTTTCTGATTTCTGTGAAGATTGCAAAATTGGTAAATTACATCAATCTCATTTTTCATCTATTACTCATACTACTTCTACTCCTCTTGAGCTTGTGCATTGTGATGTATGGGGACCTTCTTCTATTCCCACTAAAGAAGGTTATAAATATTACGTTCTTTTTGTAGATGATTACACAAGATATTCTTGGATCTATCCTATGCATGCCAAATCTGATGTTGCCATTTTGTTTAAAAAATTCTTACCCTTGGTAGAACGACTTTTTGGTACCAAACTTAAGACAATTCAATGTGACATGGGGGGTGAGTTTCGAGTGTTATCTTCTTATCTTCAAACTTTAGGAAATGCTCTTAGGTTCTCTTGTGCTTACACTCATCAACAAAATGGTCTTGTTGAAAGGAAACACCAACATGTTGCTGAAATAGGTTTTTCTCTTCTTAGCAAAGCTGTAATTCTTCTTAATTACTGGTGGGACGCCTTTCACACTGCCGTTTTTCTCATCAATCGACTTCCTACTCCTATTCTCAAGGGTAAGTGTCCTTATTCTCTTCTTTTTCATAAAACCCCTGATTATAATTTTCTTAAGTCATTTGGTTGTGCATGCTTCCCTTACTTACGGCCATACAATACTCATAAGCTTAATTTTAGAAGTCATAAATGTGTTTTCCTAGGCTATAGTCCTGATCATAAGCGCTATAAGTGTCTTCATTCAAGTGGGAGAGTTTATATTGCTAAGTCAATGGCTTTTCATGAATCTGAATTCCCTTTTCTTGATCTTTTTCCTTTGTCATCTTCTCCATCTTCATCCCCTTCTCATTCTTCTTTTGTGCTTCCCATTTTTCCAATTTCCTTACCCATCATTCCCTCCTTCACTTCTTCGAACTCCTCCACTGGTTCCTCTGATAGTGTTCCCTCCTCAGGATCTCCTTCCACCTCTATTCCTTTTTCTCTCCCCTTGTCTGCTCCTTCTTCTTCTTCCATCCATCCTATGACTACTAGATCAAAGAGTGGCATTTTTAGACCAAGGCTATATTCCACTTATCTTACCACTACTGAACCTACTTCTGTTTCTCAAGCCTTGATTTGCTCTCATTGGAAGGCTGCTATGGAAGATGAATTCAAAGCCTTGGTATCCAATAATACATGGTCTTTAGTTCCACACGATCCTGAAATCACCCCTATCGCAAACAAGTGGATTTTTAGAATTAAAAGACATCCTGATGATAGTATTAGCAAGTATAAAGCAAGATTGGTGGCTAGAGGTTTTGAGCAACATTCTGGTGTCAACTACTTTGATACATACAGTCCCGTTATTAAACCCCTTACCATCAGACTGATATTTTCCTTGGCTGTCACTAAGGGTTGGCCGATTCAGCAAGTTGATATAAACAATGCGTTCCTCAAAGGAGATCTTAAGGAAGTGGTTTATATGTATCAGCCTGAAGGCTTTCTTGATCCTGTTCATCCAACGCATGTTTGCAAGCTTGTTAAAGCCTTGTATGGTCTTAAGCAAGCTTCTAAGGCTTGGTATGAGAAGCTGAAGTCTTATTTGCTATCTCTTGGTTTTCAGCACTCTGCATTCGATCACTCCTTGTTCTATTCTCATTTGCATGGCAAGGCTATTTTTATCTTGGTTTATGTGGATGACATATTAATCACTGGTGATGATTCTTCCATGATCTCGGACCTTATTCAAGCTCTGCATTCGAAGTTTTCTCTCAAGCACCTTGGTGAGGTCAATTATTTTCTTGGCACTGAGGCACATCGATCCTCTGAAGGTATTCATCTTTGCCAAGCTAAATACATTAGGGACATCATTAGTCAAGCTGGATTATCTACTTGCAAGCCCAGTCCTACGCCGTATCTCTCGGGTCAGAAGCTTACACTTCATGATGGTCCTTTATTCGATCAGCCCTCTCTTTATCGAAGTATAGTTGGGAGTCTGCAATATTTGACCTTAACCTGGCCGTATATTGCCTTCATGGTTAACAAGCTCAGCCAATATCTTCATCAACCTTCTGTTAAGCATTGGACAGCATGCAAACGTGTGCTCCGATTTCTGTAAGGAACTCAAACTTCAGGTTTAATGTTCAGACCAGTTTCCAGGATGGTTCTCCAGGGTTTTGCCGATGCCGACTTCGCTAGTAATGCAGATGATCGACGGAGTACTAGTGGGTATTGCATTTTCCTTGGTTCCAATCCTATTACTTGGTGCAGCAAGAAACAACATGTTGTTGCTCGTAGCAGTACGGAGGCCGAATATAGAGCTCTTGCATTGGCAACCACTGACATTATTTGGCTCAAGGGTTTATTCATGGAGTTAGGTATTCATCTTGATCATCCTACTGTTCTTTAGTGCGATAATGATGGAGCCATTAAGCTTGCTTTCAACCCTACCTTCCGTTCCCGAACAAAACACATTGAGGTTGATGTTCATTTCCTCCGAGAAAAGGTTCAGAATAAGGATCTCGATATTCGATTTGTTTCTTCCGAGAGTCAAGTTGCTGATCTTCTTACTAAAGGCCTCTCAGCTGGGCGCTTCTCCACACTTAGTTCTCAGCTCGTTGTTTCGCGTGATCCTGGTTAGGAGCATATTAGACTTACATGTATGTATATGCATGCATACGTGTGATCTTGTATGCATGAGGAATAAGCAGCAAGATATTTTTTCTTTTGCAAGTTGTTTTGCCATGTCATCTTCTAGAAGAAAGTTAGTTATTCAACTAGCTTAGTCTTCAAGCTATCATCTCTATATATATACGATTGTATACTTTGCAGATTAATGAAATTAGCTCATCTTTTTCTTTCTATCAAATGAGTATTCCTAGGGTTTTTGCTGAGTTTTAGCAGCAGTGAAGGAATATTTGAGAAAAATAATTATGTCTATAAATTTTATTAACCAAAATTTTAGCATTAACCATTTCAAATTAATTTGTCACTCTTGTACATTAATATTTAGAGATCGATATTTTGTGATTAGAGATGAATTATTTTGTCTTTATTTTGATTTTTTCTTGTAGTGTTTGTTTCTTGTGACTGTGAGTCAATAAAGTTAGTGGGTTAGACATTGAGGTAAGATTCCTTTAACAATCTATAGGGTTAATGCATATGCCCACTTTATTTATTTCATCCAAAATAACTCCACTATTAAATAATGAGGAAAATTCAATTTTAGTCCACCTAAAAGGCTACTGTTCATTTTTAGTCCACTTAAAAAGCTAAATTCAATTTTAGTCCACTTGGGTCAAAATTCGTCATTATTTGGTTCAATTTCCGTCGGAAAACAGGTTTCGCCGGCGATTGTAGTTCAACCGCTGCCGGATTTTTTTAAACGCCTATGTGGCACTTTCGGAGCCCACATGGACCAATAATTATTATCTGAGTCAACCTTTTATATATATGAATTTTTTTTTGCTGAAAAATTAAGAAAAATTAAAAAAAATTTAAAAAAAAAAAAGCCAAAATGTCTTCTTCTCCAAGCCCCTGCCTCCACCCCCCTGCAACTCCACCATCTCCCCCTGCAACTCCACCATCTTCTTTTTTTAATATTGTGGGCATGGATAATTCTTTTTCCACACCAGCTGCAAATTCTTAAATGAAACAAATTAAAAGAATGTATACAACCCTTGATTACCAAACATTTACAACAAAATAAAATTAGGATCTAAAGGAATGTGGTTTTTTCTTGTTAATTGTCCACTGTTTTTCTTGATGCTCCAATGTTTAGCAGTTAAATGAGAACAAATATAATAACTCTGGAATCATTTAAAGCCATACAGCAATAGAAGAGAACTTTGCTCAACTTCGAACCCTAGCTTTACAGCTCCCAACAGCAATAGAAGAGAACAAATATAGTTTCATGGGGTTTGGGGTTTAGGCGGCGCCGTGTCGGGTGCGAGGGAAGGGTGTGAGTGGTCGCCGGCAACGAGCTCGTCGTCGGCAGTGTCGCGGCGACCAAGGATTAGGGGGAAGCGACGGGGCAGGGGGAGAAAAGGGGCTTTTTAAAAAAAAAAATTTAATTATTTTTAATTTTTGATTAATTTATATATATATATATAGTTGACTAGGATAATTCTGATTGGTCGAGGATTATCCACGTAGGATCCGGCGTGCCACATAGGCGGTCTAAAAAATCCGGCGGCGGTTGAACTACAATCGCCGGTGAAACCCGTTTTCCGGCGGAAATTGGACCAAATAGTAATGAATTTTGACCCAAGTGGACTAAAATTGAATTTAGCTTTTTAAGTGGATTAAAAATGGACAGTAGCCTTTTAAGTGGACTAAAATTGAATTTTCCCATTAAATAATTGATGCCTACACATCTAATGCTATATATGTGTGTGGGGAAATTAAGTGTGATGATAAAAGTGGCAAAAACACATCGACAAAGAGAGATAGATGTAAAAAAAGATCAGCTGATGAACAAAAAGCAAATTAAGAAAGAACATATATATATATATATATATATATATATCCTCATACATTGTCAGAAATATTTCTAAGGTGTAACTGCTCTGAAAATCACTTACCAACCAACGGCAAGTCAACCCAACCAGTTCCTCCACAACAAAATTAAAGTAACTAAAATCGAAACAGAATTAACCAACATGATCGATGAGCATTGAACACGATCAGTTTGCACATAAAAATGTTAGAAATCATCAAACCCTCACTCATTCCACATGGTAAAAACCCCAGGATTGGACCCATGCACCGTCTCTTCGGACCATCCTGTGTAAGTAGCTGCAGATGGCATCTGATCATAATCCACCTTAACAAGCGAGACCTCCTCCCCATTAACACCCGGGCCCGACCCCGATCCCGAGCCCATCCCCAGGAACCCTCCACCATGATCCATCACGCTAGAAGACGAGGACGAAGAGCCCATGTTCATCAGCCCATGCAGCAACGTTGGATTGCTCTGCAGATAGTTCCCATACGTGTACTGCTGCTGCTGCTGCTGAAGCTGCATGTAGTTCTGGTAATGGGAGGGTTCAGCTTGATTGTAGTGCGTGCAGAATTCTTGGTTTTGCAGAGACAACAATGGCTGTGTGTCGAAGGAGTGCTGCTGCATGAGGGGGTAGGCTTGGAGGGCCCCACCACTTGGGGTTCCGTACTGGAAGCTTGATGAGCCCAATGATATCATTTCTTCGCGTTTTCTTGACGACTCGATCGCCTGAGCTTCCTTTAACCGCTTTGCAGCGCCGCCTCCGATTGGGAGAGTGTTGCTCTCCAGAATCGCCTTCACGTCGTAACGGCTCATGTCGAAATTTGTGACGGCGTTCAGCCCTCGGAATTTTATGGCTGCAATGTCGTATGCCTCTGCTGCTTCTTCCTCAGTGCCTTCAACAAAATTATTAACATGAGGTATTGGAGTTGGTAGTGCCATGATCGCCTAGGATTGGTCTATTTGATTTTGTGATTGATTTGAAATAGACAAGTGATGATTTATTGGGGCGCCTCTAGGTAGGATTCAATGTTTTTAAATGATCAGCTAGAGTGAGTGACTAGAAAGTCTTGTATGATTTAAGGTTTGGAATTCAGGTCGCCACATAATTATAAATTAAGGTAGGAATTGAGCAGATTTAGTTCAAATAAAACAATGGTCTCTCTAAGACATGAACATAATTAATTTATGATCATTTGAGGTTATATAAAAGCTGAAGCAACAGCTTTGAAGAGATTTTGAAATGACTCCCTTATATTGTTGGACATTATATATTGATTGCTAAGTCGGACAATCGATTGTCATATTGTTCGGCATGCCCTAACAAACGATCGTCATGTCATGTGTACACATGACGATCATTTGTTAGTGTATCAGAATTGCAATACAATATTCCTATATATGGACGACCCAATTCGGTTAATAATGAGGCGGATTGTGATGTTGGTGTGAGAAACTCAGAAAAAGAAACAGAAATAAATGAAGGAAATTCTCACTGAAAGTTCCCAAGTAGAGATCCTTGTTTCCAGCAACCCTTCCAATTCTTGCTTGCCACCTTCCATGCTGATGATGCCTGTTCCCAGTTATAGATCAAATTTAGATGCAGAAAATAAACCAAAATAATGCACTAAAGAAGTTAGAGAAAATGAAAAATGTTGATACATATTATATGATCCTAGAAAAATATTAATGGTAAGAAAATTCAGAAACAAGCACCTTGTTACTCCACGATACATGGAAGCTCCCCTTGAAAAGCCACTACTCTTCCTGATCTCAACAGAAACAACAATAATTAATTATGTCTGAAATTAAAAACAGTTCAACATAATTAATATATGTGCTTCCTGAATTTTAGCTGACACATTTTAAGAAAGATTATAATCAAATCTATATATATAAATGAGAAAAAAGAAGGTGTAACTAGAAACTCTGATTATTCAAACATATATTATACCTTCTGATTGAAGCCACAAATTCTTGTCTGGTCATGTGTTTCATCTCCTCAATTTCCTTCTCATAGTTACTGATCTGCAATTAAAACATTCAATTTAATAACTGTATATTGATAACATAATCAATGTCGAGAATTAGCTCTTCTTTTCAATTTGAATATATATATATATATATATCTTGAATAGTAATTGCTCACAGGAAAATTAGTAGTAGTAGATGTTCCCCAGTATTTTAGTGCTGCCAAATCGTATGACCTAGCTGCCTTTTCTTCTTTATCATAACCACCTGAATGAATAAGAAGGGAAATTAAATTTTAATTAAGGGTTATATAATACATATCTTAAAAAATAAATATTAGATACATAATTCAGAGTAGTTGATAATGACTCACCCAAATACACTGCATTAATCCATCGGCATTGTTACAATTTGACATTAGCAAAAAAGAAATGAAAGCCGAATTAGTTACTTAGTGATAATTACAAAGAATAAATAAATTTATTGATTTGCAATTATAGAAGTAAATAAATTAAATAAAGAATTAATGAATTATTAACCTTGACGCCCTTTCCTTGATTGCCCTTCTCTTCTGCAACTATTGTCCCAAAGATGGGCTTCATATCTCCCTGTCCACCTATGCCTATATTCACATACAAAAAACTCCATGAAACACAACACAAAATAAACAAGTCAATAAAGAAAAAAATGGTGGCTCACCTAGTTACACCTCTATATATAGAAGTCCTTTGGCCAAAAGTGTCCAAAGTCCTTCTTGGAGGAGCTTCAACAATGGAGGTGACGATGCTATTATCGACAGTAGTGGGAGTGGCCGGGGTTTCGGTCGTCGAATCCTTGCCACTACCCATTGAGAGTGTGAGTTGTTGCATGTTGGAAGCATTATTTTCTTGGACATTTATGTTGTGATGATCATACTTGGGCGACATCACCTGGGGCACCATGCTAATGTTGGCGTTGTTGCTAGAGAAGAGGTAGTTGTCCGGATTGCTCGACTGGATTTCGTTGTATGAAACGACGTCGGATTGGTCATCGGACTTGCTCACTCCTAGAAAATCTGCCACTTTCGGGACCTGGTTGCTCTCTTGATTGTTGATCAGATTCCACTCCACATATGCTGATTATTAATGATAATGTCTTGATTAATACATGACAAGATCCATTGTGTGTGGTTAAGGAAAGATCGATGTAATGAAGGGACTTGCCTTGGTTTTGAAATGGGGTTTGATCAATGTTGTCATTGACTAACCCTAATGAGAAGTGGTTTGATTGAGATGTTTGGAGATGAGTGGGAGAAAGGGGGAATGAAAGCCAGTTGTTGGAATTCATGCTTCCTTTCACTATATGATCAATTAACCAATTCCTGCACATGCAATAAAATCATTTTAATAAAAATAAAATCAAACAAGATTGCAATCATATGTATAAAATATGAGAGATCTGCAAATTTACAGTGATGAAAGATGTTGCAGTCAGAGTACAACTGACACTGGTATGCTTTTTACCCTAATGGAAAAGGGCAGCAGATGGAAATGCAGTCCTCTCTCTCTCTCTCTCTTCTCTCTCTCTCTCTCTCTCAAACTATAAAGAATAAAGAGATAGAATGAGAGACGGTGTGTGGAGAGAACAACTGATCATTTAAGCCTCCATTTTCAACATGTCCCACCAACCTTCTGTGCTTGTCTCATTGACTGAATCTGATTACCAAATGTTAATAATGTTATTATATTAATAATTGAGTAAGAGTTCTATATTATAATATTATTATTATTTAATAAATTTGTACAATTTAAGGTGCTACTATTTTTTTAGGTATATTCAAATATATAATTCAATATATATACACACACAAGATGTGTTACACCATAATTAAACTAGTCCCAATTGTCGTATATAAATCATATATACTACTAGTTAACTATAATGCACGAGTGACTTAATCTAATTACAATAATCTAATTAACAACGTAGAGATTTAGTCTAGTACTTGATTAAAAGGATGGTGGTCCTTGATGATCATGTCTTTGCATTAATTACCAAACTTTAATTAAAACAATTAATCAAGAATTAATTCCTAGAAGAAGAATCCGACCCCAAAATCCCACTTGGTTTATTGGGACTCTCTTCCTCGTTCTGTGTAACTCATGACACCCCAAAACCCAGCACATCCACGCCAGCTGCAAATCACCTCTTTCACTATAATTATTATAATCATACATATATAAATCGAAAAGAAAATCACAATCCATCATGAACACCTATTAATACAATGTCAAGATAAATAAATCACATTACTCTTATGTTAATAAACAATCACAAAAGATATAAATCTGGTATGATTTTTTGGTACATACACATATATATGTTAGATAAGAGAGCAAATTAAATTAAAAAAAATAGATGTAAGCATGAAATTTAATTAAAAAGCAGTGTGTGGATCCCCGCCACTGACTCTGCATGAAATGTATCGTAGCAAAATGTGTACGGACAGAGCATGTTTATTATTAATTTAATAGAAAATATCCGACATTTTAAATATTAAATGAGGAGTGAGAATTACTTCATTTTAAAAATACTAGTATTGATTTAGCCAATAAACAATGAGATCAATAAAAGATTAATTGGACGATTTGTTTGGCTTTTCCAAGTAAAAATTTGTTGACCGTCTAATTGAAAATCGCACTCGTCAAAAGTTACCAAACCCTATTTTATTTAATTTATTTAATTATTTCTTCTGCGGTGCATGTCCTTTTATTGGTAGTAAATATTTTCAAATAAATTACTTAATTAAAAGAAACAGAATTTCCCCTCTTTGTTTCTGTGCCTTTTGTCTTCCACTTACTGGCTCAGTCAAACAGTTTTTCTGCCACCATCTTTTTATTTTTTACTGTTTAATAGTAGTATTCAACTAATTAACAATTTATAATTTAAATGCAGACGTTAATTAAGCTATATTTTATCCTACTATTTAAATAGTTTTATTCGTGTTTTTCTAAAATTAATAGGTACAAGTGCAACAGGCAATTCAGGTTTGAAGCAAAGCAGGACCCTTGTCTCTCTTGCCATGGAGATTAAACTTCCAAAACCCTAGCTAGCAACTCTGCTAATATTATAGAATATTTCTCAAAAACAGAAAAGAAGCAATCTAATATTTATCAAAAGGAATGCAAGAAATTGTTGAAATGTGAAGCCCATTAAAAGAAATGTATGGTGGATGATGAGGAATATTATCACGAGAAACAAGAAGAAAATGATGAGCTTCTGGAAACCCTAAAATCTTAAAAGATATGTATGTATATATATATATATATAGAAACTGATAACACTTACTATATATGATGAAATCGATCAGTCTGGGCTCTGATCATGAATATTCTATTGCATTATCCTCAGTTGTATGATCTGCTGCTTCAAAACTCTTCTCTTTCACCATGTATGACAAAGGAGAAAATAACCTAATAATGAAAACCTTGCCCTTTTATGTGTGTGTTTTTGTATGTGTCTACCTTACCTATGTTAATAATCTTGAAAATTGCGAATTGAGAATGAGGTATGTAATTAATTTCATTAAAAAGTTAAATATAAATAATTAGGCTCGTTTATCTTTTCCAAAGATTAATTAATTAACTACTTTTTTTTTTATATGACTACTCAATTTCAGCTTTATGTCTCATTAAATCGGAATAACCCGACCCCTTAAATTGTTAACATGTAAATGAAGATATGTGTCCGAATGATTCAATTTTGAGATTAGACCCCACTAATATATATCACCATGACCAGCCTCCACCGTGATAATACATATCCTCCATTTTTTATTAATTAATTAGTTATGTTGGAGCTAGTTTTCTTTTATATTATTATTGAAAAAGGTAATTGCATGTTTTTCCTCTTATATATAAATGGAGAATGCCACTCATTGTCTTTAGGTGGTTCACATCTTTCTAATAATTTTATGACCATTATTAATTTATTTCTCCTACATTTTCCTTTCTTTCTTTTTTTTTTTTGGGCAGCCACTTAGTAATTCTAATTACAATATTATTACTAAAAAAATAAAAAAGTAGTGATGATCGATCATATCAATAAGTTGAGTTGATCCAAGAACTCAAGAACATGATGGCAGAGAAGTGCGCAATTGCGCCAACAAACTGACCATCTGGATCATCAAACAAGCATGGGATTAATAAGGGCTTCATTTATTAAAGTTAGTAAATACTATTTTCATGCAATTAATATTAACCATGATGCATGAATATTTACACTAGTTTAAAAGACAATTAGTGCATAGGCGGCATGATTAATTAATTAATTAACCTCTATTTGGAAACTTGAAAAAGGAAGGGTTAGGTTTGGTAGTTAGAGGTGGACAAATAGGGGCAAAGTTGGAAACAAGAAACGCGAGAACCCATGTAGAGAAAATTGATGGTTTCCAAGAGAGGGAAGGGTGGTGGTGGTGGTGGTGGTGGTGGTTGTGGTGGGAGGGAACGCCGGGAAAGTGCTCGTGTCGCCTCGAAATGGAGCATTTTGTTGAAAGACTTAAATATTTCTGGCACCCACTTTACTTGTGTCCATTATTTTATACTAAATGAATCCTAGTTTGTTTGCTAAATAGGTATGAGTATAGAATCCTAGGGTTAGGGTATAGCCTTGTTTTCTTGGGGACAAGAAAGTAGGGTTTCTCATCCTTCATTCTACCTCTCTCTCTCTCTCTCTCCAAAAATTCCCATGTATTGAGCTACCTTAAAAAAAATTTTATTATTATTTTTTGGTTACCTACTTCTAAACTTAAGTTTGAGTAATTTGAAATTAGAAACTTCAATGCATTGAAGCTAGGATCGTGTACATTGTGGCGCATGTCATCTCAATAAAATATACTCACTCCTATTCAAAATAAGTTTCATCCTCCAATTTTACACACAAATTAAGGAAATTTTTATTTTCCTAATATGTCCTTCATTAATTATTCTTTTCTTTGACTATTTTATTTTGTGTGCTCTACAATTAATTAGGAATTCATTAAGTATAGGGGTAATTTTGAAAATAATTTACAAAGTAACACTTATATGAAAAAATCTCAAACTTCTATTTAAAATGACACTTATTTTGAATTGGAGGGAGTATATATTTTGAAGTTGGGTAGCTAATATCACTGGTCATCAAGTTAATTAAAAATGAAATTGCATCTTCTCATATTAATTCAAATAAATGGATAATTAAAGAAGGATAATTACCATTAATATTCTTGAATAGTCAGGCAGATGCTTCTATACTATCAAGCAAAAGAAAATGAAGACAACTCTGTTATAAATTATGAGATTTGAATGGACATTACTACTCAACCCTTTTGTATTCTACTATGACCTTTGGGGTCTATTAGATATCATATATAATGTACTCATATGTATATGGTTTTGGGTGTTGATGAATAAAATTCTCCCTTCTCATTATTGTCTTCTTTATATTTTGTTACTTCTATATTGGTGGTTGTATATTGTTTTATACAAGAAAACGCGTTGGACAACATATTTTACAACACGTTATCAGCACGATTACTCTACCAAAACCTGAGTAGTGCCCTAGGAAAGAATCGTGTCTTTCCTGCAAGGTATTTTCTTGAACCGATTGAGATAATCAGCTTATTTTTATGGATTCAATCTGATACAACATACAAATTTAAATATTCAGATCTAATTCTTATATATGAAGATACTGTTAGTTTCTTTTGTAAATTCTGATGGAAGAAAAAAAATGGAAATTATGTTGTTCACTAGTTTTCGAATACTTATAAAATTTCCATGAAATAAGTATATTGTTTGATAAGAAATGAATTACTTTTAGTTCTTGATCAGTATTCCTTATTAGCTTTGTTGGACAACTAACCGGTTCTTTTCTTTGTTATGTTTGGATTTACGTTCACAAACTATTTAATTTTAGAGTGTCTGTGTATATGTATTGTGTGGAACATAATTTTCTTGGGAAGAACTGAAATGATGTGGTAAACAATTTGCTAGAAACAATTTGGTCCTGACTAAATATACAATTTGGTCATCAAAGTAATACTCACCATCTAAGATACAAAGACTAAATATAAAATAAAATATAGACCAGGTTTGGCTTTTTAGATGCAGAAACAAAGTATTTGAAATTATTGTTTTAAATTTTAATATAAACCAAGGCTGATATACGTTCCATTCCATCCATAATTCGGCAACATATGAAAGTAAATAGAAGCAAATGACAAACTTTCTCAAGTTATAATGACATAAGTAAGGTCTTGATTTTAAAATATATATCATGTCGTCTGGCCTTATTGATTGTATCCTATATTTATACATATTTTAGGAACTACAATTATTCCTAACAACTTTAGTGAAAGATAATGTCTCTAATGATTTAGTATTTCACCAAGGAATTAATATGGATTTTGAGTCATCATTACCATGATCTACTATTTCTCTCCTCCCTGCTAATGCTTGGGAGCTTAAATTTTCCTTTATCAAATATAACTATAGGAATTTATCTAGATATGCATTAGAATAGTTACTCATTATTTGAAGGTTTTCTAAGAGGATCATTACTAGATATTTCATGGTCTGTGTCAATTGCAAAATATCTAATATTACAAAAATAGAGCTTTTCGAACATTTTTTTTATCACATCAATTTGTTTTTCCTTCCGGCCGCCTTGAAGGCAAAATGATTTAATTTCTTAATATATGGAGACAAATATAGTATCTTATAATAGGCAAAGAGTAATACTATTCATATTGTCCTTAAAGATAAGACGTTTATATCAAAGTTGAATTTAAAATAAATGAAGAATTGCTACAATTATAGTTTGTAGATATTAGGCTCCGGAAGAGCTTCACTAGTTCTCCATATTTATACCAATTTCATAATTATGATATGTTATCATATCCACAATCTAAATGGCTTTCACTTATATGAATATTGTAAATATCTCTTAGTGACTGAGTCCATAAAACATTGGAAGCAAGTTGTTGGAACAACTTCATTCTTCCTCACTAGGATTGTATTATACATCCGACCTTCTAGAGTGAAATTTTTGATGATCCTAATTTTCAGCTTAACATGAGCGTTTGAGTCATTCCCGACATGACACAATCTGATTGTTGGATTTTGTATAATATCATGTGATATAGCCCATCAAAATTTGAATTTATTCTAAAGATGAAGTAATAGTTGTAGTAATCTTTCTACTACTTAAATTAATGAAATTGGATCTCCTATTTTTTTATTGATGTCTCCACTAGGTGGACTCGTGTCTCTTATCCACCCGAAATAATGCTTTCACGAAATTTATTGCCAAATTATTGAACTTCGGCCGCTGAATTCGCTTCGAAAGCATTTGATAATTATTGTATGTCATTAGAAATTAAAGTGGAGCATTCGATTTCTTACGTCCACACTCGAAATGGTCTAAATGAATCATGTTGGACTCATGCATTTTTGCATGCTACTTCTCTATAATTCAAGTTCGTCCAACTGCATGTCTTGGATATTCCCCTTTACAAAATTAGTGTGTGCCCATGATATAGTACAAATTTATCGGCATTAGGGGGAGACAGATAATAGTCAATAATTAAAAGAATGCCGATAAATTCAGATGTGTTTAATGATCATGAATGAGTGATTTTGATCTACGCTTGAAGCGTAAAAGGCCTATATAAAAATCCGCGGTAAACAAAATCTAACAAAAATGTTTAGTCACTCCAAATATCTCCTAAAGAGGTTCATCTTGAAGATGAAAAATCCTAGTAATTATGCACGTGCACAAAATAATCAAAACACTAGGATTGTGGAACGACCAGATCAAAATATTTTGGGAAATAATAAGGATCTGGTTGATATAAATATCAAAGTTGCAACTAATATTATAGATATATGAGAAACTCAATATATAAGTATCATTGTTGTCGACAACATAATTGCCTCCAAAATTGCTCTTATCATCTATAAAAATAATCTGGATCCAGAACCCAATTCAATGACTGAGTGCCAGAAGCGCTCAAATTGGGTAAGATGAAAAGATGCAATTGAGGTCAAACTAGACTCGCTGAACAAAATAAAAGTTTATGAATTTGTCGTACATACCCTTAAGGATGTTATCCCTGTAGGATATTTTTGGGTTTTTGTACGGAAAATAAATGAGAATAATGAGGTACAAAGCGAGACTAGTAGTTCAAGGGTTCCCGTAGAGACCCGTTATTGAGTTTGATCAAACACATTCTCCTATTATGAATGATATAACGTCCCACTACTTAATATCTCCGGCAGCAAATACAAATTGAAAAATGCATCCGATAAACATTGCTACCGTATATCTACGTACACAAACATTTAATTATGAATATTTATGTGAGAATCTTTGATAGAGTTTACAATCTCTTAATTAATGATAAATCATTAGATGGTCTATATTCATTGTGTAGAATTCGATACAAATTGAATAAGTGAATTCTTCCTGAAGAAGGATTATGTTCAAATAATGATGGATTTTCTTGAGTAGTTATAAAGAAATTAATCATTAGATGAATATTATATGCATTTTTATGTGTTAATTATATGAATTTTTATATGTTAATTGAAGAAGCAAGTTCGAATTTAAAAGTCGACTTTGAAATAAAAACTTTAGGTAAGATCAATTATTGTCTCGACCTGCAGATCGAATATTTCCTTAATGGAATTTTCATACACTAATCAACCTTCTCGAAGAAGGTTTTGGAAAGATTTTACATGGATATGTCTCATCGACTAAGTAAAACAATCGATATCTCTTGAATTGGGCAAGAACTCATTTAAATATGAAGAAAATTTTGAGTATATATAGGACCTGAAGTTCCTCACTTCTAATTTATCCTTCAAAATTGATCAGATTTGATATTATGGTAAATCTACTAATAAGGGTTTAGTGCTCCTCCAATATATTGAATTATCATTAAATATATTTTGATATTTTCAAAACCATTTTATCTTGTTTACTTTACAATAAGGTTTTGGTGGATTATTCACATGTTGATTCCTATATCTGATCTTTGTGATGCCAAAACACAAAACACAAAGTAGTTAAGTTGTCTATATGTAGGTATTACTTTTTCAAGAAAATATGTTAAACAAAGTTTGATTACCACTTATTATTTTATATGATGTCTTATGACAATGTGTGATTAAAAGTTTTGATAAAACACATTTGTGAGTCATGTGGTATTAGTAAGTATTATATTTTTCTTAGTCATTTTATAAGGATAATGCAACTTGTGTTATATAAATGTGTAGTGGGAATGTGAAATGGAAATTTAACACAGTGCATGAACTTCAGAAGAGTTGTGAAATTATATAAAAATTCGCTCTAGTGACAATCTTGCAGATTTGTTCACTAAATTCTTTACCTACATCTAATTTTGAAAAATATGCTCATGATATTGGAATGTGTGGGCATGGAAGATTGTTGTCTTAAGGGGGAGCGTTAAATAATCCTAAATGTTGGGTCTTGAAGACCATTAGTTATACTTATTTAACCCTGAAGGTTAGGTCCTGAAGACCAGCGCTGTACTCTTTTTTCCTTGACTAAGTTTTTTCCCACAGGGTTTTCTTAGTTAAAGGTTTTTAACGAGGCAGCTAGTGTATCACATTTGAAAATGTATGTCATGTACTCTTTTCTCGTCTAGTTTTTTCCCACCGGATTTTTCTAGCGAGTTTTTAATGAGGCATGTACATTAAGTCGTAATGTCCAAGGGGGAGTGTTATAAATTATGAGATTTGAATGGACATTACTACTCAACCCTTTTGTATTCTACTATGACCTTTGGGGTCTATTAGATATCATATATAATGTACTCATATGTATATGGTTTTGGGTGTTGATGAATAAAATTCTCCCTTCTCATTATTGTCTTCTTTATATTTTGTTACTTCTATATTGGTGGTTGTATATTGTTTTATACAAGAAGACGCGTTGGACAACATATTTTACAACAAACTCAAGTAAACTCCGTTCGTTCATTTCTATAAGTACAGTAAACTTTATCAATTCACCTTTACAATCTCCCTTTGTTGGTCAATCTTAGTCGAATCTTTCGGAATTTTCCCTCTCGTATTGAGGTTTTTTTTAGTTTATTTGGAATTAAACTAGGGTCTACGTTGATTTGAGACTAAATCAAGTGTGTGAATTCTCTTCAGTTTACAATGAACAGTTAATTAATCGGTACATGAGCACATGCTTGGTCTTTTAATTTATTTGATGGAAATGTTTACTAGTCCCTAAAGACTCATAAATGGGGAAAAAACATTTTTCAAAAAAACTGATTCTTGCTCAAATTGAGTTTGAATCGTGTTGAATTCGATAAATTGATACGAAGTTTAGAAAACAAACATTTTTGTTAAATTTTGAGAATCAAATTAATTTTAGATCGAACTTGAGGGTGGTTATGATTGATTCCAGATGGTGCATGAATCCTTCTTCAAACCTTCAAGCAAAATGTAGGGGAAAAACATTTTCGTCCTGTCCTAGATCATGTTTGAAACTTTTAGTGTAATTCAAAAAATCAATTTTAATTCAACAATTAAAAAATAATAATGTTCTTAAGTTTAGTCATTTTCCACTGATATTTCCAAATTCCAGTGAATTGAATATTCACACACCCCAATATAATTTTATCAAGTTGGTGAAGTGGCAGGTTTTGCTGAAATGGATATTAATTTGCTGAAATGGATATTTAGTACTTCATTTCTAGGAAAATTAAGAATAATTAAAATCTATTGGAAATTGCAATTGAGAATCCAATTCAATTTTATCTCTAAATTAAAGATCTTGAAACCCTTCACAATCACATCTCCATCAATTTGCAACCCCCACATCAATGTGTATTGAGCACACCATTTTACGTGGGTTCACATGTTACCACATCAATTTAAAAACATCTACTTTTTAAGAACACACATCTATATCAATTTAACACAAATATAATCGTCTCACTTCATCTACCAACTTTTTTTCACTATTTATATATATATTAATATATACTACCCCCATTCCAAAATAAATGTAGTATTAGCCTTTTGTACATAAATTAAGGAATGTGATAAAAAGTCCAATCTACCCCTATTTAAGTTTAATTAATGAGGGACTTTTATCACTTTAGCACATTTAATTTGAGATGAGTAAATATAGACATATTTGGTATATTGTATGTAAATATGTTTTGGAAAATGAAAACGACAATTTTTTTGGGACAAATTTTAGTTGCTAAAACGACATTTATTTTGGGACAGAGGTAGTAATAAATTAATCATCATGTTTGATTAATATATTATTTGATTGTCTGTTGCATTCATAAGGCAATATAAATATTTTCTATTTATTGTATATGTTGTTGTATCTATATATCATACTCCATAGAAAATTTGAAGGAAGATTGTGCTTATGTCACATGTACCCTATCTATATACATAAGATACATATTTTAATACTATATAGTTAATTACATATTATTATTATTGCTATTATTATTATTATTATTATTATTATTATTATAAGAATACTTCTTGTTGTTGTTATAAATAATTTATTTGGTTATAATTGATACTGTTTGTTATAATGAATATAAAAAACTCATGTTAATTGAATTCATAATATTTTAAGAATGACATAGTATAATTATTGAAATTTAAATAAAAGAGTAACAAACTTATCTTAATTAATTAGTTGATATAATTATTAATAATATATTTTTAGTAGAACCACTCTTGTTAGAGATATTGAAACTTAAATAGAAAAGCAACCAACCTGTCCAATAATTAGTTAGTTAATATAATTATTAATTAATAGGGTTAAAAACGTGTTCTCATTTAATCAACTAGACTCGATTTACATATATATGTTAGTATAATCTTTGAAATGATGCATTTTATCTGAATTTTTAATTTGATGCATTTGGTGGTATCAAGCTAATCTTTTTCTTTGATTTAGAACACATGTATGAATATGATTGGTTCAATATGACAAAATGCATTAATACATTTAAAGTTAATACGACAAAGTGCGACATTTAAAAGTTTATACAAACAAGTCTAATTAAAATTACATATACTATAATTGGGATGCAAAAACGTCTTTAACCCTTATTAACAATATACTTCAGCATAACAACTTTTAAGGATATGATGATAAATGTATTGTTCTTTAATCAAGTGATCGTTCGTTTTACATGCATAATAATACTGTTTACATTTATGAAAATATACATATAGTCTATATTTGACTGATGAAGTTGCTAACGGATAGTTAGACCGATTACCAAGCAGGTCTAGTTATAGAAAACTAGAAATATACCCGTGCGATGCACGGTTTGTAATATACGATTGATTAGTTTTAAAATTTATAATACTATAATGTAATAATATTATTATCTTAACCTTAATTATATATTAATAAGAATTCAATTCTTTATAATTAGTGTCACATCTTAAATAATATTATAATTTTAAAATGCAAACAATAATATATAAATGTGTGTGTATATATATATATATGTTTAACAATGAATTTTAAATTCTATATTTGAAATATGAGGTTGTTAAATAAACATCAATTTTGTACACGTACTCATTAATATTGTAAATTAAAATAAATGAATCAAATTTAGTATTGAGAAACATTTATTTTAAACGATAATTGATATCTAAAAAATATGTTACTTCATAAAGATATGTTGTGCATGTTACAGATTAATATAGATACAATTATCATGATTAATATATTATTATATTTGTTGATTCCTACTTATTAACAAATGTGGTGTTAGTAAATAATTCCTTTGCATTCACAGTTATAGATATCTTTAGAAAAATATATAAATCTCATCTAATAACTAAAAGATCTTGATACATATTTAATAACATAGTTAGTTTGTATTGACAAATATATCAAACAACTATACCAAAATGTTTTTCATTGTTATTAATTTCTTAAACGATCTAAGACTTTTTATTTTAAAAATCATTTTTTTTAATTTCCTAATCTATTGCTTAATTAGTCATTTATCTTTGTGTTTGTAATCTTGTTAAATACAATTTTGCACCAAAATGTAAATATAAAATTTATATTTTTCATAAACTAAAACAAAATTTAAAATAAAAAATAATTAATTTAAGGATTATAATTTATATGAAATAGAGAAAAAATATAAAATATATTTCATAATCTACCTAATATAGCCTAACCTAGTGGATCCACAACCATTAAAAGTATGGCAAATGCTGTTGTGCACCAGGTGCACGGATCTAAATTGGTGCAACTGGGGTGACCCGACCCGGATCCGAGCACCTGGATTTTCCTTTTTTTTTTTTGCTTTAGGCTGTTACCTTTATGTTGTAAGGATATGACCTTTACGTTATATAAGTGTGACCTTTATATATAAATGTTATGATCTTTATGTTCAGTAACTTAGGAAAAAATGAAGATTTTCATGTTTTTTCGCTTCAAATTAAGACCTTTATGTTGTATTGTTGTAACTTTTATGTACAATTCTTGTGACTTTTATGTACAAATATTATGACCTTTATAATCCATAACTTAAAAAAAAAATTTGAAAATTTCAAAATTCAGTGCATTTTAAGGATAGATATATGTGCAGCTAATATTACATAAACGTAAATATGTACAAATTTTGCTAAAATTATTCTTTTTTTTTCTAAGTTAGAGTATAGAAAGGTCATTACATTTATACATAAAGGTCACACTTATATAACATAAAGGTCACATGCATATAACATAAAGGTAACAACCTGAAGCGAAAAAATAAAATTCAAAAAAATAAAATAAATAAAAGTGTGCGGATCCGGGTCGACCCGGGCCCGACCCGAATTGTATGTACACCAGTTGCACAGGAGACTAACTCTAAAAGTATACATCTTTTTATTTTTGATTTATTTAATTTTTTATAACTACTTTCTTTCCATTTATAGTAGGTTAATTTGAGAGGAAAAATTAGTTATTACTATTTTTATTGAAAGTCTTCTTTATATATATATATAGATATAGATATAGATATAGATTTAGATTGGTCGAATAACTACCACTTTAATAAGTATCGTGAAATTTGAGATGCACATTATATACGAAATTAAAAGATGAGAAATATTTTGATGGAAAATAAAAATATCCAACAAGTTGATATATATGGTAGTAGAGATTCAGCAAAGATAAATTAATCCACAGAAAATTGATAGTAAATGCTATCTTTATCCTCGCTTTAATACTGTCTATCTTATGGAGTCTCAACTAATAAATTCTCTAAATTAAATTAACATTATTTACATGAATATAATTTAAACACTGTAAAAAAAATCTTAAAAATACCAAATGTAAATTCACGTTTAACCAAAATAATGAAAGGAAATTATGTCTGATGGGCTTTTTTTTTTTTTTAGTTAGGTTTTAATCTACAAAGCCCATGCTTATATTTATGTAAAGCCCATTTGCCCATTTAATCAATACACAGAAATTGGGGGCAATAATCGTGAGCGATCACTGTGCGAGCGAACTTGAAGAAGAAGGTGAGAGTCCTTTTCTTTGTTTTGAAAATAGATTTCAACTGGTAATCGCTTCATTCGTCTCTTATCGCGTTTTATTTTCTCAATTTCCGGCCACCAGAAGCTAGGTTTCCGGCGAACTGGAGAATTTCTGCCGTATCCCATTTATACTTGAAATTTAGGGCAAGAAACGACAGCCAACTGTGCGCTAACGAGCTTGATGAAGGTTAGTCTTTTTTCCTTCCATAGTTCGGATGCGGGTGTGGTGGAGCTCGATAGAAAACCGTTCTATCATGGTATCTAAGTTTAAATCCATGATTCCTTCAGTAAATTAGACAAAGCTCCTCCGTGAAGGAAGGATGCCTAATTACTTGATTGTATCTGAAAATTAATTAACTAGTACATTAATGAAAAGGCTGCAAAGATGGTAATTTGATGAAATTTTGACTATTTATGTTTTGTTCAATTGTAATGGAGTGTACTGAGTTATGCTTTTAGTAATTTACACTAGCTTTAATTGGCTTTGCGACGCAAGTGCTGCAGGACCTTTGCACCCTAGAGTGCGCTTTTGACTAAAATGGGGTTTTAAGTGCGCATTAAGTTATATGGCGAATCCACAAAATGTTGAGCTGGAGGCAGCCAAGTTTCTACATAAACTTATCCAGGAATCTAAAGACGAGCCTTCCAAATTGGCGACAAAGCTTTATGTGGTAATTGAGAGTCTTTATGATTGCATGTGTTATTTCTTTTTTTCTGTTAGCTTCCACCTTCAATGTTTATGTGAATCAAGTAATTTGTCGGTTGTATGTTGGTCAAACAGATTTTGCAGCACATGAGATCTAGCGGGAAAGAAAATTCAATGCCTTATCAAGTCATTTCAAGGTAATATGCCCCAGGTTTTGTGGAAGGCTACTTTAACCAGTTGGTTTATGATTTTGTAGATTTTTATCAGTTAATTAAATGTGTCGGAGATCCATATCGAGTTTTCAATTCCCTCTCTATCTCTCGTTATGTTTATATAATATGTCCCTCTGGTAGTCCAAATGTGTGTGTATGCACATATTTATTGTAACTTCAAGCACTTTTAGTAAATTTTGGGGATTGGGGTCATGCCCATGCCTAAGGTGGTTTGGACACCAGCAATGGATGCCTCAGTGAGAACCTCATGAGCTCTGTCATCACACACACGCACACATGTATAGATATATATTATATTTCTATTTCAAAGTCAGATAAAATTGAAAGGATGGGCTCAGGCAACACTCTATTTAAAAGTAATGAGTTAGTCCATTGGATGCCTTGCGACACTGATAGTAAAACACAGCTAACCAAGTTTATTATTTGATATTTTTTGTTGCTCCTGATGATACCTGTAACTGTCTTCTAATGCATCATATATCTTTTCGATGTTTCATGCTTCTTTTTCTATGTTATCTATGAAGGGCCATGGAAACTGTTATCAAGGAACACAATCTTGATATAGAAACTTTAATGTCGTCTCGCCTTCCATTGACTGCCGGAGCACAAATGGGAGATTCTACATCACAGCAATTAGCTGGTACAACATTTGATCCTTTCAAATTGAATAAGGTATCAGCATAGCGATTCTAATACTATTGATTTTACTTTTGATTACTATAATGTTACTGCAGGGTCTTCTCTGCGAGTTGGGGCTGCTAAGGAGTCTAAATCTGGAAATGAGATCAGCACACCAGAGACCTATGCATCAGCTAGGGCACCTACTGGTCCAGGAAGTGGTGGACAAGAAATGTATCAAGTTTCTGCAACTCATATAAGTGGTAAGTCTTGAATAATTTCAGTATTTTTGTTTTTATTCTTACTATTAGGCAAATAAGTGTATGATGGTCATTTGAACTGGAAGCTGCTTGAGCTAAGCCAAATTGATCCATATTTCAAATTGGGGCAACATAAAGTCAAAAGTTGGTTAGATCTACTCCGATGATCTTGATCTTGTCTGTTTGCTAGTGGTAGCAAGAGAACCCCTTGTAAGAGCATATATGTTGCATAATTGAAAGTATTTTTCTTTGTTTGGTTATCTGTGCAATTCATTTTTTTTAATGATGCAAAAGAAGTTCTAATGTTTCTGAACTTCGATGTTTCATTCATACCCTATCAGGTGTTATGTATATTCAAGTAATCGTAGCTCTACCCTTTGCCTAAAATGAGCCTTTTTTTTTTTTTCTAATGTGAAATAATGTGTTTCAGGTGGTGCTGTCAAGGCTCATGGGGTTTCTCCCGGTGCTACAGCTTCTTACTTATCAGCAGAGTCAGGAAATAGGATGCAGTTTGGTAACTCTTCTTTTGATAGCCATGGCTTTGCTGCCAAGATGACTAAGGATAGAAGCATGGAAGTATTTCCTGCTATTCCATCTGGAGATAATTCTTCTGGAAAAAATATAGCTGCAAAAACAATGGATCATGGAGGATCTAGTGTGTTAGCAAATGCAAATACGGTACTGATGTCGTCAGGAGTCAGAGATATTCAATTATTTCATCTACCTCCTTATGACTATTTTATCTTGTGCTTTTCAATGATTTTTTTTTCTGCAATACTCTTTAAATTCATTTCAGATTTACAGGCTATTTCTGTTATCTGGAGTTTAGTTGGTGATGTTGTTTTGTCAGGGTTCCTTTTTAAGCAGTTCTTCGGAGCCAAACATGCTCAGAACCACTGCTTCTAGGGATACTGGGAAATCTCCTGTTTCTCAGGCTTCTGGTGCAGGCTTTCCATTCAAGGAACAGCAATTAAAACAACTCAGAGCTCAGTGCCTTGTCTTTTTAGCTTTCAGGTAGTGAACACTTGCTACATGATATTAAGCTCATCTTTCTTAATAAGGAATTCTGTTTCTTTAATAGCATGATTACTTTGCATGTGCAGAAATGGTTTGATGCCAAAGAAACTTCATCTTGAGATTGCACTTGGAAACATCTATTCTAAGGAAGGTAAATAATGCGCTTCATCTGAGTTCTAATTTTTACCCATTTGATTAAAGACTAATGTTGTGTTTGCAGAGGGAACTCGCAGAGATCTTATTGACCAGAAAGGGAAGGAGCAACTCGTTCATGATCCAAGCAGTGTTGCAGAAGTCCCAAGGTCATTGGAAAGACCAGATAGCAGTAAGGGTCACCCATCTAGCTTGGATTGTAATATATCAAAAGAATCTGATTTTTCAAAATTTTCGGATGAGAGAGTTATTCAGCCTGCTATTGCAGCTGAAAATGGAAACGACAGGAAATGTTTATCGACAAGAGGGAAAATAGATACTGAGGCTATCCGAGAGGAAGCTATAGAATTACATGCATCTGCAGCAAGAGAGAGAAATGATTCGAGCATAAGGGAAACATTTGACCGTGATCATGAGAATGATTTAGGGAACCACATCCAGCCCAAAGGTATAGCCTCTGCATTTCTGACCCCCTTCGAACAATCAATGCTTGAGGATAATGGTCAATCTGGAAATGGATTTGCTAATGATATTCCTAGTGTATCATTACCTACTAACTTTGTTATGAATGAAGTGGTGCTACACAGAAAAGATGATTCAAGTCAAGCCCAAAATCCTATCGATTGCAATTCTCTAGGGAAGATGTATCTTGACAAGAAGTTGCAAAGTTTTCCATTGAAGGACCAGTGGAAGCCTGTCTCAGGAATTAGTGGCCAGAATTACCCTTCAATGCCAAATAAGGATTCCAATGTTCTTGTAAAAAATGCTTCACATGGTAAGTAAATTTAATCTGATGCAACTAAAGATGACGGTCTTTATTATCTGATAATTCTACACATGACCTGCTTGTTTATTCATTTATGTGATGTTTAGTATAATGTGTTATTTCTTATTGAAAAGGCTTAATACTATTTTTTTTTTCTTTTTATGTGGCAAAATGATTTTGCTGGTTCACTGAAAGATGAATATGAATTTACAGTGTTAGAGACAGATCAGGAAGAGGATTATACTTCAATATCCACCGACAGGCAACCTTCTCCAAAGCATACGACTATAGAAAAATGGATCATGGACAGGCAGAAGAGAAAAGCTCTTAACGAGCAGAACTGGACCCAGAAACAGCAGAAAACAGCACAAAAAATTGCTGCTTGTTCTGATAAGCTAAAGGTTATAATTAGTTATTTAAGCCAAAGTGCAGTATATTTTGGGATGTGTCATCTTTAGACAATAAAAGGTGTATCTTTGAACATCAAAATATTTCATGATAAAGTGGTTTATAGTTCTAGAAATTAGAGATTTATCCTCTGCAAATTCACACCGGTACCTGCTATTCTAGAATATTCAACATATCTATGTTATGTTGCATAGCTATTTCATTATAGTAGAAATTTCATTTCTCTTGTTCTTTAGATGATGATGTTCTAATGGTTATGCTTTAAGTATGATTATTGTCTTTATGTTGACATTTCTAGTGATGTCACTGAAGATATGGTTATGTATAGTAGTAATAAACATTATGTGGTTAGACAGGAGCATATGGCAATATTGGTTTTTTGTTCCTTTGCTAATTGATTAGGAGATCTGTCTGTGGATTTGTGGTGGCTAGGGTGATTTTCTCATTTACTTAAACTGTATATAGCAGTTTGACTTTTTTGTTGGTCGAACATCGTTTTATGCACTTATACGTAAACTTTAGTACATTTCATTTTAGGGAAAAGATGATTTAAATACTTTTGTTATTTCCTGCTTCCGTATTACCTATTTTTTTTTGTAGGATTAAAGTCTGATTGATCTTTAGTTAGTTGAGCCTTGGCAAGTACACTTGAAAATCTTTTTACTTCTCTGTGGTCTTTGTAATGTTGTGAAAGCGACTTAGTGCGTAGTACCTATTTACCATACTTATATGAACTTTGTCTAGGTGATTTGTTGGCTGCCTCTCTTGCTTCAAATGGTTTAGATGTTCTGCATTTATGTTGCAGGAGGTTGTGAGTTCTTCTGAAGATATTTCTGCAAAGACCAAAAGTGTAATTGAATTGAAAAAGCTTCAGTTGCTGGAGTTGCAGCGACGTCTTAGGAGGTAGTTCATCCTTCTGTGCCTCAGATTTGCATTCTTTGCTTGCCATCTATTGACCTCCATCCCTAGTTTTTTTCTCCCCTCTGCTTGCTTTAGTTTTACTTCCATGGTTTTTCTTTCTCTCCTCTTTCTTTCCCGTATCGGATGTTGGGAATTCATTATTTTGGCTAATTCCAACTACTTTGGTTCTTACTTCCTTGCTCTTGGGTTTTAATATGAATCTTCTTGTTTGTCTAGACTGACAATTGACAACATTTTGCTGCAGTGATATCTTAAATGATTTTTTTAGACCAATAGTCAGTGAAATCGACAGACTGAAATCAATTAAGAAGCACAGAATTGGAAGGAGATCTAAACAAATTGAAAGATATGAGCAGAAAATGAAGGAGGAGCGACATAAGAGAATTAGAGAACGGCAGAAGGAATTCTTTAGTGAGATAGAAGTTCACAGGTAGTTTGGTTTTATGTCTCAGCTTGTATGGAAGTTCTCTTCTGATGTTATCTATTTCTCACTGTTACTATGATTTGTAACTTTTTATCTTTCTCTGATGCTAAATTAGAGAAAGACTGGAAGATGGGTTTAAAATAAAGAGAGAGCGTTGGAAAGGGTTCAATAGATATGTGAGGGAGTTCCACAAAAGGAAGGAAAGATTTTATCGTGAGAAGATAGACAGGATCCAGCGTGAGAAGATTAATTTGTTGAAAATTAACGATGTTGAAGGATACCTCCGCATGGTTCAGGTGTTGTATGGCCTAAACAACGTTAACGCATTTCATGCGGAATTTAATTTTACTAATCTTTTAACTGTTCCAATATGCTTGTAGGATGCAAAGTCTGATCGGGTTAAACAACTGTTAAAAGAGACTGAGAAGTATCTGCAGAAGCTTGGGTCTAAATTAAAGGAGGCGAAGTCAGTGGCTGGACAATTTGAGACTGATATTGAGGAGAGTAAGGGTGGTATTGCTGAGGATAATGAGGATGCTGGAGAGAATGAAGATGATAAAGATCAGGCCAAGGTTTCCATATTGTTCTGTATTGTAGTATTTTTCTTTTGTAACCATCATTTCATATATCTAGGGGGTCACTTCAATCATATTCCTCCTTAGCTTGTCATTTTTGTTCTGTTTTGCAGCACTATTTAGAGAGCAATGAGAAGTACTACATGATGGCACATAGGTAATTTGGAAAATCTTGCCCTCATGATGAGCTCTTGCAACAACTTTACCTGAAACAGTTACTAATATTTTTAAGTGGATCAACGGCTCCATGAGTTTCTCTATATTGTCAGTTCCATTTTATTATAATTTTACATTTATTGTTTACTGGTTTTTAGATGATTTGTGTGGATTTTATTGCCCATTTCCTTCTCTTTGCCATTTTACTTATTTATGTATGGACTTGAATTTTTCCACACGAGGAAATGAAATCTTTATGCTGTTAAGTTTTTCCTTCTATTATCTGTGCTGATTCAGTTTTTCTTCGTGGACTTAATTGATCTTATACAGTGTAAAAGAGAATATTGTTGAGCAACCAAAAGGCCTCGTGGGTGGAAAACTGAGAGAGTGAGTTATTTACACTCTTTCCTGTTTTATTTCAGTTTATCAAATTTTATTACTTGACTCTCTCTCTCTCAAGGGTTCTAGTTCCGTAAGTATTTTTCTTTCTCGTTCTTAGCTTGGATGTCCAAGCACATATATTCCATTAAATGCTTCCTGAATATTTTGTATTGTTGTTGCCTTTAAGGTACCAAATGAATGGACTAAGATGGCTGCTTTCACTTTATAATAACCATTTGAATGGCATATTAGCTGATGAAATGGGCTTGGGTAAAACAGTTCAGGTATGATATATGCTTTAGTAATATCAACTTTTAACCCTGTAGATTTTTTCTGGCTTGTTTTCTTCAGTGATTTTGTATCTTGTGGAATATTATCTTTGTAGGTTATCTCTCTAATTTGCTACTTAATGGAAAACAAGAATGATAGAGGACCTTTTCTAGTAGTTGTACCATCCTCTGTTCTACCCGGATGGGAGTCAGAAATCAATTTCTGGGCTCCAAGTATCCACAAAATTGTTTATTCTGGCCCTCCTGAAGAACGTCGAAGGCTATTTAAGTAGGTTTTTTCAAGTACCTATGTGATCTTGTGCTGCTTCTTCCTTTTTTTTTTTTTTTTTTCCTGTTTGTTTGTTGGTGATAATTTTTACTGCAGGGAGCAACTTGTTCATCAGAAATTCAATGTTCTTCTCACAACATATGAATATTTGATGAACAAGCATGATCGGCCAAAACTCAGCAAAATACACTGGCATTACATCATTATTGATGAAGGTCATCGTATCAAGAATGCTTCCTGTAAATTAAATGCTGATCTGAAACATTATCGTAGCAACCACAGATTACTTTTGACTGGAACTCCCCTGCAGGTCTTGTGTTTACTAATTCATCATTTTGTGTGCTCATTATTTATATTTTCATTTATTGAACAATTCTGAGCATTAATAGCATTTAAGCGTCCATATTATTTGGTGTGTTTTAATATAATTACTAAACCCTGGTTGCCCTTGCAGAACAATCTTGAGGAGCTATGGGCATTACTTAATTTCTTGTTGCCTAACATCTTTAACTCATCCGAAGATTTTTCTCAATGGTTCAATAAACCATTTGAGAGTAATGGTGACAATTCGGCTGATCAAGTAAGCTTTATAAAAGCTATATGCTAAAAAGATAAGCCTTTGGTCTGGTTTCTCATCATTCTTCACATTGCAACTAATTTTTAATACCAAATATGACCAGGCTTTGCTGTCTGAGGAGGAGAATCTTTTGATAATAAATCGTCTCCACCAAGTTCTGCGACCATTTGTACTTAGAAGATTAAAGCACAAGGTACTGGCCAATGACTCATACCATGAGTGGAAGTCCTTTGTATTTATACCTGATTATGATAGTATATGCTTATGCATATATCTCCATATGAATGTGCATCTAACAATCATCTCAAATTGTATAATCCATCACCAAGCCTTACTGATAGTAGGGATTCATTTGCATCTTCCTCAAAGTGTGGGCATGGACAAGATAAAATAACCTGTAGAACTTCTTCTTTTGTCTCATAGCAATGAAAAAGTTATATCTGATGAGTGTTTTTCTCCCAGATTTGTTTTGCATTGTTATTGGACGGTTTTTTTTGTATTGTTATTGGGCTGTATAAGGATGAGTTGGAGGAAAAACACTTGCATCTGGTGTGGCAATTGGGACAACTTGAAAAACTATCCAATATTAGCATATCTGACCTCTTGAGATCTTTTATATAAATTGCTAGCTTCTAGATCAGCTAAGGGTCCTTTATCTCTGTTTTATTTGTCCTTTATCGTTCTTTTTTCATTTACCCCAGAGAAAAAGAGAAAAATTGTTTGGAATATGAATTTCTGTATCTATTGGTTCCATTAAATGCCAGTTATTTAGTCATGGAAGTTGTGGAAGCGTTATAATTCAACTTATGTGTAATGAAATAATGATGTCACCTGTTGCTTGTCATCCTGCTGTAATTTTAAATAATGTGGTCAGGTTGAGAATGAATTGCCAGAAAAGATAGAAAGACTTATTAGATGTGAAGCTTCTGCATATCAAAAGTTGTTGATGAAGAGAGTTGAAGACAATCTTGGTGCTATGGGAACTTCTAAGGTATTCTCTTGCTGTGATCTTTTTAGATCAATTTTAGAATTTTTGCCTTCATTGTGTGTGTCTATATATATATATATATATATATATGCTTAAGCCTCCGTACTGTTATATGTTCTTTTCTATACTTATTTGTGTCAGCATGCTATATAGATGTATGCCAATGCATGTATGTATGCACTCATATTTTCTGTAATTATTTATGCCTGTATGATAGATATATGTCAAAACAAATATGCATGCACCCATATATTTATAATATGCTTGCATAGTTTATAAAATATATCATGTATATGTGCAGTTTGGATACTCTGTTCATATCCACTCCTACAAATTTGTACTCTATATAACTCGTCCAGAGTGTTAATTCAGTTTTTCCTTGTAACTTTATTAGGCTCGCACTGTACATAACTCAGTAATGGAACTGCGGAATATATGTAACCATCCATATCTCAGTCAACTTCATGTGGAGGAGGTATATCTCTCTTCAATTTATTTTATGAATAGCATTACCTAGAATAATTTGTCTAATTCGCAAGGTGAGTGTTCATAATATTTTTTCCACTTTATATGCTCTCTTGTTGAAGTTGAGCTGATGCAGAAGTAATGACTTTTCTCCTGTCGGACTTAGAGTTTATATAAGTTGCCTGATAATTGGAAGTGCCGAACAATTTATTTTGCAAACTAGATAAAATTTTGTATCAAGTTTGGTGGTGGTCAACACATTCTTTATTTTTGTTTTGAAAATCCTTTCTGGATGCGTTGTGCATATGATGCTAACTAATTTGACTATTGAAACCTTCAATTATCGCTTTAGGTTCATGATTTGATTCCAAAGCATTATCTTCCCAACGTTATCAGACTTTGTGGGAAGCTGGAGATGTTAGATCGGTTGTTACCCAAACTAAAGGCAACTGATCATCGGGTGGGTTTCTGTTACTATATTTTTAGCTAGAGATTTGTTCCATACAATTTGTGATTGACAATTTTTCTGTTATTGTTGTTGTATGCCAAAAACAGTTCCATTCTATATTTCATTATCTGATTGCTTACTATATTTTGACAGTCATTTCTAATGTAAAAGTTGCCTGCCTTTTATTTAAATTTGCATGATCTTCTTCTCCATAGACGGAATGCCTTTTATCCGGGTTGTATATGCTTTGGGAAAATATTTTACGTTAGTTATTTTTTACCCTACATGTTTAGAATTATTTGTAGTGCCTTTCTGAAGTGACCCCCCCCCCCCCAAACAAACATAAAAAGCAAAAAAAAGCCATGATGATTTCTTCGTTTCAAGTATTTCTGTGTTTCTTCTCATTGATAGCATTAAAAGGCTTGCACTTTGGGGAATTTTTGTTGAACTTTTGAGTTTTCCTGTCAGTCTCCTGTCTTTTATTAGGAGGAAATAATGGTTAAGTCCTGGTTCTTCAGAGACATGATCTGAGATTTAATCTATGGTTTTATGATGGTATAGTCTTCATTGTGCTTTACTTTATACCTTGGCTTCTGTTTTATGTTCTCTCTTTTCCCTTTCTTCATCTTAAATAGTTTTTTCTCTTTTCTTTCCTTTTCTTTTTCCTTTTTTGTTTTTGGTGTAGTCATTGGTCTATATTTAAATCTGAGCTTGAATTTTGAATTTTTTTTCCTGATTCTGCTTACTATCTTTTGTTTCATCTTGGTGTGGAGGGAGAGCTAGGCCACTTGAGGTATCCATGATCTTCATTGTGAAGAATGTGTGAGCTATAAGTTGCATCATTATTATGCTTCCCAGATCATTGAAATGTCACTTTTTGCAGGTGCTTCTGTTCTCAACAATGACTAGACTACTTGATGTGATGGAGGATTATCTTTGTTGGAAACAATATAGATACCTCCGATTAGATGGGCATACATCTGGTGGTGATCGAGGAGCCCTCATTGAGCAGTTCAATAATCCCAATTCTCCATACTTCATATTCTTACTCAGGTAAGGAGACTGATAATGTATCACGTGAGGTGGTTTTTTGTGGAACCTTTATTGCAACTGATGTCTATTTTGAGTAAACACAGGTCTGTGTGAAAGGAATTTAATGTATGTTCCTAAGCGTCCCTCCAAATTGGAAGTTAAAAGCATATAACTTGTCATTGTAGCTTTTACTTTTTAGTTTAGTGTTGCTGCAATTATTATTATCATCATTATTATTTATTTATTTTACCGATTTGTACGAATTTGTCATCTAGTATCCGAGCTGGAGGCGTTGGTGTGAATCTCCAAGCTGCGGATACTGTGATTATCTTTGATACAGATTGGAATCCTCAGGTAATCATGAAATTTCGGTCTCCTCTGAAATTGTGACACCTTGGATTTCAAATCCAGTCTTGTTTTATAAATGTTTCATATTTGTTCAGGTTGATCTGCAAGCTCAGGCCAGGGCTCATAGAATCGGACAGAAGAAAGATGTTCTTGTTCTTCGGTTAGAAACTGTAAATACACTGATCCCTGAAATAGTAACATTTTGGTAGTTTCTTCCATTTAAATTCACTTTCTAGAATATCTCCTATATGGATTACACACAATTCCATATGATTACATTTCATCATAGAAAAGATTCTATACAATTTGAATGTGTTTCTAATATGTGTTGGAGGCTGTATACTATGTTGATTGAATTCTTCTGTGGGTAAACTCACCTAATTTTAACCTTCCATTGTATGTTCGTTTCCAGTTGCTTCTAGACTCTTTTCTCTAATTTTGTCATGTTATTCTAAAAAATATAAGAGAAGGCAACCATCCATCTGAATTGACTTTTAAAATGCTGAGGAATATCAAAACATTACTTTAGAATTCTAAGCAGAGTGCTCCATGTAATTAACTGCCTTAGGCCCTTCATATATTAAAGCTTATTTATTGAAGATAAGTCTGAATAGCTTACCAACTATCGCAATTTGATTGTTCCTGTATAAAAGATTTTCAAACGAGGAATCTAGTAGTTAATTCAATGTGGTTACTTAAGGTATTTGGATTAGAAAAGGTGATGTAGACATACTTTTTGCGAGGTGGATAAGTTCATTGCAAATGCTCTTGATTAATAGTATTTGTTAACTTTACATCATGATTACTTTGAAGCTCTACTTAATCAGTTTCTGAATTTTATTAATGATATTCACAAGGCTGTGGAGAATTTATCAACTTGTGAAAGCAGAACTATAATTAAAGTAATTTTAGTGTGGCGTCATTTCTCCGCTGCTGCTAATTTTGCTGTAATTAATATATGAGTTAAGAATGAATGTTACATGTATTTTGCATTTCTTCTGTCCATTCTCTCAGAATATTCATCTCTGCCCAATTGAGAAATGCTAGGCATAAGCATGATATTATGAAGTAATGTAATTGTAACTGTGAGGAACTGTTTTAATAGTTTGACTTCCAGAGTATTTCTCAACTATTTTAGGGGGCTTTTGATCTAGGATTAATGGTTCTTGGTCGACTGACTTGGAACTTATTTAATAATGTGTAGGTTTTGAGTTAAGAACATTTTTTTAGTGATTTTTAAACGTAATTTTCTATATTGCTTCAATCTTAACAAGGTCAAAACTGTGGAGGAACAAGTTAGAGCTTCTGCTGAGCACAAACTTGGGGTTGCTAATCAGAGTATTACTGCTGGTTTTTTTGACAATAATACTAGGTATGCTTTGTTGGGTTACTTAAGACATATGACAATGCTTTAGCAGTGGTATTATTTATTATCTGCTGAGTATAACTTAAACAATATATGTAGTGCGGAGGATAGAAGAGAATACTTGGAGTCTCTTCTGCGGGAGTGCAAGAAAGAGGAAGCTGGTGGTGTTCTGGATGATGATTCTCTTAATGACATTATAGCACGAAGGTAAACATAGTTTTTGTTTGTTGTTGTGTGTGTTGGAGCAATTACATTTTATGCATGTCTAACTCGACTTGGAAAGGCCATAGGTAATAAAAAATTTGATGCTTTTTTTTTTTTGGTTTTTTTTGGTGGTGGTAACTGGTAAAGCAATGTTATAGATATACCAGACATTTTTCTTGAAATGGATCAACCTAACATGGTTTTTATTTCAATAGTATAACTTCAAATAATGCATTTGAAAAGGGGAACAAATGAGCTCATGGATTTGTGTTTAGTTTGCGACAATTTTACTGTAGCTATCATGCGATACCATCTGTTCCCTAAGTGATCTCACTTAAGTACCTATTATATTATATATTGTTTATTTAAGTGTGAAAATATGATATAGTAATTTGACTATATATTGGTTGTTATATGCACTAAATTTCATTTTGTTTTTGGAGGAGAATGACGTGTTTGGGGAAATAAGGAAACAAAGAAGTTCTTACTTTTGGGGAGTGAAACATTTCTCCGCATACTAACCTTACATAGCCTGATTCCTGATTATTTTTTTTATTTTTTATTTTTGTTATTCAAAACACAAACAACTCATCATTGTTAATATACTTACAGTTTTCATGTAATTTTTTAGCACTAATAGTTTATGTTGGTAGTATTTCTTTCATTTTACTTACAAAAAAAGTATACAGTTATAATTTCTCTTAAATCTAATCTTGTAGGATTTTTTACTGCCTTATTTTCTTGTAAGTTGGTTAGTTGAGTCACTGAACTGGAAATCGATGGTTCATGAATTTGGCCATATTAATATTTGAATAACCAAATTTTTATTTCTCTTTGACGTAGTGAACACTTCTTCATGACATTCTTTGTAGTTCAGTTCCTCCACCCCCCACCCCCCGGCTTTTGTTTGTGCGTGTATGTGTTTTTGGTTAATGTTGTTTCATTTCTTGTTACATCATGTCAATCAGTAACTTGGTCTGTGTTGCTTTTCATTATGTTTAAAGACCCTTGGAAATAAAGATATGTATGGAACCAAATAAAGATTGGTTGGTCATTTTCACCTTGGCCACACACATTTGGTTTGCATTTTTTAGAATGTATTGTTATTTAGTTCATCTTAAGAAATGAGATTGAGAAATAGAAATGGATTTTATCTGCAACAATTGTCCCCTAAATATTCGATCATTTGCATTCATGGTGAAAGATGTAAGGCTTGGTTATGTTCAATAAATTTTCAATTTTGAAAGCTAGAAATGTAACCTATTTTGAAAGGTTTTGGTAGCTTATAAATGTATTAGAACAGAACTAGATTTCCTCTTATTTATTTCACTGAAAACTAAATGTGATTTGCCAATGATGATCTAATTTTCTTATTAGCCACTATTAGATACTTGTGATACTTGTTAGAAGCACTCCTGAGACGCGAGAGGCACGGGGCGATGGCTTTGCTCCACTGCCTGGGTGGGGCAGGTGCTGTTAAAGAAGAAACAAACTTGGAATTTCTTTTCAGCTCTCTTACAAGTTCCCCCTGTAATATTTAACCACATATATGCCAGTCAAACATATTTTGACAACTAGAACTTGGAGAAGTTAATGTAGTTAGATGATAATGATGAAACAGAACAGAGCCTCTTCAAGTTGTTAGATGATAATGATGAACTTAGTGTGTTGAGGTTAGAACTTTAAATTAGTTATTGTGATGTTTTTTACATGATTTGTATTTTTTAATCATTCTTCCATTTTTGCGGCCCTTGTTCAAGAGGCGTGCGCCTTTCGCCTCAGGCGCTAGGGCACCCCGTCTGCCTCTGTGCGCCTCTAGCCTCTATAAACTATCAGTTTATTGTTCAACTTACCTTTAGCAGTCGAAAATTTTCCCATGCTATTATTTTTCCCCTTGAGTGTGTTTGTGCATACAAGATTGTTTTCTAATGTTAACTTTTATTCAGTGAGTCAGAGATCGATATCTTTGAGTCAGTTGACAAACAGAGACACGCAGAAGAAATGGTACATACACTTGTTGAAATGTTGCATTTTGGGTGTTTTAATTTTTATGGGCTCAGATAGGGCTTATTTCTTGTTATCTGAGAATTCTATATAATTTTCTGGAGGTTGCATGGCAAAATGTGTTTGGTGGGAAAGTGTCTGAGAAATGCAAGCAGATACCTCCTTTGCCTTCTCGGCTCTTAACTGAGGATGACTTGAAATCCTTTTATGAAGTGATGAAGATCTCAGACGCACCAACTCCTAGAGTATTGCCTGATGCCGGAATGAAGAGAAAGAGTGGTTACCTTGGTGGCCTGGATACCCAGCATTATGGAAGAGGAAAACGGGCTAGAGAGGTTCATTTATATGAATTTTACAGTGCCTTTTTTATATTCGTCTGTCCTTACTGTGTATACCGGAAAATCCTTTTCTTCTTTTTTAATTTGCTAGGGGCATTATTTGGCATGAGACATATTCTTGTCTTATATTTTCATTTTTTGCTTGCCTAGGTGCGCTCTTATGAAGAACAATGGACAGAAGAAGAGTTTGAGAGACTCTGTCAGGCTGACTCCCCTGATTCTCCTACAATGAAGGAAGAAGTTACTGGAAAAACATTAATGATGGCTACAAACAGTACGGTTGCAGTCAAATGTGAGATGCAGGCACCAGTTGTACCTCAACTGCCCCAGCCCCCTACTATAGAGCCTCTGTCTCTACCAAATAAAGAGGCTACACCACCATCTAAAAGAGGGCGTGGCAGGCCAAAAAGAGTGGTGGAAACCTCTCCATTGGTTAGTTATCCTGCACCATTGAGAACTGGTCTAGCCGTAAAAGCAGAAGAGAGCTCTAAGGTTGAAACTACACCTGTGGTACCTGGTCCTGATTCTTTGGCAAGTACCACTCATGTTGGAAGTATTACTGGAAGCATGCAAGAGTTGGGTTCACCTGCTACTCCCATCTCTGTGCCCGCTATTCCTCCTGTCTTTCCTGCTTCTCAAGCAGCCGCGTCTCCCTCATCATCCGGGCGAGGTAGAGGACGAGGTCGAAAGTCTAAGACAGTTGGGGAAGCTCCTGCTCCTGGACGCAGAGGCAAAAGGCACACTGTAGCATTACAAACTGTTCCAATAATATCATCTCCATCTGTGACTGATGCTGTAGGAATACAGGGCGAAGTTTGTTCTAGCGGAGCTGTGAGTGTGACTGACTCTGTTTCTGTCACTAGCAATACAAAAGAAGCTTGCACTGAAACAAATTTGGTTTCACCTGCTCCTGTGCTACCACCAGCTTCTGCCCTAGGCAATGCTGATATAGGGTCACAACAAGGAGCCACACCCAGTTCAATAGTGGCTACAGGTGATACTGTCATTGGCCCGGTTCCTGTGGCTAGTGTTAATCTGCCAGATCCGGGCATAGTACCCTCTTCAAGCCTCCAAGCTACTCCTCATTTACTTTCTGGAACTCCTGTTACACAGCCTATCATTTCTTCCATCCCTATAACAACTCAAGGTAGAGGGCGGGGAAGAGGGCGGGGAAGAGGACGGGGGCAGAATGCTCAAATTCGGGAAGAGACACCCACAACCCAACGGAGGCGAAGGAGGCAGGAGCCTGTAGCACCTATTGTTCCTGGTGCATTAGTTGGTCAGGACTCTTCATTGGCTGAGCCTCCACATAAAAGAACTCGGGCTTCCATTGGACGGAAAGACAGCGCAAGAGGTGAGAGAGATCAAGAATTGGCAAATGCGAGTCAGCGTGCTGCTCAAGATATTCAAGATCCGCCAAAGGGTAAGTTCCACTATTATTTGAGTATATAATTAGTTAAAGTTCCACGTAGATGACATCCATGCTATCTTTAAAATAAGTCTAGTCTATGGCCAGCTTCATACAGTTGGTAAGAGTTTATTTAGAAGGGGGGAGAAACCTCAAGAACGGAAGAAAGGGTGAAAATAATAAACAAATAAAAAAATTGATACACATGAGAAATAGAAGAAAAGATAAGAAGAAATACGGCCACTCCCTACGATACAAGGAAGTTCTGTAAAAGAAACAGGAAGAATTGTATAATAACAAGTAGATATAGGAATTTGCCCAATCTAGTATATCGCAAGTTTTACGTTTAAGGGACCCTGCTACTTAAGCAGTGTTTGCAGAAACTTGTCAATTTTTAAGATACTGTCAAAGTTAGAGAGGAGATGCTGAAAAGCAAAAGTGGGTTGTCTTTGAAATAAGAAGTGAACAGTTAAAAAAAAAGAGTGTTTGGCGAAAGTTGCCCATTAGCTTTAATTATATTGACAAAAACTCAAAGTTGACATTTGTAGTATTAAACGAAGTGGTGTTATCTTTTCCTTCCATTTTTTTAAAATAATTTAAAACAAAAGCTGAAAGCACTTCTGAATCATTTCATTTAAGGCAGTTTGACTTCTGGTTGGAGGATTCTATAATTGATTTAAATGAAAACTTTCCTGGCATGAAAATATGTAACTAATTATATTCCTACTGAACATGTATAATAAAACAAACTTTAAGTGCAGTCTGATTATAAAAACGTATCCAGCCCTATACATTCCAGAATAACTTTGCCAAGCTTTCCCTCTTAAGACTCCTCTTATTTACCCAGGTATATAAATGAATATGTTTTTTTCTCTAAAGTTCTAGCGACTGGTCTAGTACTCTAAAAATGTAGTATGGTCTCTAATATGCTTGTCCCCTGCAATGACTATGTTTTTCCGGTGGATGGTACGTTAGTCTATTTCTTTTTAACTATTGTTAGATTGGCCACATTCTTAGCTGATGGAAATATTTTGATATCATATATTTGTGCACAGGCTCCTCTACAGACATTGGTGCAAACAAGTCTCAGGGTGCTGCTCAGGACTTAGATGCAAATGAAAAACCACACAAGGATCATATGAATGAAATCCCTGCATCAAAATCTGATGTCTCCGATAATTTGCTATCCATTTCAACTTTGGATCCCTCAGCCAGACCATCAAGTTCTCTGGATCCCAAGTCTGGTGATCTGTCTGCAGAAAAAAGTGGAGAAATTAATAATGAGGATATTTCTTATGTTTCAATACCCGTGCCAACTCAAAGTGATAATAATCATGAACCATCTGAACATTCCCAGTCCTTGTTAGAAGCCAACATCAGTTCTGCTGAGATGGGAAAAGACCGTGGCTTAAGAAGCGATGTTGAAGTTGCAACAACAGTTGATTCGACGCTTCTTGCTGGTGTGGGTGATAAGTCTGATTCTGTTGGTGCAGATGAAACCAAAAGCCCTAATCATAAACCAACAACTCAAAGTAATAATAATCATAAACCATCTGAAGATTCCCAGTCCCTGTTAGAAGCTAACATCAGTTCTGCTGATATGGGAAAAGACCACAGCTTAACAAGTGATATTGAAGCTGCAACACCAGTTGGATTAACGCCTTTTGCTGGTGTGGGTGATAAGTCTGATTCTGTTGGTGGAGATGAAGACAATGGAAATATTGTTTCTGCCAAAACCCCTATTATGGATGAAGTTCCTGTTCCAGATCATCCATCAAAGGGAGCAGCTGATGATGTTCCGTTAAATTCTGCACATGAATTATCTGAGAGTAAAAATAATCTGATTGCTCCTGAAGATTCCCAGCCATTGCCTTCATTAGGTGGAAACTCCGTTGAGATGGCAAAAGACCAACTTTTTCAAAGCACCGACGTTCAGGCTTCATCAGCTATTGAATTAATGCCTGTACCTGGTGAGAGTGATAAGTTTGAATCTCCTCCTAGAAAGGAAGGGGAAGTAACTATTGAGTGTTCCAGAAGCTCTGATCAGAATGAATCCTTGTCTGAGGGAGCAGCAAATGCCATTTCTGGGATCGCCAATGATGAATTTGGAAAAGTATTAGTGGATGAGAATGAAAACAGTACTTCTACAGTTGATCTTCATTTGGATTGCTCTGCTATGGCCACTAGTACTGTTCCTTCTGTTTCCAGCATGAAGGGAGTCCATGATGAACCAAATTCAGTTTCACCTGCTGATGTGCAACCTGCAGATTCGGGACCAAGCAACGTTAATGTAGGGTCAGAACAAGGAACTGTACTTGGCTCTTCAATGGCTTCTTCTGGTCATGCTTCTTGTGATCTGGTGGCTGTGGCAAGTTTTGATCAACTAGATCCTGATACTGCACTCGCTGTGAGTTCTCCGGCTACTGATAAAGATACTGTAGATCCTTCCACAGAGCAAGTCTCTACAGGTAGTCTTCTCTTGATATAACTGATTTTATGTTTTAAATGCAGCCCAGCTAATATCCCTATATTTTCTAAATTTGAGTTAGTTACATAAAAAACATCAAATTTAGCTCGATTTTCATTTACAACATGAATTTTGAGCATTAACACCACAAATCACCAACTTTATGTTCATGTCAAGTCAGTACATAATCGGACGATTTTAGGCTCTAATTGTAGACGTGGAGCCTGAAATGTGTCCCCCTCCTAGTCATCAACTACATATTTTGAGCTTCACTAGGATGAGGACACATTCTAGGCTCCATGCCAGAAATTGGGTCCTGAAAATGTCTGATTTTGTATAGAATTTATATGGTTTTTATGTTCATGATATGTGGTGTTAATATCCAAACTTTATGTTGTAAATGACAATTATGGTTTCTTTTTTGTTTTTGTTTTGTAATTAACCCTTTAAATTTTGACGAACGTATATAGCAATGTCGCCCATCATGTCTATCTGCTAAGAATTATTTATACAAATACATCACATTATACTGGTAAATTTGTTGAACCCAAACATCACAAGCTTGAATCCAAGGGATGGAGGAAATTATAGGTGATGTTGTGTGGGCGGTTTAGAATTACATCGATAAGTATGGCTAGATTCTTTACCCATAAGTTGATTAGTTTTTCTAATGGAAGTTGATGTCTAATGCTTTCTTAAAATATCATAGTCTTTAGAGGTGAGAACAGAGGTACAAGGGATGCCCTGGCCCCAAAGGCACGTACATCTCAAGGGCGCAAAAAACTGAAAAAATAACTAAAAAATACAGATCTAGTAAAAAACATCACAATAACAAATTTAAATTTCAAACAACACACTCAAAGTTCAAACCTCAACTCTAAAGCCAATAATATGTAAAAAAACAATCAAACATCAACTAAAATCAATAGATTGAAAAGGAAGTGCCAACCAATTATCCCTCACCCCATCATCATCCCAACTAATGGAAAAGGTTGTATCTTGTGTTTTGTTTCTTACATATTTTGTAAGAAATATCCATAAATTAAAGTCCTAATATAATAAAGTCCTACTTATGATAGAATTCTATATGATTTAGGCTTACAATTCTAATGTAAAATTATTTAAATATTAAAATCACAAATTATAATTATAACCTTAAATAAAATCTTTAATAAGGATATATTAGGCAATCCATATTTTGTAAGAAATATTCATACTTTTATATAGGTAATAGATATACGAGTATCAGCACGTGCGTCGCATGTGGAGGATTTAACTCAAAAATATTATATCACTATTAACCTTAAATAATATTTTTTTATAAGAATATAAAATCCATATTAAATTAAATTAAATTCAGAAAAATTTACAGTAAATTAGAGTTCTAATATAATAGAGTTTTACTTATAATAGAATTCTATATGATTTTGATATAGGATTTTAATGTAAAATTATTTAATTATGAAAATCATAAATTACTATTATAACCTTGAATAAAATCTTTAATAGGGATATATTAGACAATCCATATTTTGTAAGAAATATTCATACTTTTATATAGGTAATAGATATATGGTAAAATGTTACCATTGGAACTTGGAAGAGAACTGAAAATAAAAATTGTGTTTGATTCTTAAGAAAAAATGTAAGTGTTGCAAAAAAAGTTAAAAAGAAAAAAAAACATAAATGAAAGACAAAAAAGGAGTGCCTCGAGCGCATAGGTAGAGGTGCAAAAGGCACATGCCTCCTTAACAGTTCCATCCTCACCCGTATAGAGGTGCAAAACCCATTGCCATTTGCATGCCCTAACAAGTATGTTTGATATTTAAAATCATAGAAGCAGTGCTCCATTTGATCGAACTTGCTTTTATCCCATGATTAGCAACATTCCTTCTTTGTCTGGCCTTTGTGGAGAGGTCCCATTTAGATGTTTACAACCTTGAAATTGCATGGAACATTCACTATTTTGACTATTTCTCCGTAACCAATTCAAAATCTTGTGTTTTTATTTTATTTTATCTTTTGTTGGTTTCTGTAAATATGTATTTAAAGTTTGTCTAAAAGTTCCCTTATCTTTCAAATTGTTGGAAATATAATTGGAAACCAGCTTTTACAAGCTGGATTAGAAACTCTCAATTTTAGTTGTGGACGAGAGTTTCAAAATATCTTTCAGATCAGGAGTCACAATTCTCCTTATAGTGATTCTTTCATTTTCTTATATCCTATATGCTGCATCACCATAAGGATTTCAGGGGTGAAGTAATTGTCAAATCCATAGTTATAATCTTTGACTTCGGGTGAGGTGGCTGACATTTATGTGACTGGACTAGTGTAAGATATCAAAATGATTTCTATAACTGTTATTTAATTTTAGAAAGAAGTATTTTAATAGAATGGGAGAGTTGAATGTCAATGTGATGTTCTGAATTCACTGGTGTAATGTTTAATAACTGCTTCTTGAGATCTATGTTGGCTGTTCAACTTGGTAGGGGGAATTTATTTATTCTAATCCATGGTCAAGTTAAATGTTTACTTTGTTGAATGGAATACCTGATAGATGGAAAATACAAATACAATGATATACTCGTTAGTGAAGAGAAATGGCAATTGCATTGAACCTCTAGCAAACTTGGTTCTCTAGATTTTATTGAGCATGGAATCAATTTTTTTTTCCTTTACCCCAAAATGCTAGCCATCCGAGTTGTTTGTTCAAAAGGAAACTGTATTTTATAAATGTTGCATTATCTGGTAGATAAAGTTCAATCTAATCTGCTGCTGCCTGCTCTTTGACAGATATAAGTATTGGTGTGGACAAGTTAAACACTCCTCTTCAGGAAGAAGATATGAAGGAAAAAGAAGACAAAAATCAGGCCAGTGAAGTCCATCCATCAAAATCTGATGGTTTGTCTTCGATTTTGACTTTATATGCTGAATGTGGAGCGTTGAGTCCTCCAGTTTGCAACGGAGAAAGTGGAGAATCTAATAAGACAAAACCTGATGATGAGGACCATTCTCCCAATACTTCTTTTGTTTCAGCTGTGCTTTCTGTTAGTAATAATAATCATAGAACATCTGAAGGTTCCCAATCCCTAATAGATCCCTGTAGCAACTTGCTTGAGGTGGAAAATGACAAAGGTTTAAGTGGTGCTGATGTTGAGGCTGCGGCAACATTGGGATCACAGGCTCTTCCTTTCTCTGGTGCAGGCGACAAGTCTAATTCTCTTGGTCGAAATGAAGATGATGAAGTCATTCAATGTGCCCAAAGCCCTAAAAAGGATGAATTTCCTGCTTCAGAGAATTTATCAGAGGAAGCAACTGATGGTGTTTCCTCTAAATCAGTTCCCGTGTTATCTAATAGTGAAATTGCTGCGGGAGTAAATGAAGATTCCCAGTCTTTAGAGATACCGAGTAGCAACACTGATGAAATGGCCAAAGATGAAGATTTCACTCATAGTATTGAGGCTGAAGGGGACAAAACCATTGAGTCTTCTAAAAGCTTTGGGGAAGCCACAGCTGCTGTTTCAGAGATGAGGAGAGACACCGATGATGAATCCAGAAAAACACTTGTGGATGAACCAGAAAACATTAATACTCCTGTTGAGGTATCCATTTCTAGTGCGGATGTTGCACTTCCTGCTTTAGAGTCAGTTCCGGACATGTCTACTCAGTCACATGATGAGGGAAATTCAGGAGAGGATGAAGAGTTCAAAGATGCACCTGAGGATTTTGATGTAAAGCCCGAGACAACTTTAAGTAGAAGCGCACAGGAAGAATCATGTGAATTTTACGCTGCAGAAAACGTGGAAGTGGCAGAGGGTCCAGGTGTGAGGGATACTGAAGATCTAGCTGTTAGGGATGATCTGAAACAAACAATAGAAAGAGGAGATGATTCTCTCTCTACATCACTTGTGCCGACCCCTCTCGCTCCAGAGTCTGTATCTGCAGATGGGGTTAAGGAAGATGAGAAAATGGTTGAGTCTTTGAAAACTCCTACTCTGGTCGATTGCATGGCATCAGACAATATGTTGGATAAGAATATGAATGCCAGTTCTGTGGTACTAGAGGACAAATCTGGTAATGATGCTGAGCTTGCTGGTGAACATGAAAAGGAAAAACCTCTTCTGGAGGTTTCTCTTTCAACTAGTGAAGTTGAGGGTCCCACTCAGGAAGAACCACATGCATCAGATGATCGAGCAACGATTACTATTTCTGCTGAAGAAGCCAAAGAAAATCCTGTGACCAATGTTTCCCATTTGACTATTGAAGATGTTACTCATTCTGTAGCAACTGATGATATGCCCGATGAGAGTGATGTGTCTGAGGCCAAAATTGGCAATGAATCTGGGGAAATAATTGCTGATGAACAAAATGAGACCTTGATTATGATTGCTACTACTGCTGAGGCAACCAAGGAAAATCCTCCGACTGTGGTTTCCATTCCATCTGTTGAAGAAGTTTCTCATTCTGTAGCATCGGATGATAAGTCCGGTGAGAGGGCCCTCGTGTCTGAGGACAAAGTTGATAATGAATCTGGGGAAGGTGTGGCTGATGAACAAATTGACACTACTTCGGTTACGACTACTATTTCTGCTGAGGTGACCAAGGAAAATACTCTGACTGATGTTTCCATTTCGACTGTTGAAGTATCTACCTCTGTAGCATTGGAAGATATATCTAATGAGAAAGTCGTGTCCGAGGACAAACTTGGCAATGAATCTGGGGAAGTAGTCGCTGATCAGAGTGCCTCTTGTGAGGACAAAAGTGGCAATGAATCTGGGGAAGTGATCGCAGATGAACAAAACGACAACAAAAGTGGCAATGATTCTGGGGAAGTGGTCGCGGATGAACAAAACAACAACAAAAGTGGCAAAGATTCTGGGGAAGTGGCTGTGGATGAACAAATCGACACCTCGAATTAGGGTTTATGGTTTGAATTGCTCAGAAGTATGTTGGAGGAGTGGTGAAAGCTTGAGCAGAAGTATGATCCGAAAGCAGTGAAGGTTAAGGTTGAAGTGAGCAACCAAGTAATTATTAAGTGTGTGTGTAAATGCATTCATAGCAAAGCTAGCTAGTATGAGTAGCAGCAGTTTCTATCTATTATATTATGCTCCTCAATTTACAGACCTGTGTTTGTTTCATTGTTAGCTGATATAACCAGAGAATTATAAAACGGAAATCATAAAAGTAGATCTACTAAATTGAATGACGCAAAAGTGCCCTAGGATTAGTGATGAATATTATAATATTTACAGACTAATATTTAAACATCTTTAGAATTGGGAAGGTGATGGTATGTATGTGTGTATATTGACATTTCTCTCACTATGCAAAAACTAATGAAGGAAAATATAATATACTGAAATATTGAAAACACTTTTAACAACTATCAATGCAGCTAATATTTTAGAACACTTTTAACTCCCAAGAAGCTTACATGGATTACTAACACAAGATGAAAAGGCCGATATGCAGAATGCACCGAGATCCAACTCCAAAGTTGATTTTTGAGTTCTTCCAATAGCTTATGAAGCACGGAAAAATAATTGCATTAATTTTCTTTCTGGTGTGCTGTCGTCGGCACCCAAAAATAAATATTCACCTCGACTATCTACTTAAGTAGTAGGATAAGCAAGGGGTCGAATCCACGGAGAATAGTGTAATTCAATTGACAATTTCGTGTATAGAAAGCGATAAAAATATGGGGGTGATTGGTTTGTTGAACAAAAATTGAAATCATGCGACTTGGATAATTAAACAATCTAGCCCTTGGATAACCTCACCTAGAACGACTTTTCAGATTTAAAAGATAGATTGCCTCGTTTATCTACACCCTATCTCGAATCTTGCCCCTAAACCAACGGTACGACCGAACTAGTTCGAATTATTTCTTAAGTTCATTGATTAGAAAGTACGACCCCTAATCAAACTATTTCAATGAATAACCTCAAAACATGTATTCAAGATTCAATTCACAAGATGCATTAACAATCCAAAATAATAGAGCAAACTAGACTATGAAAACGAAACGTTCGAATCATACGATCATACGATCTAGACTTCATTATTTCAATTGCTACTATATTCACACAATTATAACAATTACGGATTATATCATGCGAATTAGCTAGAACTGATCAACAAACAGATTAAAGTGGCCAATCTCAACAAATTCATCAATCAAACATGTCAAGCATAAAATATAGACCAGCCTCTAAGCATCATTATCAAAAATACAAAAGATAAAAATGTCTTCTTCTTCTTCTTCTTCTTCTTCTTCTTCTTCTTCTTCTTCTTCTCTTCTCTCTACTGCCTCTCTCTATCTCCAACTCTCTTTATGCCTGTTCTCTATTGCTGCCTCACTCCATTTTTTATCTTAAAAAATAGTATCACATTCAATTCCACAGAAGAAAGTCAACCATCACATGATTCTCTCTTAAGATGGTAATAATTGCACCATTTATCTTCTCCTTAAAAAAATAGCGCTCACTTCACAAAATAAGAGAAAGAAAAAGAAATGGGTTTGATGGAATTGGGCCGCTGACACGCCAACAACAATTAGTATTCACATTCTCAACACTGAAGGCCTCAGTGTTGGGCTTCTTCTTCCCGTTCGGCCATGCGACTACACCTCTTATATTCTCACACTCAATTTGTCTTTCAAACAACCTGTAATTCATAGAAAAATACAAAATCAAAGCCACCAAGACGAGTATGACAAATATCGGATAAATGCAACAAAGTAGTGAACAATTGAGTACAAAATTAGTCACATTATGCATGTAAAACACACACAAAACCCGACTTATCACTTTCAGATTACCCACACTACACATTCTCATATGCAAACCATACACTAATAACATTAATTATATAACTTCTACCAATCATATTACTATTACATTTCTCATACTAACATTAACATAGTTCATACCATTATATTACACACAAATGTTAGAAGGGTAAAGTAGAATAAAAAACAATTCTCTTATCTTAAATGAACAAATTTCAATAACTTAACAATATATATATATATATATATATATTATCTATATTAAAAAAAATATTTCTTACAAAATATGGATGATCTAATATATCCTTATTAAAGATTTTATTTAAGGATATAATATTAATTTATAATTTTCATATTAAAATAATTTTACAATAGAATTCTAAACCAAAATCATATAGAGTTTTATTATGAGTAGGACTCTAATTTACTATAATTTTTTTCGAATTTAATTAAACATGAATTGTATATCCTTATAAAAAATTATATTTAGAGTTAATAGTAATATAATATTTTTAATTTTTAATTTTTATCTTCCACATGCAACGCACATCTTATATATATAATTAGGAATGAGGTTTCCTACCCTAGAAATTTAGTCAAATTACTTATTGACCATAAGGTTTGTGAAAAAATTGTCGTATAAAGCTGCATATTTAGCCTCAATCCAAATTTAAAGCTATATGTATTTAATTATATATATATTTTATCGAGTATAATAATTAATAAAAGAAAGAGATATTTGTTAATTTATATAGGATGTGATAGTTTTCAAATTTTCAAGATTTATATTTCGTAAATTGCAAAGGGACTATCTTTCTAAACTTAAAAAAAAAAAAAAAAGAGTGGGGGTTGTGAGGCAAGGGGCATGCCGGAAACGTACTCTAACACCGAATCTTGTGTTTAAACAGTCGTCCTTTTCTTGACCTCAACATATTCTTTTCCTCTTTACTTCACAGCTTCTTGGACCTCACTCCATTTCATTGCTCTCTTCAATTCCTTTCCTTTCTCTTTCTTCATGCTTTAACTGCTCACACAACAAGCAGCGGATTAAGGATTGAGTTCCATTTTTAACTAATTCAATTGCAGATGGGTTTTATGGATTCGCAGGTTTTAGTGGCTCTGGCGCTTTCAATGTTGGGTGGTCTCAGTACCTCTATTGGTGACTCCTCTTTTCATCTATAATTTGATTTGGAAATATAGCTTCTGATTCTGCAATTTGGATTCCGAATAATTTGTAAAGTTTAAGATTGAAGTTTTGGTGTTTCTTGATTGATTTTTGGAACTTGTTTACTATCTCTCTCTCTCACTCTCTCTGCTCGTACAGACTAATAATGAGAGGGCAAATTAGTTTTCATTATAGAGTTATATTTATTATTTGCTTATAAGTATGTATTCTGTGGATAATATGTTTAGTACTCTGTTATAGTCATGACCATCAGAAAACAAATAATCATAACTTGAGGCATTAGCAGTTTTAATCTTGATTTTCTCGAAAAATGGGGTTCACCAGTAATCAATACAACGTCTATAGATTGTTATCGTGTTCAAGTTTATAAGTGCTGATTGTTGTAATTTAGGGCAAAGATTATTCATGTTGGTCAAAGATAATTCTCTTGAGCTCCTTATTTATCAACTTGTTAACTTGTCAAGGCTCCCTCATTTTATCCAAGCTTTTGTTCATTTTATATGCAATCTTCAATGTGCAAGACCAACATCCAAGTTCAAAGACAATCTTGTTGAGTTTTCTGTCCATCAACATACTAATTTCTTCAAACTCCATATCCTCATTGTCTTAAAGATCATCATCTTCTACAGTCTGCTAGGGAATGGTAATACCACCAGGTCATTAGTACACAAATAGATCCTTTTATTCTCACTCTGTCTCTCGACAATCGCCATCGTCCTTCACTCAATACTTCTACCATCATAAGTTTCATAAAGAGATGGTGCATCATCTACCTATAAACATGTTTTCCTCTGATTTATCTCTCTGTGTATTGATTACCATATACATGGCACAACAATGTCACATTACTGTCAGATTGTTTCATTCATGTTTACAAGTTATGTTTCTGAACAGGGGCACTTTTTGTTGTTATTAATCCGACTCCAAATCTGAAGATGCTTGGGCTCTTACAGGTAAGCAAAATCAAAACAATATCACAATGATACAGTATCGTCTTGGTTTGCAAGTTCCACAAACAGTGAACCTTTTGTGAACAGTCATTCAAAATGTTGTTTTTAGATATTAATGGAAGGTTGTTTTCAGCTTGCTTGAATTTCTTTATGAGGTTGTATTTCATTTGATTAGCTTTATGGTGTAATTTGAGTATGCCTTTTGTGTAGGGTTTTGCTGCTGGGCTTATGTTGAGCATATCTTTCTTGGACTTAGCTCATAATGCCATAAACTCCATTGGCTTCTTAAAGGGAAATCTCTGGGTATAGCCTTCTCTTAATCATGCTGTATCATTTCTTGTGTTTTCAGCTGTTAGTTTCTTTGATTTGTTTAGTGCTGATAAAATCGGCCTCTTAGTTTTTTGCAGGTGTAATTTTCTTTGCCATTGTATCTAGTTTCATCCCTGAACCAACCCTTACACCCGTTTCAAAGTCGGACAAAAAGAAGGTTTCAAGCAATGTGTTTCTATCAATAAGTGGAGATAAAAGCAATCTTCTGGATGTGATTATTTTGTCAAAGAATTACTAAAAATCATATTGTGCTCCAAAACAGAAAAATGGGGATGAAGGTGGCAAGGATATTATGAAAAAGCATCGTCGTCAGGTCTTGTTTAGTGGAATCATCACTGCTGTAGGTCAGTTGCATCAATTTTTCAGCCACTTCTAGATCTCTAAATCTCAATGATTTAGTGTAAATTTATTGAAAGTATTTGTGAATTATGGCCTTATAGAATGTCATGCCTTTTATGCTTATTGACAAAGACAGGAGAAGGGACAAATTGTTCATTCCTAACAATAATGTTTTGTTTTAAAATTTGAAAATCTAGAGATTTCTTTGTTTAGCAGTTAAATAGTAAGAGTATTACATATTTTCCTTTACTCTTACAATAGCAAAATACAATCAATATGGAGATTTTACTTACATCTTATCATCTATTTGAGTTGCAGTTCCTTTTCTCTCTCTTGAAGTTTATGTTATTTATTTATTCTTTTTTTTTTCCTTTAAATGAAATGGAAACTCTTACATCTGTTTTTCTTATTCAGGTATAAGTTTGCATAATTTCCCCGAGGGGATGGCAGTCTTCCTTGGATCAGTAAAGGTAGTTTTAATGGGCTTTTTTTTTTTTTTTTTCTTTTTTGATCCTGTTAAATTGCTTTATTATTCTTGGGGTATTTTAAGAGCAAATATTCCCAGGCTTTTTAGTAGCTTACTATCTTGTGCTTCTGTTTAGATGGCCCATCCCCAGGCTCCTATAGTTAAGATAACTAATTAACTCTGTTCGATGCAGTCAAAATAAGAATCCATGTTGTCTCCTAAACTGAATGGTGGAGAATTACCTTCTAGGTTTGTTTTTGTGAAATGTATGTTGCTCTATTTGATCAGGAATAAGGGAACATATCCATGACCTTTATTTTGGATACTCATACTCAGATGGCAAATTGAGATCCAAAAATTAAAACTTTCATTGTTTTTTCTATCAGAAATAATATGCCTAGAGATGTACAATGGAAAAATTCACAGGAAAGTGTCAGTAGCATGGCTCATCAGCTTTTGGTTTTCAAAGACCATAGAATCCTGGTTATGAATACTTTCCTCCTTTGTCCATATCTTTCAGGGTCTCCGTGTTGGTTTAAACTTGGCACTAGCTATTGCTTTGCACAACATTCCTGAGGTATTTTGTTCATTACCCTTTCCTGTTATTTTTAATGTGATGTTATCCTAAATGCACTTGCTCTAGGATTGATGAGGTTAATTATGAAGTACATCATGACTGTTCTTTCACAAAGCTGTATGTGGATACAATGCTTTAAGAAATGTTTCAGAAGCTGCAATGCATAGTTGAAGATGCAAAATCATAAAAACATGTTCTTATGTTATATTTATCCCTGTTCATGAATTACTCAACATTCATGGCCTGCTTCAAATTAGACCTTTATTTTTTCTACAGTTTCTCAATTTGTTCCTGTCCTGGTTTTAGTAAATGTTGCAGGAGCTGGGAGCTTGGATTTTTTGTCCCCTATATTTATCTGGTTTTCAAATAATTGGTACAAACTTCAGCATGAATTGGGTACTTCTAGAATGTGATTTAGGAAATCAAACTCTATACAGATTCCCTTATACAAAAATATCATGAGCTATCTTCAAATAGTTATCATGACAAGAGGATATCCAAACCAATTCGAAATCTGAGAATTGTCTCTGACTTGTCTTGTTCTGACATGAAGTCCTGTCACAACCCTCCTACATGGACTACTAGCATTTCTTACATAACCTGTGACCTTAAATGCATTGGACCTAATAAATGATCCTCTGTCCATGACAAAACAGAATTGACACACAATGAAGAAATTAACCACTTACTCAAATGATGCTTGAATTTTAAACACAATAAACACCAAATTCAAGTGACAAATCCTTTTTCAACTCTGAGCTGTGACACGTCATCAGATGAAGCAAAGCTAACTCGACGAGCTACATTTTTTTCCTTCAATAGCCTTTTCAAATTTCCCCTTCATAGTGAAAAAACATTATGAAGTCACATTTTGGGTGGGATGATAGGTTTGTCTCAACCATAACTCAGTCCTTGGTCCATTTTAGGGTGGTTTTTTCGTGGAGTGAGTTATGACTGATACACCAAAACCTCCAAAGATTTGACTTTATATGATGCTTTCTGACTATGTTGGGATGAGAATTCAGAAACACTATTGAAGGAAATTTGTATCGTTTAGTTAGCTTTGCTTCATCTGACTTGCTGCAGCTCAGAGTTCAATAACGATTTGTCATTACAATTTGGTGTTGATTGTGTTCAAAATTCAAGCATCATTATTATGTTTCAACTCTGTTTTGTTGCACGTCATGAATTAGTCCTATGGACAGTAGATCATCTATTAGGTCCAACAGAATTGTATCTTATTGAGATTTTACTTCTATATTCATCTTCACTAAGGAGCCTTTGTTTTCTTTTCATTAGAGTATCCATTAAGTATGCTTCAATTCTGTTGCAGAACTCCTGACCTCATATCTTTGTTTGACCGTTCAAAATTAAAAACTGAGATCTTGAATTTATGTATGATTACAGGGTGTTGCTGTTGCACTTCCTGTTTATTTTGCCACTCAAAGGTACAAGTACTCCTTGTTACCATTTCAATAATAAACCATGAGCAATGGTTGTGGGCACAATCTAACTAATATTTCCAGCACAATGTAAATAAATAAGAAAGTTGTGTTTTCCTTGTAATCTATAATAATTATGCCTGGGAGATTGAGGTCTCTCATCATCTACAGACTTCTAAAAAGTAAAAGCAGAAAAAGTGGTGGATCTATGTAACCTTCATTCTCTTATTTCAATAGGGAAAAAGAATAGGTGTGATACTTTGTGAGCACGTGATTTATCTGGGGTTGCATATCTTTTGTTAATTTGTCTCTAATGGCCCTGAATGATGCATTTTGGTTGCATCTCTTTTTTCATAAACTTAACGAAATGCTTTTAAACTTATTTTTGAACATTCATATATATCACATACGATATGTACTTGCAGCAAATGGCAGGCATTCAAACTGGCTACTCTTTCTGGTCTTGCTGAGCCCCTTGGTGTCATTATTGTAGGTAGTACCCTTACATGAAATCTTTATGCGTAAAAATAACAATCAAGCTCAAACTTTCCGGTATCTCATGCGTTTGTTGCTATTTATCATTTGCAGCTTACTTATTTCCGAGCAACTTAAACCCTGAAATTCTAGAGGGCCTTCTGGGATCAGGTTTACTCTCTTCCTTTTTTCTTTTAAATATATCTCTACTCTAGTGTAATAAGTGATGGAGGTAGATAAGACTAATTGATGCATTTGATTGTGCAACTTGCAGTTGGTGGGGTGATGGCTTTTCTAACATTGCATGAAATGCTGCCTCTAGCTTTTGATTATGCGGGACAAAAGCAATCAGTAAAGGCTGTATTTTTCGGCATGGCTTTCATGTCTGCTAGGTATTTTCCCCTCCCCCCAATTCTACCGTTTTCTAACAATTCTAATGCTCTCAGTGTTGCTTATTTTCAAAGATGCACCAAACATTTGATGTAATGCTCTACTTTATTCCAATATTTCTTAAGGTAAATAACATTTCTCCATCCACGTGATATCACATTTCTTTGTATAAACTTTGAAAAGTTGCACTTTGTTGTGCGAACTTTAAACTTGTTGCATTTTACGGTATCAAACAAATCCAGGTTGTGGATTTAGGACCCATTTACAGTAGGATTTGTCCAATACCATAAAATGTATCAAATTTAAAATTCATATGGCTAAACGCAACATTTCAAAGTTTATGCAGGAAGTGTCAACATGAATAGGTCCGATGAGAAAAATGTTTTTAACCATATTTTTAATAAGAAATCAAAGTTCAATAAATTAGTAAAAATAAAAAAGAATTGGCTAAAGAGCTCAAAATGATAAAGACTCAAATAAACAAAACATGTAAAATTCCTTATTTTTTAACTAATCTATTTATGTTTGTTTGTTTTGGATTGGATGCAGTCTATATTTTCTAGAGATAAGTTTGCCAGCAGAAATGAAGTTGTAGTCAGAAATTGCTCCCAAGCATTATTGGTTACTTCAATCGGCACATTTATCTCTACTGTTGATCAATGTTTATATTTGTGCTTTTATGTATCAAAAAGAAAACATTAGGAAAGGAAAACTGATCTTTATCCTATTCTTTTCTTCATTTATTTTATCATTGTAGTAATATTTATTCATACAAGAATAGGGCTCTTTAAAATCATTAACAAAGCCTATAGAAGAATTCAATTGAAATTATAAAAAGATGTAATGTGGCAAGCATAGGCATTTTTCCAGTATTAGAGGGAACCCCATCCACAATATTATTATTAAGTATTAATAGGTAGAGAGGTGTTCACATAGTTCGAATTGTCGATAAGAAAAAATTATGGAAGGTCAAACCCCAAATTAATCCTTAGCACTGTTTAAATAGAGTGATATGAAATTTAGAATTTGAAATGAGTGGATTTTAAATCCTCTCATGTTGGAGTGGATTTGAATCCACCAAAATGATTTCAAAATTAATTCAAAATGAAAACCATGAATTTCAAATTCATATCCATCCAAACACTTTGGGTGGGTTGTTTTTTTTTATTTTATTATTATTATTATTATTTTTAATTATTATTACTATTATTATTATTATTAGTACTACTACTACACTTTTTTAAGATTTTAGAATTAATTTGCATATAAATATTACAACTATTCGTATATTACAAGATAATAATAATTTTTTAACTAATACTTGATATAAATTAAAAAGTAGAACTTATATTTACAAGTTATAACAATTCTATATTACAACTTACTTAGAGTTCAAAAATTAACAAATACAAATCATAGCTAGCGTAAAAAAGTTTACAACTTAAAAAATAACTTGAAAATAATATTTTTATATAATAATTTATTTTAAAAAAAAGATAAGCCAACGTTTCAACAGTCGGTTCATTGTTGGAAATATATATATATATATATATATCACACAAAAAAGTTTTATTTCATAAATAATGGTTTCAGTAATCATTTTTTATCAGTTCAACTTTATTTTATTTTTTCCTTTTCCTTAAAATAATTCTCTAAAATTTTTAAATTTGTTTAAACAAATTTAAAACTTATAAATGATTTTTATATTTGAAATCTAACATGTATTAGTTTAACAAATTTAATTAAAATTCATATATTCTTTACTAGGAAAATGATAAAATGTCAACGATAGACAACTCTTAATATGTCAAAAATGCTAAAATGTCCAAGATGAGTAACTCTTAATATGTCACCTACTAGCATATAATGATCACATGCGTCGTTATATAAAAAGTGAAATTAATTGATATACTGAATATCTAACATGTCGGCAATTGATATATATTAATATGTCAAAAATACTAAAATATCCATGATGAGCAGCTCTCAATATGTCACCTACTAACATATAATGATCACATACATAGTTATATAGAAAGTGAATTGAAGTGTGATCATATCTGTTTAGTGGATTGAGTCTCACGCTGATATTCTGCGAATATTAAAGTGTTTTGAGTAGTATTATAGTTTGACAAGACATATCATCCATCCCATCTCTCTCTCTCTCTCTCTCTCTCTCCAACTGTTTATTATTATTGGCCAAGAATATTCTTCTGCCCTTTTATACCTTTTCCATTTCTATTCAATTATTTTATTAATTTCGAGAAGTATAGATTAACTTGTATTCACAATTGTCATTACTTATAATTTTGAAAAAGAGTCGCCATTTATTTGTTTTTCCTAGCCACAACAGTTCGACATATGCGTATTGAATTATCATAAAAATTCATGTGAGACCTTTTCATATTCGATGAATTTATATAACACATACTTATAGCAGAAAAAAACATAATTATAGTTACAAAAGAAATACTCATAACACTTATGTTTATATCTGTAAAAATATATTTATAAAAAACATAACTATACTTGAAATATATATTTATATACCTACACATACTTGAATTCTATGTCGCACTTGAGACGGTCTCATAAGAGACCAACTCTTATATTATTTAATAAATGATCAATTCATTATATGGTTGATATTGATAACGTAATCAATTTTTCCTTAGTGATATGTATAATTGCGTGTAAAATAAAATAAAATATTTTTGTGTTTAAATATATAGTAAAAAATTGAAGAAGTTCAAAAACTTCCATAAATTGTGTTTATCATAGTATTGCTAATATACAATCGTTTTATGATTTTATGGTTCTAGCTGTTCATTTTGATCGTAATTTTCAAAATTACTCACATGGACGTTAGAAATTCTGAAGTGGCAGTCACCTCAGCGATTTTGAAAATTTTGAAAATAAAATAATTAATTGAAAAAAATTTACAATACAAAGAAACAAAATTGGAAAACATATATTTGAATGTCAAAAAATAAAAAGTGTAATCCATACACAACCAAAATTGAAACTAGCTCTTCATTTTACTCAATTTATATTTCTATCCTAAATTCATATCTTATATACACACAGATACGTTATTTTTTACAATCGTACCTTATTTACATAAGCTTTTTATTTTTTATTTTTATATTCATGCTATCGTCTTATTTTTTGTTTCATTGAGCCAAACATGGCGCATGTCAAAGCTTTATTTTTTTTATTTCTTTTATTCTTTTATTCTCTTTTCTTTTTCCCCCTTATATCTGAGTCTTATTAAATTTATAGATTTGTTTATATCACAATTAATTATTAATCTACCATAAAATAATATTATATATCTTTATTAATATATATAATATAATATGTGAATAATAATAAAAATGTGTTGATTTAAATTATTTAATACTAATTTGTGTTAATAATTTAATTTATAAAAAACATAGTATTTTTTTAGTGCAAAAAATAGTTGCAGATGAGTTAAGATTTTACACTAAAATAAAATAATGCAAAATAATCTGCACGGAAATAATGTGCAGTAAAATGAAATATGGGTTCATTAAATTAAGTTTGAAGTTCCATAAATACATATCCATTGAACTATCATTATTAATCATCTAATCAATTAAACCCTAATAAAACCTCATTCCATGCATTTTCTTCCTTAGCAACTTGCAAGAAGCACCACGCGCGGCCCACCAACCAGAAAAGGAAATTAAGAAGTAAAGAAGCAACCAAACAAGTAATTAAATTAGATCATGACTTGAACAAAAAACATGGATGAACTTAATTAAACTACTAGATCAACGTAGCAATATATAAGATAGAAAAAAGCACATGCATAGCAACTATTAGCAAGTAGCTACGGTAGAATTATATATATAATTAGTGCATAAAGCAAATTAAGATTGGAAGGTCTTCTTTCTAGTCATTAATTAATATTGTCTTGCTCGATTTCAGAAGCGGGTTCATCGATATCGTCGTCGAAGCAATCAATCCCATAAGCAGAGTGGCCATTGCCAAAGGCTTTGATGTGGTCTTTAAGAGATCTCTTGTGCTTGAAATCAGAGCCACAAGTGCAGTACCAGAGCTTGCCACAGTTCTTCTCATGGGTTCTCCAATCCCCTCGCACAGCAAAGGCCTTGCCACATTTCCTGCACATGAAGGGCTTGATCCCATGCTTTCTTTTGTAGTGTGTTTGAAGGGTTCGGAAGTCTTTGAGGGGCTTAGCTCGAGGGTGGTCGATGTTGTTCCGACACCCCGCCGCGCAGCAGTAGCATGGCAGACGAAGCATTGCTGTTGGCTGTGTCCCTCTTAGTGACTCTGCGCCTTTTCTGTATTGAGATCCATGCCCCCACATATGCATCTGCCACACCAAAATAATTGATTCAATGAAGAAAGGAAATTCAAACAAAAACTGTTGATTGTGGAAGAGAGTTGGTGAATTAATATACTACTATGTCAGTGTCAGGGATTTTAATAATTTCAAAGTTAAAAAATTATCAGTGTATGTTCAAATCTTGAAGATGATGATGATGATGATCGATGCAGAAAGTAATTAAGAATGAAGACATGCAGTTGTGGGGTTTTCTATGTTTGCACAGGTTTTTGTGCTGTGTTAAGGTTGATTGAGTGTACACATTTCTCTTTTCTTTTTCCCTCTTCTTTAAATTTGATCTGTGTGGGATAAAAATGTTTTCAGTGACAGAAAAGACCTGCCATTGTGTAATAATACAAACTTCAAGGACAAAAAGCATATAATGTCTCTCTTTTGGTTGTTCAATCACATAAAGATTTTGACTCAGCTGGACTAGGTAGATTTATGCAGATCCCCAAAAACCCTCCCATTTTATGTAATATTCATGATTTTCATAATAAAGACAAACTTAATGGGATTTAATCTCATCCTTTTTGCAACACAAATTTTGGGCAATGTATCTTGATTTTACCTTTTACACCCAATAACAACATGCCATTCTATTTTCACCAACATAAATTACTCATAATAGCTACTGTAAAAAAATGCATTGTAATTACTGTGCACAACAGGGATCATTCATCTGGCTCTAGTAACTGCTGTGCTTCCATTTTTACAGCATAAATTAATAATAGTTGATTTAAAAAAATGTCTCTTAAATCAAAGGATCGATCACTTTATTTTGACTTTTAGCAGCAGAAATGGTTGTGTTTTTATAATGTAAATTACTAATAATTTACTTGACAAAAATTGTTTTGCATATAGTAGTCATGAGGTTCAAATCGATCCGGACAATGCCAAAGAAAATCAAAATAAACAAAAACAAAATGGTAAAAACCCTAAGGGCCCATATGATTCATGCTGTGAAACCAGCAAATTAATCAAACACATTAAAAGTAAAAGGTTGCACTTGAAAATCTTGAAAAAATATGTATACTAGCAAACAAAGAAGGAGATGGGTTTTCTCTTTTTCTGCAAAATCGAAATTTGAGGACAATATATAGAAAAGAAAGAGGCATAAAGAGAAAGTAGATAGTTGATTGAAATTAGAAAAAGGCAATGCTTTTCCACACATTATCTATAATAGTGAGAGAGAGAGAGAGAGAGAGAGAGAGAGAGAGATACCTGCATGTTATTGTATCTGTTAAAGGTTTTGAAGCAAAGAGGGCAAGAAAACTGAGTAGGGCCAATCAAAATCTGAGCTGGTGTGGGAATCCAATATTGCCCTTTATTGAGTGGGCTAACAACAGTTACTTGTTCTTTACTGGTGAAGGTGGTGGCGCCCGCGGTGGCGGAGGAGATGAGATCAGAATTATCATATTGAAAATTGCAAGGAGTGGAGAGCCCTAAATCTAGAGTTACTGCTAAATTAGCCTCCTCTTCATCATCTTCAACATCTTCTTGATCTCGATCTTGATTCTGCACTTGTTCTAGTTGGCTGTTTTTCATCCTCCTCATCATCATCAACATCATGTTGTTCTCCACCTCCATAGCAGTGGTGGTGGTACAAGACGAATCTCTAATTGTACCCTCATGGATATCATGAGAAGGCCTTCTGGTGGGGCTCAAACTGAGGAGGGGGAGAGCCTCTCTGAGCGGCGGCGACGGCGGTGGCTCTGGTGGCGTTGCATAGAAAGAATTGGAGAGGTTGAAGTTATATGGAGTACTGGTAGACGAAGAAGAAGAAGAAGGAGCATAGTGATGGTTGAGATTGAACCATCCAAATCCATTAATGTTGTTCAAGTAGGGATCTGTCATAATGAAAATGATCTTTCAAGAAGAAGAGAAGAGAGTTGATTTAAAGAGATGATTGAAACAAGTGATGCATATTTTTCAGAAAAGCAAAGCAGAAGAAATACCAGATGGACAAAAGGTTGATACAATGTAACAACTGAGCATTAATTTAAACTAGCTAAAGGGAGCAAGGGCCTAGGGTTGGTTTAATTCTCAACCAGATCATCATACACACACATATATATATATATCACATTTTCTTTTTAAATATATATCACTTGTGAAATTAATGTCACTAAAAGTATACTATATATATTCTAGAGAGAGAGAGAGAGAGAGATTAAGCAAACAAGAATGGTGGGATTTGTGCAAAGAGAGAAACAAGACATATATCATATATACATATTTTGTCTAGGGACTTTGAAAAAACAACAAGCCCCTTTTCAACGGTGACAAAAGTGAAATGAAACAACATTCTACTTGTTCACCACAATATTGTTCATATTAAAATTATAATAGACCCAAAAACTAACAAATTAATACTAATTAAGTAGGCAAGACAGGATATGATAATAGAAGACATGGGCGAGAAATTAGGGTTGGCTGTTGTCTCACTCCCACTCAACCACTTCATCATCATCAACCCGAGAGAGAGAGAGAGAAACCAAGAGAGAGAAGAAGCACATATATGAAGCAGATAGGAAGTAAGAATGGGAAGGCGGCAAATGCATAGAAAAAAGAGCAATGGTCGGGTTGTCACAGTACGAAGCTCTTTAACCTTCACTGTTCACATTACTCTCTTTCTTTTAATTCTACATCAAACATACTGTTCATTCGTCACCCCTCTCTCTCTCTCCCCTCTTTCTTCTCTCTCTACATGACATGACACACACATGTAATAACAAATATGATATCTGGGGTCTGATAATGAACCTGTATAGGCGCATGTGTGGAAAAAATGGGTTAGGCCCCATTTATTTAATTTCAGAGAATAGCATAGACTAGTAACTATCATCCACTGCTTTCCTTTTTCTTTCCACCATCATTCTACTTACATCCATTCATTTACCCTTTTTTTATAAGTATAATCCCTCTTTTTAAACTAATTCCATCTACTTCAACATCTTTCTGCACTTTTCAACTCTAAATCAACCATTTTCTGTTTTCAATTTTCCTGGTTGTTACTTTTATACATGAACTTTTCCAATATTTTTCATTATCATCAATGATTTATAAGAGTCCATCCTTCTCTGTTGAAAATTTTATTTAATAGATAAATTTATCCCATCGAACAAAATTTTAAATTCGTCGCTATCTTGACCCACCAAGGATCAATATTTACATTCCCAGCAGGCCAGCATCAACATAATATACCTCACTATCCATCCATATTGAATGACAAATAAATATGTTGGTCGAACGTATATCGATGAAAATGAAGATCTACCTGTAGCAACAAAATTTCGTGTCTGTAATATCTAAACACAAAATAAAGTGATGTAAATTAAATATATTTTGAACTAAAACAAAGTGGGTGCAAATCTCTATGGATTCCTATGATTCTTCTCTTCCAATTGATACGGATCTTGAAGTTGAATATTTGACTGAATCTTCAATAATGATTTTGGAATCTCCGTGAAGAACGCCTTGAATGTGTATAGAATGTCTTGAATTTTGACTTGACAACGTTGATGAGAGGAGTTTAGCACCTTGATCTTTGATCGAAGAACTCCTCGAAGAGATAAATTCTTGAGTCTTGAAATCTTAAACTCTAGTCTTCCTTGAATCTTGAGCTCTTGAATTCTTGAATTGTCTTGTGTGTTGAACTTATGAAAACAGACCCATAGGGTAGGATATGAAACATTTCCATATATGGTTTATGAAGGATGCAATCTGATTGGTCATCCATGATTTGAAAATAAATTTTCCTTAATCAAAAGATGTGATTTTATTACCAAATTTGGTATATCACCTTCATATTTGCAGGATTTAATCTTGATTCCCAAGTAACTAGATTTGAACACATGTCACCATTTGATTGGTCAAGAATATATATATATATATATATATATATATTAAAATATCAATTATTTATCTATTTCTTTAGGAATTAATTTAATTTAAATTCCTAAATACAAATAGAAAAATTATTTACATGTGGCATCAATTGATAGGCTGACAAAATTTGACTATCTACGATCTGATTCAATCACAAAATCAATTCTTATGCATTAAGTTTGTGGGGGCACTAAAGAAGATAATTGTGAAATGATTGGGGCCACTTGCTCCATATTGAAATCAAATATATTTCATACAACATATTAAATCCAATTAAAACTATTCGAAATGATTATAGAAATATCTTAATTAAGATTAATTTCTTCAAATAAAACCTCCGTCAATCCAAATTTTATTCTATTCAAAGAAACAAACAGAACAATATAATCCACCCTGGCTAATAAATGCTCCAAATTAATACCATTTTTTCTTAACTTCCACCCTGGCTAATAAATGCTTCAAATCAATGTCATTTGAAAAAAAAAAAAAAATTTACTCTTTATAATATCCCCTTAACTTCAACATAACGAGTGAACTCTATACAATACTCCCAATAATTCAGTCTTCATATGGAATTCTATTTTTAAGAAAAGTTATGACCTTCAAAATACTTAATTGCATAAATATCCACAACTTCACATATTCTTTTTCTATTTTAATCAATTGTTTTAAAATTTTATATATTAATGGTATGGATGTCATGTAGATAATATATAAATGATACATCACTTAAAACTAACCAAGATTGACCTTGAGTTGACATACTTTAACCCAAGTAAAAAAACCTTAAAAATGATGAAAACAATGCAATTTTTCTTATTTCATTTGATTATTTTTTTTGTCCTACCCTGGATGTGTTGTCTAATTTTAATCATATAACTTTTTATTATAAATTTTAGTTCTGTAATTGAGAAATATGTCTAATTTCAATCATTTTTCATCAAAATCCTATTTTTCGGGTCACTTTTCAGCAAGTGTCACACATTAATAGCGGCCTAATTTCATAGTCGGAAAAATTGTAACAAAAAAATAATAAATTGGACACATTTCTCAACTATTATGAGACTAAAATTGATAATTGGAAAAACATGGTCAAAATTGGACAGGACAAAACCAAAAAAAAATGTGCATTGTAATACAATTAATGAGATTAGTTTGCTCTCTTCAATCTCTCTCTCTCTCTCTCTCTCTCTCTCTCTCTCTCATCATGGCATACCATTCCCTCTCTTCCCAATTCGCATATGAGTTCCATGGTTGCAAATTAAACGCGATTTGAACATGTATGCGACGAGCTGCGAATGATGTATGGATTTTGACGATGGTGGATTATATAAGGTGTGATGAATGATGTGATTTAGGGGTCATGTGCGGATTTTTGGGACGATGCAAATGATCATGTCAAAGTGCGACCAATAAAGTTTGTATCCATACAACGTCTCTATTGCGATCAACATTTTATTATTTTCATGTATATATATATATGGTGAAACAGAAATTAAAGTACATATATAGAACACACATGGTATTTAATACCAAACAGTACTCTTATCTTCTGGTTTTTGTTTAAAACTTTGTTATAAGTAAAGGTAGATTCTACTGTTACCTAATTATGTGAGTACTCTATCCTACTTCTATCAAATGCCCATTAATAGAGGGACAATATAGTTGTATGGAATAAAGAATTTCATCCATATATATACTCTCCATCTCTCCCTCCATATATAGACATTCTATTAATTAATTTGACCTTGTAATTAATTATGAGTGCAAACACAAAATTAATGATTATTTATTTATGCATGGGGATATATATTTACATGATGCATGCTTAATTAAAGGGCTGCTTCACTATCACCACGTATATTACTGTTTCTATGGATTATTTTTTAGACATATATATATATATATAACATACAATATAAAAGGTGATTTCAAATCACTGCATTATCATTAATGGAAAATTAGCAAAAATATCATTCGTAGTAGAAGTGATCTCTCATAAAAAAATTTGATGCTTTAAGGTGTTATGATCTTAAACTCAATTTCTATGTGAAGCTATGATTAATCCAATTTAAATGTACTAAATTTGAGTACAAATGCAAACTGTGAGTACTAAATTTACGAAACACAATTTTTTATTTCTTTTCATTATAATTGAGAGTATTTTCTTATATGAATTGTCTGTGATGTTATGGACAAGATGCGAGCCGAGCTTCAAACATCCCATCATCAAATCAAACAATGTCGACAAAAAGTTGTATCAAAAGATTCAAAATTAATTAGAAATTGGTCCAATCTAAAGGTTGACTCCAAGACTTTTCAACTTTTACGACCCATCATTTGGTTGTTGGAGCATCAGATTAAAGTAATCAGCTCTCCCAATTAAGTAACATCCTTTCTTTTAAATACCTATTTCTGATGTATGAATCTTAAATTCATGTATTTGGATTGGGTTCGCTTCAATTTGAACTCGTAGATATTTATCTATCATGACCTTTATATTATATATTAATTAGTCATAAATTTATATTATATTAGTCATTTATTTTCATATATCATGTTCTTAGTGTAATAGTACTTTAAATTTATAACTTCAGAAGAAAAATAAAATTGCTCACCTTTATGTTAGTCATAATATTATGTTAGTCAAATTTTTATGTACGAATATCACACATTTATGAAATGCTTTAACATAAAAAAACTCTCAATTTGAATATTTCTACATAGAGAAAATACCCCGAATTACCCATTTAGATATAACCAATTCACTTTAATACCCATGAATATAATTTTTTATCTTCATCTACCCATCAATATAAACTATTATCCCCAAATAACCATTTTTGACTTTGAAGTCATATATGTACTTTGTTTTGCAGAGATGTAAAAATCTTTTCTTTTACTTTTTTTTACATGCGCTTACTTTTATTTTTAAAACATTTGAATAATAAGACAATTAGAAGAAAAAATTTGCCTTAGTTTTAATATTCAAAATTTACAATTGAATTCATTCCACAAAATTCATAAACTAATTCATAAACTAAATTAACTAATTTAAAAGTATGGCTTAACTAAATTTAAATTTAAGGGGTTAACGAAATTAAAGAAAAATTTCTGGAATTTCGTTAACCCCTTAAATTTGAGGGGTTAACGAAATTAAATAAATTTTTTTGGAATTTCGTTAACCCCTTAAATTTGAGGGGTTAACGAAATTAAAGAAAATTTTCTGGCCGAAATAATTAACTACCGAATTAAAAAATAAAAAAAATAACTAACGAAATAGTGGCCGAAATAGTTAACGAAATAGGCCTAAAGAATTAAATTAACACAAATGAATTAAATTCGTTAACCATGCACAAATTCTTTAATTCATTAACCTTCATTAAATTCGTTAACCATGCACAAATTCTTTAATTCGTTAACCTTCATTAATTCCTATTTCGTTAACTATTTCGTTAACTCATTTTTTTTTAATTTAATTTTTTAATTCTTTGAGCAGCTAATTGTCTAAAATTTTAGGCCTATTTCATTAACTATAATAATATATTTCGTTAACCCCTACTATCCTTATTTCGTTAACTTCTTCAGTTTAGTTTAACAATTAGGGCTAACGAATTTAAAAATTATAGCTAACGATTTAAAATTAGGGCTAACGATTGCTAACGAATTAAAAAATTAGGGCACAAATTTAAAAAAAACAAATTAATTACCGAATTAGAAAAAAGAAATTAACGAAAAAAAATCAAATTCGTTAACCCCTAAACTTTAAGGGGTTAACGAATTTAACCCTTGGAATTTCGTTAACATAGGGTTTATTTCGTTAACCCCTTAAAGTTTAGGGGTTAACGAAATTCTGTAGTTTTTTTCGTTAGTTAATTTCGTTAACCCCTTAAAGTTTAGGGGTTAACGATTTTTTTTTTATTTTTTTCGTTAGTTTATTTCGTTAACCTTTCAAACGAGAGAGAAATGAATGGGGTAGGTGGGGTAGGTGTGGGGCCAATCAATTATATTAGTTCCAATCAATATAAATCAATATATATATATATATATATATATCAGTACTTTTAATTTCTGACACTCTGTACAAATGTTTTTTTGGGTATTTGGGGATAATATTTTAAAGTTTTGGGTATATGGGACACAAATATTATAGTGTTGGGTAGAATTGTGCTTCCTTATATGAAATTGGGTATTTTGGGAATGGAACTCTTGTACATATATATTTTTATATGATATTATTCATAGTTTTATAAGATATTACTTATATATATATATATCAATATATTTATACCTTTATATATTTTTATGTAATATAATATATAAATATACAATTAAAATATATGATTAATATAACTAAATAAGTTATGAAAATGTGTAGCTTAAGTTTATATTTATTGTCAATACGTGAAACAGTGGGAAGACCGCGCGCCTTCAAAAAAAAAAAACAGAGAGTGGTGGGGATTGAGGCCAAAAGTGTTGCTATTCATTTGTAGATTTTCACATTGGAATTAGATTATTCACTTTTCTTGGGGAACATTTATTGCACTTCAATTGTTGCTCTTATCTTATTACGACAATACAATAGAAATTATAACCAAATTAATATGTTTCATCAAGTGTTTTGTTCCATAATATTTCTTATAAAGATATAGATTGAGAAGATTAAGATTGGAATGTTGAATCAAGGATGTTTTTTAGTATTTATTTTTTCCTTCCATTTCCTCTTATTTAAAAAGCCAAGACAAATTAATGTTAGTTTAACATAAAAGTTTATGTAAGACGAACTCAAAAATAACTTCCGTTAGACGGATCTTTTTTTTATATATGATCAAACTCATTTATATGTGAATTATGAAATGTGAGTTGTAGTTTGAATCATGTCCCTAACATTATTTGTAAGACGATTTCACATAACACTTATGTTTGGACTGGACTTGATATATCCGAATTTTGGATGAGTTCAATCCAAATAATGTTTGGAAAGGACTTGCAAAATCCTACAAACCTACCCTACTTCTCCTACTTTTTCTACAATTTTCCCAATAAAAACATCTACTTTTCTACTTTTATCTACATTTCCCAACATAAAAATATCTATTTTTTTTTCCTACATTTTCCAATATGAAAATGATATTTAATTATATCATACCTCGCAAAATTTTCAAAATCCATTCTCACAAAATCCTTAAAGCCCAAACCTAAATTTGCAAAAGTCGTCTTAATTAAGTCCAGAACAAACACCCCCTTACTAAATAGCACAAAAATTCATGTGAAATAGTTTTACAGATAATTGTACATGTGAGACGAAGCCTCATGATCATGCACAAACAACATGTGAATTGTAGGGTTTGTATTATGGGATGATTGAGTTTTGGGGTGGCCGTCTCACGTAATGCAATAAAATCTGTGGGACGATATCATAAGAGACTGACTCTAAATAAATTACTGTAGAGCAAACTTTTCATACGTCTATAAATAGTCACTCTAGTTTAATTAACGAACAAGTTTCCCTAGTTGGTTTTGGTTTCGTGTTTCGCTCAATCTTTGTTCATCCTTGTGACAATCAGCTTTATAAGTTTTCATTCTTCATAGTTAGATATGAATAGTTTTGTAATTCATTCACGTCTTTAGTGAATTGATTTTGTCTCGAAGACACCTTACAAATTATATATTACTGGTAAATTGTTGATTCCTTTTAAGTAGTTTATAGTAATTAATATCATACAATCAACATTAATAAAGGCTTATTGTACTTATTATAATTAAATAAAATTGATGGTCCCAAGAGTGCACGAGGGTATAACATACACGGTTAGTGTTGAAAAGAGATTGTGTTTGTTGTTCCGACTATTTTGACCTCTCTATGTCCACTATTTGTCCATATATTTACAAACATTACTCGTTCTTTTCTTTTATTCACTCACTACACATATATTTAATATAAATATATATATTTCGTGGGTGTGTGATTTTTTCAATTTGTCACTAAACTTTTTCCTACACTAGCATTTTCATTTTAACAAAAGTCTAAACAACCCTACATAACCTGATCTCTCACATATATATACACACACAGTATAACCACAAATCATGTATGATGTGGTCGAACTGACCACATTCAAACTACCTCGAAAACCCGACCCGGAGTTGAAGGACGATCGACGCGAACAAATTAGGACATAATGAGTTCGTTCAAGCGAACAAATATATCTGGCATGTCAATCGAACTGATCCAACTCGTAACCCGTAATGTCGAACTGAGATGTGGGATGCCGAGCTGATACGAGCGAACTAATTCAAATTTGAGATAACTCCCACGATTGCGAGAATCTCGCCACTTCCCAAGTTTTTAGGAGAAAATCTCAACTGCCACATCCCACTCCTAGGAAATCACGTCTCTTTCAGGGAGTATATATACACCTTTTATTTTTCTATTTTGCACACACAATCACAATCCTAATTTCTATACTAAGCATTAAAAATCGAGAACAACACTTTTGTGAGATTACTGACTTGAGCGTCGGAGTCCCTTCACCGGGAAAAACCCCCGGTGTTCTTTGTTTTGCAGGTTTTCTTAATCGGAGAATTCCAATCATCGTCGGAGAATTCCAGTTTGGCGTCGGAGAATTTCGAACGGCATCGGAAAAGTGAAGGATCGGAGTTGAGTCAGATCAATTGGCGCCGTCTGTGGGAAGGATTTTAGTAACCTTGAGCATTTAAGACGTAGAGGATTACGAAAATGGTGAATACCAGAGGATCCAGAAGGAGATTGGATGAAGGAGCACCGTCCGTGCAACAAAACGAGGATCGGAATTCCGCACCAGCTAATCCTCCCGGCACTGTCACGTTGACGCCGGAGGAACTCTCAGCTTTGATAGAGACTGCTGTTCAAAAAGCTTTGGGCAAGCAGAAGGTTGATTCACGACAGGATAACACTGACATGCCTGTGGGAAGGGAACAAGAGGGCGACAGATCTCGAATGGATGAACAGGAAAGCCAATCTGGTCACCCTCGAGGCCAAAAACGAGGACATGACGAACTATCTGAGAGAGTGGATGGTTTACGAAAGGAGCTGCGGGAAGTCAAGCGAACTGTTCGACGGATTCCCCAGAATTCTCGAGGAAATCCTTTTTCTGAGGAGGTGATGGAAGATGAATTGCCAGCCTCCTTTCGGCCGGTGAATTTTGAATATGATGGTACTACAGACCCATGGGAACATCTATGTAGATTCGACAATACTGCTCTACTGCATCGGTATTCAGATGGTATCAAGTGTAGGGTGTTCGCCACTACCCTTACCAAGGCTGCTCAAACATGGTTCAGCCAGCTGAATGATGGGACAATTCACAATTTCGAACAACTGTCGGAGTTGTTTTTGCATCAGTTCGCCAGTTCTAGAAGGCAGAGGCGATCTACCCAAACATTGTTCGGCGTAAGACAAAAAGGAGATGAGACCTTGCGGGACTATGTTAAAAGGTTTACAGCTGCTACCTTAGAAGCTCCTGAGGCTTCGGATGATTTGGTTGTAAGCGCTTTCATTCAAGGATTGAAAGAGGGAGATCTCCATACTTCGCTGGTTAAGAAGACTCCCAACAATTTTGACGAACTGTTGCAAAGGTCTACCAAGTACATCAACTTGGAGGAGGCAGTTCGAATGAAGAAAGGAGAAAGTTTGAGTCGCATGAGCAGGACGCAACAGGATCATGAGGCGGCAAGAAAGAGAGATGGGGGGGAACAGCGAACAAGATTTGCTCCACCCCCTTTGAGAGAAAATAGGACAGGACGGAGGTACGAACAGTATACGCCCATGACTATGTCCCCCGGACAGGTATTGATGGAAATATGGAACCTGCCCCAGTTGAAGTGGCCGTCGACCTGGAGCCCTAATCCGAAGAAACCAGCTACTTTCGGCAACGGTAAATTGTGTCGATTTCATAATGAATATGGGCATGGAACTGACGAATGTTTACATTTGCGAGATGAATTGGAAAGGCTAATCAGGGAGAACAAATTATCTCATTTTGTTCGTCAGAATCGATCGAACCGCGAACATCGGAATGATCGAAGAGAGCCAAGACCAGAAATAAGGCAAGAGCAGCAGGAATTACCTCCACCTCCTCCGCCCCCAGCGCGAGCTAGACCTGAACAAGAAGAAAGACCCACTATTCACATGATTATGGGTGGGCCAACAGACGGAGATTCTAATAGAGCTCGCAAGGCGAGACTTAATTCTGTTAGGCAAGAACAGAATACAGTTCACTCTATTTTCGAAGAGGTGGCGATCGAGTTTGGAGTTCGCGACTGTGTTGCTATTCAGAGCCCTCAGTTCGATGCTATGGTGATCGTTGCTGAGATAGGGGGTTTTAATGTTGAACGGGTGTTTGTAGATACTGGAAGTTCGGTGGACATCATATTCATGGACTGTTTCCGAAAAATGAGATCAACAGTGGAGGTAAAACCTGTGGAAACTTCACTTTATGGTTTTGCAGGTGAGTCCGTAACGGTGTATGGCAAAATCCAATTGCCTATGGTCTTGGGAGATGGAGAATGGAGGCAGAACAAAACGATGACCTTTCTTATAGTGGATGCGCCCTCTCAATACAATGTGATTTTGGGTCGACCTTCCTTGAGTTCATATGCTGCTGTTATCTCGCCTGCTCATTTGATGATAAAGTTTCCAGTTGAGAATGAAGAAGGGCGAGTGGTTGGAGTAGGAGTTGTTCATGGCGACCAACAAACTGCTCGGCGTTGTTACGTCACTGCGGTTCGACAATCCGAGTCACGCAAGCGCCATGGCGAACAGGGAGATGATATTGATCGCGGAAGGGACAAAAGTCTGAAAAAAGGTGATGACACAAGTACTGTGGAGTTCGTAGAAGGCGAATTGAATTAACGAGGAAAGGAATTGCCTAGACCTTGGCACATCAACCACTTGAAGAAATTTTACACTTGAAGTATCAAGTTCCAGTATGTTGCCTTTCACTTTTTCAAATTATTGTTGCATTTATGAATAAGAGATATTTTCATACTCCGTGGATGTAGGTCAATTTGACCGAACCACGCTAAATCCTTGAGTCTTTATAGTTCGATTTACATACCTGTTACAAATCATATTGTGGAGCAAACTTGAAGTTCCCTCGGAACTCAACGATTAAGCACGACAAGTTCCCTCGGAACTCAACGATTAAGCACGACAAGTTCCCTCGGAACTCAATGATTAAGCACGAAGAAGTTCCCTCGGAACTCAACGATTAAGCACGAAAAGTTCCCTCGGAACTCAATGATTAAGCACGAAGAAGTTCCCTCGGAACTCAACGATTAAGCACGAAAAGTTCCCTCGGAACTCAATGATTAAGCACGAAGAAGTTCCCTCGGAACTCATTGATTAAGCGAACTCATTGATTGAGCGAACTCATTGATCAAGCGAATTCATTGATCAAGTGTCCTGAAGAAGTTCCTTCGGAACTCATTGATTAAGCGAACTCATTGATTGAGCGAACTCATTGATCAAGCGAATTCATTGATCAAGTGTCCTGAAGAAGTTCCCTCGGAACTCATTGATTAAGCGAACTCATTGATTGAGCGAACTCATTGATCAAGCGAACTCATTGATCAAGTATACTGAAGAAGTTCCCTCGGAACTTACTAATCAATGCTTGCAATAAATGGAAGAGAAGAAAGTTCTATCGAACTCAAAGCAAAGTAAGGAGCCTCTTCGGAGTTCGTTGAGTAAGTATTCATTTTTGATGGCTAAGTACTTAGAAAATAATTCATTCGAAATTTTGCGATTAGAGGAATAGAAAAACATGGAGGTACGCGAACTATTTGATTCCAACTCGATTCATTAAAAAAGTACAAGTACAAGCTACAAAAAATATACAAGTACTATGACAAGGTAGACTAAGAGCGATCAGGAGACGATTGCGGAGTGAACTGAGCCGGAGCTGGAGGAAGATCGAACGTATCCTCCGGCAGATCCGGAGTTGGGCTTCGAGAAGGTTCGGCAGGAGCGCGAAGAGACGAACTTGGACGCGGATTATCGAGCTGGGTGTCCGGAAGAACTTCCTTTATTGCCTCTTCCAGACAGCCCGACCACCACTTGGCGTTGATGTCGCCATTCGGATCTCCACGCCAACCAGGCGGAATGGAATGAGTCCGCATCACCTCCTGGCCTAGTTCGTTCACGTCGAACCGAACTGCCTCTCCTGCTCGCTCCTGGCAGAGCCGAACTCCCTCTTTGAAGTAAGTTACGGCCATGGGAGCCGCCTTGGACAGGAAAAGAAGGGAGTCCCAAAGACGGGAAACGACCCTTTCCCGGAACTCTTCCGATATCAGCTCCATTTCGGGGCTCCGGGCGAATTGGTAAAAGCCATTTTGATACATGACTTCGCCGAATTCAGCTCGGGAACTCTCCGCCTCTGCGAGCTTCCTCTCTGCCTCTTCGAGCTTCTCCCGCAAGCTCTGATTCTCAGCTCGTGCGTTGGAGATCGCCGTTTGCTGCTCCACGGCGAACTGCTCCTTAGCCAGCAGAAGCTCTTCCTTTTTTGCCACCTCGGAGCGAGCGACGGCTAGCTCCAGTTCTCTCTCCTCCAGCTGAGCGGATAAGTTTTCAGCTTTGCTGGCATGTTCGCTCAAGTCGCTCTCCAAGGTATGCTTTTCTTGAAGAGTGTTCCTCAACCTTTCCCGCCGTCGAAAGGCTCTTTCACCCCTGGCCTCGAAGCGCTTGGCCAAATCGGCGAACAGAGAGAGGTCCTCCTCGAACTCCTTCCTCTCGCGGTCTTCTTCCCCTTTCGCCTCCCCCTTTGCCACCGTTTTGCCCGACTTGACTAAGGCTCTAGCCTGCTCGGGCTTCACTTCAGCTCGCACCACCTCTTTCGAGGCGCCCTCCTCAGTTCGTTGTTTTTTGGAGGGTGCCTTCTTTTGCGAGCTGGAGGGCGTCTTTTTCTTTCGCCGAAGAGGAATTTCCTCGATCGTTCCAGCACGAGCTGCTAATGGCGAACTGGAGGGGCGAGCATCGGCATCCTCGGCCACGTCAAGGTTGACTTGTGGCGCTAGCTCTTTCAAACGCCGCTCCTCCTTTTCACGGAAGGCCGCCGCTTGTCGGCTGTTCACTGCATCGTCCGCGGACGAAAAGGCAGGTCTCTGGGACTCCGACACGTCGGCATCGAGAATGAAAAAGTTATTCATTTCTTTATCTACAACACAAAACGCGAACAGTTAGTATGCGAACAGTTCAATAAGTTTTGAAAAAAGAAGGATATAAAAGAAAATTTTTAACAACCTAAATCGAACTTGTGGGAAACTGGTGTGTTCGGGTAAAATCCCCAGAAGGCCAACAATTGTTCGCATGAACTCATGCGAACTATGTCGAACATTCCTCCCCGAAATAGCCTTGCCAAAGTCCCAAGCTCGAAGTCCCTCGGAGGAGCAGGCTCGTTTCGGTTCGAGCTCTCAACCCAAGGGAGAGATTGAAAGGTTCTGTTATTTGGGGCACGAACGAAAAAATAATATTTTTCCCAGGAGCTGATTTTTTCATCTCCTGGGGACAAAATTGGGCTCGTTTTTGTCCGCTTCGGGGGCTTAAATAGAAGCGGAACGGGTTGGTGTGTTTAAGTACGAAACAAGAACGAAACTGTTCGGAGGTCGGTTCGACCCCCATCCATTTGCACACCATATAAAATGCTACGATGTAGCTTATAGAGTTCGGGTGCAACTGGTTGAGGCACACCCCATAGGCCGAACCGACCTCGAAAAGAAAAGGATGGATGGGAGGGATTAAACCTACAGACACGTGTCTTAAAAACCACGTGTAGCACCCAGCGGGAGCCCGATGAGGTCGATCATCGGGACTGGGAATGACTATAGAATAGCCCGCCGCTGTTATAAGCGAACTAAGAAGGATAGTATGTGTTGGGGTAGCTTTAGTAGCAGAAAAAATCTCATCTACAGTTCTCTTCCTAGATCGTTTTGGGGAAGAAGAAGAAGCCATTTGAAAGATTTGAAAGACACGAACGAAGAGAGAGAGAAACAAAAGGATCGAAAGGATACCTGGATCTGTTTGAGAAACTTTGAAAATCACAGGGGAAGGACGATTCTTGCTTGTGAATGAAGAGTGGTTTTTCGCAGAAGTGATTTTTGGAAAAAAGAGGGGGTATATATAGAGAAGGAAAAAGTGTTTTGGGGAAAGTTGAAAAGTCACAAGATCTCCGCCATTGGATGCACCTCGATCCAACGGCGAACACGAAGGGTTGTAAATCTTAGCCGTTAGATGCAGTTCGATCTGACGGTGAATGCGAAAAGGCACTTCGAGGCTGCAGAAACAATCTTAGCCATTAAATACAGGTCAATCCGACGGTTAAAATGAAGTGGCGCCTAGGGATTAACATAAACTGACAAATGCGATCTTAGCCGTCAGATATAGTTCGATCGAACGGCAACGACGAAAGGGCGCCTCGGGATGGAGGAAACGTCGCAGACGAATGATGGATGGGACGTGATGCTTCTTGAAGAAGCTTCATAGATTGACAACAGCTCGAACTGTGCGATTACAGTTCGCACTCTGAAAGGGGGGAGTACTGATGTGGTCGAACTGACCACATTCAAACTACCTCGAAAACCCGACCCGGAGTTGAAGGACGATCGACGCGAACAAATTAGGACATAATGAGTTCGTTCAAGCGAACAAATATATCTGGCATGTCAATCGAACTGATCCAACTCGTAACCCGTAATGTCGAACTGAGATGTGGGATGCCGAGCTGATACGAGCGAACTAATTCAAATTTGAGATAACTCCCACGATTGCGAGAATCTCGCCACTTCCCAAGTTTTTAGGAGAAAATCTCAACTGCCACATCCCACTCCTAGGAAATCACGTCTCTTTCAGGGAGTATATATACACCTTTTATTTTTCTATTTTGCACACACAATCACAATCCTAATTTCTATACTAAGCATTAAAAATCGAGAACAACACTTTTGTGAGATTACTGACTTGAGCGTCGGAGTCCCTTCACCGGGAAAAACCCCCGGTGTTCTTTGTTTTGCAGGTTTTCTTAATCGGAGAATTCCAATCATCGTCGGAGAATTCCAGTTTGGCGTCGGAGAATTTCGAACGGCATCGGAAAAGTGAAGGATCAGAGTTGAGTCAGATCAATGTAACCACGGTATCTTCCACCTTGTAGTGTAGATTGTGATCACTCGGATTCGACATATTTGTCATATCTTTTAGTTATGTTAGATGTATATTTATATATTACATAAAGATAAAGTTATGTTGATATAAAAGTATAAGTAAAATTACATAAATGTATGAATAATATTACATAAAGTTATATATGTACAAATTATGATGAAACTAGTAGTGTACTCGTACGTTGCACAGTGTTATATATATATATAATACTTAAAAAATATAATAACATATAAAATGTAATGATTATTATTTTAACAAAAATATATTGATACTCTTTTAATTTGTATTAGTATAAAGCTAGGTATTTTAACTTTAAATTTATGTCATTATAAATAATTATATTCGAAAATATTAGAAATTTGAAATATATAAAGTAATATATTAATCTATGGATTAAACAAACAAATAACATTATCTGGGTAGTGAAATTTTAAAAAATAAATTTAATATCTAAAAATAAGTTATATGTATTAGAAATGTTATGATTTTAGTATTGAGATAAATAAATTTATATTTTATTGGCATTTATAATTATAAATACACACGTATTTTAATATATTTTTTGGTTCAACGCCACATATAACTCATTTATTTTATATCAAATAAATAAATTATATCAGTTTATCAAATACATGAAAATCTCTCTTGCTATCTATTTAAATGAAACAATTCAAAATTGGACTTAATCTACACATTTTGAATAAAAAAATTATGAATAATAATTATAAGATTGATAAGTCAATATATCAGGGACTAAAAATGATGAAATTTTAATTTGTGAAAAACCAGAAAAATTACATATGTCCAATCCCTTATGTCACCTCAATTAATCAGAATACAAATATAAATAAAATTTGACAACAAATAAATATAAAATAAGAAAGATAAGATAAAATATTTGTATATTTCAAATGAATAAGTTGGATAACTTGCAATAATAGTTTTAATCTAATTTTTTCTATTTGATATGTTTTATATATGTAATCTATTAGGTACACCTATAATATTTTTTAATTTCTACATTTTAATATCAATTTACAATAAATTAATACTATATATCATAAAAACGTTTAAAAATGAAAAATCATTGAAGTCCACACACATACATTTTTATATTTCAGTTTGATAAATTTTATATGAATATTAAATTTAAGATCATTAAATAATGATTGATTTTATATATTATATATTTAAAATAGGGTAAACTATAAAAAACAACCACAGCTATCGACTTTTTTAAAATTGCAACCTAATCTTTTTTTTTTAAGATTGTCACCCATATTTATGTGGTTTTGCCGATTGCAAAATTTCCGGTCATTTTTCCGGCAAATGGATTAAGTTTTTTCACTTTGCAACCCAAACTTAATTTTTTTGTCCAATCGCAAATCATGATTTTTTTTTCGCTTCACACTGATACCTTTATGATATATATATGAGTGTGACATTTATGCTATATAAGTGTGATAGATATTCATAAAATAAATATCAAGGAAATATTGGTCAAAATTGGTGAAATATATGTAACATCGATAAAAAATCGATGGAATATCAATAAATATCGAGAAAATATCGGAATATATAGGTAAATATAGGAAAAATAACAATAAATATATGTATCCATATTTCCATCGATATCGATATTTTCACGATATTTCCGTGAATTTAAGTTACCTATAGTTCCACCGGAATCGAAATTTTCATTCTTGGTTGCAATCTGAAAAAAACACAAAGTTCAGGTTGCAATTAGATTAAAAAAAACAAAGTTTAGGTTGCAAAGTGAACAAATTAATCTCCATTTCACCGGATAATTTGCAATCGACAAAACCACAAAAAGATTTGGTGGCAATCTAAAAAAAAAATGATTAGGTTGCAATTTGAAGAAAGTTGATAGGTGGAGTTGTTTATTGTAATTTACCCTTTAAAATAAGTACTTAAAAATAAGATGAGAGATAATAAATATATAATCCCCTATTTCATCTTATTTATCTATTTATTTATTTTATTTGAAATTTCTATACAATAAATACTAAATTGAGTATCATAACTGATTTCTTAAATTAAATATTTATTTATTTGTATTGAATTTCTTAAAATACAATAAAAATGTTTATTTATATTTATTTGTATTGAGTTTCTTAAAATACAATAAATAGGTTTATTTGTATTGAGTTTCTTACAATAAATACAATATGAAAGCAATTAATAGGTTTCTTAAAATAGTAATTATTTAATAGGTAGATAATTTATTGCAGTTATTTTTGGCAGGATATCCTATTTATATATATATATATATATATTAGAGTTTCTTTTTAAGTTAAAGTTTTACATAATGGTATGATATTTGTACATAAATGTATGACTAGTATAGTCTAAATGTCAACTATTTTTATTAATTTGTTAAAGTTAAAGTATTACATTAATTATATCTGGACATAAATGTGTGACTAGCATATACCATAAATGTATGATTGATATTACATAAACTAGCATAAGTGCCGTGTGATGCACAAACATATAAATGTTACTATTTATATATTTTAATATGAAAATGTTTGATATAAAAAATAATAATTTTTTCGGAGATTTTGGCAAATTTATTACTTGTGTGCACTTCATAAATTTTTTAAATATTGAGTTAATATGATAAATGTTAATTTTTATGAAAAAAATAATGTTCTCGATAATATTCAATCTTAATTGGTACCCGTGTGATACATGTCCCTATAAATTTATTAAAATCGATAAAAAAAAATAACAAAATAATGATTTTAATTTAAATGTAAAATTCATATAAAAATAATGTTTTCGAAAGGATTTCCGGTTTTCGTACACAAATTTCAAAAAATCAATACATCAATTTTTAAATTAAATATTATAATGAAGTAGTTTATGGAATGAATATGGTCAGATATTACCATAATATAGTTTTTTTTTTTAAATCTTGATAAGCATGAATCTTCCTAAAATAAAAAACAATAATTGTACGTTTTTAAAATCTTGATAAAGCATGAATTTTTCATAAATAAAAAACGAAAATGAAAGGTAGAAAGTTTGACTTTTGGCTGGACATGGTTGATCATTTTGTTATTATATATATAGATTTATTATATATATATAGATGTATGACTAATATAACATTTTTTTTTAAAAAAAGTGAAAAGACGTGAATTCAGATCGACCTGAACCCGACTCGACCCGTGTATTGTATAATGTGCAACTAGTACGCATGAAAGTTACTCTTATATATTTAAAATAAATTGATATACAACCTTAATTTTGATAATTTTATATAATTATCAAACTTTCAAATATAGAACATCCTTTGGTAACCTTTCGTATTCTGTAACAAATTAGTAAATGCGAATTTACCACGACATTCAAATGTTGACTGGCCTCTATCCCCAAATTGAGCTATGTTTCTCCCCAGATTAAAGTATAAAAATTAATTTTCCTTACTAAATGAATATTGTACAACCTTTCATTATTAGTTGACCCTTAATTTATTTTTAGAAAAAACTTAAACATGTAGTCACGAGGACATTATGCATGACATTAATTCAATTGACTAATTTTGATTTCTTAAGAAAAAAAATGGGTTTGCAGTTTGCACGTACTCCTTTTGTGCTGGGATAAAAATCAAAAGTTGGATATCAGTTTATTATTAATTAAACACTAAAATTGGCAAGTAATAGTGTTGAGCAGAAGATATATAGGAGTGAAAAACATGTTTGAATTTACAATGAGTAAAATATAGAGATTATTATGTCAAGGTATCCAAGTGTCTAAAAATGGAAAACTAGACCGGTCCGCTACCTTCAATTGTTTTGGCTAAAAATGGCACTAACAATATAAGACTAGCAAAGTAAATATTATAAATAAATAAATAAAAAGAAACAGCATAGCAAGATCCACCCACCCACCATCCCTCACCAATCACCATAAAGACAAAGACAAAACATAACAAATAACATGAAAAAGAAAAAGCAACTATGTCCATATATCCGTACATAGGGAATTAAACACACTATTTTAATTGCCAAGTAACACCTCACTTGAATAAACTTGTTAATATATTAATATCTCTTGGGAGTCTCTCTTACGTTCGAGAACTATAAATATGTTTTTTACAGGTATAAGTATGTGATTTTTAACTATAAGTATAAACGTAATTCATTTTTTATGAATTTAATTGATTGATTCATCTAACTTTTACTCACATATATATATATATATATATATATATATGTCATGAATGTACTTAGAGGTGACAATTACAATGAGAAATTGCCTTGTTTTTTGTTAGGAGGAAAAAAAATTGCTAAAGGTTATCGTGAGTTTTAATTTTTTTGATAAATATTTTAATTTGACAATAATTTCTTGATTGTAACCACCTTTAATTCTAATATCTATTTCATTGTTTTTATTTTACCCACATAAATATTACCTTAACAAGAGTCCGTTAAATAGGTACCGACCTTTAATTTATTTTTGAGTGAGTCTTGTGTGAGACAGTCTCACGAATCATATTACGTGAGACGAGTTGACCCACAACCCAAACTTTCCAATTCACATATAAATTAATGGATATGAGTTCGATCCATGGATAAAAAAGATCCGTCTCACGAAAATTATATATTAGACCGTTTCACATAAGTTTTTGTGTTTATTTTTTATATATAAAGAGTAGGGTCCGTTGAAACTTGGAAAATTACCGTTAAGGTTAAATGCGAAGTCGTAGTGAATGTATTGAATGAGACAGCTAAGATTGTGTCTAATGAGTGTGATTAGAGTGTGAGATTGTGGTAGCCTTTTTTCTTTTCTTTTTTAAAATCGTGTGATCAGGGTTGTGATTATACAGTACAATTAGACATAACTAATTTGTTTTGCTCCATGTCTACTCCATTGTTCACGGCATGCTGGTAGAAGTCCATTTGAGGTTGTGTATGGGAATAATCCAGTCACTACTCCATTGTACGTCAAGTTAATAATTAAGCATAGTGAACAATTGATCTCCGATGAAGGAGATTTAGTTTGAATTTACTTTGGGGTGAGTGACCCAATATACCACAAAAGTTATATTATGGGCCCAAAATAACACTTTACTATAATAAAAGATAAAAATATCACAAAACTTATAATTTAATCCAAAACTACCACACTTTGACTAGTCAACAAGTACACAAGTTAATGTCATCCACTTTTTGACAATAAAGTGATAGCAGTAAAGGATCTTGTTCCACAAAAATTAAAGAATAAACAAGTGTTACACGAAAATTAAGAAATAGGCGTTACACGAAAATTCATAAAATAGATGTTACACGAAAATTTGTATAATGTTGTGCAATTTTTGGTGTAATGGTGTCCAATTTTCGTGTAAGGTCCAATAATTTCCGTGGAAGATCAAAACACTTAATGCATTAAAGGGAATCTAACATATGCTATATTTTTCATGTTACACGATAATGCATTAAAGAGAATTGAACATCTGTTCACTTTAGAGTACATGTTAGTGTACTTGTTTTGTCACTTATTGTCATTGATGTGTTCCTCACTCAAATTTTTGGTATTTGAGCACTTTGTTATAATGTCTTGGTAGTTTTGTCCAATATTATAGTTGAGTAGTATTTTTGATTCTAATTTAAGGAAATGTGTTAATATGGGTTAAGAAAATATTAATTGTTTGTCCCATGGTCGCACGTCACGCATATATGTATGTAAAACTTAAACTCAAAGTCGATGGGTCTCTTATAATGTTAAAGAAGATAGGTGATAATGCTTAAAAGGCTGAATTACTCGAGATTGAAAGACAAGTCTTTTCAAAGTAGGCAAAGGAGATGGATGAAGAAAAAAACTGGGTTATCAATTGTAAAAGTGTGATAGTAAAAATGATTATGATCCCCACTTTTCTTCCTTTATTTTCCTCATATATACTGATAAATTAATTGGGTTTCTAAATGGATTCTTGAAATTGGGCCTTAATCAACCTAATGGGCTTTTATCTTTATTTTCTTTTGAGTTTGGTTTGTGTAGGTCAATATAATTCTAGCCCATATCAACCACCCCTCCTCCTATAATGACCCAAAGAGTTCTATCGTGCAGAACTGATTTAGTCATATGGGTCAGAGCTCCTCGTCATCAGAACTGGTCAGAAGAAGGATTCTTAATTTATAGCTGCTTTGATAATATTAGTGCTGCTATTTTGTTTGAGAATTTCAAAGAAAACACGAACCACCATTTACCCCACTTTCATGCTATACATGTGTCTCCAATCGGTGGGGGGGGGGGGGGGAATTTGAATCGATTCGAATCCCTTTTTAAACATATCGAGATTTTCTTTCTTTCTTTCTTTCTTTATTTTCTTCTCTCGCGCGCATCTTCTTCTTCTCCGATTCTTTCTCACCACCTTCGCTTCGATTCCGGCCAGTGTTTCTAATACCCTGTGGTTCCTTCTGCTTCTACCACGCTTTCACTTCGATTCTCCTCTTTTCCTATTTCTCTCCGGCAATGTCGCAAGGTACCTACTCAACTGATCCCTTATTCCTTTGATTCTTTTGTGAGCGGCTGTGAATATTCCTTTTCCCTGCATCATCGTGTTCTTTGCAAATGGGTAATCTCAGCCTGTGTATGTGACGATTCCTTTTTCATAATTTTGAACGAGTAGTTTCTGTTAACCATTTATTCATATATTGAATCTCTCTAATTTTGCGAAGTGTATAGATAGTTATGCGTAGAAATTCCTCAATTATAAATAATTTGTAAGAAATGTCATTATCTACCCCTGCTTTTAATCCTTCGGAATCCACCTCTAGATCCAACGAGAGAGTCAAAATGAAGACCTTCCTGCCCACCGAGCCCTTCAAGGACTACTGTGCTCTGATTCTTACAGTGGGACTCGTGAAGAAGTCCTTTCTGTCACTCCTAATTCGTCTAGTCCTCTTTCTTTACCAGCTCCAGAAACAGCTGACTCTGTGAGCAGCGCTGATCCTCTCCGTTTTTCTCCCTCTAACCCTTTATATGATTTTGTCAGTGGTTCTTCAGCTTTTACTTCTGTTCGTATCCCTCTTCTTCGTGAACTTTATTTTATTCCCCCTAGTTACATCATTCGCAAACCTGCTAATTATCAGAGACCCAATTTTGCTCCCCCTCATTTTTAGCCTTTTGGACAGCTCAGCTCCGCGCTGGATTGAGATTTTCTCCTCATTCTTTTCTGTGTGAGATCTCCAGCCGATATGGCGTTCCCCTAAATCAGTTTACCCCTACAGCTTTTCGTTCTATGATATCGTTTTATGTTATGATCAAAGGTAGCGGGGGAGAACCTACTTCTGCACTCTTTCATTCGCAATTCTCTCTTAAGTACAAAAAACCCTTCTTTTACCTTACCTGCCATCCTCTTTGCCTTTGGCTTCTGTGTTGATCAGACCTCCTCCCCCCCTGAACTTGGTATATACAGATGTCTTCCTTTTCCCTAGCTAGTTCTCCGCAAGCGACAAATCTTTCAAAGTTCTTATTATGTCTCTTTCTTTTGCAGATCGTCAATGGATGTCCAGTATCTGCTTGAAGGATACTTCTGGTAATAAGGCTGGATCGACAACACCCTCTGGTACGAATTCCAGAGCTCCTCCTCGGCTGGAGAATGTTTCAACCGCGGGCGATAGGGGCAAGCGTGCTCTCACCTCTGCTGAGCCTCTTCCAGATCCACAGCGGCTTCGCACCAAATCCCCTCTACGGAATAGCCGCACTGAGATTACAGTGCGGGAGCGTCAGCGCTCTCGTGCCCGCTCTTCTACTATTGAATCTCCTCCCATCGAACTTCCAAAATCCTTATTGAATTTTACTGCAGAAGAAGCAAAACAGTATTTTCGTCTTATGCTGACCACTGATGATAACGCCTCCTTAAGTCGTTTTCCTTTGGATGATGAGCTAGAACAATGAGCACAATGCATGTTTAAGGTATTTGCTACGTTTGATTTTTATCTTTCTAACTATTGTTTATGATATCCCTCATTTTCTTCTTTTGGTGTACTTCTCAGGCCGTAGTTCATTTCAGTAAATTACAAGCTAGGGTTGCTAGCTCAGAACAGGCTGAAACTGCTCGCTTAGCTGCAGAGAAGAGCACTGAGGCAGAGGTGGCTAGGCAGAAGTATGTCGAGCTCGAGAAAGCGTTTGCGGAGGCTAAAAGTAGTTGGATTTCAGAAAGGGAATCTCTCAAGAAGAAGTTGACTGATGAGAAACAGCGCCGCCGTGATTATGGATCTAGAAAATTTACTGAAGGCATAGAGCTCTGTCGCAAGAACCTGTTACTGACGGAAGCTGGGCAGTCCTTTCTAAGTCATCTGGTGGAAGGGTTACGAGAAGCTTATTTGAAGAGCTGTAGGTCTCTGGCAGATTTCGGACCTCATATTGGCCATTACTACCAATATGGGTTTGAAGTTGCTCAGAAGCAGGCAGAGGAGCAAGGCTTTTCAGGCGAACTAGATGTTAACAAACCTCTGGCAGATATGCCTACCTGTCACTACTTCGAAGGAGATCAATATGAGCCTCTAGACCATCCCTGGTGACTACCCGTTCTTCAACAAGCTTACTCTGATCTGTAGAAGGCTTCCACCTCAGTGACTCATTTGAAGGAAGTTTCATATCCTCTGGTGACAACAACTCATTCTTCTACTGACCCCCCCAATTCTGCCAATACTTTCGCCTATCTCTGAAACAGAAGTGCCTGGACTTCCTCTTGTCGATCTGGTCATGCTAAGCGGTGATTCTACAAGGCGTACCGCAGATGCAGGCGAAGCTGCTGTTTCAAAAGGGGTTTCTTCAGGGGACAAGTCTTAGACTCTTTCGATAGCTTCTTACTTTCTCTTGTTTTGTTTTTGATACTTAGCCATATGTGACTAAGTATAAATGAGGTTGAAAAAGTGTGCCCCTTAAACATTGAGGCCCTTTGTTGCCTTATTCATTTTGTTAACTTCACATTTATTTTTTATACCTACTCAGCTTTTAACCCTTCTAAATACCTATATATAGCATTCTAATAGTTTTAACACAAATTTATGTGTACACTTCATATATACTAAAGAGCAAGATAATTAAAATTTTCTAATTGAGATGTTTACCTGATATTTCGAAACTTTCAAGCAATCAAAATTCTTGTATAAGTTTATCTTTCTTCTTCATCTCAATAAGAAATGTAGATTATATTTCAGAGCTTTAATTTTGTAGACGACATCATAGTTCTGTATAAATCTATCATCTGCCAGGAAGACATTAGATGAGACCGCGTAGACTGAGTCTCTGCTCCGCAGGTCAGAGGATGACGCAAACGTAGAAGTCTGGCCTTTGCCAGGAAGACATAAAATGAGACCACGTTGACTGAGTCTCTGCTTCACAGGTCAGAGAAAGTCTGGCCTCTACTAGAAGGACGTAAAATGAGACCACGTTGACTGAGTCTCTGCTTCGCAGGTCAGAGGATGACGCAGACGTAGAAGTCTGGCCTCTGCCAGGAAGACGTAAAATGAGACCGCGTTGACTAAGTCTCTGCTCCGCAGGTCAGAGGATGACGCAGACGTAGAAGTCTGGCCTCTGCTAGGAAGACGTAAAATAAGACCGCGTTGACTGAGTCTCTGCTTCGCAGGTCAGAGGATGATGCAGACGTAGAAGTCTGGCCTCTGCCAGGAAGACATAAAATAACGTAAAATGAGACCGGGTTGACTGAGTCTCTGCTCCACAGGTCAGAGGATGACGCAGACGTATAAGTCTGGCCTCTGCCAGGAAAATGTAAAATAAGACCACGTTGACTAAGTCTCTGTTCTGCAGGTCAGAGGATGACGCAGACGTAGAAGTCTGGCCTCTGCCCAGGGAGCTTCTGTATAAGCCTCTGCAAATGTGCTCCTTCATCGATAATAAATAGACTTAAAATTCATTGATGATAACCATGATGTTTTCAAAGGATGGTATTTAGTCATAATGACGTACATCTGAATGAAGATACAACCAAAAAGCATAAAGTTAGAAACAGAAAAAACTTAAGCGAAATATTTCTGTAAGTTGCATATATTCCATGGTCTTAGCACTGCTTTCCCTTCGTCGTCGGAGATAGGATATGCACCTCCCTTTAATACCTCTGTGATTATCCAAGGACCTTCCCAGTTCGGCTCCAACTTCCCACGGGGCTTCAAGGCGTCTGCCCTTCTTAGCACTAAATCTCCCACTTGAAACTGCTTTATCCGTACCTTCTTATCATATGCAGTCTTGACTTTACTTTTATACTTCTCAATTCCCAGACGTGCCAGGTCTCTCTCTTCTTCAACCATATCCAAATTATCTGCCATCAGTTGCTCATTCTAAGTTTCCTCAAAAGACATAATCCTATGAGTTTCCATTCCGATTTCCACCGGGATCGTCGCATTAGCTCCAAAGACCAAGTTGAATGGAGCCACCTCTGTGGCCGTCCTCGGAGTAGTTCTATACGCCCATAATACAGACTCCAATTCATCTGCCCACCTATTTCTAGCATTTTCTATTCGAGCTTTTAGACCTTTGAGTGGTGTTCTGTTGGTAACCTCAACTTGTCCATTAGCTTAGGGGTGCGCCACTGCTGCAAACCGCTGCTCTATCTTCATCTCTTCACACCATTTTCTTGTTTTCTGACCATTGAACTGGGTTCCATTGTCAAACACCAATACCCTTGGAACTCCGTACCTGCAACAAATCTGCTTCCATAAGAATTTAACGATATTGTCTTCATCAATTTTGCTTAAAGACTCTGCCTCCACCCACTTGGTGAAATAATCAATAGCTACTATCAAGAATTTTTTCTATCCTTTAGCCAGAGGAAGAGGTGCCACCAAATCGATCCCCCATTTTGCGAAGGGACAGGGTGCAAACATTCTTCCCAACTCTTCTGCAGGTACGTGAATCAAAAGTCCATGAATCTGGCAGCTGTGACATTTCTACACATATGCCTTTGCATCCTGACTCATAGTGGGCCAATAATACCCAGCCCTGAGTGCTTTCCTGACAACAGACCTGTATCCCGCATGATCCCCACCACAACCTTCATGTATTTCTTGAATGACATATTTTCTCTCAGCCGCACTAAGACACCTCAAATAGGCTTGTGTGAACAAGCGCCTATAGAGCTGCCCTTGGTTAATGCAATATTTCATTATTATCTTTTTATCTTTTTCTCTCCAGACCTGACTTTGGACTGTTGTTTTCAACTGTTCAATGATTGGAGTTCTCCAGTTATCCTCTTCTGAAATCACCCCAACTTCAGGACTGCTTAACTCTCTCTCTGTAACCAGCACAGTAACCTTCATGGACTTCAAAGAATGATATGAGCTAGCAATTTTAGCTAAATGGTCCGCTGTGATATTCTCTGATCTGGGAATTTGGCAGAGCTCAAATTGTTCAAAGACCGACTTTACCTCTATTACTTTATTCACATATCTCACCAGAGCTTCTTTTTTCACTTCGTATGCACCTTCCAGCTGCTGGACCACAAGTTACGAATCCGTAAACACTTTCAATCTTGTTCCTCCCATTTCAGTCACCATTTTCATAGCTTACCAAAGTGTCTCATATTCCGCCTCATTATTAGACACTTGGAAGACAATTTTTATGGTGAATTGCATTTCTTACCCGTCTGGACAAAAGATCTGGATCCCCACTCCATATCCTTCCCTTGACGAAGATCCGTCTACATACATTCTCCAATCCTCCATTTCTGATGAATGAGCTGCTTATTGTATGAAGTCCGCTAAGACCTGAGCTTTGATGGCCCTCCTCTGCTCAAATTCAATCTCATAGGCCCCGAGCTCTACTGCCCATCTAATCATCCTTCCAGAAGTGTCCATTTTTCCTAACACTTGTCCAAGAGGATAATTAGTCCTCACAACCACCTTATGAGACGGAAAATATGGGCGCAACCTTCGAACAGTGGTTATTATAGCCAGCCCTGCCTTCTCGACCTCTGCATATCTCACATCTGGACCTTGCAGAATTCGGCTTAGATAGTAAATCGGCTTTTGCTGCGATCCTGTTCTTTTATCAGTACTGAACTAACCGCCACATCTCCCACAGATATGTATACGTATAAAGTTTCACCCTTCTCCGGCTTGGTTAGCAGCGTTAAACTTGACAAATAAGTCTTCAGTTCTTCAAAAGCCTGAGTGCATTCGTCTGTCCAAGCAAACTGACATCCTTTCCTTAAAATTCTAAATAATGGATAACTTCTGTCTACAGTTTTAGATATGAACCGACTAAGAGCTGTCACCCTTCCCAACAATTGTTGCAGCTCTTTGGTATTACGTGGGGCTTCCATATCTACTATAGCTCTGACCTTGGATGGATTAACCTCGATCCCGTTCTTAGTGACCATGTACCCCAAGAATTTGCCAAAGCTGACCCCAAAGCAGCACTTATTAGGGTTTAGCTTCATTCCACTATTTCGTATCACTTTAAAGGATTCCTCCAAATCTGCAACATGATCTTCTGGCAGTATGTTTTTTTATTAACATATCATCCACATATACCTCCATGTTCTTACCTAGCAACGGCCCAAATAGCTTATCCACCATCATCTGATAAGTGGCTCCTGCATTCTTCAACCCAAATGGCATCCTAATATAACCGAAGGTCCCGACCAAAGTAACGAAGCAGACCTTAGGCACATCTGCTGGATACAATTTTATTTGATGATAGCCTTGATAAGCATCCATCATACAAAGCCTCTCGCATCTAGAGGTGGAATCAACAAGCTGATCGATGCGGGGCAGATGATAGTGATCCTTAGGGCAGGCTTTGTTAAGGTCTCTGAAGTCTATACACATCCTCCACTTCTTGTCTCCTTTAGGGATTAACACTGCATTAGATAGCCACATTGGAAATTGTATCGGGACCACATGTCCCGAACTCAGAAGTTTTTCTACTTCAGTGCAGATAATCACATCTTTTTCTTCCCCAAAACATCTTAATTTTTGCTTCACAGGCTTAATAGAGGAGTCCTCATTTAATTTATGTACAACAATACTAGGATCAATGCCCTTCATATCCTTAGCAGAGAATACGAATAGGTTTGTGTTACTTTGGAGGCAATGAACCATCCCATCTCTTTCTTCTACTGTCATTTTACTCACGATCTTAGTACGGAAACCTTCTCTCCCTTCATACAACTCAATCTGTATCAGTTTCTCTTCACATACCACATTTCCATATTTATCTTCTGGGTCTCGCTCCTCCCGAATTCTTTTACCACTTCTTGCTTGCATATTAACATCGTTCGTAGTCAACAGAGCTAACTTATCTGCAGGCCTGATTGCTTCTAAATAGCATTTTTTGGAGTTCACCTGGTTACCATTGACTTCTCCCACTTCTCCCGAGGCAGGGAATTTTATTTTCATGTGGTGTGTGGATATAATAGCCTTTAATTCATTCAAGATAGGTCTGCCAAATATGATATTATAAGCAGAGGGAGCATCCACCACCAGGAAATCAACCATCAAGATTTTTTGCTAGGGCTGAGTCCCGAGTACTACTTGCAGGCTGACCACTCCTGTAGGACATACTGCTCCTCCTGTAAAACCATACATAGCTGTCGTCACAGGGCGTATAGGTGCATTCAAATTCATTTTCGCTAGGCAATCTTGAAAAATGATGTCTACTGAGCTCCCTGTGTCCACAAAGATCCTAGCCACATCATATCCTCCCACCTCTACCATGATCACCAGCGCATCTGAATGTGGTCGTAGTAAGGTCTTCTCGTCTGCAGGCCCGAATGAGATATCTAGCACCATGCTTAACTCTCCTACCTCTGACACAGGAGTAAAATGCCAGTTCTGAGCGCGCCTCAAGAAGGCCTTTCTTGCCCTGTTCGAGTTTCCCTCTCCCAGACCTCCTACTACCATCTGAATGAACCCACATTTTGGAGAAGACGGTAACTCCTTTTCCGACTCCCTCTTTTGTTTTCCTTTTAGATTGCTTCCGCCCATCTCCTCCTGTCCACCTCTATTTTTTCCAAATCTGTTTCCTCTGTGATCCACAAAATCGCCTAAAGCTCCCAACCGAACCAATCTCTCAATCTCATTTCGTAACTATCTACATTTATTTGTATCATGCCCATAATCATTATGGAAGATGTAGAAGTACTTCCCTTTAGGCCTCTGGGGTGTACTAGATCTGTTTATAGGGAATCTGAAGAAGACCGCTCTCTGTTAACTGCAAGATCTGAGCAGCTGATGTTCTTAAGGGGGTATATCGTTGAAAGTTCTCCCGCCCTAAGTCTCCTCGGTGTTCACCAGTTGCTCTCGGCAGGGCTGGCGGAGCTCTACGCTGTACCTCCTTCTCTCGAGAGCTGACTCTTTCTCATTGTTTAGCCTTACTTATGTCCTCCAAGTTGATAAACTTGTCAGCTCTGGATAAGACTTCATCAAAAGTCTTGGCCGACTTCTTTGCAATTGAGCGAAATAAATCCCCTTCTTTCAACCCTTGTACTATAGCACTAATTTTCACCTCTGGTGTGGCCGAGGGTATTTCCAGGGCTGCCATGCTGAACCTCTTTATGTAGGATCTCAAGGGTTCTGCTTCTCCCTACTTCAAGCTAAACAGGAATTGGGCTGTTCGTTGCTGCCTCCTAGCACTTGCAAATTGATGTAAGAAAGAGTAACTGAAATCCATGAACGAGCCAATACTGCCAGGTTTCAACTGCCCAAACCATTGTTGCGCTGACTTAGTCAGAGTAGTGAGGAATACTCTGCACTTGACTTCATCCGAGTACTGATGTAACAGAGCAGCATTCTCGAAGCGCAGTAAATGGTCATACGGGTCTGAAGTCCCATCATATTCAAACGAGAGAGGACGGAAGCTCTGAGGCAACTCATCTTCCAGAACTCGTGGTGTGAATGGGGTTCCATCTGGTATCCTCAGCTGATCCCCTCCATCCATCTGTTGCTTCAGGGACTTCATCTCCCTTTGCATTTCTTCCATTTTTCTCAACAATTGATGCTCTCGCTCCCCAACTTCTCCTTCTGGAAGAAAGAAATCTTCATGTTCTATTTCTTCCCGAGTTGGTGTAGCTCTTCTCCGGCTTCTGTTCTCCAGTTCCCTTCTCCTCACATCCTCCCGACTTTCTCCTATCACCCGTCTTCTCTCCCCATCTCCTGTTGCAGCAGTTGTAGCAGCAGGAAGGGCAGCTTGTAACGCCTTGCTGACTGCTGAATGGATAAGTAATTCCAGTTGAGCAGGAGTAAAGCTTACTTTCTCCGTAGATCCTTCGTTGCTTCTGTCTTCCCTTCCTTCGTCAACCTCTTCTTCCTCCCGATGGGGTATATCACCTACTCCTGCCTCCATATCTCTCCCCACCAACTCTTCCTCCTCCTCTTCATCAAACTCTCTTCTCAAGTTCCTTGCTATGGCTCGATCACCTCCTTCCATAACTCTCCCTCTAGCCCCTATTCCACCTCTCAAGCGTAGAAAGCTCTTTGATATGAAAAAGGGAAAGATTCTCACTTACCTCTTTCTCCGGTTTCTCACAGACGACGCCAATTTGTAAAAGTGTGATAGTAAAAATGATTATGATCCCCACTTTTCTTCATTTATTTTCTCATATATACAGATAAATTAATTGGGCTTCTAAATGGATTCTTGAAATTGGGCCTTAATCAACTTAATGGACTTTTATCTTTATTTTCTTTTGAGCTTGGTTTGTATAGGTCCAATACAATTCTAGCCCATATCATCAATCATCTTCACAGATTGAAGTGCTTCACTTTGCAGTCCTAAAATATATATGGCCCAAGTTTTGTGTTTTTCCATTGCCATACAAGTCTAGATTTCAACCAAAAAAAAAAAAAAAAAGAGCAAAATAATAATATTTTCTAATTCTTGTTGGCGCACTATACTTACACATGCAAGAATTTTGAAGATTCAACCAATTGTATTCGTGGTAATTTTCTGTAATATCAAAGAAATACTACTTGTTAGATACATTGCTTTTAATCAATTTTCAGCATATTTTCTCGTGTCTGATACTCTTGGGTCTAAGGAAAAGTGTTGAATATTGTCGTGTATCACCTCCTACCTTGTCCTACTATACTCATTCTAGATATGATGCATCCAATTGAAAAAGATGAATTCATTTAGTATAATTTAGGGGAAAAGAATTTGATTATGAATTCTCAATTAGTAGTTATAAGTTACAACCAATGAAGTGGTTGGATAAATGAATTAACAAGGTGAATTTCAGGTGGGGAGAAGTTGTAACTAAAATTACACCATTAAAATGTATGACATATGGTACAATTTGAAAACATCAATAATTTTGTGTTTCTTGATATATATATATAGAGAGAGAGTTTACTTTTCAAATTCTACCTGCACATTGACCGCCATCTAGTGCTCTCACCTTCTTCAATATGACATCTTTATAGATATAAATTTGAACGATTATAACTAACAGTAATGTTATCGTATCCATCAAGACATATTAATTTCAATTTATATATAGACTTTGTTATTTAGTTATTTAATTTTTAAGAGTTCGTCTCCCTTGATTTCTAAAATTTTCGCCCCCCCTTAAGTTGTAATTAAAAATATGATTTAGCAGTAAATCAATGATAGTAAAATAAAATCGGAGTAATTTGTGAATAACTAGTTCACAATTTATTAAATCTTATTTAATTTGATTGTAGTAAATTAATAAGTTAAATAGATTTACAACTTATGAAACATAATTTTAGACCAAAGGCCCAAACTATAAGCCCAATTTATTTATAATACCTCATAACTTATAATTTTGAAGCACATCTATTAAGAGGGGATATAGGGAGAAGATAATAGATTAGGGCAACTTGTCAAATTCAAATTTTCTATCTCAATTTTCAATTCAATAATCATTTTGGGTGCACATGATCTATCATTCACATAAAATTCAACATATTTTCAGAATTTCAAGTCAAAAGGTGAGTTAGAATTTTGAATTCATTTTTTATATCACTTACAAATGTGTTATTCTAATTTAGATGAATTCATGATCATGAATGATAATTTTCAATAGATTCTATCATTGATGATTTTGATCTTTTAAAACATTGTAGAGTACAATTCAAGATGTCGAACTTAGAAAAATAGAATGATGGTTTATCTTTTGACAAAAACTTGTTTAGATCCGTGCCCCCAACCTGACCAGGCGAGTGGGCCGCCTCCACGCGCGCCCACGCGCCCCTAAGCGCGCCCGCAGTTGTGCTGGTATGCGCCTGCGCACCAGATTCCATTAAGTGATTGATATTATATATATATTCTTAAGGTATTACGTGTATACTCTTAAAGTATTACAAATTTATCTTTAAGGTATTATATATGCACCTTTGAGGTATTACATATTTACCTCTAAGGTATTACATATGCACCTTTAGGGTATTATATTATTTGAGTATAAAGTATTACATATTTAGTTTTAAGGTATTACTACTTATAGTTTAAGGTATTACATATTTATCTTTAAAGTATTACATAAAATATGTTTTAGGTATTACATAAATATGTTTTAGGTAATACGTAAATATGTTTTAGGTATTACATTTTAGGAATTACATAAATATGTTTCAGGTATTATATTTTTATCTATATGGTATTACATATTTATACTTACATTTAAGGTATTTGATACTCAATTTTCAGGTATTACATAAGTCTCTTTCAGGTATTACATAAATACCTTTAAGGTATTACATGTATGCTTTTGTGGTATTACATAATATATCTCGATTTTCATTGTCTTTCTCTTCGAAATATTTCTGCAAATCATCTCGTGGTATGTTGGATGCAAGATCTATAGTCACAATCGTTAATTCTTCTATGTATCTCTCCATCACGAAAGTTGAAGAATAATAAGAAAGTAAAGATGGAGATATAAGAAGATGAAGAAGTAGCAGTGGAGATGGAAGAAGATGAAGAAGAAACAACAATGGAGAAGTAGCCATGGAAAATCCACGCCGTAAAAGAAGAAAGAGATGGAGAAAGAAGAAGCATTTGGAAAATCAGTGCTGCAAATAGAAGCAGATGGAAGTAGATGAAGAAGGAGAAGAATCTGAACTCAAACTCATACTCATGGTGGCAAAGCTGAGGGTCAAAACGACATTGTTCCTTGGGAGTAGCAGCGTCGCCCCAAGATAATCTCTGATTTCCGCCGGAGAAAGAGGCACCGCAGATGGAAGCAAATGAAAAAGGAGAAAGAAGAAGAATGCCCGATTTTCGCCGGAGAAAGAGACACCGCAGATGGAAGCAGATGAAGAAGGAGAAAGAAGAACGGTGATTTTCGCCGAAGAAAGAGGCGAAGAAGAAGAAAAGAAAGAGGCGAAGAAGAAGAAAAGTAGGGCTACGCAGATGAAGAAGACCCAAAAAGATGAAGAACGCCCAGGTTTTGGAAATTAATGGAAAAAAAAAAGAAAAAATATATATATAGAGAGGATTCAGATCGGGTTTGGGGCACAGATCCAGGATCCGTGCCCCGTGGGCACCAAAGTCTTTCTCTTATTTTTTATATATCTTTTGTATAGATTTTATGATATATTGTAGAAGAAAAATATTTTATCAAATTATGGATGTCTATTAAGTTACTTCTTTTCAATAACACTATATTTTAGTATTATATATTCATGAACTTTAAATTGGGAACAACACTACAAAATGAAGATTTCCACCCCCTTGAAACTGGATTCGTCCCTGTTTATATGTATCAAAAACTAATTATTAATATTCAATATATTTATTAAATTTATTTTTTATATAACTGACAAATAAAATTATTGTACATTAACCCCTTCCAAAGCGTGATGGAGAAGACGCAGAAAAGAGGAAGAGTAGAAACACAGATTGAGCGGATGGGATTTGTTGGGGGGAAGGGTTTAACAAAGTGTGAAATTTCAAAAAGAGGGAATTGTGGTGGGCCCCACACCTCCATAAGATGAAGAGACCTTTTCCTACAGTGGTTGCGGTATATATAAATTGATAAGACTTCGAATTTCAAAAACATATTCCAAAGCGGCACTTCCAGCTGCAGGCGGCGTCTCTACCATATTCTTTATCTTCTCTCCATCTCTCGCTGCTCAATTTTGGTACCCAACTAAAGCGCTTCCGGAAATGGATGAATAGTTTAAGAGGAAACGAGTCTGGAAATTTCTTCTTTCATTCCACGTCACGTGATTTCAGGTTTATGCTCCTACTGTGTGAATTTCTGATTCCTGATCGTGCCTTTTGCTTATTGCTATAGTATTTACTGTTTGTGGTTGCTTAGTAGTTCTGCGATTGCCTTCTTCTTGTTTGTTGTTCGATTGATTTATGTGTTTTTATGTATTTCACGCATATGTACAGTCAACTACGATCTTGTACTGCTTCAATTCTTGTTTATTTGACTTTTGGATTAAGTATTGCATCGTTTGATGTCATGGACGGCGCTCATTTTGGCGATGGATGTGTTTGATTTCATATTTAGTTAATTAAGCTGAATTAGATTCTTCGTCGAGAGATTTTGTACCTAAGAACCTGCAATTATGGTTCTACAACTTTAGCATACTAATTTCCAAACAAACTTTCTCTGTTGTTTTGAATTGAATCTATGCAGATCAATATAGTTGTTTACTGCACTTGGATTTTTATGTTGTTATAAGGCTTTAGTGTTTGCAATATCTTCCAGGTTGCTGATACTGAATTTCTTGAACAAGAATATGGAAACAAATGGGAAAGATGACGTCAAGTCTCCGCTTTTGGAACATCAGGATGATGTTGTTATCACCGTCTCACCCCCAAACCTGAATTCTAATAAGAAAACTAGGACATTAGTTTTCAAGGTACTGGGCATAACATGCTCGTCGTGTGTAGCTTCAATAGAAGCTGCACTTGGAAGATTGGATGGTGTGCAGAGTGTAATGGTATCAGTCCTTCAAGGCCAGGCTGTTGTAAAGTATGTTCCAGAAGTCATCAGTGTAAGTCAGCTTTCATTATTTCTGCCATTTCAAAACTCTCTCCTTTTGATTTATGAAACTTGATTTATTTGAGTGCATACTTTGTACACATTTGTGATACATTGAGTGTCAGTAGTTTGGGATATATATGCTCTACTGTTGCATAGTTCCAGATTTTTCAGCCTGTGCAATATATACACTTTCTCAAACTTGTTACTAACAATATATGGGAGGGTGGTACAGATCTTCCCTAATTTTATGTAAAGTTTCTCATCATGAATACTGTTACCTTTGGCTTAACCAATTTCCTTTATTTCAGGCAAAAGTGATAAAAGAAGCAGTTGAAGATGCAGGTTTTGAAGTTGCAGATTTTCCTGAGCATAACAATGCAATGTGCAGGGTTAGGATTAAAGGAATGGCATGCACAAGCTGTTCAGAGTCAGTGGAACGTGCCTTGCTGATGGTGAATGGTGTTAAAAAAGCAGTGGTTGGTTTAGCTCTTGGAGAGGCTAAAATCCATTTTGATCCAAATATTACTAATATTAACTGTATCATTGAAGCAATACAAGAAGATGCTGGATTTGGAGCTGACCTCATAAGCTCAGGCAATGACTTGAATAAAGTATATCTGCAACTTGGAGGAATCACTTCTCCTGATGATTTTTCTATTATTCGAAGCACACTTCAGACTCTGGAAGGTGTAAATGATGTCGAGATGGATGTGGAAGAGCAGAAAGCAATTATAAGTTATGAGCCCGACATTGTTGGTCCAAGATCTCTAATACAGTGCATACAAGAAGCTGGCCATGGAATCAAAACTTATCAAGCAACTTTGTACACTCCTCCAAGAGGAGGAGAAACAGAAAGGCAGCGTGAAATCCTAATGTATCGGAATCAGTTCTTGTCCAGTTGCCTATTTTCAGTTCCAATATTTGTTTTCTCTATGGTACTCCCAATGCTTCCTCCTTATGGAGATTGGCTAGATTACAAGATCATCAATATGCTAAACGTTGGGATGCTTTTAAGATGGATACTTTGCACACCTGTGCAGTTTATCATTGGCAGAAGGTATTCATGTCTTTCTATTTTTGCTGAATATAATTTCCTGAAGTTCTCTAGTCTCTACTTATACGATCGTTGACACATGGATTTTTATTTTCCTGAGAAATCAAATAATGTGTAGGTTGTAATCACGTTATCAGATTTTATGCAGGATCTTATCATGCTCTGAAACGAAAATCTGCAAATATGGATGTTCTGGTTGCCTTGGGTACCAATGCTGCTTATTTTTATTCTATATATGTGATGATAAAAGCATTAGCTTCAGACTCTTTTGAGGGGCAGGACTTCTTTGAGACTAGTTCCATGTTGATATCTTTTATTCTTTTGGGAAAATACCTGGAAATTTTGGCAAAAGGGAAAACATCAGATGCTTTAGCAAAGTTGACAGAATTGGCACCTGATACGGCTTGCCTTTTAACTCTGGATGCTGAAGGAAATATCATTTCTGAAACTGAAATTGATACGCAACTTATAGAAAAGAATGACATACTAAAGATTGTTCCTGGGGAAAAAATTCCTGTTGATGGGCTTGTTATTGATGGTCAATGTCATGTGAATGAAAGCATGATCACAGGCGAAGCTCTGCCAGTTTCTAAAAAGCCTGGTGATAAGGTAAGATAAATCTTCTATTCATAAAATGTGTGTGGCCTATGTCTTAAAGCACGAAGTGATCAATCAACAGGTGATCGGTGGAACAGTTAACGAAAACGGGTATATACGTGTTAAGGCTACTCATGTTGGTTCAGAAACAGCACTTTCACAAATTGTTGAGCTGGTTGAAGCTGCTCAGCTTGCGAAAGCACCTGTTCAGAAATTGGCTGATCAGATATCGAAGATTTTTGTTCCCACTGTGAGTTTCCGTGCTACATTCCTATGTGATTTCTTTTAGTTATCTTTGCTGTTTAACGTCCAGAATCTGCTGGTGGTGGAGTGTGTTTGCTCATGGTATATGAATTATGAGTCCAGCAATTGTATTTGTTTACACGTAACGCAGAGAAGTGGCAACTTTATGTTAGAGTCGAGGGAAATAAACACTGAAATTCAACCTGATTAATCCATAACTCAGAAGAGAAGTCTCTCCTGCCCAAGCGCACGATCCTATGTCTCCAAACAGAAAATCCAAGATAGAAAACTGAAATAGAAACATAATATTTAATACCCTAGTCCGCAAAGCTCATGCACAAAGCCGGCAGACTCATAGCCAAAATAATAACTAATAACCAATGATTAAATAATAACTAATAACTAATAACTAAAAAAAGTAATTCAGCTGCCTGCGAAAGCGAGCCCGGCTAACATGCCTTGGAACGACATTGATAAACTATCCATAACACTTTATTGACTAAAAGGTCATAATTGTGCAAAACTATTGATGGGATGTGATGTATTTCTAAGACAGATTTTTTTAGAGAAAATTAATCTATCTTAATTTGGCTTCATAATTAAAGGTTTCATTGAGCTAATTCAAACATTTCAGAACTCCATAAAATATTAATAAGATTCACTAAAATTTAAAATGTTCATTCGTTGGATCTATGTGAAATTAATTATCCGATATGTTTTCTTAAAAAGATTAAGATTTCATGTCCTATAATTGGATGGTTGCTTCATTTCTGAGAATTAATTTTTTTTTTTTTTTTTTTTGTTTGTGAAAATGTAAAACAATCTATTTCTTAGAAATTATAAATATTGTGTGATCTATGTTTAAATGGCATTTGCTTTTACAGAAAAGCATATTGATGATACGTTGTATAAACTATCATACTTTGAAGGTAGAGTAAATTGCACAAGTATGTTTGGTTAGTATTTCTTAGATAATTTTCCTGCACATTTGATGTGAAAGAAACTAACAAACATACTTTATGTAGGGTTTTATAAATTATTAATGTCTAGGATATGATTTATGTATGTTTTACATTATGATTGCTAACTTTATATTGTCAGTTTTTTCATGTATTTGAAAAAATCTTTCTATTCCTCACTTCGAACTGTTGTGTGCACTTTCCCCTAGACTATGGGTTGGGGCAGGCACTTGATAGATACATTAGCAATTTAGCACAACCAGCCTATGTCACATGACTAAGAAATATGAAAATATGCATGTTACACATTGAATAAACCATTGAAATGTGCAAAAAATTCATGTATATTCTACCCTGATCATCAGTCCTTATTCTGTACCACTATTTTGGTTTTGATTTTGATCTGGAATGTTGCATCTATTTATGGAACTTCACAATATACTGGAATATAAATTTGTAGTAATTGTGGCATGTTTTGGACCTTTGATTTATTTCTGTTATCTTTTACATCAATACATATCTGTTGCTCCTAAAAGTTGCGTAAGGTTTCATTTTAAGATGTCATCATTGTAAAATAACACTCTTGTTTCTCTTCAATAGGTTGTCCTAGTTGCTTTTGTAACATGGCTGGGATGGTTTGTAGCTGGAGTATCTGGTTTATACCCTAGAATCTGGATACCTACTTCTATGGATGCCTTTGAATTTGCCTTGCAGTTTAGTATTGCGGTGCTGGTCATAGCCTGCCCCTGTGCTCTGGGACTGGCAACTCCTACTGCAGTGATGGTCGCTACAGGCAAGGGTGCTTCTCTAGGTGTGCTAATTAAAGGTGGAAATGCCCTTCAAAATGCGCATAAGGCAGGCTCTCTAATAATTTTTGGACTACTTAATTCTATCTGATCACATTGTGATATACTGTCATTTATGTACATGTACGTTTTGAACTATGTGTTGAAGCTGAAGATACTTGTATCAAACTTGACTTGCATAGGAAAATAAAATAGGTTCTTACTTGGCTTGTAAAAAGTTGCCAGTATCAATTGAAAGTTTGAGGTGCACTTGTGGCCTTTGGTGATGCAAAAGTAGTTTACCTTTTTATCCTTGTACATTTGAGTAGATAACTAGTTCTTAGAAAAATACACCCACTGTAGTTGACTCAGTCTGTTTCATGTTTTTGTCATTACATTAGAGTCTCAACCATGGGCCAAAACCCATCTTCATCATGGTGCCATTCATCCTCAACTTGCCAATGATAGTAGATGATACTTATCACTTTTGTTACCATAATATATCAATCTTGTTTCACTGCAAGATACATCTGGTTGTTCAGCATTTTATATATATCGTCTCTCAATGTAATGAGTTCAATGTTTATGCTTTGCTCTTGCAGGTTAAGACTGTTGTTTTTGATAAAACTGGAACTCTAACAGTTGGAAAGCCAGCTGTAGTTAGTTTTGAGCTCTTCTCTTCAGTTTCTATGGAAGAATTTTGTGATATGACTATTGCTGCAGAAGTGAGTTTTCTACTCAATTTTTTTTTTTAGAATGATATATGCTGAACTTGAAATGGATAATGAATATGTACTGTAGGTAAGAAGATAGCATGAAAGTGGAAATAGCACAAAGAAGCTATGAATTTGTATAAACTATTAAAATTTCTACCAAGAGAATGATTATGGTTGGGAGAACAGTGAAGGATTACTTACTGTAAAATAAAAAATTCCATCATCGAATTATTTTGAATAATTCAAAGCTGAAGAATGCTGATTATATGATATTCATAATCACCAACAGCTGAATGCATAATTCAAATATGTCAGGCTTGGATAACACTAACATATATGTGTTCCTTATATTTTCAGGTGAATAGTGAACACCCAATAGCAAAAGCTGTTGTGGAGCATGCTAAAATGCTACATCAGAAGCATGGATCTCAGAGTGAGCAATTTATTGAGGTGAAGGATTTCAAGGTGCATCCTGGGGCTGGAGTGAGTGGAAGAATTGGAGAAAGAACGATTTGCGTTGGAAACAAAAGGCTTATGCAACTTTCTAGTGTCCCAATCAGCACCGAAGTAGATAGATATGTTTCAGAAAACGAGCATCTGGCTCGTAGTTGTGTGCTTGTTGCTGTTGAAGGAAGAGTTGCAGGGGCATTTGCTGTAACTGATCCAGTGAAGCCAGAAGCCTCTCGGGTCATATCTTATTTGCGCTCTATGAACATCTCAAGTGTCATGGTTACAGGTGATAACTGGGCTACTGCTACGGCAATAGCCACTCAGGTGGGCATCCAAAAAGTGTTTGCTGAGACCGATCCACTTGGAAAAGCTGACAAGATAAGGGAGTTGCAGGTAACAAGTTTAAGCACCTACATCAATTCAGCTTTTATTATCATGCTGCCAAGTAAATTCACTTATTTATTTCATTTGTCCTCGTATGTTGAGATATGGATGTATGGACTATGGACACATTAGATTAAATAAAATAAGTGATGACATTAGAGAGAAGGTGGATACCCTTAGATGAACATGATTAAGATGGCTTGGACATTTGCATAGGAGACCTTTAGGTTACAAAAAGACTTGGAAAGAAACTATAAAAAAGACATGCTATATTTACTTATCAATGAGAGCATGTGTTTCAACCGAAAAGGATGGCAATATACGATCATATAGCCGACCCCACATAGTGAAATGAAAGCTTATTTAATTTGTCAAGAGTGTGTTATAAATACACGAGTGAGACACTGAAGTAATGGTTTTCTTGTTTAAATATGTTATCTTTGGTATAGTTGCAAGGTACAAGTGTGGCTATGATAGGAGACGGGATCAACGACTCACCAGCATTGGTTGCAGCTGATGTCGGTATGGCAATTGGGGCAGGAACCGATGTGGCAATAGAAGCTGCTGACGTGGTCCTAATGAAGAGCAACTTGGAGGACGTAGTTACTGCTATAGATCTCTCAAGAAAGACAATGTCAAGAATCCGTCTCAATTATGTATGGGCACTCGGGTATAATGTCCTTGGGATGCCCGTTGCTGCAGGGATTCTATACCCCTTCACTGGGGTCCGTCTCCCCCCTTGGCTTGCCGGTGCTTGCATGGCTATTTCATCTGTAAGCGTAGTTCTGTCGTCCCTCCTACTACAGTATTACAATAAGCCCATGCGTGTCTGAGATGAGTTTCCAATTTGTAAGATTAGTTTGTAAGTGATGACTAATTGGACATTGAAACACTTGCATTGATAAATTGTGTATTCCTGTTATCATATGATCAATAAGGATGTGCTTCTCAAGTTCTGAGGTACTTCCATTCTGTACCAAAATTCCATGTGATAAAGATCTTCTGATGAATATATGATAACATTAGTTCAGACCGATTGATGTTGTTTGTATTTCATGTTGAAGAATGGAACAAGTGTTACCATTATTAGGGCTGTGCAATTGGTCAGTTTGGTTGAAAATTTAACTGAGCCAATTAGAACTGAAAATCGAATTTTTTAAGATTTGTATAAACTCTCGTCGAATTAATTCGATGTCAGTTTGATTTGATTCTCGATTTTGAACTTTGCTAATTGAGGCATTCAAGTTTAGGCATTTCATTAATCAGAGTGATACTTGTGTGCCCCAAGGATATGATGTCCCCTAATCAATCATCATATGATATTACATATAAACTCTATAGGTATCATGTGTATACTCTTCAGGTATCACATGTATACTCATATATATGTATGATACATGTAGAGTATATGTATAATATCAAGAAATGTAATACATGTAGGGTATATATATAACACTTGAAAAACATGTATATAACATCTAGATCTGTCTAGATCTGTGTCCATATGTGCCTCAAGGGTATATAAGTTTTTGTCTTTCATTAATTGACAAATAGTGTTTGAAGAAAAAAATTAAAACTTTAATTATTTTTAAACATAACCAAACACTTTTAAGTAATAAACAAAGAAAAAATATATTTTAAGCAAAAATAAAATAATACAAGCAAGCAAGCCAAACCCCATTTACCATGGGGCGAAGATCATAAAACCCATGTAGGCCTCAAAGGAGTCACTTTAAACATGCAAGTAAAATTGAATGCCAACACTATATTTTTCTTATCCTATCTATCTATATATAAAAGAAGGACAGTTGGCAAAATTGTAAATTTTGCCACTTTTCCTCCTAATAATGTCAAATCAATAATTTAATTAATAAAAAAATTATAAAAACTAATAGTTTTTTCAAGGAAATTAATTGTGTTACAATTAATTAATTAATTAATTAATTAATTAATAATAATAATAATAATAATAATAATTATTATTATTATTATTATTATTATTATTTTCATTGTCATTACTATTATTAATTGATAGTATTTATTGTTGTTGTTCACAAATGTTGTTCAACAATAATTTATTTATTTTCTTTATTTTGTTCACTTTAATTACTTATGTATAGAATTAGGATCTCATTATCAATTTTAAAGTTAAAGAAAATTTAAGATAATTTTTGTGATTATGATAAATGTTATATATAAATAAATATTTTGAAATTTATATTTTTGACCGGGCACTTTTAACAAACACCAAAACTCACTAGCTTATCAAATTATTTTTTAGCCTTGAAAATTTTTAGCAAATTATTGAATCAAATAGAATGTAAGCTTACAAAATTTTAAATGTTTAACTTTAATTACTTATTAATGTCTATAATTATTCTTATTATCAATTTTAAAGTTAAATAAATAATAAGATATTTTTCGTAATTATGAGAAATGTTGTACATAAACAAATATTTCAAAAACTTATATTGTTAATTTTATACCGAACCATGAAAAATATTCAATAAAAATAGAAACAAATAGAATGTGAGTATTTTAGGTTTTAATTTTATGTTTTTGGTTAATTGTAATTAATCAATGTTTAGAATTATTATTATTATTATTATTATTATTATTATTATTATTATTATTATTATTATTATATCATCATCATCATCATCATCATCATCATCATCAATTTTTAAGTTAAAAGAAATATTAATATATTTTTTGTAATTATCAAAAAATGTTGTATACAAATAAATATTTCAAAATTTATATTGTTAAATAACCACTTTTCACTCACTCCAAAATTCATTGTAGTATTCAAATTATCTATTGAGTCAGGAATGTATCTTTTTACAAAAAACAAACAAATAGAATGTAACCTTTCAAATTCGTTGTTTAAGTTATTTAAAAAATTTGTATACTTTCTTTAAGTTATTTATAAATTTTGTATTCTGACCTTTTAATATTATCAAATATAATTTAGAATAACATGTACAATTTGTTTTATTTGACTTTGGAATAACTCACCTCAAAAAAATGAATGCACAAGGAACCCTAAGATGTGGGTAGAGACGCAATTCAACCAACGTTTATTTCTTCAATTAAAATCCATTTTATCTTATGATTTTTTCAAATTATAAAATGAAATTATAATCAATAAAAATATGAAAAATATAAAATATATATTATAAAAAAATTGAAATAATAAAGATATTAAATATTTTTTTATATAACAACTTTATTATATTATTTTAAATTATATACATTATCAAAATAATTAACCGCGCACCGTGAATTACTAGTTTAAAAAAAGGTTGACCTTGGGCCACAAAACATTTTTTTAGTTTTATTGTCATAATAAATAAAATTAAAAAGGGCCCACAGAGTTTCCCATGCTCCGCGGCGCAGCATAGCACAGGCCTCTCCTCGTAAAGAAAAATATTAACTCTTCCTAGGTCAAGTTGAGGAGACACCTAGTATAAAAATCGCAGTAGAGCGTGGCCTCTTTGCTCCCTCTCTCTCTCATCTCTCTCCGTCCAATCTCCTCGTTCTTCTCTCCTCCACTCCAATTCACTTCCCCAATTTCGAGGCGAGTCGAGCGCAGGTAACACCCCGATTTTGAAGAATTTAATCGTTTCTATTTCTTTTTTTACTAATTTTGTTCCCTTTTTTTGGCTTCCATTTCTAATGATCTAGCATAATTTACGCTTTTGTATGACTCTGAGTCTTTTTCTTCTTCTATTGTTGCTCAGTTACAGTTGATTTGTTTTCCCCACTACTTCTCGTAAGTATTTATTCTTGTTTATGTTTCTGCTGGTTTCGATCCGTGTGTGACACATAATATAGTCTATAGAGAAGGTATTTACTCGTTTAGATCTGGATCCCTTTTTTTGCATTTAATGAAATCATCTAGATCTGATTATGTGAGGGTGGATTTTGGGATAATCACTGTGTTTTGTGGGTATTTAAGATCCTGTTCGATTGGACTACATTCCGCTTGTATGTTTCTTTTGCGAAGTTCATGTTTTTATTTTATTCATTATACTTATTTGTTTATATATTTGATTATCGGAGATTTCCAGCTTGGATCTGATTTATATATGCATGTGCGGGGTTGGAGTTTTTTGATCTGGTTGCATTGGCTCTTCTTTTTTTTTTTGCCTACACCATTGCCAGAAAGTTCATATTTTTCAGTCATTGATGAACAATTTGTTGGACAATACTCAATGCAATTACCCCATAATGTACAGATTCCAAAATCAACACTTTAATTAAATAACATTTCTTGTGGCTGCGGAGGAGCATTGATAAAGTATATGATTTTTGCATTGTAATTGTTCTGAATAATCTGTGTTCCATTTTTTTTGACTCCACAATTTTATTGAACTGGAAGAGTTGTTTGTGTGGTAATTCCTTTTGTTGTACAGGCAAATCTTTAATTGACTTTAAAACTCATTGGTTTTTTTAGCTAGATTAGTGTAAATTTGTTGATAAGGAAATTGGTGGCAGTCATTTAATGTGAGCTTGTAGTTTGTTAGGCAGGTCTCATGTTCCTGGATTGAAAAGTGATTTCAGCACTAGGATTGTTCTTGTAGTTATGTATGACAAACAGTACTGCTGTAATGAATTGAGTATGTTGTGTTGGATATCATTGTATGGATGATCAATTGACCCTCAACATTGTATTCTGCAGGAGTTACATACAGAGTGTAGAATGGCTGATCAACACCAGTTCCCAACTATTACCCAGAAGGTGGCAAACCAGCTACATCTGAGTTCCAGTCTCTCCCATGGTGTTCAAGGTCGCTATGGAGGGGCCCAACTTCCTGCTGTATATCAGAGGCGATTTGCTTATGGAAATTACTCGAATCCAGGATTTCAATATCCTTTGACCTGTGGAGCCTCTCAGGATCTATCTATGATTTCAGCAAATGCTTCCCCAGTGTTTGTTCAGGCTCCAAAAGAGAAAGGTTTTACTGGCTTTGCAATTGACTTTCTAATGGGTGGAGTTTCAGCTGCTGTGTCAAAAACAGCTGCTGCTCCTATTGAGCGTGTGAAGCTTTTGATCCAAAACCAAGATGAAATGATCAAGTCTGGCAGGCTCTCTGAACCATACAAGGGAATTGGAGAGTGCTTCAAGAGAACAATAGCAGAGGAAGGATTCGGATCATTGTGGAGAGGAAACACTGCTAATGTTATTCGTTACTTCCCAACTCAGGTTTGCCTCGTTTCTCATTCCCAGAATCAATGATCAACCGTTATGTTTGCTCTATTATTATGTTTTACTCAAGTTTTTTACATGTTCCACAGGCCTTGAACTTTGCTTTCAAGGACTACTTCAAGAGGCTCTTTAACTTTAAGAAAGATCGTGATGGTTACTGGAAATGGTTTGCTGGAAACCTTGCATCTGGTGGTGCAGCTGGTGCTTCATCACTTCTCTTTGTTTACTCCTTGGATTATGCTCGTACTCGTCTTGCCAATGATGCTAAGGCTGCAAAGAAAGGTGGTGAGAGGCAATTCAATGGTTTGGTCGATGTCTACAGAAAGACACTGAAATCAGATGGTATTGCTGGTCTTTACCGTGGATTCAACATCTCATGTGTTGGTATTATTGTGTACCGTGGCTTGTACTTTGGAATGTATGATTCTTTGAAGCCAGTGCTCCTAACTGGATCAATGCAGGTTAGCATATGTCCCTAATCTGGTTCTGTAATTGTCAATCAATTTGATTTCCATAGCACTTCCACGCTACATGTGTGCTTGTTATTCTAGTTTTGTCTTTTCAGGTTTAGTTATGATCTCTACTGTGAGTTCCTCCAAAATTCATATTGTTAACATCTGAATTGGCCTATTTATGATTACAGGATAGTTTCTTTGCCAGTTTTGCCCTCGGTTGGCTCATCACAAATGGTGCTGGTCTCGCCTCTTACCCAATTGACACTGTTCGCAGAAGAATGATGATGACATCAGGTGAAGCTGTGAAGTACAAGAGCTCATTGGATGCATTCTCCCAAATCCTTAAGAATGAGGGAGCTAAATCTTTGTTCAAAGGTGCTGGTGCTAACATCCTTCGTGCAGTTGCTGGTGCTGGAGTGCTTGCTGGTTATGACAAACTTCAGGTGCTTGTTTTCGGTAAGAAATACGGGTCTGGTGGGGCTTAAGTAACACCACCTCTGTCTTTAGGTAATAGATGGCGATGAAAATCTTTTTTGTTATCCTAATTTGAGAATTCGTACAAGGCAAAGTTTGCGCATTTTGAATAATTTAGAGAGGGTTCTAACCCAAACATTTGCATTGTTCCCCTTTAAGAAGGGGTGTTTTCTTCCTGCATCCCTGTCGATGAGATTATATTTACATTTAGTTTTACTGAGGAGCTATACTTCGTTTCCAATTTTGATTTGAATGCAATCTCTTCGGATTTATGGTGGTTTAGATGTCTTGTCCTTTTAGTCCTTGTCTGAAATGTCTTTGCAGGTTTAATATTGTTATGTATTGATGATGAGTGAATATATCTCAATTATTTTTTAATTTTTTACTGATTTGATTCAGCTTATACAAAATTGGGTTTGGGTAAATAAAAATCTAGGGATAATACTTGGAATTTGAAGACAAGGTTGCAGGAACTGCAAGCTGCATGTTGTAAACTGAAAGACCACTCAAAAAAAAAAAAAAAACATAACAAGGCAATAATAATATACAAGGAAAATCAATAACAATACAAGGATTAGTCATTTCAACTGGATGAAAAACTAACCAGTAGAGACGAGTTGAAAGTTACAGGATTGTAAGTTGAATAAACAGTGGACATTTGTCCTAAGTGACAGCACAAGAGCTGTAGCCTGGTACAGACAAAATCAATGAGCCAAGAGTGAAAGAGAAATTTTAAAGCAGACCCTATAAGACATTTGGTGCAAGTTGCACATGAGAAGATGATTCAAATCGCCGGCGATCTCAGCCTCATTCAACGGACATAAATCTACACTTATAAATAGAGAAAAAGAAGATTGAGACAACTACTGAAACTATAACAGTCAATCTACAAGGAAGAAATACTCTCAAACATTCTAGTGCTCTCAAGTTCGCAAGTTTCAGTTACTCAACCTTCAAAGGAATAGTCAAGTAATCAAGCAAAGATTCAAAGCTCTCAAGGCTGCCTTCTACACCAGATGAAAAAAACCTTATATACTTTTAATCTTTTAAGTAGTATGTTAAGTTGTTTTTGAGTGTCCTTAGTTGATGGAAATAGTTCTTTGTAGAGGGTATATTGCTAAGTGTGTTCGGTATCAAAGTACCTTCTTCTGAAGGGGTGGACGTAGTAGGATTATACCATCCTTAAATCACTATAAGAGACCTTATATGTTCATTTATATTTATTGTATCTTACATATCTATTTGTTGCATTTTAAATCCCTACCATACTACATATAAAATCTTTTACACATTCTTTAAAGTATTTCCAGAAAAGGAACCTCATAGACATAAAAGTTTTCCAAACACAACCTTGAGAAATTTATAAATTTCTACAGACAATCTTGACTGATGTTGAAGCTGAGATTTAAAATGAATTGAGCTCAAATGGAGTGAGTGTAGGGGTCAACTGATTCAGTCAATTCCAGTAAGCAAGGCACCTACCTGGTTTGAAGCCAAGAATGGCCATTGGGGTGAGGAGTTACAGCCAGAGACTCTCAACCTAGCCTACTTACCTCTTTCTTAAGCTTTGTGAAATGATGAGCCTTTCTTTACCTAAAGATCATTTCCCTTTCTCACTAATAAGATATAGACATTCCTTTAAGGGAGGTTGTCTCCATAAAGTAATGGGAAAGCAACAGGTCCAAACAAAGATTGAGGATGGTTCAAATAACAAGTGTTCCTCTGGGTCCTTTAACTAACTGACAAGGAAAAAGTAATGTGCCAACATACAAAGATGACATTTGAAGTATGCAGAGCATGTAAAGTACATAAATAAATTAGAAGTACAGATTTCACAAAGGAAATAAAATTTCTCAGCTAATTCTCATGATAAAACAAAAGTTTAGGTTCTCTTAGTTTAATTCCTGGATTTCTTCTTGGACCTTGAAGAAGGCTTGGTTTGCTCTGTGCCTGCACTCTGAGAGGCCCCTTTAGAGTTAGCCGTTTGGTTCGATTTTGTGTTAGCAGCAGTAGCCGCCTCTTTAACAACAGCACCCTGAGAACCCCTGATTTGAGCTGCTCTCTTATCTTTTCTCTTGGGCCGATAACTGGACCTTTCTCTCTTTGGTAGCCACCTTTCAGGATCAGGTGGAGGACCTGGATTTGCAGGGTCAAAGCCTTTCGGGTACTTGGGCTTTCTCTTTCGTTTTTTCTTTGTTTTCTCCTTATTCTTTTGTTCATATGCTTCAGCAATGCCTACAGTGGACCCGTTTTCAATGTGCTTTGCACCCGAAGTTTTCTCCAAACTCTCCACATTAACTCCCTTGAGACCAGTGAGGGGTTTCAACTGCTTCTCATAAGATTCTGCCTTTTCAATATCCGTATAAGCAGCAGTCTGAATAAGACCTACCAAAGCTTCGATGCTTCTGTGGCCTTTAACGAGCTGCTCATACAGATGAGCAGCTTCATCCTTCTTTCCATGTCTGAGTTTAAATGAAGCAGCCTCTTGCATGATAACATCAAGTTTATTGTCTTCAGCCATGGCATTGGACCACCACTGTATTGCAGAATCGAACACAGAATCAGCACCATCAATATCTCCAGCACGTTCTTTGAGTGACACAATGGTAGCAACGGTTGCGGGTTTATGTTGAATGTCGGGTATCTTTAACAGAGAATCGGCTGCTATTTGAGGATGGCCTGCAGCTGCAGCAATTTGTGCTCTTGCAAGGAGGACAGTCTTAGACTTGTCCGGAAACTTGTTTGCAAACTGCCCAAGTATCTCCTCAGCTTTATTAGCTTTGTTTTCTCTTACATGTACTGCAGCTTGAAGAAGCACTGGCATTATACTGTTTGGAAACAAGGTGGGAAGTGCGGATGCAAGTTCTCTGGCCTGCAATTGCTTTCTTAATTAGCCAAATAATCAAATACAAAACCTGGAGATTCCAGTAAAATTTACATTCTAGATGTAAACAATATATATATTGCGTAAATGATGAGAGGAAAAGGCACTCCTGAACACATCTGAACATAAATTATCTAAAATAACAAAAGAAAAGACAAGAAAATCTTAAGCGAAGAAATGTCAACCTGAAATGCATTACCTGATCCAACTTATTGGAATGAAGTAGCAACAATAACCGGTTAACATATACTGCTTCTCTTTGCTTTTGAGAGAGCTTTAGGTCAAGGCCACGAGCAAGATGGAAGGGCAGAGATCCTTCATCTTTCACTATCAACGTATCAAGCTTTCTCAAGACATCAGATGCAACCTTGTGGCCCTTTAATCCAATAAGGTTGCTTATTGCCACAGCAAGTGATGAGTCATCTGCCACATTCTTCTTGATAATTGTGGAGTAAGATTCAAAGGCTTCTTCACTGTTTCCCAGTACCTGTGAAAATCATCATAAATCTGATTGAATCACCACTGCACAGAAGTGGGGACAATAAAAAATATGCTAATACAGCATTGATTGTCTCACCTGTTGAACATATGCTAGTTGAACAGCCATTGGTGCCAATTCAGTTTCTATCTCATCATCAGCCAAGTTCTCTTCCATTAAAGTTTCCTGGCCAATTCTGCCAAAAAAATATTGTCAATTTTATGCATGAATAGACATTCTCAATGGTTCAATGCTATCAGGATGAAGAGTAGGCAGGTTTCCTGAGGAGCTCAAAGAGTAGAACCTTTATTATTTTAATAATTTTTTGAGCAATCCAAGGGTAATACTTAACAGCAATGATGTGCTAATAACAAAATTCATGCAGAAAGAGACAAACACACACTGAGAAGAAGGGGGTGGGGGGGGGGGGGGTCGTATGATTTTCGCATTTAACTCTATCTCTCTTCCTCTCTCTCTCTCTCTCTGTCTCTGCCCATGTAGTCTTTGCTGACTATAACTATACGAAAACATGACTAGAACCTCGAACTTTTATAGGTGTTCATACAGAAGGGGTTAAGATGAATGCTCAACAAGAAGTTCTGAAATGGCGGGCATGATGGAAGCAAATTTTCATGGTGATAAGTGGAGTTTTCTTAGACAGGATATTACCTTCGAGCTGATAGCAAAAGTTGCTCTGCATCTTTATACTTGTTCATTTCTATCAATGAGCAAGCAACATTGTAAGCCAATTCAAAACTGCTAGTTGGTTTAACTCTGAGAGAATCCAGTGTCCCCTGGACTTCAGTAGCCCTCCCAGCAGAAACCAAAGCAGCAACACAATTTGTTTCTAAAGAATTTATCTTGGACTTCTGAAGTTTCTGATATACATCGACACACGCATCCATTTTACCTAAACGAAACAAAATCTGTGCTTCTAACATGGCTACTGTGTTTCCGTCTTGCCCTTTCAAGAGCCCTAGAGCTTCATCCAACTTGTTTTGCCGATACAAGCAGTATGCCTACTCGAATAAGGAAAACACATTAATCTATAAGGAAGAGTGTCTAATTTTGAAAAAAATATAAACAGAAACACAAAGAGAAGAAAACATAATGTATCTCAGTGGCTGAACTTCGAAAACATTTAACTCACAAACGAATCCAGGTCCTCTAGGTTTTTTTTTTTTCCTTTTCTTTTTTGTAAAATTGGAGATAAAACGACACATAAAGTAGAAACAATGTGGGTTCCAATTTTTTAATTTTCACCTACCCACCCACCACCCCCCCCCCCCTTCCCCCCCTCTTTCTCTCTCTAGCTTTACAAGAAATTCACATACAAAGTAATGGAGAGAATCCATTCTGCAAAGTAGGATTGCAATGACCAATAGTCATAAAGAGACAAAAAGAAACATCATCATAGGAATATTGATGGGGTTAGTTAAACAGCAAACTTCCTCGAAATATATCTTGAAAGCTCGACGTAATCTCTAATGGAGACAGTTTCTTTTGAAGAAATGATCTTTAAGAATACATTGAATAGTTCACAGTAGGGATATAAAAGCTTCATAGCAGCTTGGCTATTGCACAAAGGAATATAGCAATAGTTTTTCACCCCCAATAAACCTAAATACTTTCAGATGCTAGTTCCCATCAACTTTCGTTTATCGTAGGAATCATCAGTACCTTACCTTTCTGGATATCATCAACACATTCATCCCTGAATTATGTATAGTACTCAGTTAACTAAACTGCAAATTCTCAATAAGCTAGTTATATAAGAATATAAAATTCTTCACAATATCCATATTCCCAAATGAGGAGATCAAGACATCAAATTTGCACAAAAAACTCAATGTGGAGGGTAAAACTACAAGCATTGGAAGCTTCAATTTGCACAAGGATTAGGAAAACAATATAATAAGAACAGAGCAGTAAAAAAATATAATTGGAATAAATCTATAAACAATGTATATCAAAGTACCGTGAAGAAACTGAAATCAATGGACGATTTCTTGGAGAACACTTGTATTGCAGATAAAGCATCATCAATGCTATCGTTCTTAATAAGGGCAACAACTTTAGACAGAATCGCATCCTCATCATCCGGTGCAATCGAGAGAACTAAAACCCCGAACAGTAACCAAATAAAAATTAATTAATTCATCGAATTTTCAACAACAGCATGGCATAAAAGAGCGGATTTGAACACATCAAATCAGTAAACAAATCCGACGTACCTCGATCTGAGACTTTAACGGCAAGGTCGAATTCGAAATTTTGGATGTGGCGATCGAGGGATGTGAAGAGGTCTTCGATGGGGACGGCGGCGGCGGCGGCGGCGGGGGGCTTCGCTTTATCTTTCGCTTTGGGAGCCATTTTCGAGCTGTGATTTCTGCAATGTGTGTGTTTCTCTCTCCGCGGACATGCGAGAGCGAGGCTCGACAGTGGGGTGGGGTGGGGTTGTTGTTTGCAGAGGCCCAAATTCAAATTGGGCTCGTTTGCTGTTCAGTATAAATTATAATTGGGCCCGAAGCTTTTACAAAGCCCAACAAGGTCTATATACGCATTTTGGACTATTATAACTCAACCCTATCATACATGGAGAAGATGGATTCAAAGTTACAAGATTAAGAACTCATTTCGGGTCAGAATCCCAATAGATTGGGTTGGAGCAAGAAAAGGCGAATTTAGCAACTATATTAACGGACCATCTACGATGATTTAAACAAGAAGAAATCATAGACTCAAAAACATTAGCGATATCTTTCGTCCAAGATCCCACAGTCAAAAATTTCTTTAGAAATAATGAATGTTAACACAATCTTAAATTTCTAAGAATAAATTTTCAACTACTCCAATATTCAATATGACTTGTGTGTTAAAGGGTCTATGTATAATAGAGTTCACACTAGCATAACATGCTTTAACCTGTATAATTTGCAAATTAGATCTCATCTTGTAGCTAGGTTGAAAGTCGAGGCTTAAAGGGTCAACCCTATTTGCTTTCCTATCTGCATTTATGATCCATTTCCCATGCTTTTATCTGGCAATGATAATGTTGTTATTTTGGCTACCTCAGGATTACACTTTTTGAGTCTCAATGATGTCTTGATTTTTATTTATTTTTTGGCTAATTCAGCTTTGTAATAAGTTATAATGGATCAATTGTTGTTGTAATATATACATGCTTGTTTCTTTTGTACTCACGAGCCTTGTAGTTCAAGTGACATTATTTTCTTTGTAATCACGAGCTTTTTAGTTCAAGTGACATCTCATCTTTATAAAAGTGCAAATTGTGTGACAATTAGCATTCAAACCTTTTCATTATCCCCTTCCATTCAATGCCCCAAACTCATTAAAAAAATTATTTTCATTGCAAGGATAGTAATCAGTGTTAGTTGATCAAAAAAGATAAATTTAGTGAAGTCACTTCCTTTAGAAGAAGTAGATCTTTAGAAAAGCAAAACAAGAAAAAGAATGCAAAGTCAAGAAATTAAAAGAATAAAATACCACTTATTATAACATGATTTGCAACTAAAATTAATGTATGAGAGGATAAGATACTATTTAATATAAATATATATACACTTTATTTGTCTTTATGTTCGAATTAAGAATTTGAAATTAATGCATTTCGTATACACTTAAATCAATCATATTACTACTATAAAATAAAAAAGAAATACACAAAAACTCATATGAGACGGTCTCACGGATAGTTTTCGTGAGACGGATCATTTAAACCCATGAATTGAACTCATATCCCTAGATTTCTATATAAATTGATATGTGAGTTATGGGTTGACCCGCCTCACAAAAAAAAAATCTGTGAGACGGTCTCACACAAGATCTACTCAAAGAAATAAATGTCAAATCTGATTTGTCCTAACTTCAATCCTTTACTTTTCCAATACCGATTGGAATTCTCCGGCGTCGACTGGAATTCTCCGATTAAAAAGACCTGCAAAACAAAGAACACCGGGGGTTTTTCACGGTGAAGGGACTCCGACGCTCAAGTCAGTAATCTCGAAAAACGCTAGCTTTCGCTTTTGCTTAATAATTGTTGTGAAAATAAATGTGATTGTGTGTGAAAATAGAAAGATCAAGTTCTATAAATACTCCCTGAAAACGTGGCAGTTAGGATTCTTCCGAAAAAGGTGGGAAGTGGGCGATATTCCCGCGATCATGGCAGTTATCTTGAGTTTGAATTAGTTCGTCTATATCTAGTTCCACCTTTCGTCCTACAACTCGGTATTTCGACCTGCGAAGTTTATCAGTTCGCTTAATTTGCTCTGTTCGGCTAATTTGCTTGACTTGTTTTGTTCGTCCAAAATATTCTTCCTGCTTCTCCGTTCTGTTCGCATTAATTATCCTTAAAGTCGATCAGTTTTGTAAGATAGTCCGAATGTGGTCAGTTCGACCACATCAAAATCCATCTCAACTCGAACACAATCAATAAATTTATCATCATATACATTTCAAATATTTGGTCAAATTATAAGTCAATCCAAACAGAAACTAGATAGTTGTTGGACGTAAAAAACATATCATGGACAATGGTCCATGGCTACCCATAAAAAGTACTTATGAGAATAGAATATAAGATTGTATTAGAAAGTCTAATATGTTTGTTATATCTATTATCTATTACCTATATAAAAGTATGTATATTTCTTACAAAATATGGATTGCCTAATATATCCTTATTAAAGATTTTATTTAAGGTTATAATAGTAATTTACATTTTTCATATTTAAATAATTTTACATTGAAATTCTAAACCAAAATCATACAAAATTCTATTATGAGTAGGACTCTAATTTATTATAAATTATTTTTAATTTAATTTAATTTAATATAGATTGTATATTCATATAAGAAATTATTATTTAAGGTTATAATATAATATTTTTAATTTAATATAGATAGTATATACATATAAAAACCTTATTGTATTTAAGGTTATAATAATATAATATTTTTTATTTAAAAAATTCATCATTCACGTGCGTCGACGTGTTGATACTCGTGTGTGTGTGTATATATATATATATATATATATATATATATATATATATATGAGAGAGTCGGAAGATTGATAGGAAAGTGGGGTCAAAATGATGCACATATGATATGATATGATAGCTTCTAACATTAACTTTCTCATGCGTTCCGACAACAAAAATGACATGTGAATCCTTTCATTGCACGCCACATTTTGTTCTCTTCTTTAATTCACACATCAAAAAATAATAGAAATAATAGCAAAATCTACGTATCAAACGAGAGTTTTCCTATATATTCATAAATCAAATCCATTTTTCACAAACTTATCTTTGTATAGTTGGTTGACCCTTTTAAGAAGTGATACTAATGTAGCACATCATCATATGATCGACGATGATACAAACGAAAAATTATATATATATATATATAACAGTAAGATTGTTCTCTCCATTATACCACGTAGAATACATAGAACCCCTGAAATTTGTTATTTATTGACGCCTATGTTTCATGCATATGCTATACATGTCTCACTAAATGATGTTTAAGTTTAATACTACTAGGTCCTAGTGAATTGTTTGGACTTTCCATTGAATGTTTTTAATGATCACTATGTTTGCCTTTTACTATATAGATTTACTCATTGTTGTCATTAAAATTCTTTCTTTCTTTATTTTTATATTTGTATTTTATGTTTATAGATCATTGTCACTTTGAATTAATAGACATATTAGAAATCAAAATTAATTAAAGAGATTGTTGTGCATAGTATATATGAATATATGTACTTGAAATAATTTATGTATGCAATTTTGCTTGTGGGTTTGACAACGACATGCCGAGCTCATGTGGCGATATAGTGAAGGAGAAAGAATATGGCCGGCAATTAATGGTAGAGAATAATTATTGTTTGAATAATTATAGATAGAAAAACATTATAAATGATAATTAAGTAGATTAATGAACCAAAGATTTAAGTAAAATTTATTTAAATAAAACGTGATATTAGAACCTATATATATAATTTCATTATAACAAAAAGGACAAAAATAAAAAGAAATTGGAGCATTACATGGGATCATGATCTAATTAATGTAATAGAAATTGGGTTTGGCAAAGATGTTGGAGAAAATGATTATAGCTATCAAACATTACCAAATTCTCAACCGAATAGATACCAACTTCCTTTTTCATTCCTAATGTCCAAAAGATTAGGTCATCTCCCTTACGAGTTAGGACCAACTATAAGTTATAAGACACGTTTATGCAAATAAGTAAATCTAGTTATGTGTCTAAAGGGTGTGTGTATTTTATATATAATCTGCCTCAACTTAGACATCAATTTCTCTTATTTTTTAGTTTAAATATTACATTATACAGATTTAATTAAGATATTTGTTTTAGTATAACGACAACATTATATAATGTCAAAAATATTATAATTCTGTTATTAAAATATTTCAACTTTAAAACTTCAGAAATTAATAAAAAGAAAAGTTCAAATCGCGTGATGACTAGAGTTTTGGACAACAGTAACAATATTTGCTCTAAAATTGGGATAGTTTAACTTTGAGTAGTCTTTTGTACACTTTAGTGTACATGTAATTCATGCATGGATTCTGTTCGGATCTGGGTCGACTAGGATCCGCACATTATCATTTTTTCTTTCTTTAACTTTTATATTATGTTAGTCGTACATTTATGTAATACTAACCATACACTTTAAAAAAGCTCGTTAACATTTATATTATGCTAGTCATACTTTTATGTTATATTAATCATATTTTTATATTATATTAGTCATTTGTTTATATACAAATATCATACCTTTATGTAATAGTTTAACTTAAAAAAAATCTACTTTTCGGCACAATTTATACATGTATACAATATACATTTACATAATATTATTCATACATATTTTATATAATATTAATTATACATATTTTTATCAACATAGTCATATCTTTATATGTCTTTATGTAATATCCAAAAGTACAACTAAGATAACTAAAATCCATAACTAATATATGGATCGATCTACAAATATAGAAGTTTTGACGTTATACTTTATTACAAATGTGAAATCATATTTGAAAAAAATGTATTTTGCGATTATTATTGTATTAGGAAAAGTATTATGAGATTCATGAATGTAATTCAAACAATTTTACTGATCTTTTATTTCAAATAAAAAAATATATTTGTTGAGTTCTATTTTTTATGACAAATAATAGTGTCTATTTTCTTAAAATTGGGTTTTCATGTTCAGTACTTATGCACATTTACTCTTAATTTTTTCTTTTAGTTGCCATACTAAACCAAGTATCAAACTAAATATTTGATATTAAAAGTCACTAAATTTATATTTGATGTTGGTTCAATAAGCATATCAAACAAATAAACTTAGAGTAACACTTGTGTGTCCCTGGGGCATGGTACCCCCAAATTAATCATCATATGGTGTTAAATATATACTCTACAGGTGTCATGTATATACTCTTCAGGTATCACATGTATACTCTTATATACATATGATACATGTAGAATATATTTATAACACCAAGAATCATAACACCTATAGAGTACATATATAACACCTGAAGAACATGTATATAACACCTAGATCCGTGCACCTATGTGCCCCAGGGGTATATAAGTTTTTGCCATAAACTTATTCAACCGAGTATTAAACTTCCTATACTGTTTCCTTTTCTTCTGCTAATAATGTTTATTAATTATCATTAAGTATATTATATTGGCACAGATCCTCATTATTCTTCATAAAAATAGTCATTGTTATACTAGACTTAAAAAAATTATGTTGTTGTGTGGAAATAAAGTCAATTTATTTGATCATGTTATCATTTTCAAAAACACAATAATTTTAACCAAAAGAAGAAGAAAAAACTTAAATGAAGAATGAGCTGGTTTGTTTGTTATACCTATTGAACTGACTTCACTTTTAAAAAAAATAGTATTTATTTTTCAATATAAATATGTTACATATAGCAATTAACTAGTATATATTTAAATAATATTTTGCTACAGAAGACTAAAGATTGAAGTAATATGGAAGAAGTAAAGTACAAGAAAATGGTCTATACCACTTTTTCACCAAAAATAATTAGATGGCCCCCACATTTACCTTTCCACATTATCAGATGGGTTCTAATATTCAATCTAACTTTCGTCTGATAAACAGTTATCCTTAATGTAACAAGGTTTAATTCAGGGTTTTCTTGGAAAAATCCCGAATTTTATTTGAATTGTCATTTTAATCTAATTTTATTAGTGGTCAAAATAACATAACCTTATACATAGTAGTTATTTTTTTAAGTTGAACAATCTTTTAAACACATTCATATATCAATCTCTTTTCTTTCCAAAATTAACAAAAGTCAAAAATTATACTACATGTATAAGGGTTATGTTATTTTAACTGATAACGATGGAATCTTTGTTTTAATTGTGATATCATTTATTATAGTTAAAAGTTCCTTGTGGGCCCCATGCTACGGCCCACTTTTATCTACATCAAAAATATAGGTTGCCAAACCTTGTTGTAGTAGGTGCATTAATTTTGCACATATGAATGTGATATCATGCAATCCTATCCATCTTAAGGATATCTCTCACATATATATAATAATAATTTGGTATATGGTTGGAAGATTAATTTTTTCTCAATCCACAAAATTTCTAGTGAGAGAAATAATGGGTGAAGAGTGTTAGGATGTGAAAAATGGATTTTTTTTACAGGATTCCGCTATTTACAATACTTTATTAGTTGTTATCCACATTGTAGTTGGAAATAAAAACTTATTCATGTGAATATTACACATAGATTTGGTATATTATATCAAATCTAATTGCATATTAAGAATTGTCCACGATAAATATATTAACATTTTCGGATCTCATCTATACAAATTCAAATTATTGTTTATGATATATAGCTTCCTCAACTCAAAGTCTACAACATTAGTATTTCTTAAAAAAATTAAACCCCAATCAAATTTGAGCAAAGTTTGGTTTCGTTCCCAATGGAAAACTGATTATTTATTTTTTAAGTTTTACAGAAAAACTAAAATACAACCAAATAATAGTTTTAAAAGTTCTTAAAATATTGCAGCACACAGAGGTACGGTGTGCCTCGTCGCAGGCAAAAATTTTGTGATCTTTTTACAGCTCACGCGCCGCATGTGAGACAATTGAGGACTATGTCTTTTTATTACACCCTTTCTCCAATGCGGTCTTAAAGATAAACTGAAAGCTAACTTAAGCAGTGAAATAGTTTTAAGTTTTTTTTTTTTTTTCTCCCTCTTTTCCTTTTAATACTATAAATTAAAAATAAGGAAAATGAATTCATGTGTTGGTCACAATATTTTGATAAACAAATTAAATAATCAACCAAAACAATATGAAATCAGACCAATCTTGGAAATTTTAATACACCTAATTTTTAGTATAAAAAATTACATGCAAGTGAATATAGAAAGAATGATTTTTTTATGGGATATAAATAGGGATCAAATTGTGAAGGAATTTTAATTATCCTTGAAATTTTTGCAGAAGGTCTCCTTGTGTATGCACTGGCCGGATGCTTATCTGGTGAGGCATGTCCAGCCCATAACACCTCTCTTTTTTCTCGTGTTTTAGTCGTAACTTTCATGTTATGTTAGTCATATATTTACATTATATTAGTTATATCTTCATCTTATATTAGTCATACCCTCATTTCCAAATATCATACCCTTAGTTCAAAATCACTGACTTTTACATTATGTTAGTCATACCCTCATTAAAATATGACTAATTGGAACGAAATTTGGTGAGTTTGAGCACACCCACCAGACGCGTCAGAGTGCGTGAGCCGAGTTGACCTGAGTGCATGAATCCTAGATCCATACACCAAGTGTATAAAAGTTTTGGTGCAAGCTTTAATCGGATTGATGTTGTATTTATACCAAAATTTTGAGATTAGATGTTGTAAAATATGTGTTTTAAGAGATTATCTATTTCTATACATGGTAGTTTTTATTGCATCTGATGAAAACAAATATGGTCAAATAATTTTATTTAAATCGGTTGAACAGTACTCGATTAAATTTATTCAACCAATTAAACTACTAATTGATGGAGCCGTTTAATTATGAGTCAATTTTAAAAACTTTATCTTACATGATAAAATGTACTACATCTATTTAATATCTCCAAATATTCTCATACACATGCCCCCAGTCTAATTTAATACTATATTCAATGTCATGCAAAATCCACTATACATTTCATATATGAAATATTACTAGAATATGATGTCCCATGTAGAATCCAAATTAGAAAGAAAAAATTATAATAACTTGATTATTCTGTGAACTCACTCACATGTGATCTAATCTTTTATTAATTTGGTATTATACATCTTATGTTTGTCACGTCAAATGTTTATTTTACACTAAATATAATAGAAAATCTCATGTACGTACACTTACACACCAATACCTGTGTTTAATGACCTTTAAAGAAACAACAACTCCCTTGTAAAAGATAAGTCAAATTTTCCAAACATATTATTGTCAAAAAGATATGTATTTAAAACACATTTATTAAGGAGTAGATCTCTTCATTGCACATATCTCAATTGGTACTTGGTAGGAATGATCAAATCAATACTAATCAAATTTTTGATCAGCATGTATCATCGTCGTTATTACATAATACACAAGATAAGAATAAAAGTTTACTTATAATTTTTCAAAAATTATACACAAAAATATTATATGATGAATATAAAAATTTTACTTGTCAAATTACAATATATCAAATTAATCATGGATTTAGAATCTTCGAGCAAAAAAATATTACTGTGAAGTACAACTCAGGAAATCCAATGTGTGACACATGTGCAGACACGTGCAGAGTCTGCTGAGCTTGGAACCGGGTTCAAATCACAGAAAACCGGAGGATTCAATGCTGAACCGGGCGATTTAGAGTTTCTGTTCTGCATGGACCGGATGCTGGAAAATTAGGGCTTCTGCGCAAGTCTGATTCTTGTAACTGAAATTAGTTGTTTGTTAGTGTTGGTTTCTCTCAATTAGTTGAGGGCTTTCAACCTCTATATAAGCATGCACAATAGGGTTCTATTGAGAGTTAGATTTGTTCATTAGATTTCTGTTTTTAGCTAAGTGCAAGTGAGCTTAGTGTTCTTAGGGTTCTTGAGTTCATAAGTGTTTTGTACTTGTAATTTCTCACTCGATTCTTAGTGGATTGATCTTGTTCTTGCTGCAGTGGATGTAGGCTCAAGTGGTAGAGCCGAACCACTTAATTCTTAGTGTTATTTTATTCAGTTTTGATTGCTAGATTGATTGCAAGTTAGTGGTGCGTTTTAGGGTTTTCTAAATTGCCAAAAGGCTTGCATTGGTTCTTGGTTGATCTTCAGGATAATTTGGTGGAATCTCGTTGTTTGAACTAACAATTGGCCCCGTTTGTGGGAAGCACCGACAACGTGATGACCGGTATGAAGCTCGATATAGAGAAATTCTCAGGCATAGAAGACTTCAACTTATGGAAAGTGAAGATGGAGGCTTTGCTGGTTCAGAATGGCTGGGAAGGAGCCTTGCTTGAAGATGATGGTGGATCTTCATCATCTGAAGGAGCTGAGAAAAGACTCGAGATAGCCAAGAAAGCAAGAAGCATCATAATACTATGTCTGAGTGGAACCGCTCTTAGAGAAGTTTGCAAAGAAAGCACAGCACACTCAATGTGTAAAAAGATGGATTCTCTCTACATGACCAAGACATTAGCAAACCGGCTGTATCTGAAACAAAAACTAATCTCCTTCAAGATTCAAGATGAAAGAAAGGTCTTAGAGAAGATGAGCGAATTCAACAAGATTGTTGATGATCTGGAGAATATAGGTGAGCAACAAAAGGATGAGGACAAGACTTTACTTCTTCTGAATTCATTGCCTAAACCTCTGGAACACTTTAGAGATACACTCATCTATGGAAGAACGACTCCTCTTACTTTGGAAGAAGTTCAAATGTCAATTAGAACTAAGATGATATCATGACCTTCTGATACTAAAAGCCAAACTCAAGGAGAATGCTTGAGTGTGAAGTTCAAAGGGAATAAGAAGAATAACTCCAACAAGAACAAGAATCAACAGATGGGGGCTCAACAAGACCAAAAGGGGAACCAAGAGCAAACAGAAACAATGAAGTGCTATAAATGCCACAAGCCTGGCCACTTGAAGAAGAATTGCCCAGAACGCAAGAAGACTCAAGCCAACAATTAACAGGCTGCGTAGCTGAGCATGGCTATGATAGTGCAGATATGTTGTGCATTGTCAACACTCAATTAAAGGCTGATTGGGTACTTGATTCAGGATGTTTTTTTCATATGTGCCCTATCAAAGAATGGTTCTGTCAGCTCAAGATGGAACAAGGAGGCTTGGTGCTTCTTGGCAATGACCAATCATGTAGAGTATTAGGCACTGGAAGTGTGAAGCTAAAGCTACATGATGGGAGGGTCAAGGTTCTCTCCAATGTGAGGTATATGTCTGATCTTAAAAGAAATCTAATTTCCATAGGTGTTCTAACTAATGCAGGTTATGAGAAACGGGATTGCTGAGAGAATGAATAATACTTTACTAGAAAGAGTAAGATGCATGTTGTCAGATGCTAATCTACCAAAGAGTTTCTGGGGTGAAGCCATTACCACAGCTGCAGTACTCATCAACAAAAGTTCATCTTCTGTGCTAAAGTTTAAAACTCCAGATGAGGTATGGAATGACAGACTTTCAAACTATAATTTCCTTAAAGTTTTTGGATGTTTGTGTTATGCTCACATTAGGCAGGACAAACTGGATCCAAGAGCAATGAAATGCATCTTCATTGGCTATCCTAAAGGGATTAAAGGTTATAAATTGTGGTGTTTAGAAGCAAATCATCAAAGATGTTTTGTAAGCAGAGATATAACCTTTAGAGAAACAATCATGGGATACAAACATGATGAATCACAACCTGGAAATGATACTCAAGTCCAGGTGGAGCTGCATGGTCACTATGACTCTGAGAGTATGGAAAGACAACAGAATTCTGAGCCTCAATGAGGTGTTGATAACTTAGAAGATCAAGAGGAGATTCATGAGGAACACACAACAGGAATAAGAGATGATCTCACAGGCTATAATATGGCAAAAGACAAGGAAAGAAGAGAAATTCATCCTCCAAACAGGTATGGACAAGCTAACTTTGTATCTTATGCCCTCTCAATTGCACAGGACATAGAATATGAAGAGCCTAGCAACTTCAAAGCTACAATTCAATCAAAGGACAGTGAGAAATGGATGCAAGCAATGCATGAAGAACTCTTATCCTTAGAAAAGAATAAGACTTGGCTGCTGGTAAACAAACCACCAGGCTGTATTGAAAGTAAGTGGATTTTCAAAAGGAAGATTGGAGTAATAGGCACTGAAAAGGTGAGGTTCAAAGCAAGGTTAGTTGCAAAAGGATTCACCCAAAGAGAAGGTATTGATTTCAATGAGATTTTCTTTCCTGTTGTTAAACATGTTTCTATAAGAATTCTTCTTGCTTTAGTTACTCAATATGATATGTTTTTACATCAGTTAGATGTTAAAACTACATTCTTACATGGAGATTTAGATAAAACTTTGTATATGCAGCAGCCTGAAGGCTTTATCCTCCCTGGAAATGAAAAAAAAGTATGCATGCTGAAAAGATCATTGTATGGACTCAAACAAAGTCCAAGGCAATGGTATAAAAGATTTGATTCTTTCATGCTTAGTATATGTTTGATAAGGTGCAAACATGACAGCTGTGTTTACATGGAAAAGGAACAAAACAAGGTGATTACATACTTACTTCTATATGTGAATGATATGTTAATTGCTAGCAAATACATGGATATGATAACTCAGTCAAAGGCTAAACTAAATAGTCAGTTTGACATGAAAGATCTAGGAGAAGCCAAAAGAATCCAAGACATGGACATAGAGAGAATAAGAAGTAATCACAGTCTCTTCTTACATCAATCTGATTACATAAGTAAGGTTCTTAAGAGATTTTGCATGCACTTATCAAAACCTGTTACTACTCCCTTAACTGCAAACTTGACATTGATAAAGGATCAAGCTCCAAAATCTAAATATGAAGTGAAATACATGAATGGAGTACCATATGCTAGTAGTGTAGGGAGCATGATGTATAGTATGGTCTGTACAAGGCCTGATCTAGCCTATGCTATGAGCTGTGTTAGTAGATTCATGGCTAATCCAGGTAAAGCTCATTGGGAAGGAGTTAAATGGATGTTAAGATACTTAAATGGATCCAAACATGTGGGATTATGGTTTACTAAATAGACTAACTTCACTGATTATTTGGAAGGCTTTGTAGATTCTGATTTTGCAGGGAATAAGGATACAAGAAAGTCTCTCACAGGATATATCTTCAAGCTATTTGGTACTGCTATTAGCTGGAAGTCACTGCAACAGCCAGTAGTTGTCTTGTCCACCACTGAAGCAGAATATCTAGCCATGACTGAGGCAGTTAAGAAAGCTATTTGGCTACAAGGAATGCTTGAGGAGCTTGGGATAGGACAGAAGAAAGTTACCATTTTCTGTGATAGTCAAAGCGCATTGCATTTGGTGAAGCGTCAAGTGTTTCATGAGAGATCTAAACACATAGATGTGAAGTATCATTTTGTGAGAGATGAGATAGAAAATGGAGTGATAGAAGCTAAGAAGATAAGCACTGAGGACAACCCTGCTGATATGTTAACTAAGGTGGTACCTGGACCTAAGTTTCATCATTGTATGAAGCTAGTACAAGTGAATGAATGGAAGTAAAAGAGGCAACAAGTAGCAACAAGAGAAGAGAAAGATTTCTGAGTTCTAGGTGGAGAATTGTGAAGTACAACTCAGGAAATCCAATGTGTGACACATGTGCAGACACGTGCAGAGTCTGTTGAGCTTGGAACCGGGTTCAAATCACAGAAAACTGGAGGATTCAATGCTGAACCGGGCGATTTAGAGTTTCTGTTCTGCATGGACCGGATGCTGGAAAATTAGGGCTTCTGCGCAAGTCTGATTCTTGTAACTGAAATTAGTTGTTTGTTAGCGTTGGTTTCTCTCAATTAGTTGAGGGCTTTCAACCTCTATATAAGCATGCACAATAGGGTTCTATTGAGAGTTAGATTTGTTCATTAGATTTCTGTTTTTAGCTGAGTGCAAGTGAGCTTAGTGTTCTTAGGGTTCTTGAGTTCATAAGCGTTTTGTACTTGTAATTTCTCACTCAATTCTTAGTGGATTGATCACGTTCTTGCTGCAGTGGATGTAGGCTCAAGTGGTAGAGCCGAACCACTTAAATCTTGGTGTTATTTTATTCAGTTTTGATTGGTAGATTGATTGCAAGTTAGTGGCGCGGTTTAGAGTTTTCTAAATTGCCAAGAAGCTTGCATTGGTTCTTGGTTGATCTTCAGGATAATTTGGTGGAATCTCGTTGTTTGAACTAAAAATTACATAAACACAAAAAGTATTATTTGACACATTACATAATACAAATAATTTTTAAATTTACATATAATTATCACTTGATCCATATTGATCGGACTCATCTCACAAAATGAAATACTACCTCCGTCCCAAAATAAATGACGTTTTAGCAACTAAAATTTGTCCCAAAATATTTGTCGTTTTCGTATTCCAAAGCATATTTACATGCAATATACCAAATATGCCCCTATTTACTCATCTCAAATTAAATGTGTTAAAGAGATAAAAGTTCCTCATTAATTAAACTTAAATAGGGGTAGATTGGACTTTTTATTACATTTCTTAATATATGTGCAGAAGGCTAAAACGTCATTTATTTTGAGACGGAGGTAGTATGTAACACGGACCGGTACAAGAACTACTTCTTATAATAGTAATATAAAAACCATATGAGTTGGATAGGATATGCCCCATTTTTTCCCATTTAAACTCATTTATGGTTTCTCTATTTATCTCACTCCAAAATTACAGTAAATTCTTGAAGCTGAGTACATGTTCATCACGCATCAAGAGTTGTACCATGTGAGCATTAATCAGTGTCACAATCTTGAAAGAGTGCACCACATAAAAAGCGAAAGAGACAAAAGGTGAACAACACATTGCTCTCCATCTCGTTTTCATGTCTCTCTTCACACAATTAGAGTGAGAAAGAAAGAGACATAGAGAGAGAAAGAGACATAAGGAGGAGGAGTTCGCCTTTGATCAGCTCAAGACTTGCATCACAAAAAGCGATCAATGTCGGTTCTTTAATCCCTTCTTTTCCTTCTCAGAATCAATTCCTATACCGATTTATTGCTTGCTTATTCAGTTCTCATCCTCTTTTCTGGATTGCTGTATTGATTTACATAGAATCAATTCGGTTTTCTTTAATTTTGCGCCGCTGGAGATTGATATGTTGGTTTTAACGTAGTCCTCGAAGTGAGATTATTGTTGCTTGTTTGCGTTCGATTTTCTTGGGATCGGTTCAGTTTTCTGAAAATTGCATGTTGATTTTTAGTTTCAAATGTTCTGTAGTTGCGTTCTTTATAATGTGTGTGCAGTTCGTGAAAAATGTTTTCCAAGTATCAGTGTTTCATTTCCGATTGATAGAGTGAATGGCTCTTGTTCTTTATAGTTTTTATTTTTATTTTTATGTTGTTCTTGTTCATTGTTAATAATGTGTTGACTTTTTTTCCTTGAATTCACTCATCTAATTTGCGGTGAGTGTTTAACATGAACTCTTTTCGTGGAAATGAATTTTCTATCACTATTAATTTGAAATGAGTGTTTTCCTTTTAAATGAAGTATGTTTAGATGTATAAATTAACGATCTTTTGGGGATACTGTTTAACGGTTGATGAATTCATTGCAGGTGAAGGCTTTTGGATTATTGAAATCTAGGTTTTCCCTTGTTTTGAAGGAATTTTGCTAGAGCTCGAATTTTGCAAAGATTTTACTGGTTAGTGGATGTGCTTGTTTAATTGTAACATTAAATACCATTTCAATATGAATCAACTTTGATGTATGTTTTATGGTGTAGGAATTATTTCCCAAAATGAGCTGGCCCTCACCAATGGAAATTCACTATCAGAACCATTCTATGCCATACAATTCAATTGGAAGCTTTGTGGATTTTTTTGGAGGCCTTACCTATGAACATGTGAATTACATTTTTGCTGATGTTAATTATGCTCAGGTAATTGACAATATTTTGACTGCCTTCATAATGAAATGTGTTTGGTTAAGATTTTGTAGTTTCTTACTTGGTATTGCTTATAAGGTGATACAGATTTGGCAAATGTTGGATGACGTATATAATTACTTTTCACCCTTATAGCATAGGATGAACTTCGCTTTCTTGATGCTTGTTGAAGATGGCTTGGAACTGACAAAGAGCGAAGCTGATAATAACTACTGGCTTGGAACCTATCTTAACTTAGTTGGGCCCTAATGATTACCTTTTAGAGTATTAAAATTTAGTAAGATGCCCTGAGCTCAGATTCTTTCCGCCAAACTACATCGAAGATTTCCTCGAGTGTTCAATACAAGCATTAAATTTATAGACTTGTTTATTCTTATTAATGAGTTTGGCCAGTTGAGCTATGCTCGTACTGGTTTCAATATAATTGTACTAGACTCAACAGACTCCTGAATTCTGTACTTTCTAGATTTCATCATTACCTTTGTGTATGAATGACATATTTGGATCCCATGCTTTCTTCAATCTGGAGCAACATGTGTGATTGGTCTGTATTATGTGCAGGAGAGTTCTTACAATGCTTACCCAGCAATGAATACACAAGTATCCAAGTTTGCAGTATCTGAACCTGAAAGTTTCTCATACTATGAGTTTGGAAATGGTTATGTGGTCGATTATCATATCCCAGAAACTGATGAATATAGTGGGTATTTGGACAACACCTCAGTGGTGGCTGATGATCAGGCAACTGTTTCACATGTACATCAGGAAGGAAATTTGAGCTCCCCTTCTCATGCTCATCCAATAGAGTGTAAGATCTTATAATCCCTGCTTTGCTCCATCACAATGTTTATCTTTTGAAAATGAAGTTATTATTTCATGGTTGAAAAACTGTATGTATCATCTTCTTCTTTGGGTATCATTTAATTCTGTTTTTTGGAAGTTTATATGAAGATTCATTTGTAGCAGTAGCAGAGTACCAGACAGACCATTTTTGTTGGTTCTAAAACATGTGTACTGTCTGTGCTACTTATGTTGTCATGTGGAATGTATGGTGACTAATTTCTGCCACAAATCTTAATACTACTACATTTTTGTTGGGTTATGAGTAAAAAATCTTACAATTTCTGATTAGCCAAAATCACGCATGAAAGTTATAATCGGTTCATGCAGTCTGCTGTGCCTGAGTGTAATAACTGTTCTCCAATGTGCTGGTTTTTTTTGTTTGTACACTGGTATCATGTTGCTACTGGAAGTTAAACCTACATCATGGCATACATTGACTTATTTTCTTCAATGTCATCATTATTCCTCACACTTATAGGTCCTCGGAACCATCAGGATGCTCGTGATAATGAGGTATTAAGTTTACCACCTTTTTTTTTTTTTTTTTCCCTTAGAACTGCTTTCCAGGTTTATCGCCATATCAGTTCAGAGGTAACTAACTTTATGTAGTGCTTAACTTCTTTGAGTTGTTACAGGTTGTTTGGCAAGACAACATTGATCCGGACAACATGACATATGAGGTTTGAAATCTCAATCATCTCTTAACACGGTTTTACGTAGATCCAACAATTACTATATCCCTAACAGGAAATCTTTAATACAAGTCAACTGGTTAGATATTATTGTTGTAATTCCAAAAGGTCTTCTGAATGGATTACAATAAATGAAGTTTAAATTTTAGGGATGCAAGTCGTCTTGATACTGTATGTAATAACACAAGTGTGAATAACATATTGACTTTTTAATCAGAATCATTGTCATGACTTTTGAACCTTGAGAGAATTGAGAAAGTTAATGAGTTAAGTTGTTGGGAAAAAATGATATGATAGATCTCATTCCTAAAGAAAATCATTGGTAACAAGCACCAAATGCACCTGCCAGGAAGCCTATGAAAACCGTGTGTATTTAGTTGACATGTCCATATACACTTGTATCAGGTCTAGGACTGTCTGCAATAAATGCAACTATGATTTTGTGTCTATCAGTAGAGTAACGCTAGCTGGAATTTATGTACTAACTTTATTCCAACTGTTTTACAAGGAATTACTTGAGCTGGGTGAGGCTGTTGGGACTCAAAGTAGGGGTCTTCCTCAAGATCAAATTGCATTGCTTCCTACATCAAAGTTCAAGTGCGGCTTGTTCTTTAGAAAGAAACACAGAGGTGAACGGTAAGATAAAACTATCTTATTCCCAGCAAAGTTTTGTAGGTAACAAATCTTTCCAGTTCAGCAAATTCTGTTTCTGTTTTTTTGTCAAGTCATTATTCTGGAATTTCTCCGAAGCATGACCAGCTTATGGTTGAATTCTTAAACAAGGTAGCTTTTCCCCTTAGGTAAGTAGGTTTCTGATGATACTCAGCACGATTCATCAGTGTTGTACTAAAAGAATGAAAACCAGAATTAACACATTTTCTTTCTGAGAAAGTTAATGTCATCGGTCTACTTACATGAGGTTAAATGTTTGAATCAGGCAGGGAATACCAAATTTTTGTGGATGTTTACTGTTGGGCTCTAATCTTTTCATATGAGCAAAGGTTTTGGATTCCATTTGATATGCTTAAAGGCAGCCTTTTTTTTTTTCTGTAATTATTGGATATTTGTTGATTCCATTTTGACCTTTCCAATATAGTATTTTGTGTTGATTATCCAATTCCCAGTTGTTAATTTTGGTTTTTCGTTTTGGGTTAAAAAGGTGCGTAATTTGCCAGATGGAGTATAAAAGAGGTGATAAGCGAATGACTCTTCCATGCAAACATCTCTACCATACTGGTTGTGGGAGCCGATGGCTTAGTATCAATAAAGTAAGTTGCTAAGCTTCGTTTCTTTCTTACAAGTGCATGCCCGACTCATAATTTCACTAACATACTTTAGCATAACAGGCATGCCCGATTTGTTACAAGGAGGTGATTGTTCAGGTTACAAAGCACTGAAAGATACTCTTCTTAAATAGGATGGTGGCTTCATTTTTTCTTTTTTCCATTTTAATTCAAGGTTATAGTGTTTTTTCATACAACTTTCTGCTTTGGTTTTCCATTTGCTTTTTAAGTGTCCTTTACTCTATTTATCTCAGAAAATTTATGTTCTTTCTAAATAATGATTCGATACGTCAGCTTTGGTGGGAGTTTATCTACTTCAACTTCACATGCCTTATATATTTCAAATCCTTAATATTTTCTTTGGATAATCCACTCTTTGTTGGCTTCATCTTGTTTGAAATGTCTTTCAAGAATTGAGTCCTTGTTTTAATGAAAAGAAAGCTTCTAAATGTAATGCAAATGTGCAAACACTCACTTAACACCATCTCATATAAGATCTTACATGAAACGGGGTTTTTTATAGTCTTATGTGAGTCTAGTGCTAACTACATTGAATGGATTGACCCTCTGTGTTGATTCATATGAACTTCATTTTACATAAGGTCTTACATGAGATCATTTCATATAAAATCCACTCATGGACATGGTATTATTTTTATGCTACGCGAATAAATTGAAACACATTTTTTTCTTAAAAATATTTTTAGTTTTTATGTAATATTAAACATTATGCTTTTTTATATTTCTTACGAACATATACAAGTTTATAAAACATTATAAGTTCAAATTAAAATTTAATAAAAGTTTATAAGTGGCAATGAAAATGAATCAGATATCTATTTTGCAGGTTGAGTGTAAGACATCCCCAGTAACAACCATTGTTGTAGGTCTAACATCGACCCAATCTAAAAACATCTTTTTCAATTTTTAAACATACACTTACATTAATTTAACATTAACTAGTAGTGTACCCGTGCGTTGCACAGCATGTTATATATATATAATTATTAAAAAAATATAATAACATATAAAATGTAATGATTATTATTTTAACAAAAATATATTGATATTTTTTTTAATTTGTATTAGTATAAAGCTAGGTATTTTAACTTTAAATTTATACCATTATAAATAATTATATTCGAAAATTAGAAATTTGAAATATATAAAGTAATATATTAATCTATGGATTAAACAAACAAATAAAAAAAAATTGTGTCAGAACATTACATGGGTAGTGAAATTTTAAAAATAAATTTAATATCTAAAAATAAGTTATATGTAATAGAAACGTTATGATTTAAGTATTGAGATAAATAAATTTATATTTTATTGGTATTTATAACTATAAATACACACGTATTTTAATAATTTTTTTTGGTTCAACACCACATATAACTCATTTATTCTAAATCAAATAAAAAATTATATCAACTTATCAAATACATGAAAATCTCTCTTGCTATCTATTTAAATGAAACAATTCAAAATTGGACTTAATCTACACATTTTGAATAAAAAAATTATGAATAATAATTATAAGATTGATAAGTCAATATATCAGGGACTAAGAATGATGAAATTTTAATTTGTGAAAAAACCAGAAAAATTACCTCTGTCCAATCTCTTATGGCACCTCAATTAATCAAAATATAAATATAAATAAAATTTGACAACAAATACATATAAAATAAGAAAGATAAAATAAAATATTTGTATATTTCAAATGAATAAGTTGGTTAACTTGCAATAATAATTTTAATCTAATTTTTTCTATTTGATCTTTTTTATATGTGTAATCTATTAGGTACACCTATAATATATTTTTTTTATTTCTACATTTTAATATCAATTTACAATAAATTAATACTATATATCATAAAAACGTTTAAAATGAAAAATCATTGAAGCCCACACACATACATTTCCATATTTCAGTTTGATAAATTTTATATGAATATTAAATTTAAGATCATTAAATAATGATTGATTTTATATATTATATATTTAAAATTGATTTAAAAAATGGTAAATTACAAAAAACAACCTCAGCTATCGTCTTTTTAAAAATTGTAACCTAATTTGTTTGTTTTTTTAAGATTGCTACCCAATCTTTCTGTGGTTTGCCGATTGCAAAATTTCCGGTCATTTTTCCGGCAAATGAATTAATTTTTTTTCACTTTGCAACCCAAAATTTAATTTTTTTGTCCAATCGCAAATCATGATTTTTTTTCGCTTCACACTGATACATTTATGTTATATATATGAGTGTGACATTTATGTTATATAAGTGTGATCGATATTCATAAAATAAATATTAAGGAAATATTGGTCAAAATTGGTGAAATATAAAAATCGATGAAATATCAATAAATATCGAAAAAATATCGGAATATATTGGTAAATATAGGAAAATAACAATAAATATATGTACCCATATTTCCATTGATATCGATATTTTCACGATATTTCCGTGAATTTAAGTTACCTATATTTCCACTGGAATCGAAATTTTCATTCTGGGTTGCAATCTGATAAAAACACAAAGTTCAGGTTGCAATTAGATTTAAAGAAAAACAACAAAGTTTAGGTTGCAAAGTGAACAAATTAATCTCCATTTCGCCGGAAAATTTGCAATTGACAAAATCACAGAAAGATTGGGCGGCAATCTGAAAAAAAAAAAGATTAGGTTGCAATTTGAAAAAAGTTGATAGGTGGAGTTGTTTTTTGTAATTTACCCTTTAATATAAGTACTTAAAAATAAGATGAGAGATAATAAATATATAATCCCTTATTTCATCTTATTTATCTATTTATTTATTTTATTTGAAATTTCTATACAATAAATACTAAATTGAGTATCATAACTGATTTCTTAAATTAAATATTTATTTATTCGTATTGAATTTTTTAAAATACAATAAATAGGTTTATTAATTTATATTTGTATTGAGTTTCTTAAAATATAATAAATACGTTTATTTGTATTGAGTTTCTTACGATAAATATAATATGAAAGCAATTAATAGGTTTTTTAAAATAGTAATTATTTAATAGGTAGATAATTTATTGCAGTTCTTTTGGGCAGGATTAATATTTACTATTGAAATGATTGTTTGGACAATATCTATTGTTGATATTTAAGAAATTATTAAAATAAGAATAAACTAATACAATATTTATATTATAAATTGAATGAATTAAATAATACAAAATACAAAATTAAAAAAAGATTGTTGAAGTGACACTTTTTGTTGGAAAAAGGGTATTTCTATAAATATTTCCAATTTTTCCTCTATTATTATAGTATAGAAATATACGGATAGATTTATCTAATTATTTTTTCTTTTGAATTTCTATACAATAAATATAAAATTAAATGTCTTAAATATTAATACTTATTTATACTTTGGTTAATAAAATATAAAATGAAAGTTATTAATGATTTCTTAAAATTGAAATATTTAATAAATGAGACATTTATTGCAGTTATTTTTGACAGAATATTCTGCTTTTATATATATATATATATATATAGATACAATCATTATATTGTGAGTCTCAAAACATCTTTTTCAAATTTTAAATATACATTTACGTCAATTTAATATTAATACAATCATTATGTGTGAGTCTCAGTTAAAGTCAATTAAACTCAATGCTTTTTTCCAATTTGTTAATAATGAAGTTAGATTTCGTATATTTGTATCAATTAATTACATTTATCTTACTTTTAACAATTAAAAAACAATGAACTATTGAATGTATAATTTAGATTTGTTGAAATTTTATACAACTACTTTTAATTAACACGTGATTTTGAATAATTTAAAAAAAAAATGCTCAGATTGATTAAAAATTGAAATACATCGTAAAAACATATACATTAAAATATATCTACATCAATCCACAAAATTTTAAGAATAGTAGTGTTGATGACTTGTTTGTACCAATTAAAAAAAAAAAACAAAAACAAAACTTTAGGTGCCTACTTTATCCATGTATTTTTACAACTTTCAAGTTTATCAAACTGCGTTTTCCTTTTTTTTAGTTGGTCAAATTCATTATGTGATTCAATATTTCGTTCTTTTCTTTACGTATGTGTGAAGTATACAAAAGTTACATGGCTTTTGAGGCAAGGTACCTCCCAACAATTAAAATGTTTGCTTCAAGATTTCTATATATTGTTCTTTTTAAATATGCATAAATTCGAGGTTTGCATTATAAACCCCGAAATTCATAACAAATCTATTTTAAGGTCAAAAATGACACAAAGCATGTCATTATAAAAATCTTCCACAAAGAACATAAACGCAACAACTCAATTGAACTTTATATAGACGAAAATACATGAAGAGTGACTGCAATTTCATCGTAATTTCAAATTTTAATTCGAACTTCAAAAAAATCCTTGCTCTTTTGGTTCTTAATGGAATTGAGTGTTCAAAAAATGAACCTACAGATTATATTACCAATTCTACCAGAAAATGATAGAATAAATAGATTCTGCAATGAATCGTTATCATCAATTGGAAGGAATTATGTGGAGGTCACTACTGATTGAGGACATCTCCGACACTTTGCACTATTTTAATATAAAAATTATAATTCATCTCCATCAACACTATTTTTTTCACTAAAAAACAATATTCAATATTTTTTTATTCATAATATAGTTACTAACCTTCTTATTATTGTTAATTGTGACATAAACAAAGAATAGGATCTGCGTAGTTCCAAACGCAAAAGGAGCGTTTGAAAAGATTTGACACAATGTTCTACTACAGTGCTGAAACATAAAAACATCAAATTCAAATTTGTTTAGTTCATAGAGAAGAATCACATTTTGCAACCTTTAATTACAGTTGATTTTTTTACTATTAAATATTATATGTTTGGTAAACAAGAGTGAACTTTTTACAATGAGCATGGTTTTTTAAGAGCACGGAATTAAAAAAGAACTGTCATAGATTACAAGTGATTGCAACATACCATTGCACACCATGGCAAGTATGATGCAATCAAAAGAAATTTCATTTTTTCTTCTCTTATTCTTCATTGGGGGTGGGGTGGGGTTCAAGGTTAACGCTAAACACTAAGTTTAGGATGAAAAGCGGAGTCGACAAAGGCTTCCGTGAATTGATCAATACAAGCCATGCGTATACGTTCAGGGGTAGCAGGGGTATCAAGACGAAACCAGTCAGTGAGCCCTACTTCAGCCCTTGCAGCTTTGATGGCGTCCTTGATCGCGAAGAATACAGCGGAGGCAAGAAAAAAGGGTGGCTCTCCCACTGCTTTTGATGAATGAATAGCCTTTGGATTTGGAGCAGCCTGTCAACCAATATTGCAATGAGAGAGAGAGAGAGCAACAAAATCGAAGGAAAAAAGAAAGATGCTTAGCATGTCTACTTACCTTGAGAAGGGAGACACTGAACTTGAAGGGGACATCATTAATGGAAGGGATTTTGTAACTACCAGGTCCACAGGTGTAGAGACTTCCTGCTGGGACCCACTTGTGAGCTGGGTCGCCCCACTTTAGCTCTTCCAGGGCAACCCATCCAAGACCTTGTACAAATGCCCCTTCAATCTGTAATAAACAACAAAATGAATTTTAGAATTCTGCTTCCCCAACTAATGAGAACTGCTGAAGGATGTTCAGTCCTGATAGAAATGGATTCATTTGTGCCTCAATAGATCTCTAACCTTGTCATAATGCTATTCGTAGTATGGATTCAATTTATTTAGAAGCTAAAGTATCACTTCTAACTACTTATAAACCATGTATGCCAGGAGTTTTAGTGCTTGTCTTTCTACTCTATTCTTATTCTACTGTCGTTTCCTACAATTATCCAAACAAAAAAATATATATATCAGGCTCACGAGCTTCATAATTTAGTCACTTGAAAACAGAATACTTGGCCTGTAACTTCAGTTTAGAATCTAGAAGAATATGCACCCCAATTGGGATTGACAATTCTCTCAAAAAGAGTGAGCTTTTTGCTACTTGGGGATCTATTATGCGAAAATCTGGGTATATTCAAACCATAGTGTTAAAGCAAGTTAAATGAAAAGGATTGATGATCAGGAGGATGATGAAGAGAAGGATCGAAGAGAAGCTCCCAGTGATGCCGACTATGCAGGGTCAGATGATAATAGTAGAAGAGTGGAAGAGATAAACAAGAATGTAATATATCAGTGCTGAACTTCAATAAAAATGTAAAGGAGACAGAAACCAACCTGTCCTATATCAATTGCTGGATTAAGTGAAAGTCCAAGATCAAAAATCACATCTGCTCGCCTCGTGTGGAAGTCTCCAACTAATGTGTCAATTTCTACTTCAGCAAATGCAGCCCCATAAGTGAAGTAACTGAATGGAGCCCCTTTACCAGTTTCCCAATCAAAGTCAATATCAGGTGTTTTATAAAATCCATGAGCAGAAAGGTCTATCCGCTCCATGTAGCATGCATAAGCAAGCTGAAATTGGAAGCAAACATCTCACGTCAATGAATACCTCAACTGCTCAACACAACTAATTTCATGCATGATAAGTGAGTTGAGTGTTTCAAAAAAAACAAAAAACAAATGTAGACACACATAATGATGGAGATAACATATACGAATGCAAGGATACATCATGCTATCTCATTCAGGCCTATATTACACGGGACTCGATATGCCTACTGGTTTTCATATGCTATACTTTATGCATAAATTCTGTAACTCATATATAAGCTATTTACCCATTTCTTTTCCGATACCTGCTGTATTATATATTAACTTACTCTAAATACCATAAGTAAATCATGTTTTTTCTCAATATAATACGTCAGATTATACCAGGATGGCCTATTAAAAGAAATATGTCACGCTGATGCTGAGACTATGAAGGCCAACCAAACTATTGCATCACAACTCTTTAACCAGATATACATATTCATCTAGCCAACCCCACAAGTAGTAGTAATGGACTTTGATGATAATATTCCCCCCAAAAGCTTTTCCTACAAATAGTTTAATGATTTGTCAAGAGACACTCTTGTTTCTTTGAATATTTTGTCATTTGTATACCTAGATCATATAATCAATTGACCTGTTTGGGCTATTATTGCATCTCTAAAGTAGAACCGAACTTGCTTCATACAAAGTGAGGTAACTTTAACTATAACAATTTTTATCATCATTTTTTACAACTTTTTGCAATGTTCACGGAACCAAATTTTGACCTTTCTGGCACACATTACAATAGCAAACTTCTGGACACGTAATATGCACTTTCTTTAAAATAAATATATTATAAATTATTTAATCTCCATTTATTTAGTATTCTGGTTACCAGAACCTGAAACTAAATATAGAGTGCTACTTAAATAAGCAATGATAATATTACCTCAGAAAAAGAGCCAAAACTGTTCTTTGATGCTATAGGTTCCATTCGTGCTTTTATTTGCTCACACGCATCTAAAACTGCTGCACCATATATATCAGAACTTGCAGAAGCAGCTGTTGGTGATGCATTTGGGACCTAAATAATTGAACCACCATAATATAAGTACAAATCAGACAGCGAAAAGGTACGCTTGCTTCCAGATACATAAAAAGATAAATCAAGTACATTAAAACAGATTTAAACATGGGCATACAAAATAATGGTTTGTGTTTCAATGTTGATCGCAGGCAATGGTTAATCAGGTATAGAAAAAAAATTAGTTCATCCCTAAATTTAGGTGCTAGATTCAAGTCCATTTACCTATATTACCATATAAGAAAGCGAAACTTTGTACTGACTACTTTCTGAAGAAGTTCTTACAATCGAGATATATATACAAACAGTCAGTCTTACAGACATTTAATTTCCAAAAAATGCAGAGTTGGACCTGGTTAATAATGAAGTAATCCAAGACGCAGTTTCAGATAATATAGTGGGAAAGCGCACACTATTTTAGGTTTGTGGATCTCCAGGTCAATGAAGTTTCTCAAAGATTTCTAATTTAACCTATGAGTGCCAGTTCAATTTAACTTTCACACTTGTAGCAACTGCCTTCAGAAGCTTGTATGCACAGGAACAATATATTCTATTTTTCCCATGAAAACAGTACTCAGTCAAACTACATACTCCATCAAATGATTTTCAGGTATGATGTCATGGATAGAGCAGATGTAACCAAATCAAAGTCTCAGTAAAATCTTCAATAATAAAAACCACCAGCTAAGCATGGTTCAATTTTGCACAGAGGATCAGAATCTGAACTGATTTGCAAAAACGATGGCAAAATTCACCATTCCACAATCAGCTTGCATTTGCTTTGAAATAGAAAAATAAAAGGTAAAAAAAATTTAAAAAATTATTATTATTATTACTATTATTATTTCTTACGTTATCGTTATCGTTATCGTTATCATTATCATTATCATTATCATCATCATTTTATTTATTTATTAATTATGATCATCATCATCATTTTATTTATTTATTAATTATGATCATCATCATCATCATCATCAAATCTTTCACCTTATCAGTACTTGTCTCTGATATAAATACAGAGCTGAGTGGAATGTTGAAGGAAGACGCAGCAACCTGCGCCACTTTTGTGTGCAAACCCTGACCCATCTCAACACCTCCATGTGTGACTAATACAGTTCCATCTGTGTACACTTGAACAAGTGCACCTGCCTAGAACCAATAGGAAATGGGTCAATCAAATTTGACAATTAGGTCACACATGATAATGAAATAAAAAATAAAAAATTAGTTGTCCATGAGCAGAAAACGAAAACTACCTGATTCATAAATTTGGCAGTAAAAGAAATGCCAAATTTTGTAGGAACAATAGCTACTCCACGCTTCTTCCATCTATTATGAGCATTGAACTGCTCAACTTCTTTGCAGGCAGCCAAAAATTCACAGGATACCTTCAATTCATTCCAAAGACGATCTAAGGTGCAGTGTTCGAGTTGTTGTCCATAATGCAGCACTGATCCCTCTCTCTGAAAATTGATCTCCTGGGAAAACAGTAAATGCATACAAAATGTATTGGTATAGGTTCTTATATTATCATGTAAAATGACCAATCTGATAACCACCAACCGTACTCCTTGAAGGATTTTATAAACAAGAATAATGTTATCCAGACATTGTACATACCCTAATTTCTTCTGGACTTCTCTTGAGTTCCATGGAAATTCTTTGAATCCAGTTTTCAGCAATTAGCATACCTTGCGGACCACCAAATCCTCGGAAAGCAGTGTTACTAGGCATATTAGTGAAGCAGACCTTCCCTTTAATTTTGACATTTGGAATCTCATATACGTTGTCCGAGTGGAACATGGCACGTTCAAGCACCGCAAGTGAAAGATCAAATGAGTTTCCCCCATTATTGAAGATCTCAAGATCCAAAGCAAGTATTTTCCCTTCATTTGTAAAACCAACCTGCATAATTTTGTTTCCAGCATTGGTTCAGTCCTTGAACATTGCAGCAAAGCATACCTTGGAAAAATCAGTAATTGAACTCAACAAAAATCAGATATTAAGATCAGAAATCCTTAAAATTAACGGGCTAATGAGATATGCCGAAATTCTAAATATCTTCCCGCACAAAGGAAGACCTAAGCACGTAATTTCAATGCTCCCAGGAACCATGCTAACAGAAACGGAACCCGGGAAGATGAAGACTTCTCCCATAATGAGTGTGCATGGCTAGTAGTCAGGAATTCATAATTACGTCAACCTACACTCTACCTGAAGCTTACTTGCAAGATTGATTGCTGCAGCAATTAATTTCATTGATAATGATGACAACTAAGATATAGCAAGTGTGTATAGACGTAATGAGACAGGCTGGAGCTCTCCTCTCCTGAAAGATGTACAAAGAAGCTATACTGTGATCATTTTTTTATCATTACCGAAGTCTATTATATCCATCCATTTCTCTACTCAGGCACATGTGTTTGTTAGTTGCCAAATACTAGTTGTACAAAGCACTACTTTTATACTCGCACTATACATTTAGCTGTCAAGATAACATATTATCCAGGTAACAAAATCAGTTATATGTCTTTATCAACAAAATCAGGGATGAGTTTGTTTATTTGATGATTCATCGATAAGAAACAAAAGATGTTTTCATTAATGATGGGATACTTCAAGTAGCAGATAGGACATCCACCCAAACAAACAACAAATAACAAAAGAGGCATAATTACAGTGCTAAACAAATCAAAAGAAAATAAATTCCTAAATCTTTGTGCTTGGGTATCCATAAAGCTACCGTAACTCAATTCTATCCCAAACATCTAATACAGATCTTCATTTGAAAATTTTCATTGTCCTCTATATCACAGATGAAAACTTGAGTAAAATTGAAGCAATCTCAAAGAAAAAGATATACCTTATACTTTCCGAGAAAGCTATGGCGTTGTCCAGTAATCATCATGTCAATATCCCTATCTAATGTAATCTTTACAGGACGATTTAGTAAATATGATGGAATGGCAGCAGCTGCAGCAATGAAAGCAGACCTTGTTTCTTTCCCTCCAAATCCTCCACCAATTCTTTTAGTCTTGCAGACTACTTTGGACATTGGAAGACCAAGAACATGGGTAACATATTTTTGATGCTTCTGAGGGGACTGGAAAATTAGAAAAAATATCAAACAACTAATTAACTGGGAAATTTTCAATATGTCATTTCAATTAATTGATTCAAGATTCTTCAGATGAGAGTCAAGTATATTCAGTATATTTATTTCCTAGTAACCATCTCATTTTCATCAGTCAACCTCGTTGATTTCATCATTTCACAGCACTCAGTTGATAAACATTTCAAGAATTACATCCCGAGAGATGAATAATTTTCGGTTAATCCATCAAGGTAGCTAAAAACTATAATAAATACAGAGTTATGTGGGTAAAAGAAGAGAGACAAAAAAAGAATAGAGCAAAGTCTATATTAAGGACTTCAAACAATTGTGAATAGAGCTATTTAAGAAAGACAGTCTTCCATTTTATTATCTCTGTTAAATATCAATTCTAAAGAGACCTTGAATACCAGATTCAGGGGAACCTATTTAGCTATTTGCAGTTTGCTTTAGGTACCCAAAATAAGCTATTCTCTGTTCTATATAGTAAATATGTAGATATAGTTACATTCATCATCACAATAACAATTCGCTTACCCACAGAAGAATTGTAAACCTGTATCATCAGTTGTAGTTTTGATGATTCAGTGGTCAGAGCAAAGACAATTGCGATCAACTTTGGACCAAGTAAAAGCACAGTTTTTCAGTTCTTTTTCAAAAGATTTGAAGTAGAATGGATGAGAAGTAATACTAAGAATTAGAAAATAACATAAGGCCATGAATTGAACTTTTAAGATTATTATTATAGATGAAAATTAAGTTTGTCTGATTCCCCATGAGTTCAGCTTTCGAACATGATTGGGAACAGTTCACAAAACAAACAAGCAGCCTGTCAATAAAGATACTTTTCCCCCTAGAGATTTAATTGACACATAAGTAAAGCTTATATATTTTGACACTTTTTTGGATATAAGATTAGACTGTCACATTAATTGATCAAGACACTCGATGTAAGGATATAGAATCATAATGATTATGCACATCCAAGAATGTTACAGAAAACTGTGGAAGCATTTCGAGAGAAAGTCTTTCAGGAAATTGTTATGAAAGGCACAGTTTCTGAAACCAAAGTCATGATGAATTGATCAAAGTTGTATATCGTGAATCACCTTCATCCTATAGTTATAGTGTGGGCATTGCAAGAACAACGTATGGACATGAGAAAGATAAATAAGTGTTGTAAATTTCATAAATTTCATGTTAACAGAACTTACTTGAGTAGATGAGATCATATGGACTTCATTCCCGCCATCAGTTGTCCATATGAAAGTGCTATTGGGCTCCAAGTAGAAATGTTCCTGACCCCCAATCTGAACCTCTCCCTCAATAATCTTGTCACACTGCCTCGACAAGAAGCAGAGGTCTACATCCCCTTTCACCATATATTTTTCAGGATGTGGGTGGAAGCTATTAGATGCAATAGCATCTTCAATGGATAATACTGCTGGCAGTTCTTCGTATTGAATGAGGACTTTCCGAGAAGCGTGCTTAGCATTTTCATGTGTATCAGCCACAACAACCCCAATAACCTGCAATATCATCATCCTCATTATCATAATTATGATCTCTGTTACCTTGATTAAAGTGAAATGAGCAGACTACAACAGAAAATGTAAGAGCAGGTTGCCAATGTTTATAAAAGTCCCATTTTATGGCATATTATACTGGTCCCATCATATGACATATTAGAATGGTCCCATCTTATGGTTTTAGCAATTAGCATCTTATGTTCTGTGCCAGTTTGTTACATAAAATGGCAGGGAAATCATTCTTCCAGTTAGCATGCTTCCTAGTTTATTGGTCTACTCCACCACACATATTGCCAGTCATCAAAGACCAAATGTTATACATGATATTGTTCTGAGTTCCCAGGAATCACGTTTCTGTTATGTGGAGTAGGTCTTCTTAGTTGATAATTGAGGCTTTCCAAATCCTGATAAGATATTTCTATCACCATACATAGTACCCCCAACATCAGTAAATAGGCTAAAAATACCTTTAATTCATATATATAATGTGGATGTCGAATTAAAGATTGTTAGAAGAGGATTATATTATGTGTTAAAAAGGGACTTCAAACAAAGAAAAGTTGTTTTATTTTATAGTCATATAAGAAAAAAAAAAAAAGGGGAAAAACAACAATTTGGCACTTTAGCTTTTGTTGCCTGATAGGTAGAAAATTGGTGCATTTTATTGTGGTTTGATTTGAGATTTTATAATCTTTTATGTGATTGAATGCACTGTTTTCGTATCTATATATGTTTTTGGTATCAAAATACTTCATATATCATTTTCACTATTATTCAGGAATTTTGGAGTATATTTTGATCAAGAGATATGTTCATGGGCCGAGAAATGAACACAAATCGAAGTTGGAGCAGTTTGGGCCCAGAAGCCCATCACACTGGATCACCCAGTGTCAGCCCAGTCTGCCAGTGTGATCCGTCTGCAGCCCAGCCCAGCGAGATTGTGTACAAGATTTTGGACCGGAATAGGGTTAAGCTCATCTCCAAAGGGCTTAAAAAGATATGTTCACACACATAATTAGGGAGAGTTCTTTATTTTCTCTCTCTCCAAGCCACTCTAGAGAGAGAATTATTTTATTAGATTAGTTTCTTTTCTTATGGATTATTATTCTACTTTCATGGATTCGATTTCAAGGATGCTTGGATAATTCTTCAATTCCGGTTAGCAGGGATGTTTAAACCCATATATTTATTTATGTTCTGATTAATTCGGTTTCCCTTCTCGATGTTTGATTGAATTGATTATACTATCTGTGTTGAATGATTTCGATTATTGATGCTTGATTTAGATTGATTACCTAGGTTAAGTCTTTGATAATTGATTGCTAGAATCTTAAATCATGAATCCTAATTGTTGTGGTTTAATTTTCATTGGTAGTAAACTAGAGGTCGCGCATCTCTAGGGTAGCATAATTCTAGATTATCAAATCGAGCTTGTGTATTTGGAGTCTAGTTCATCCTATCGTCTTGGTGATTAATGCATTTGATGAATTAAATTTAGAGAGCTTATTCTAGGTTGTTAGGGTTAATTAGTGATCTTATCCTAATTTAACTAATCTTAAGAGACGATTCGATTTAACAGAGCTTGTTGTTAGACTAGGGGTGATAATTCCATGATAATCTGAGAAAGGGTGTAACATTGATTAAGACATAATTGATATTGGGTAATAACTGAACTATTAACTGGAATGTTTTTCAACCTTTGATTTCTTGTTTAATTTGCTTTCTAGGTTCTTAATTAATTTTAGTATTAGTTACCAATCAATCTAAAACCCCACATCTTTTCTGTTTCTTGAATTGAACATAGGTGGCATAGTTAAATCTTCACTCCTCGTGAGATCGACTCCGACTTGCCCTATTTACTAGTTAGTTAGGTTAGGAAGGATTTTATTTAATTTTATCGCGTCACGACAGCGCGGTCATTGCCACCTTTTTTTGGTAGTTTTTGCCTAAACTACCGATGCATGCACTTCACATGCTTTTCTTTATAGCAAATTTCTAGATTTAGCAACTTGTTTTGGGGAAAAATGAGAAGGATTCTGTTTTTGGCATGGTCTTTGCTTGTACATATAAATGTATGGATACAGATATCTTTGGAGAAAAAGATTCTATTATTAGTCAAGAGGCATGTCAATTGTCAAGGAAAGTGATTACCCTCTGGTATGAAAATGTGGTGGTAAAGGTGAGCGTAGGCTCCAAGTACAAATTTAAGAAGTTCAACCACATAGACAAACTGGTGATGAAAAAGGTGCTCGAAAGCTGCAGTTACTGGATGGAAAATTTACCTGACCAACACACGTAACTACTTCTGAGGCAAAAAGTTCTTCATCTGCAAAAATAGGCCCAATCATATTGTTCCCCGGCACATTCTTTGCAAAAAAAATTCCTGCAAACCCCATAGAAGACTTCGCTGCTGTATCATCTATTGAAAGTATACGAGCATGAGGCTTTTTACTCAATATTAGTGCAGCATGTAAACCATTCGGAGGCATGGGAACATCATCGGTATACTCAGCTTCACCTGTAACCTACCATTAAAGAAAATTTTAGTAACTCTGGCTGAGAAAAGGTGTGCTTGTAAAAGAATATAGAAGGGTATATATTCCAATTATTAGATCAGCAAAGAGCTGAGAACGACCAGCATCTGAACCAGAGTAAAGCAAAGCAGTTGTCACAAGGCTTGATTTGAGCAAAGGAATCAACTCCAGGAACTTATTAAGACCTATCTAAGTTCCAGCCTCCAGAATAGTTTATCCCAATATTGACAGGGAAAACTAGGCAAGCCCTCAGTTATCCATTCAATGCAGTATCAGAAAAACAGCCACATAATATGATGTACATATGAAACAAATGAATGTTTCAAGCAAACAAAAAAGGCAGACTAATTTGCATGGATCTTTTCTTTTATATTTGCCAAGTTTTGATTTAATAATATGATTTTCTGAGAGGAATAGTTATTACACAGAAAGGCTAGCACTAAATCATTTAGCGAGCAAAGTCAACCATACAAACCTGAAGTTTTGATGAAAGATGAACCTCAGGAGCCCCAACAGCAGTCCCACGCTTTACAATTTCATAATCCTGACTTCCTCTAACTGAAGGATGGTGAAATGGTTTAATTGCTGATAGATAGGATTTCGGTACTGTCTCATCGAAGGATGGCAAACCATCCATTTGGTGAGAAACCCACAAGAAAAATTTAAAGAAAAAACATGAGATTAAGGATTTCCGAAACTCAACCATCCCTCCTGGTGCATTATCCTTCAGCACAATGTCCTTCTCCAGTACTTTCAAAGCACCTTGCAACAAGTCTTTGTTCCAATGCTTCCCTATAAGAAATTTCTTTGTTTCAATTGCTGGAATAGAATAAGGAGCAACCCCCCCATAAACAAGTGATGCATCAGTAACCACCCACTTCTGATCCTTCTGTTCAAGACAGGCACGCATTCCGGCATTCACAATAGCAATGTCATCGTCTCTCCTATGAGCTTGCTTAAATTCTTTCACAAATTCATATGGAGTGTTCCAAGGGAGAAAAACTGAAAGAAGGATTTCATTACTAGCAAGATCCACTTTACGATAACCTAAAAAAAAGTTTTCAGCTGCACATGTCCTTATGTTTCCTCTACAATCAGATATGTTAAAGGTTGCTCCAACAGCCATCCATAGAGGGTTAAGGTCTGATATAGGACTTGCTGTGCAAATATTTCCACCAACAGATGCAACATTTTTTATTTGTGTCCCAGCAAACCATTTTAGTTGTTCAAGGATGGACCTACAAGATGAAGTTTGAAAATGAGCACGCTGATTCAAAACCATTCTTAGCACTTTGACTAATTCTGAAAGTTTAACTGCTGCACCAATCTCCAAGCCCTCATCTTTTATGATCAGCTTGTTGAGTTCAGGCACATGAGCAACATGGACCAGAAGTGGATACTGGAAATTTTTTAGCCTTGTTTCAACACCCACCTCTGTGTTACCAATAACTAATTTGGCATCAGGATATCTTGCTTTTATATCAAATACTTGCTGAAGGCTTAATGGACGATACCACTTAAGTCCATTTGACCCACTCAAACATAAGTTAGTTGATTTCCTCAGTAGAAGTTCTGGAGGAAAAATAAGCTCTTTATCAGTGTATGCAGCTCCGTCAACATCACTGTGAGAGATCTGCTTTGCCTTCAAAACACTTTTTTCACAAAAATTACTTTTGGTAGTTTCTTTATCATCCTTAGAATTCAGCCCACATGAACATGGCTTACCAGTTGAAGGGCAAACAAACTCACTGCTTGAAAGGCCTGAGGATCCATTAGTATACAAAGCATCGTTTGTTCTTGCAAATACACGGAATGCATCGATTATCGGCCTATAACCTGTGCATCGACATAAATTTCCTGCAAGGTTCTCTTCAATTTCCTCTGTGGTGGGTGGTTTTTCAGATGATCTCAGGAGGGCATACATGGACATAATAAAACCAGGGGTGCAAAAACCACACTGTGACCCATGTGAGTTTGCCAAGGACTCCTACACGGTATTACACAGACATATCAAAATATATTTCAACTCAATATACTGCTGAAAATAATTTAATAAAGAACTCAAATAATACACAATGGACTATGTTGAGATGTTAATCAGTTAATGAGATCATTCTTAATCAGCTATCAGATATCAGTTTTGTTTGTATATCACAATACCTTTTCCAATCTCTAAGCTTCTCTCAAATATGAGCTGACCGGAAGTATTCAATATCATGAAGTAACAGTATAATCTCATCCTAAAGTCTAGAAACCACCTAAAGGTAAGGCTGCCTTTAGAGAGTACGTGAAAGTGGAACTGTGGAAGAATACTTTATTATTACAAGGCAAACCCCTCATACTATATAAACAAACAGTAGATTAGGCAATAGACTTCTACTTAATAGTATATAAAGACGGAACATCTGAACCCAAAAAATTGTCAATATGTTCTTATGTATCTCAGTAAGTCCCAGACTAATTGAGGCATAAAATAAGAGAAACAGTCTTGTGTACAGGGGATTAAACACATCACAAACGTGATTAATATTCCCAAAGTCATAGTTAACATTTGGCAGAAATGGTCAACATTCACCTAATTTCGGAAAAAAGGCCAGTGGTTAAAGCAGGAGAGAGAGAAAAAAAAAAAAGGAAGACAGACAAAATACAAGATGTTAATCCTCTTTTATTGTATTTAAATTGCCCCTCTTCTGCAATCAATAAAGACACAAAACATCAAGACATTGACATTCCTCGCTTTAACAACTTAAGCTCAGTACAAAAGATAAAAATGAGCAAACATACATCCAAGTTTCAATATCTAAATTCTGGTCTTCACAAAGAGTTCCATACAATATAAAATGATGATAATCACTAACAGCCTAATAAAGGTTAAAGCAATACAAAAACACGGGATATTAGCTATGTTGTTATTTGGAATTTGAGCAGCATTTTAGATCTCCACAACCACTATCTCTTTAATAGACAAAACAAGGATAATACCTGTATTGGATGTAACCCATTTCGACGGTTTCCAATACCCTCAACTGTGATTACGTGCATTCCTTCTACAGAATACAGTGGAGCCAAGCATGCATTGATCGCATGATGCCTGAAATTTTTTTCAAGGAGTAGAAAATAAAGAGTTATTCCTATTTTTCTAATCTATTAGTCACAAAAATATAATGAAATATTGACATGTAGACAAAGAGCAATATCACTGGAGATAAGATATAACGGATGAAGCCTTCAGCTATGAATAAAATAGACAAGAGTAAATACATCAATAATAGTATATGTTACTAAGAGAAATGAACAAATAACAAGAAGAGATTCAAGAATGATGAGAAGGACTTCATGTTTTCCTTACCATATCTACAACATGCCATTAATCTGAAACTGAAATCAAACTAGCACTAACAATGGAAAAGAAAATAAGTGTGGTGGAATGAATAAAATACAGATGTCATCATCTTCTTTTCTCTTACTTTAAATTCGAATATTTAGAATACTAGAAAATAAAGGTTATACTTTGGTAAGTGGCTAGTTGTTCTCATCATTAGCAAATTTAACACTTTCAGCTTTTACCTTCTTACATTATAATTTTAACTATCATACAAAAACTAAAAGATGGAAACAGAATTTGCAATGCCCAAGTATAAAATGGCTTTAACTGCTTGCGCATCACAAACTTAAGTTAAACTTCTCCCACTCAGCAAATGGTATTAGACATAACTTGAAGAAACAGGGCACACCACAAATGATGCTACACGAATGAAAGACATGATTCAGAATCTCAAGTATCCATGGGTAAAGAAGAAAGATAATAGAAAAGTTGATGCACTAATTTCCTAAATAAGATCCACTGTAAAAAAGACTTTCCGATAAGGCAGAAAAGTCCAGTATGAATATCACACGTCGGTCAGTTTTCCAGAGCTTTCAATACTAAGTGTGCGCAGAAGATGGAGTAAGAAGAGTCATAAAACCAAAGTACCAAAAAAACAATCTACCTCAGCAAGACTAACAAAAAAACTGTTGAAGCCATATCTAAATGGACGGACTAAGTAAACACCACACACACACAGAGGGAAGAGAAACTCACACACATTTCTTCAAGTTTTGATCAAAATAGGAGATCATCACAGTGCATGCTCCACAACCTCCCTCACCACAACCAAGTTTTGTCCCAGTCAGGCCGATATCTGCAATAATAATGAAAACACATGAAGATGCTGCATGTAAAATTGAATTAATTCCTTACAGAAATGCAAGAAGATTTATAACTGCATATACAACCTAAAACAAATAGAGCATACGAAAAGGCCACTGCATTATGTCAGGTTACTCGTATCAATCATAAGCCATCATGATTCCATGAACTAGCCATTCTGACGTACTCAAACAGCATCAACATTACTAAACATCAGATCTTTCTTTATAAAGAATGAGATATGATAAAGCAAAATTTTCTTGCCACTATCCATTTTCCAAATATTTGGTTCAGCTCTGGTAATTAATTCCCCTAAAGTAAAAATATTGTTTATATCACTTGTCTTCAAAACAATCATCTTTCCATCCTATTTATTACACTCCAAAATACTTCCAGAATAAAACCCCAGACTTCCCTATTCATTTCATTGTAACTGAAAACCAACAAACCAACTTTTGGTGGCGAAATATCATACAGGCAATAAGATATGTTGCAACTTATTCAATATCATCAACAAATAAACTCTTGTGTGAACTCCCCATTCCCATATAACCTAACACTCCCCGAATTGAAATTTCAGGTGGTCAATTTCTTACTTATACAATGTTGTCTGAGTGGCGTACTCTACAATACTTGAAGAACAGAAAATTGGCTGCAGATGCATCAAAAATAGTAAACAACTGGCAAGATACTTTTGGAACTCATAGCACACAAATGAATCGGTTCAACAATGTTGTCCCAACAAAGGGCCACTTTGTCTTATATTAGGATGAAAAGAGCATCACCAGTGATGGAATTTACAGAATCAGAGAGTTCATTTTTTTGGTATAAATTCTTTCAATAATCAACAGTGACAGACCTACATCGAGTCCAAGGGGGCACCAGATCACCTTAAAGTTCAGAAATTTTGTAGGGGTGTATCGATAATTTTAATATCACCGAGACATTATTTTAGGCTATGAAACAATTCTGTAGAAACACACATCGGAAAGATGTATTTAGAAATCTTTGCAACAAAGATATTACACAATAATTCCAAAACATGAAGAATAACAGGGAATCAGTGAAACAAAGGAATTAATTTTAGTCATTTATCTTCCAACATAGATTTCTAGCTAACATGTCAAACATGCAAATGATGATAGCAATTGATGTATTTTAATTTATTTCTTTAATAAAAGTTGGACCACCAAATCAAATTCCTAAGTCTGTTGATGCCAATTCTGATTGAAGAGGAAGAAAACCAAGTTCATAAACCCACAACTCAAACATGATTTTGCGAATTCACTTGAAAAGGTAAGCGCCTAATCTACTACCTTAAACTGAAACATGTTTTTACATAGAATCATCATGCATAAAATAGGTCCAGTGCAAAATTTATCCAGAGTAATAAGGAGATATTCAAGTGATCTAGCTGCTAATTAACTACACATTAATAATCAATAACCAAGGAGCTCTTCTTTGAGTGATCTTTGATCACTTCTCCAAAAAAAGAAAAATAAAAAGCGGTGTTCCAGCTTGATGCGTATCTTTACACGAATCAAACAGTTGTCAACTTCATAAAATTCTCAAACAAGCATAAAACAAAGAAGCTTAAAAAAGGTAGAACAAAAATGGAGAAAAACCAGAATCTTTCATACCTCTGAGATACTCGAGAAGAGTGGAGTGGGCCAAACCATCAGGTATAACTCGACGGACCCCATTGACATACAGAATCGGTTCCTTTGGTTCAAATCCTTCTATTCTTTCAATTTCAATATCTGGAATCAAACATCCCATCGTTACTCTCTCCTCTCTCTCTCCCCTCTCTCTCTCTATATGTATATTTGTATATGAGTAGAGAAAAAAAGGATGGGTCTTTTGCTCTTGTTTTGGTACACAAATGGATGAGTCCATTATAGGCGGTGCTGGTCAACACTTTTTTTTTTTTTTTTAGGGTAAATATTACTCCTCGAATCATATAAAGATTGAGTAGTATTTTTGTGCATTACTAATACATGCAAGTAGGGCTCCTCAAGTCGGTTCACCCGATTCGGATTCGTGTTCAGATTAAAATTTTATTTTTAAATTTATATATTAAGTGAATATAATATTTATATCATATTAGTATAGGTAAAAATTTATATGAGTCGGACACACGGATTTAGATTCATATATCCGGGTTGACCCGATCAACGCTCCCCACCCAACCAAATTCACTTCAATAGACCTACCTTAGTTAGATTTATCTTTGTGTTATATTAGACTTACCTTATAGTTATATATATTTTACCTTAGGTAGGTCTAACTATACATTAATGTATGTATAATATAATGTAATGGTACATGTACAAAATTTGTCAAATCTAGGGTTTTTTTTTTTTTTTAGTTTAAGGTAAGAAATTTGTGCAGAAAGACAGGTTTAACATAACATAAATGTATATCTAACATAATGTAAAGGTAGGTCTAACATAACATAACGGTAGGTAAAAAAATTCCAAAAACCAAGGGCAAAAAAGAAAAAGTATGAAATTTGGACAGAAGGTAACACTAACATAACATGAAAGTCAGCCTAACATAATATGAAGATATGATTAACATTGTTTTTTACTTTCATGTTATATTAGTGTTACTTTTGTATTATTTTAGTTCAATAATTTTAAACTAAAGGTATGAAATTTGAAAATGAGGTTATACTAACATAACACGAAGGTAACACTAACATAATATGAAGGTCATGACCAAAACACACGAAAAAATAAAAATACGCGGGCTGGACTGGCCCGTGCCAGCCCGCACCAGTCCAGGTGCACACAGGAGACTCACTCATTTTTTATTTAACTGTAGTAGTTTCAATTACAATAGTATAAACTAGTACTCGCACCCGCGCGATGCGTGGTCTGTAATATAATGTTGGAAAGTGTTAACTATTTGATAATATAATGTGAGTAATCTTAGTATATAGAAAACTATAATATTTAATAACTAAAAAAATCTAAATTTGCTAAAGATAATCCAATTCACGACAATATATCGATATTATACACACCCAATTTACTAATCTATGATTAATATTAAAAACAAAGGTATTAATCATGATCTTCAAATCAAAATTAGAAATTTTACTTGCAAAATTTGTAAGTTTTTTTAAAACTTATTTATACACAACATTTCTAGTTGAAACTTTTTTTATATGTTGGTAAATATTAATTACTTGATAATATAATATAAGTAATTTTAGTCTATAAAAGACAATATAATGTTTAAATAACTAAGAGAATATAAATTTACTTAAGATAATTCAATTCACAACAATATATCGATATTATACATATCTAATTCACTCATCTATGATTAATATTAAAAACAAAAGTATCAATCATGATCTTCAAATCAAAATTGGAAATTTTACCTGCAAAGCTTGTAAGTTTTTCTAATAATTTCTTTATACACAACATTTATAGTTGAATTTTTTTTATCATATGTGATATAAACTAATATCGTCAGTCACTTAAATTAAATATACTAAAAAACTAAAAAAATTATGAATTAAAAATCATATTCATTTACTTAAATTAAATGCATGTGTGTGTGAGTATGTATATATAGAAGCAATACACAATAAAATTAGGAATTTTACGTGTGAATTTGATGCAAGCACTGTCAATTATGTATTTCCAACCTTTTATTTCAAAATAAAGTGAATTAGAAAAAAAATTAATATCAGTTTAACATCGAAGATGACAGATAATTATTTCAGTGTATGTATCACATAAATTAATTGATAAAACACGACATTGATCATTACAATTTAAGCTCAACATAAAATCGAAATGTTATAGTAGTGATCATGATGATGACAATACAATTAGAACGTAAGCATATAATTTAAATAATCAGTTGAGCCATCTAAATTCAAAACGTGTACTCTCATATAAAAATATACGAAGTTCCAAGTGTAAAATAAAAGGTGAAAATTTTATTTAATTATGAGATATTTATTTATTTTTTAAATATTTAGGATGACATATAATTTAGACTACATACATATTATATATACATATGTGTATATACACACATCTTTAACAATGTAATATTTATTTATTAATCTATATTAAATATGATATAAATTATCCCTATGAAAATTAATATTTATTATTGAAATTATTGTTTGGATATCTATTATATTGTTGGTATTTAAGAATTTATTCAGTAAAAAATTAATTTAACTAAGATCAACAAAATGAGAATAAACTAATACAATATTTATATTATTAAATCAAATGAGGTTAAATAGTGAAAAATACAAAATAAAAAAAATTGTTGATGGACACTTACAAATATGAATTTAAAAATACTTAGGATGACATATAATTTCATACAAAATACATATTATATATATAAATGAGCAAATGGGCCGAATTACACAAAATTTTTTAAGGATTTGACTTTTCTAACATTGTATATAAGGAAATGTACTTTTCTACCACAAAATATAACAAAGTTACCTTTTCTACACTATTTTGACTCGGTCATGGAAAAATCATTAAGTAATGATTGCTTGATGATATATTCAATTTTATTTATACTTATTTAACAATTGTTTTATCCAAATACTGTAATTACAAATTTATTTGCTCTTTTTATTTATTCTCTTGTATTTATAGTTATTTAACAATTGTTTTATCCGACAACTGTAATTAGTAAATTTTTATAATTTCTAATTCATAAATTATGGTTCGATTAATTAGTACGAGAACCACTATAATATGTTAATCGAAGCAAAATAATTTATACTTAATTTAATAGAAATACTGAATATAATTTAGGTGGTTCGAGTGGCTCGATCACTAGTTCAAAAAATAAAAAATTTACAAAGTGATCGAACCACTATGTGAAATTCATAGTGGTTCGATCACTAGTTCAAAAAATAAAAAATTTCCAAAGTGATCGAACCACTATGTGAAATTCATAGTGGTTCGATCACTAGTGTAAAAATCAAAAATTTTCCAAAGTGATCGAACCACTATGTGTTTCACATAGTGGTTCGATCACTATTGAAAAAAACCAAAATTTTCCAAAGTGATCGAACCACTATGTCAAATTCATAGTGGTTCGATCACTATTGAAAAAAACCAAAATTTTCCAAAGTGATCGAACCACTATGTCAAATTCATAGTGGTTCGATCACTATTGAAAAAAATCAAAATTTTCCAAAGTGATCGAACCACTATGTCAAATTCATAGTGGTTCGATCACTAGTGTAAAAACCAATTTTTCTAAGCATATACATATGTACTTATACAACTGTGTTTCAAGGTCGCGCCAAATACGTAGGGCACCTCCTCTTCGTATGTGAATCAGAACCGCACAATGAACATGTCTTTTTTTTCCTCCTCGTAGGTACGTGACCACTATTGATAGGATCATCCTCCTCAAGCTCATCCAAAATAGGGTGTGAACTTTCGGGAATGTACTCCGTACAGGTAGCCCTATTGTGGCCAGCTCTTCCACATCGTCCGCATGTCCCACTCCTTCGAGGAGGTCCAGTAGAATGTTCACCCGTAGAAGGTATACGGGTACTTTTAGGTCGACCGGCCTGTCTTGGATTCTCTGGAGCCGTACACAGTTGTAGATGAACGACATCGTGTTGTTTCCAGTATTGTGGCTCTTGTACAGGCATAACCTCGGCGGCCCACATTCCCCTCAACCATCCGGTCGTGTAATAAGGCGACACGTAATTGATCACCGACCGTTTCGTAAAACTGTGAAACCAAACAAAAATCAAGAGATGGGATGGGCGAGAGAATTGTAGTCAAAGATCAAAAAGTGGACTGACCTGATGGCAGCACATGCGTGTGAGCAAGGAATTAACTCGCTTTGGAACTCCCAACATGTGCACATACGGTGGTCCAAGTCCACCACATGGAGTTTACCATTGGAAACAACCTTGAATTTATTTCCCCCAAGTTCAGAGACATCCATTTGTCGACCAAGCCGCTGCCGCTCGATTAACTTGTCGTGAACGTTCTTCGTAAGAGGGTGATCCCTTTCGTCCGCCGTTTGTCTCCGTTTGACAAACCATTTTTCCATAATCCGTCGAGCAGCCTCTAGGAAGGAACAAACGGGCAACTTTCTTGCCCAAACGAGGCGTGCATTCCAAACCTCCGCGACATTCGACGTCATGAAACTGTATCGTCGTACTGGACATTTTACGCGTGACCACCTCGTTTCTTGGGCGTTCTGCAATGTATTGATTGCACCCATCATCAGACTGTCACGTAGGGCTGACATGTACCTGTTTAAAAAAACAAAGAACACTTTACGTCAATTTGTTATTTATGAATACGTAGTGCAAATAATTATATGGGGATAAACTTACCCATCGAACTCATTTGGATCATAACAGTATGCAGCTCTTTGGAACAGATTGACCAAATGCGACCCATGTTTGGCCAAATGTTGTCTAATATGGTAACAACATAGTCCATGCGTGGCCTCAGGGAAGTTCTCATGTATCGCATTACTTATGCTTGCGTGTTGATCAGAAACGATGAGTAGGTCGTCAGGGCATCCGAATGCTTCCCTAACATGCTTCATGAACCAAGACCATGACTCATCATTCTCGATGTTTCCAATTCCAACTGCAAGGGGGAAAATTTGGTCGTTCCCATCTTTTGTCACCGCGACAAAGCCAATACCTCTGTATGAGCCTTTCAAGTGACAACCGTCAACAACTATAACCGGACGACCGTAATTTCGAAATCCAATGATTGAGGCAGCCAGGGCAAAAAACACGAACTTGAATTTACCGGACGAGTGTGTTTCCAATGCAGTGTAAGTTCCAGGATTGGCATCCACCAACTCGAGCAAATACAGCGGGAGCAAGCAAAATGACTGTTTCGGATCGCCGTACGCCTTGTACATAGCGTGACGTTTCGCCCTTCTTGCGACTTTGAGGCTGAGGTTCAGGCCGTATCGTTGACCCATTTCTTGAATCATAGCCCTCGGCACAAGATTGGAATTTTCTTTTCTGGCTTGCTCGACGTAGTATTCACCGATCACCGAGGAAGGGATTCTGCGGGATGCGCGGGTGTTTAAGTCATGCTGACAACTATGCGGCACTACAGCCTTGGAGATTTTCCAGATCCCGTGCTTGGAAGATGAATTAAGTACGAATCGACATCCGTCGTGGTTGCATTTCACATTCCACCTGTGCTTATCCGAATATAGGACCCGATATTCAACTTGATTCACCAAATGGTACATCCCGACTGCATTTTTTAAATCGGATTTACTGTTATACACCGAGCCTTTTTGAAGTCCATGAGGGACATGTACAATCTCCCCGGATTCTGGCTCGTCAAATCCGTCCATATCGGGAACATACCATTCCGGCTGCATTGTGTACTCACAAAATTCCGCAAACGCCTCGCGCTGCTCATCATCCAACGATGCGTCAACATCTTCGTCTAAGGTAAAGCCGTCTTCTCTATCTGATGTCAAAATGTGGACATTACAATTAATAGATTGTGATTGGGGAATTCACAATAACTCTGTACTCACATATCCGTTATGTAAAAGTAATTACCTGCTTCAACGTCCAAATCAGCGGAATTTCTGTGTTCTCCATGGAGCGGTTCACCTTCGTCGAAAAAGGCAGCAGGACTATTCAGGTCGAGAAACTGAAAATTATTGTCTCTCCCCCATGATGATGACCGGTTTGCCCAACGCTCATTCGAAGACGTACCGGCTTCAGTGGTTTGATTCCGACAGGCCAAATCCTATTTCGAAAGGAATTCTTCGTCGTTATGGAGTCCAGTAGGGACAGGTGCAGGGCTGAATTCATGTACAGTGTTCACATTATAGGTTGAAGGACTTCCAAAGTCGAACGGAAACCAGGAAGGCTGAGAACTTTGATTTTCATGGTCATCCAGTGAAGCTTGCTGATCCTGATAGGACGATCCCGCGGATACTCCAAGATCAACCCTGGTCAACGAAACAAAAACAACCAAAAGAGAGTCATCTGAATAAAAAACCTCTTCTAAATCAGAATCAGTCTTGATTTTCTTTTTTTTCAATCTCCCGTTACAGTCAGTTAGCGCATGGATCACATATCCCCAATAATTTAAGTCGGCAAGCACGATCCCATGAATCAAGGTCAATAAATCCATGTACGTGAGTCTTGGAAGACTGATCAACTCTTGGGACCCATTTACGTACTGAATACCTTCCCAATGACCTCCGAACGAAACCACCACCGAATAAGACATTTTCGATAATATGATCTGAAAATGTATCCAAATTAGAATTTTGAAAACATTCGATATAAAAAACCAAAGAGAGATAACTTACTTGATAATTCTTCAAATACTTCAAATTCTTCACACTACTATCACTCACGATTTTGTGCTATTAGTGTTGGAAACTCATTCTCACTTAAATAGATGAGTTTTGAGCAACCCGTGAATGAATGTTCAAATCAACATTAATTCTACCACGTGAACATCTTGACTATGGATTGGTATTGATTTCAAATAAACTGTGACAACAAACATCTGAACATTTACTGTGAAACGTGAAAATTAAAGTGAATAATACTGTTAATTACTAGAAAACAAAATTTATATGTCGGTAACCTGAGAAACACTATTATTCGAACCACTATGAAGTAGTGAAAGTGGTTCGATCACTTTGTAGAAATTTTGATTTTTTGAAGTTGTGATCGAACCACTATCAATGTCACATAGTGGTTCGATCAGTTTGGAAATTTCTGATTTTTTGAAGTAGTGTTCGAACCACTATGAATTTCACAAAGTGGTTCGATCACAACTTCAAAAAATCAAAATTTTTACAAAGTGATCGAACCACTTTGAATGTCACATAGTGGTTCGATCATTTTGGAAAATTTTGGATTTTCTGAAGTAGTGATCGAACCACTTTGAATTTCACAAAGTGGTTCGATCACAACTTCAAAAAATCAAAATTTTTACAAAGTGATCGAACCACTTTGAATGTCACATAGTGGTTCGATCACTTTGGAAAATTTTGGATTTTTTGAAGTAGTGATCGAACCACTTTGAATTTCACAAAGTGGTTCGATCACAACTTCAAAAAATCAAAATTTTTACAAAGTGATCGAACCACTTTGAATGTCACATAGTGGTTCGATCATTTTGGAAAATTTTGGATTTTCTGAAGTAGTGATCGAACCACTTTGAATTTCACAAAGTGGTTCGATCACAACTTCAAAAAATCAAAATTTTTACAAAGTGATCGAACCACTTTGAATGTCACATAGTGGTTCGATCACTTTGGAAAATTTTGGATTTTTTGAAGTAGTGATCGAACCACTTTGAATTTCACAAAGTGGTTCGATCACAACTTCAAAAAATCAAAATTTTTACAAAGTGATCGAACCACTTTGAATGTCACATAGTGGTTCGATCACTTTGGAAAATTTTGGATTTTTTGAAGTAGTGATCGAACCACTTTGAATTTCACAAAGTGGTTCGATCACAACTTCAAAAAATCAAAATTTTTACAAAGTGATCGAACCACTTTGAATGTCACATAGTGGTTCGATCACTTTGGAAAATTTTGGATTTTTTGAAGTAGTGATCGAACCACTTTGAATTTCACAAAGTGGTTCGATCACAACTTCAAAAAATCAAAATTTTTACAAAGTGATCGAACCACTTTGAATGTCACATAGTGGTTCGATCACTTTGGAAAATTTTGGATTTTTTGAAGTAGTGATCGAACCACTTTGAATTTCACAAAGTGGTTCGATCACAACTTCAAAAAATCAAAATTTTTACAAAGTGATCGAACCACTATGTGACATTCATAGTGGTTCGATCACTTTGGAAATTTCTGATTTTTTTAAGTAGTGATCGAACCACTATGAATTTCACAAAGTGGTTCGATCACAACTTCAAAAAATCAAAATTTTTACAAAGTGATCGAACCACTATGAATTTCACATAGTGGTTCGATCACTTTGGAAATTTTGGATTTTTTGAAGTTGTGATCGAACCACTATGAATTTCACAAAGTGGTTCGATCACTTTGTAGAAATTTTGATTTTTTGCAGTTGTGATCGACCCACTATGAATTTCACATAGTGGTTCGATCATTCTGGAAAAATTTTGATTTTTTGAACTAGCCATGCATGGATGAATTTGACATGATAATACGAAAAATACATATGTATACGGTAATCAAGAAGGTCTGGATCTGCATATGCATTCGTTCATACATGATAATACGAAAAATACACTGCTAATCAAGAAAATCGGGAGCTACAGTGTCCTCGGAGGTGGAGTACTTGTAAACTGCTAGGGCCATATCTCTCCGAAGAGCATCTATGCCCTTCTTCTTGGTAAACTTCGGGCTAGGGAATGTATTCGTGATCATGCTCTCTGCTGTAATCAGACTCCAGGGCCCACAAGATATAGGATCCTGCTGCTCGTAACACTTGTTTGGACCCACCGTGCCCAGTTCCCACTCAATCTCAGCCCCTTGAACCGGAACATGTCCAGTCCCACATCGTCTGGACTCCTGATAAAAACCGGCTTTGTCCAACACCTGAGGCAAAAGACGACGTATAGCAAGAGTCTGATTACAGCGCAACGCCGTCACCTCGTCCGTGTACGCATGTCTCATGCTGTCGAACAGAGTAAGGGAGCAGCGTCTGAAGTCAATGAATGCAGTGACCCAGTGCCCGTTCAGGTTAAGAACAGTGACGACCTGGTGAATCGATGATGTGTACATTACGTTGGTATAGAATATTGTAGTGTACATATTGTTAATAAGGTAAAATACGTTGTGCAAAAAAGGAGACTTACGCCCAAATCCAGTTTGGCCCACTCCTTCACTTCCCCCCACCGCGGCTTCAGTCCCAAAACGTAGTGGATGAGTCTCGTTAGGGACGTGAACGTGAAATCCTCTGGATAAGTACGTTCAGCGTATTTCTGCTCATCAGACTCTCCACGGTGGCGTTCTGCCCAAATACCCTGAGCCGCAATCTGGATTTGTAAAAAAACAAACCACATGCTCAGAGGTGAGGCCATGGACCGATCATAAAGTAAATATTGGTGTTAGTCAATGATTCGATGGACTCACCCCGAATCCAGTGTCGATAATCTGAAGACTCTGCTTGAAATCTTCGTGTACACCAAGAAATTCTGGGGCACTCTGCAGAATCCCGAGGTACGCATCCATGTGCTGTCACGAAGTCAAATCAATTAATAAAGGTACAAAAAAAAGTTAAACAAATATTTGATCAAAGAAGTTTGAAACTTATGATTCAAGACTAACCGAATTGTCCATAGCTTGTTTAACGTTGATGAAATGACAAAACCAGGAAGGGCCCACACCCACACCAATGCCCACATTCCGCCTGCAAGACAAGACATTGTACATAAGTGATTGGTATTGAAACTAGAAAACGATTAAAAACACTTACTATGATAACAAAACACTTACTTGTCAGCAGACCGATCATCTCTGGCACAGTACGCCCGGAAATCCGCCAATTTGGTTTTCAGTCTTCTACTAGGCTCATTCCTGAGGAAGGGACTGCGCACATGCTGAGACGGACGACGCTCCCTCTGTGCACGGGCCGGCCTACTAGTGGACGGTCTACGCTGGACCGGGGTCTCCACCTGTCGCTCGGGAGATGCTGCACTAGATGTGGAAATATGAGCACCCCCGAGCTCGGACGGGGTAAACTGTACGGGTGTCTGCAGAGTGTACCTCATAGCAGACGGAGGCTCGCTGGCAACAGATGTAGGGGGATCCATCTGTGCAGCTGTCTCTGGATCAACTGCAGGTACACTCTCTGACGGCCATGGAGCCCATTCATGATGTGGCCTAGGCAACTGATACCAAGCTGGCTCTATGGACGATCCGGACGGATAGAACATCTCGTGATAAGAAGTCCTTGGGGGACTTTGATGCCCGTATCCGAAGAAGCTATCAACGTACGTCTCTAATCGCTGAGCTTCTGAGTCCACGTACTCCCGGAGTTGCCTCTGCTGCTCCTCGAAGGCCCTACTCTGCTCGTCGTAACGAAGGGCCTCGGCATCCACGTACTCCCGTAAGGCCCTATTCTGCTCGTCTAATCTACGGGCCTCGGCATCCATGTACTCCCGTAAGGCCCTAGCCTCCTCGTCACTGCGACGGACCTCTGAGTCCACATGCTCCCGGAGTTGCTGCAACTGAGTACTGACCTGGTCAATTCTCTCATCAACATAACCGGTCATCCGAGGAAACCAGGAATCGGGAGCAGACTCAGGCTGTGGAGCATCAGCTGCAACTGGGATGTCGGACTGGGCCCTTGGCCTTCTGGAAGAACGAGCAGGCCTCGAAGTGGATGCACGAGCGGGCCTCGAAGTGGATGGACGATCGGAGTCGGGCTCAGCCTCTGACTCCACGGGGTGCGTAGCTCGTCCAGATTGTGTTCGCCGACGAGCCACTGCACCACGTAGTGGACCATAACGAGGTGGAGGGGGCTGAACGCCTGTAAATATGTCGCCGTCGACACCCATCATGTACGGCTTCACCCACTCCTCCGGTGTCGCATCAAGGGACTCGAAGCACTGAATACCCTGTTTTACAAGTCCCCAATTTCAGGTTATATTTGATCAAAGAAGATTAAAGAACAAACGAAAGAGTCTAGTGTAAGAAGACAAGGGTGATGCAAATACCTGACCGTCCAGCATGGTCGACAGATCAATCTCCGCCACCTTGAGGGACCACTTCAAACACCGAGGCATGGACAGGGGCGTATCCAACCGGCGCCCGGTGAAGGTGGACGTGAATGGGATCGCCTCAAGTGCCCATATCTGTAATTTTTTACAGGACGTAATTTATATGTTATTGAAAAAATTGAAAAACTTATGAATTAATGTAAATGAAATGAACACTATGAAATTTACCAGTAGGGCTGTCGAGAATCCATAGAAGTGGTACTTCCACTGTGTAGTACGTCCATGTGGGAATTCAGTGGGAACCTTGTCAATGTACCTTAACAGGTTCAGATATGAGAACTTGCCCCATGGGAAATTCTCCCACTGCTCATCATCCTCGACAAGAACCCACACCCAGGGCTCCACGACAGACTTGCCCGCATCCACGCCCATAAGTATGCACTGCAGTATCAGGATCTTCGCAATCCTGATACTGTCCTGTCGAGAATGTCTCCACTCCCCCTGGGTGAATCGTTCTAGTAGCTCGTTCACCTTCACTCTGGACGAACCACCGTGAACTCTATAATAGAGTGAGTCCTCGTCTGGATGGTGGACTGCCGAAGGATTAAAATCGGAAGTGCCGAAACGCAACCCAGTAACCAGTGCGAACTCCCTCTTCGAGAACCGGCACAGGCGACGGTCTCTCCCAATATGGAACCATCGCTCATCAGCTGGAACGGGTCCCTTATGCACCTGGCGTGTCATAAGGGCATGTAGAAACTGCTTGCTGATCGTCCTTTCGGTTTCCCACAACAGGAAGTGTCCAAAACACGTCCCCTGAAACTCCTGCACACAGTCCGGTCCTAGGCTACGCAATTCTGCCTTGATCTCATCAATGAGGCTCAGACGAACATAGCCAACTACGTAGGCTATAGTACCCTGTAAAGCCTCGCGTACCCATACCGGCTCGTACTGTATATCATTAAAATTCAATCAGTATACATTCAAGTAAATATATATATATACAAATCGAATTTTCAACATTCAACAACAATTCAACATTTGCAATTTTCAACATTCAACAATTCAAACACCCAAACTTTTGCAACAAGAATCGGCAATTTTCAATTCGAATCAAGAACAATAGTGCAAAAAATTTAAAACAAATAATGAACAATTCGAATCAAGAAACCCGTATCTAAATCAAAAAATTCAAAACGTGCAAAAAAACAATAAAGCCTAATTGCAATCATTACTCAACAAATTAAACAATTCAAAGCTATAAATCCCAACACCCAATTTGAAACATACTTCAACAAGTCAAACAATAGTGCAAAAAATTTAAACCAAATATTCAACAATTGGAATGAAGAAACCACACCCAATTCGAACCATACTTCAACAAGTCAAACAATAGTGCAAAAAATTTAAAACAAATATTGAACAATTCGAATCAAAAAAACAATAAAGCTATAAATCCCCAAGTGTTATGAATCAAAAATTCGAACCAAAAAACCAATAAAGCTATGACTCAAAATATTCGAACCAAAAAAACAATAAAGCCTAATTGCAATCATTACTCAACAAATTAAACAATTCAAAGCTATAAATCCCCAAGTGTTCGAACCATACTTCAACAACTCAAACAATGGTGCAAAAAATTTAAAACAATTGAACCCATGGACCCTAAACCGAATGTATTCAAAAAACCCAAAGCAATCAACAATAGTGCAAATCTATTCAAAAAATTCGAACCATAAAAACAATAAGAGGCCTAATTGCAATCATTAGTCAACAAATTAAACAATTCAAACACTATTCAAAAAATCTCAAAAAATTCGAACCATAAAAACAATAAGAGGCCTAATTGCAATCATTAGTCAACAAATTAAACAATTCAAACACTATTCAAAAAATCTCAACAAAATCGAACCATAACAACAATAAGAGGCCTAATTGCAATCATTAGTCAACAAATTAAACAATTCAAACACTATTCAAAAATTCTCAAAAATTCGAACCATAAAAACAATAAGAGGCCTAATTGCAATCATTAGTCAACAAATTAAACAATTCAAACACTATTCAAAAAATCTAAAAAATTCGAACCATACCAAATTAAACAATTCAAACACTATTCAAAAAATCTAAAAAATTCGAACCATACAAAACCATAAGAGGCCTAATTGCAATCATTACTCAACAAATTAAACAATTTAAAGCTATAAACATCAAGTGGTTCGAACTATACTTCAACAAATCAAAGCAAAAGTGTAAATTGGAACATACCTCATCACCCATTGCTAAATCCCTTCAAGATTCAAACGGAGTTGCCAAAAATCGATGGACTCACCAAAATGCAAAATTTAACACCTAAATACAAGTTCCAATTTTATTAAAACAAAAGACTTCAAAATAATTTAAACATTTTGAAGTATTAATCGAAAGACATGTACAAAAAAAAAAACTTACCAATGCACTTCAATGTTTGAAAGAGAGAAGAAGAGAGAAGAAATTTGAGAGGAAAATGGAGGATGGAGGCGCAAATGGGGGAGAAATAGTGCTAGGGTTTGTATTTATTTTGGGGTCAAAATGTAATAAGAGGAAAATGGGGGATGGAGGCGCAAATGGGGTGAAATAGTGTTAGGGTTTGTATTTATTTTGGGGTCAAAATGTAATAAAATTTCTTTTTCAGGGGTCAAACTGAAAATATTCAAAAATCCATTTTTTTCCAAAGTGATCGAACCACTATGAATTTGACATAGTGGTTCGATCACTTTGGAAAAAAATGGTTTTTTACACTAGTGATCGAACCACTATGAATTTGACATAGTGGTTCGATCACTTTGAACAAATTTTGATTTTTTTCAATAGTGATCGAACCACTAGTGGTTCGATCACTTTGAAACATTTTGATTTTTTTCAATAGTGATCGAACCACTATGAATTTGACATAGTGGTTCGATCACTTTGGAAAATTTTGGTTTTTTACACTAGTGATCGAACCACTATGAATTTGACATAGTGGTTCGATCACTTTGAAAAAAATTTGATTTTTTTCAATAGGGATCGAACCACTAGTGGTTCGATCACTTTGAAAAATATTGATTTTTTTCAATAGTGATCGAACCACTATGAATTTGACATAGTGGTTCGATCACTTTGAAAAATTTTGGTTTTTTTCAATAGTGATCGAACCACTATGTGAAACACATAGTGGTTCGATCACTTTGGAAAATTTTTGATTTTTACACTAGTGGTCGAACCACTATGAATTTCACATAGTGGTTCGATCACTTTGGAAATTTTTGATTTTTTGAACTAGTGATCGAACCACTATGAATTTCACATAGTGGTTCGATCACTTTGTAAATTTTTTATTTTTTGAACTAGTGATCGAGCCACTCGAACCACCTAAATTATATTCAATATTTCTATTAAATTAAGTATAAATTATTTTGCTTCGATTAACATATTATAGTGGTTCTCGTACTAATTAATCGAACCATAATTTATGAATTAGAAATTATAAAAATTACTAATTACAGTTTTCGGATAAAACAATTGTTAAATAACTATAAATACAAGAGAATAAATAAAAAGAGCAAATAAATTTGTAATTACAGTATTTGGATAAAACAATTGTTAAATAAGTATAAATAAAATTGAATATATCATCAAGCAATCATTACTTGATGATTTTTCCATGACCGAGTCAAAATAGTGTAGAAAAGGTAACTTTGTTATATTTTGTGGTAGAAAAGTACATTTCCTTATATACAATGTTAGAAAAGTCAAATCCTTAAAAAATTTTGTGTAATTTCGGCAGCCCTCTCATATATAAATATATATACATACACATATCTTTAATAGTGTTACAGTTATCTATTAATTATATTTATATTAAATATGATATCAATTATCCCTAAACAAATTAATATTTATTATTGAAATTATAGTTTGGACAATATCTATTGTTAATATTTTAAGAAATTATTCGATAAAAATAAATTAATTAATATTAATAAAATTAGAATAAACTGATAAAATTTTTATATTATAAATTGGATGAATTAAATAATAAAAATGCAAAATAAAAAATTGTTGAAGTGACACTTTTTGTTGGGAAAATGATATTTCTGTAAATATTTCCGACTTTTCCTCAATTATTATAGTATACAAATATATATATATATATATTGAGTTTTTATACAATAAATATAAAATTAAATGTGTTAAATATTAATATTTTTTATTTCTTTTATTAATAAATGTAAAATAAAAGTTATTAATGATTTCCTAAAATGAAAATATTTAATAAATGAAACATTTATTGCAGTTATTTTTGGCAGAATATATATTTAGGATGACATGTAATTTAGACTACATACATATTATATATACATATGTGTATATACACATATCTTTAACAGTGTAATATTTAGTTATTAATCTATATTAATATGATATAAATTATCCCCATGAAAATTAATGTTTATTATTGAAATTATTGTTTGGATATCTATTGTTGATATTTAAGAATTTATTCAGTAAAAAATTAATTTAATTAAGATCAACAAAATGAGAATAAACTAATACAATATTTATATTATTAAATCAAATGGATTAAATAATAAAAAATGCAAAATAAAAAAATTTGTTGATGGACACTTACAAATATTAATTTAAAAAATACTTAGGAAAACATATAATTTCACAAAAAATACATATTATATATATATGTACATACACGTATCTTTAATAGTGTTACATTTATCTATTAATTATATTTATATTAAATATGATATCAATTATCCCTAAACAAATTAATATTTATTATTGAAATTATAGTTTGGACAATATCTATTGTTGATATTAAATAAATTATTCAATAAAAAATAAATTAATTAATATTAATAAAATTAGAATAAACTGATACAAAATTTATATTATAAATTGGATGAATTAAATAATAAAAATACAAAATAAAAAAAATTGTTGAAGTGACACTTTTTGTGTTGGGAAAATGATATTTTTGTAAATATTTCCGACTTTTCCTCAATTTTATAGTATACAAATATATATATATATATATTGAGTTTTTATACAATAAATATAAAATTAAATGTGTTAAATATTAATATTTTTATTTGTTTTATTAATAAATGTAAAATAAAAGTTATTAATGATTTTCTAAAATGAAAATATTTAATAAATGAGACATTTATTGCAGTTATTTTTGACAGAATATATATTTAGGATGACATATAATTTAGACTACATACATATTATATATACATATGTGTATATACAGACATCTTTAACAGTGTAATATTTATTTATTAATCTATATTAAATATGATATAAATTATCCCCATGAAAATTAATATTTATTATTGAAATTATTTTTTAGATATCTATTGTTGGTATTTAAGAATTTATTTAGTAAAAAATTAATTTAATTAAGATCAACAAAATAAGAATAAACTAATACGATATTTATATTATTAAATCAAATAGATTAAATAACAAAAAATGTAAGATAAAAAAAATTGTTGATGGACACATACAAATATTAATTTAAAAAATATTTAGAATAACATATTATTTCACACAAAATACATATTATATATATACATACACATATCTTTAATAATGTTACAGTTATCTATTAATTATAATTATATTAAATATGATATCAATTATCTCTAAATAAATTAATATTTATTATTGAAATTATATTACAATACGATGATGGCATCAATTGACGCGTACAACGTGGACGGCGACGCGTCGGCGCGTTCATATGACGACGGTGGGTACGCCGCTTATGACGAACAGGCGGCATTTTCCTCAGCCGATGCACGTGCTCCTGCTTATACTCCGGAGTACGGCGATACTGAGGAGGTGACGGTGGATCATTCGAACAGCTCCGATCCGTTCGGATTCGGATCGAATGGTCAACCTTTCGGATCAAATGGTTCGATTCCGATCTCCAACGGAAATGGAAGTTTGCCTTATAATGTTGGGGAAGATTCCGAGGGGATATTCAGCTCCGACGGACCAATCCTTCCGCCTCCTACTGAGATGCAAGAAGAAGGATTCGCTCTTCGCGAATGGCGGAGGTTAGATTATCCTTAGTTGTATGTTGTCTTTAATCTGCGCTAAGGTTTTAGGCGTTTGTTCATACGAACAGTTGGATCTGCTTTTTACTTTTCTCGGATTTGGTTTTGAATTTTCAAAAGGAAATTTGATTGTAGTTTGAACTCTTGAGTAGCAACTTTGGTTTATTGTGAGAGGTTTGTTGTAGATCACGTACATCTTTTTATTGACCGGTTTGCAGAACAGCTTTTGATTTTTATAGTTTAGAATGATTATAAAAATGAGATGGATTACAATTTCACATGCTTGTTTGTTGACTCCTTTGGTTCCATTTTTAGATATGTTGATTCGAATTCCACCCATATTTGCCAAAATAGTAGTTCAGAATGAAAACGATGGATTTCAAATTCATATCCATTCAAACATAATGAATAGATTTACTATTATACATTTCAAATTCCTCCTCTAATCCACTAATTCAAATGAAACCAACCCTTGAATATTCATAATTTCATATCTATATATATATAAAAAGAAGACATTTGGAAGAATTTACAAGAATGTCATTTTCCCTCCTAAAAATGTCACATCAATGAGCAATAAAATATTTATATAAATAATAGTTTTTCAATAAAATTAATAATATCATTTAGCATTCTTTTCAATATGGTATATTTTATTATTTATATTTAAAATTATTATAATCATCATCATTATTATTACTACTACTATTATGTATTATTATTTGTTGGTGTTGTTGATTAATGTTGTACAATAGTGAGCAATAATTTAATTTTTGTGTATTAACTATCATTATTTAATGTCTAAAATTATTCTCATTCTCAAATTTAAAGTTAAATAGATTTTAGGATATTTTTTTATAATTTTGCAAAATGTTGTGTGCAAGGTAAATATTTCAAAGTTGATCACAAAATTTATATTGTTGATTGAACAGTTTTGACCAACTCCAAAAATCATTAGCTTAAATTATTTATTGATCCAATAAAAAAAATTCAACAAAAGATAGTAACAAATAGATGTAAGTTTTCAAATTTTCTGAATTTAATTGTTTTTGCTAACTTTAATTACTTAATGCTTATAATTATTCTTATTATCAATTTTAAAGTTAAACAAATTTGAAGATATGTTTTGTAATTATGAGAAATGTAATTGTATATGAATAAATATTTCAAGACTTATATTGTTACTTGGTCACATTTAATTAATTCTAAAAATCTTTATATTATTAAATTATCTATTAAGCCATGAAAAAAGTTCAACGAAAAATAAAACAAATAAAATGTAAGCTTTCAAGTTGTTAATTCATTATCTTTTTCCTTTTTTGTTACTAAAATTACTTAATATTTATAATTATTCATATTATCAATTTTAAAGTTAAAAGAAATTATAATATATTTTTTGTAATTATGAGAAATTTTGTACATAAATAAAGATTTCAAAACTTATATTGTTAAATGATACTAATCAAAATATTTATCAAGCCAACGACCATAGATATATTTTTATTCAAAAGAGAAATAAAATATAAGCTTTCAATTTCGTTGTTTAGATTATTTACAAAATTTGTATTCCAACATTTTAATATTGTCAAATATAATGTAGAATGACATGTCACAATAAAACGAATGCACAAGAAAGTTCGAATAACACACGCGAGATAGGGGTCAACCAAATTCTACTTTCTTCAATTAAAACTCTACATTACTCAATAATTTTTTTAATAATAAAATATAACTTTAAAAATCAATAAAAGAGATGAAAATTATATTTCTATATTATACAAAATTTAGAATAATAAATGATTTATAAATAACTTTTAATATAACAATCAAAATAGATAATAAATTGCGCATCGCGCGGGTGAAATACAAGTGTGCTATAAAAGAACTAGAGTCATGTGCCCTCTATAAATGTGCTACTAAATACTCCCTCCGTCCCTGCTATCTTTGCCTACTTTCCGTTTTTGGTTGTCCCAGCTAACTTTGCCAGCCTAAAAATGGCAACAAAAAAATTACGACCTTACCCCTCAATTTCTTTCATTTTACTTACTTTACACTCAAAAAGCACACATTAATTACAAAACTGCCACTCAAAAACATTAAAATAACACATCACATCAAAGTCAACAGTTTTTTCTTAGGATTCGTACCGATCAAGGGTGGCAAAGATAAGGGGGACGGAGGTAGTACCTCCTACATGCCGGAGATCATCAAGAATACAATAACAAGGTATAGTAAAAGTAATTTAAATGAAAGACGAGGAGAGAGAGAGAGAGAGCGAGCCAACCCTTAATCAAAAAGCCTAAATAAGTTTCGCAATCTGTGTTTTCGAAATTCATGATGCATAAAATAAAACCATTATCTTGACAGTACTGATAATCCTCCAACTTCGTCTTGGGGCCAGCTGGGTGGTCGTAGTGGGAAAAGAAATCATCTGGTAGCTAGTTGAGGTTTCAGGTGACTTAATCTTCGTCATTTTACCAGTACCAGGATTGTGTAGGAAACCAGGAGGAGTGAGTTGCCGTTCTTAGAGAGCATCTCAGTCATCAATGCTCTCCTACTTGCATTTGCTTGAGTACAAAAGAGGGGAACCTTCATATATCTAACAACCTCGTCATTTGGATACTCCTCAAGTTCTGGATATATCAACCAGATCCAGCAGTTTCCCTTCTTCATACACATCAGTTAAGGTACGGAAGCTAAAAAGCAAAGAGATTATATAGATTGCTATTCAGGTAATTCAGCAGATTCTGGGGAATAGAGTTACAAAATCAATACTCAAGGATGAAAATATTCCACCAACACCTAGCTTCTGCCCTCCACCATAATCAGTATATCCACTGCTTTTTCCGCTCACAACCTCAAGTGTTAGAAACATCAGCCTTCATAGTTAACTGATCACATACTCAGGTGCCAGATAACCGCTGCTTGGAACAAACACTATTAGAGTCGTATATCTAAAAAGATAAAGCCCACTGCAAATTTGATGAGGGGACACCATAACTAGTTTAAGACTATCTGTAACAAAATTGTTTTACAGAATGTGATCCAACCCAACTTAGGTCGACATGTATAACCAGTTTATTTTGTGCAGATGGGAGTAGGAGACATACGTTGTTGTTCCGGCTATTTTTGTGCTGATGTGATGTGAGTAATATCATCAGGAAACAGCTTAGCTAATCCGATTTTTGGTTGAAGGTCCTCATCCAGAAGTATATTACTAGCTTTGATGTCCCTATGCACAATGTGAGGCACGACTTCTTCATGAAGATATGCAAGCCCTCTGGCAGGCAAACTGCACACCTCTTTTCCCAGTCCAATTTTATGGACCTCTTCGAACCTGTAAATACATATAGAATTATGCTGAGCATCTATTCGACAGCAAAAAATATTTTAATTTGCTCGAATCTCCTAATGACACTATACCTAATAGTATATGATCCATGCTACCATTTTCTAAATATTCATACACCAAAATCCGGTTAGATCCATGAACACAGCAACCAAGTAACTCGACAAGGTTTGGATGCTTGACATCAGATATGGTGTCTATCTCAGTCAAAAACTCGCGTGCTCCTTGTTTTGATTCAGCAGAGAGCATCTTTACTGCAACTTCTCTTCTGTTTCTGAGAATTCCCTATGCAATGACAGTGGAGCCAATACAACAGAATATTTCTCAATAATTTTTTTAATTAAAGGTTAACCCCAGATGTTTCATTCTATCTAGTAATCTTTTATGATCCTACTATATTATATGAAAAAATGTTTATATTTGACTAATGTTCACAAGAAATAAATATTTTAACCCCTATTTCAAATAGTAGAGTCGGATCTAACACAATGCAATAGACCGGGTCGATTCGGGTCCACCACAATCCACACTTATTCTTCTTCTTTTTCTTTTTACCTTTTTTTTACTTTTTATTTTTTCGGATTCATGTTTTAATTTTTATATTATATCAATGTGATCTTTATATAATATTGTAACGTAAAAAAAAAAGTATTTCATCACAGTTTGTATACATAAATTCTTATGTGATATTACTCATATTTTTATATCAACGAGTATCAGCACATGCGTCGCATGTGGAGGATGAATTTTTTAAACAAAAAATATTATATTACTACTAATCTTAAATAATAATTTTTTATAAGGATATACAACCTATATTAAATTAAATTAGATTCAAAAAAATCTAGTAAATTAAAATCCTAGTATAATAGAGTCTTACTTATAATAGATCATGATTTTGGTTTGGAATGCTAATGTAAAAATATTTAAATATGAAAATCACAAATTACTGTTATAAACTTAAATAAAATCTTTAATAAGGATATATTAAGCAATCCATATTTTGTAAGAAATATCCATAAATTAAAGTCCTAATATAATAAAGTCCTACTTATGATAGAATTCTATATGATTTAGGCTTATAATTCTAATGTAAAATTATTTAAATATGAAAATCACAAATTATAATTATAACCTTAAATAAAATCTTTAATAAGGATATATTAGGCAATCCATATTTTGTAAGAAATATTCATACTTTTATATAGGTAATAGATATAAATATAGATATATATTTATGTAATATACAAAAAATGCAACAAATATAACTAAAGTGTATGACTAGATAAGTAAAATGTTAACTAATGTTAAAAAGATATTACATGTGTTTATGTCATATAATAAAGTAAATATATGAATGTTATAGCTAAAATTATACATATTTTTCCAAAAAAAGCAAAAATTAAACTAAGTGAATTAACGTGTCTGTACTTGTCGCATCAATTCGGGTTGTATGAATTTAGATGCTTGCAATTAGTGCTAAAAAAAAAATTATGGAGAAGAAAACATTGGAGAAAATTGAAGATATTTGTATGTATTCTTGTAGAAAAGATTTCTTTCTAGCTCCCTATTTGGTTTGTTATATATTATTGGTTTGCTTTTAGTAAAAAGCCATATATATGTGTATATATATAAAGAGAAAAATGTAGAAAATAAAGTACAAAGGCAAATGTTAACAAAAATAAAGAGTAAGTCTCTTGTGCATCAGGTGCATGGATCTTAGATCCATGCACCCGGGTCGGATCCGGGTAATCCGACCCGCTTCTTTTTTTTTTTTTTTTTTCGCGCTAGCTTGTTTTTCAATTTTAGTCATGACTTTTAGTTATGTGTAAGAATACCTTTATGTAATGTGTAAGAATACCTTTAGGTTACGTTAAGGATACTATTATGCCCAGATTTCATATATTTACGTTAAGTTAGACATACCTTTAGGTTATGTTAAGAATACCTTTAGGTAATGTATAGAGATACCTTTAGGTTATGTTAAGGATACCTTTATGCCCAAATTTCATACATTTAATTTACGTCAGACATACTTTTATGTTATGTTAAGGATACTTTTATGTTATGTTAGAGATATCTTATCCATAAGGTAGTTGTGTTACACATTTTGCATACAAAGGTATCTCTAACATAACATAAAAGTATTCTTAACATAACCTAAATGTATCCTTAATATAATGTAAATGTATGTGATCTGGAATGAATTCTAAGAGTATCAAATTAGGATTTCAAAGGAACCTAGAATCACGATTTCAAAGGTATCTTTAACATCACCTAAAGGTATTCTTAACATAACCTAAAAGTATGCTTAATATAATCAAAAGGTATTCTTAAAATAATTAAAGGTATCCTTAACATAACCTAAATGTATGCTTAACATAACTAAAAGGTATTCTTAACATAACATGATATGTAACCTGGAATCACGATTTCAAAGGTATCCTTAACATCACCTAAAGGTATTCTTAACATAACCTAAAGGTATGCTTAATATAACCAAAAGGTATTCTTAACATAACTAAAGGTATCCTTAACATAACCTAAAGGTATGCTTAACACAACTAAAATGTATTCTTAACATAACGTGACATGTAACCTGGAATCAGGATTTCAAAGGTATTCTTAACATAACTGAAAGGTATCCTTACCATAACTTAAAGGTATCCTTAACATAACTGAAAGGTATCCCTGAAAGGTATTCTTACCATAACTTAAAAGTATCCTTAACATAACTGAAAGGTATCCTTAACGTAACCTAAAGGTGCGCATCCGCCCAGGCGCGTGGGAGCGCGTGGGAGAGCGTCAGACGCGCGTGGAAACCCGTACACGCACGGGTCGGGTCGGGTGCATGGATCTAGGATCCATGCACCTGATGCATAAAAGTTTTTGTCAAAAATAAAAGTGCATGAGGCAAACAACTGGATAGCAAAAGAACAAAATGAATAAATTCACAGAACAAAATATGTGATCTTCCTTCTATAAATAATGGTGATACAAAATCTACCTTCTCTAAAGAAGCACATACTAAAAGTGATTTCCTTTACATGAGATGAAGCAACACTAAGGGGGAATGAGAAAAGTGACATTGTAATCTAATATATGAAGAGATTTTCTCAGGTGTATATTGTTCTTTACAATGGCTCATTTTTGAAGGAGAACCTGCTTCAATGGATCTGGTGGAGATACTTTGGGAGGGGTGGATTTCTCTGACTGAGAAAACGTAATGAGTATTTGCATGAGGACTGTAACGAGGGCCAAAAACGCCACACAAAATGCAACTTCTCCCCACGAGAAGGGAAAACATTCAAAGAATTTCACCATAGCCACTAGTAGAAGACATGACCAAACAAGCACAACCTGGTTGTGAAGAGCAAGGCATGTTAAAGAGTTTTTAGAAGGTAAGAAAGAGTTTGCTCAATATTTAACGGCCATATGTACCAATAAAGATCTCTTCGGTCTGCCAATGTCGCGGCGTATGTCCTCTCCAAATGTGTCCGTTTCAAGATGTCGTTCCAGAAAAGCATCCTGATTGATGGGATAAAAACTCATTAAGCTCATTCAGTGTCTATATTCATGGTTTTGGTAAAATAGGGTCGGACGACTAGTTTCTTATGTTGCTAAAGTACAGCTACTTTGTGCTTTAACAAAAACAACAGGAGACAATCGGCTACGAAGCGCTAGTCTTTGCATTTGAAGTTGGTTCCATAAGAAACCAAATGTTGGGTTATACATCATGACTTATACACACACATAAAAACATTCACAGCATCACCAGTAAAGAAGAAAGATTGCTCCATTATTCATATGTCTATCATTCCTGTTTTTTTACCGACTATAAAGATCAAAATTCTAAAGACGACCTAGTAAGCATCTCTGATTCCACACAAAAGTTAGTTCACTTTAACAATAGGGAAGACATCGATGAACTATTAAATTACAGTTGTATTTTGTTTAGACCTCTCATTATGGGCTCAGCCAACCATCCACTGTGCTTAAGCTTGGCAGATAATTTTCCAATTCTCCAATTAGTTCTCAACCACATTAAAATTTCTTCATAAGTAATGAATTTTTCACAGGATTATTTTTCTAGAATCTACTGAGCACATATCTTTCTGCAGTAGGACAAGTATCTTAGTAAGTTAAGGGAATTTTAGACATCTTTGGTGAATAATGTACGGTGTAATAAAACCTCAAGCTCTGCTATGAATACCGGAACCTAAGGAAGGTGTGCTATATTATTAAACCTTTTTGGTTAATTTGGGTTAATGCCATAAGATGAGACAGAATATCTTGTGGATTTTTAAGAAGGCAAGGAATTCTAGCTGCCTTTCATCTATTCTCAGAGGACTCTTATATTTTATCATGATGCAGCTCAATCTGAATCAATACACAGTCCTTGTATATTCAATAAATTGCACTGCTATAGTGATTTCCTTCTCAAGATGTCGGGAAAATCTTACCTTTGCCACAAACACATCTTTGCACCATTGTGCAATCCCACTACTCGTTTCTGGTAATTCTTGCATCAGATTCCGCTCAATGTGCACATGTACCTACAACAGGAGATTGTCAAATTCAGCAAGATACTTGAAGGAACTAGTTAAGAATAAGGGGCAGTAGATTTTCAACCCCATAAGCTTAAGCCTAATGCTTGGGTGCGGTGCTAGTAATAATTGGTAAATTTCTTAATTATTAACATAATTCTAAAGAGATGAATAATGAGGCATAGATCTTGCATTCCAGATTACATCCTAGTAGTACGACAATCATTTGGTGTAACAAATTTCTCAATGTTACAAAAAAATGGAACTTGGAAGATTTTTTCTAGAGGAAAATAAATTATAGCAGTGATAATTTGAGAAGACTATAAAATAGGAAGGGGGTGGGGAGGAAAAAGAACTCCACAGAGTCTATGTTAACACGGTATGAGACCATATATATTTAGACTTGCTAGGATCCCCAGGTCCTTTAGCTGTAGCTTTCTTCAATCCTCTCTGTATGGTGGTGCTACCTTTCTTAAGTCATATTCTTTTTCCTGGTAAATTTACTTTAGCATCTAGACATTTATTCGAACTAACTCATTCAATATGCTGCATTGCACCATAAAAATGTTTTGCAACAGTTTTCATGAAAAGAGATTGAAGTTTGCCTCTGGATACATCATCATATTTTACCAATAAATCTTGCTAAAATTCATTGCATACCACAGAAGAGTGTCCCCTGAATATTCTTAGCAGAGTGGGCTGAGGTTCGGTTTTTGGAATAGCAACTGTGATGTTATATATTACTGGAACAAACGACCGCAGATGAGTTACAGCAGCCACAAAACCCTGGATTAAAAAAAAAAAAAAAAAAGGCAATCAATTACACAGAACGGTCGCAAGTTATCCTTCAATTGTATGCAGATTATTGGTAGCATAAAATGCTACCTAATTTCGATTGAGATTCATCAGTTTAAAAGTAACTGGCTTACTAGCATCAGGTCTCTGCTATAAATCTGACTTCCTCATTATTTTTAGTAATGTCAGAAAATCGATCTTGATGATGATGTAATATGTGAAGCTTATTGTGGGGACTGAGAAAAGTTGATGATGATAGAGATGGCATAAGACAAATAAAAGCATATCATTTCCTGTTAGTTTATATGCTCTTGTGCACATTATTCAGAGAAATAACCTTAGTACGAGGAATCAGAACGTTCCTTGGAACAGGTAACCCAGCTGAAGCAGCATACTGTTGGGCTGCTACAAGTTTAGCCTGGGTAAAGCGAGTTCCTTCAACAAAAAGAGCCAACCAAAAAGGCATGGGAAAATCATTTAGCGCCTCCAATCCAGACTGCAGCATAAGATATCAAGAAGAACAAAATTAGTCAAATAATACAGTTTCATGATCAAAACAATGAGAGAACATGTAATTTAAAAGCAAACCTTGAGTTTGGATTCATCTTTGGCCCAACTTCTCTGCAGAAATATAAAACCAGAAAACCACATTGACCAACCTATAACCTGTGTATATAATAGCAATGTCATAAATTCATCGAGCATAATGAGTTGAACTAATATGAGAAAACTCAGAAGAACCAATACAAGTTTGAGTCTAACATTATAATTTTGTTGCAAAGTTCATATAATTTTTTTTTCTCTTCTGTATAATAGCATCAATTGGGGATAGTAATTTTTTACATGCTTTCCAAAATGATCGAAAAGACTGAAGTTTATCTCCTATACAAAATGGAAAATGGAAACTCACAGGGAGGAATAGTGACTCTCTCTTTATAAAGGCTAAGGAGCTACCAAGGCAACCTGCACGCTGCCAAAAGCGAGGTGAACGTTCAGTTGTTGGAAACATTTTCCATCCAGTGCATATCAAATGGGAATAGAGTTTCTTCGAACACGATAGTGATTGTGGTGATAATATTATTTCAAAGGCATTTGTTTGAAATATTATTCTAGTTCACAACCTACATGCAACACAGGTGCTGCAGATAAAGCATGAGAATTATAAAAGGTTATTCAGTAAGCTAATTTGAATGATAGAGTTCAGTCCATGCAAAAAAACGTAGCATCTTTCGAACAGTTCCACTAAATCAAGAAATTACTGATTCAGGTTATAGTATGAGTCAGAAGCAACCTCAGCTAATACCCATCCGACAAGCCAGTCAATATCACTTCTGTGGTTGCATATGAGAAGTGCATGTTCTTTTCCTGAAATTAAGAGCAATTTAGTTAATAGAAGATGGAACCTTGAATTTTCGCAAACCTCAGCCACCGTTTCTCAGAATCTCAACATTTAAAAGGAACATCCTTATTTATCTATGCTCAGGGAAATCGAGAAATTCTTACCCAACATTTCAAAGGTTTCTTGATCCGCAAATAGGTCAACCTGCTAGCCAGAAAATAGTCACCCAAGTAAATAAATAATACAACTAAATCGATATCAGTAAAACATTATTCTGATATTGTTAATCATATCTTGTGTAATCTTATTTCGTTGTGCTTCAAAGATCTGAACTTATCATGTCATTCAGCTCTCACTGGTTTTGATATGTGCTACACATTTATAGTTGTGCACCACCTAGTAATAAATGCACGCTTATTTTCTTAAAGTGAACATTGTCGATGCAATAAGCCACGTGAAGAACATGAAAGAACAGTAATAAAAATATAAATTTATAAAAATATTTAGAACACCTTAATATTTGCCCACCAGTCGAAAACCCATATAAGCTCCAACCATAGTAGTTCTATGATTATTTTGTTGATCCTTCTGTAAGCATTTTTTGACAGTGGACGAACAAGGATAAGGAGAATTGCCTGAAATTGAGTGAAAGTATAAGTACTATTAACGTACAGTGTTGAGGATATAAATGAACATCTAACCTAATGAACTCGGATTGAGGCCATTTCTAGGTATTAAAATCATATATTTTGTCATGGCTACCACACACTTATGTCTAGTTGTTAGGATATAGACCTCGAATGAAGCAAACCAGTCGAATGACAACTTCTAGAATCTTAAAGTTGGCAGTTAACTGAACTCTGTTACAAGCAGAAATGAGAGGGAAGAGGGAAAAAATATTTCAATTCAATATAATGCAACAACAATAATAACAAATTAAGCATGCATCCCATTATGTGCGGTAAAGAAAATGGGTCAGTGCGCCTTCAATTTCGAATCAGATTCATTATCTCATTTATAATTGAAATAAACGTCATTTTCATTAGTTACTGCCAATTCTTTATAGTTCTTCACCTTTCCTTTTTAATTCAATAATATGTAACACCTCTGCTAAAGTCCACATGGTCCATTAAATCTTCATTCTATAGTCGCTTCATTTACATTATCATGCTCACCAAATAGCGACCAAAATGCATAACCACAGAGCTAAAAAAGAATCATTTAGTTAAGTTGACAAGAAAACTTAAAAAATCAATCCCCTGCACTCCAACGATTCTCCTACTTTCTTCTAGTGGTTATGAGTAACCTAACAACGCCTTCTATAAAGTTCAACATTTCCCCACAAATCAATATTAAACCACACAGTTGGCAGGGTTCTGAGCATGATGAGACGATGATTCAAATTCAAGCGAATAAAATGAGCTAACCAATTGCAGGTTTACCTAAATCACATTCAAATTTCTCATCATTGATTCAGACAATCTTATTCGCACAGCATTTTCTGCTGATTAAATAATCAAATGTGGCGTAAAATCAATAACAACATAAGATCCAGTAAACACGAGTATGAAGATTCACAATAAGGAAAAACAGAAAAAGCAGAAGGGATTAGTGGGGACGCATACCTGAATCAGGTTGATAAGAATGCCGGAGATGAGGAACAGGAGACCTAAAGGGAGAATCACCACGGCGGCGATCGCCATTACGAAGCACTCATGCAAACACAATTTGCACTATAGATTCGAAGTCCTTGTTGTTAGAGATGAAATTCTAAACTAGTAAGAACTTCTTATGGATGAATCTGTTTGTGTGTGTGAGGGGGGGGGGGGGGGGGGGGCAGATGGCAAGATGACCGTTTGTCCGAGTATAGAGGAACAGAAAGGAATCGGTTATGGGGGAAAAACAGAAAATGCTATCCTGCGCCGCTGGCGTAATGTCCCACATGATTGGTATGTATATATAATGCAATGCACAATACTAAGAAGAATAAACCTTACTTAAAAGTGGATCTACATCTCATTTCTGGATTCTTGTATTTAAACCTCAACAACCCAATTTATATAAATATTTTTTTAAATCCTTTTTTAACCCACATTTAACTCATTTATATTTTCTTTTACCTTTTTTATGTTATGATTGTGAAAGAAAGAAAGAAAGTATGTTGGATTTTGGATGAAGAATATGATTTCAAACTTGTGTATTGATTGGACTGTATAATTAATAATTATAGTGTTGTGTTTTTATTTTATTGTGCTTTGTGATGTACTAGCTGACATTTTTGGTTTGAAATAATTTGTATTAATTTTTTAAAATAATGTCATCAACTAGGATGTTAATGACCGTTAACCACTCGTTCGCTGACTTTTATGTTGTATTAATAAAACTTTTATATATAAATAAATATTATAAGCTTATGTAATTCTTCAAACACAAAAATTCATATGAAAAGATTTTATACATAATTCCATCAGATAAAAATTCCACAAATTCTTATATATACTCTTAAATATGAATAATAAATTATTCGCGTCTCATATAATAAGTTTTATGAGAAAATCCTATAAGCCTGCAAAATCCACAAAAGTGCAAAACTAACAATTAACAAAACTTAGTGTGAAATTTCTAAATAAAATTAGAGAAGAACTAAAAGCACCACACAACCTTCTAAGAGCACCACACACATTATTGTATAGATATGAAAAGACTAAAATATCCTTCATCAAAAATAAAAATTATTTAAAAAAAAAAAGGGAAAAGCTTTCTTCTCCGGCAGCCACCCCGCCGCTGCAACTCCCTTCTTCTCCGGCAGCAGTCCCAACCGCCGCTGCAACTCCCTTCTTCTTCGGTCGTAGTTGCAACTCCCTTCTTCTTCCCCACCCTTCTTCTTCTCCGTTGCAACTCCAGCCCGCCGCCCCCTCCCTTCTTCTTCTTCTCCACCCTTCTTCTTCTCCGCTCACATCTCCAGCGAGCCACTCCCCTCCCTGCAACTCCAGCCCGCCGCCCACCATCCTTCTTCTTCTCCACCCTTCTTCTTCTCCACCGCCCCACCCCCCGGCCTCAGCCCGTCGCCCCCCACGTGTTTCGCTGGATTGGCCGCGCGTCCCCTGCGCTTTTGGCTGACTTGGTTGCGCGCCCCCTGCGCGTTTGGCTGCCTTGGTCTCGCGCCATGTTGTGCGTTCGGCAGTCTCGGCCGCTTGTCCCGCTGTGCTTTCGGTCGACTAGAGCCGAAGCGTGCACAAATTTTCCAAAAACACTTGTTCGATTTTTCAAGAAATTCGTCCAAAAACAGTAATTTTTGCACACAAATTCATCAAATTAAACTCTTGATTCACCAATTCATAACAAAACCCTAGAGATATGTATACAAATTTCTACATAAATCAACCAAACAAGTGACGAAAATGAAGAATGAATCAACCGAATGTTGCTTGGAATGTCGAGGGAGAGTGTGTGGTGCCATTGGTATTATTGGTATCCAATTTAATTTTTTGTATGATGCCCTTAGCATTTGAAGTGTTAATGAAGGATATTTTAATCTTTTCACAAAAAAAATTATATAAAAAAAATATGTGGTGCTATTATACTTTTAGTTCTTCCCAAAAATTATATAATGAAATATGAATAGTGCGAAAGTCGGTGAGAGCTTATGAAAAAGAGCGGCGCAACGAAAGAATCAAATAATTTAGAAAAGCAGAAGAGTGGAAGAAGAAGATGAACTCGCAAACGGTGCCGTATCATCAACCTGCAACACTGGAAGAAGTTCGGACCCTCTGGATCGGCGACTTGCCTTATTGGGCTGATGAGAACTATCTCCGCGCCTGGTTCTCCCACACCGGCGAGGTTCCTTTTCAATTTTTTTTTCTTCATGTTAACTCTTTTCTTGCTCTTTTGATAAATTTTATATGCTGATAAGGTTTTCTGGTAACTGTACACGTTGAATTCTGTGTCACCACAGCAATTTGTGTGAATTTTTGAAATCCCTTTTGCTGTATATTAACCTTTTTTTTTTAGTTTCTACTCTGTAGTTTATTGCTCTAATAGCTCTTGGTTTTGTAAGGGATTGCTAATTAAAGGTAAGAAATGCTGAATGGCTTTTTTGAGTCTATTCTTGGCCCAAGACGTTCTAACTGGATTAGATTTTGGAATTTTAGGGTTTATGGTTATTTGGGTTTTTGTTACTTTATGGTTCAAGATAGCATCCCATTGTTGTTTCACACCCTAAATGCGACTGAGTTTGTATTTTTGTATCTCTTCAGAAAATGATAACTGAGTTGAATATGCTAAATTTCAATGTCATGATTTTTTTGTGTTATTGAACTGAAATTGTCATAAAATGAAATTCAGGTTCTATCGATTAAAGTTATTCGAAACAAAATCACTGGTCAACCTGAAGGGTACGGATTTGTGGAATTCACATCACATCAAGTTGCAGAAAGCATTCTGCAGTCCTATAATGGAACACAAATTCCTGGGACTGAGCTTACTTTCAGGTTGAACTGGGCATCTTCTGGCATAGGGGAAAGGCGTCCTGATGCGGGCCCTGAGCACTCTATTTTTGTTGGGGATTTAGCGCCAGATGTTACAGATTATCTGTTGCAGGAGACTTTCCGAGTTAGTTATCCATCAGTTAGAGGTGCCAAGGTTGTGACAGATCCTAATACGGGGCGCTCCAAGGGATATGGATTTGTTAAGTTTGCAGACGAGATGGAAAGGAACCGAGCAATGGTTGAGATGAATGGTGTTTATTGCTCAACTAGGCCCATGAGGATTAGTGCTGCAGCACCAAAGAAAACAGCTACTGGTGTCCAGCAGCAGTATGCTGTGGCTAAAGGTGATACACATGTCTACTGGATTTGCAAGGTGTCTCAGTAATTTTATTATGGGTGCTGATAGCTCACTGAAAATTATAAGCTTTTAATTCATGCATGTTGTTAGTCCCTTACCCCCCAACAGAACAGGGAAAAAAAAAAAAAAAAGGAAATATTTAGATGGGAGTGCTATGCATATCACATTATTACTAGAAATCTTTTCCTTCTCTTTTTTCAATTTGTTTGACATTGCTCCTTGAGTGTGCTTTATTGATGGATTACTACTTAGATTATCCATAAAGAAACATTTCTATAATTCCCTCTAAATTTGCTGCTGCAAAATGTCTCTTAATACTTTTATCTGGCCTGGACATCAACACACTCTTTTAAAGTTTTGGTTTCTTTTGAATGAAGTTATAGCATAAGTGATTTATCAGTGGCATTTTGGCAGAAGATATTGCCATATTTGTGCTTTGGTTATTCAGTACTTTGTCTTCTGTACCCTTAGAAGGTTTTTTTTTTTTTCACTTTTTCTTTAATGACAGCGATATATCCAGCTCCCGCTTACACCACACCGGTGCAGACAGTTCCAGTGGATAATGATATAAATAACACTACTGTAAGTCAACCTTAAAATATTGTGGCTCTTCAAGTGTTTTTATTAATTACCTCATTGAAATGTAGGTTTTTATTGGTAATCTGGATGCAAATGTAACTGAAGAAGAACTGAGGCAAATATTCTTGCAATTTGGGGATATTGTTTATGTAAAAATCCCTGCAGCCAAGGGATGTGGATTTGTGCAGTTTGCTGCAAGGTATGTTTCCACATGCAAAATTCTTATTTGCTTTGAACAATAAGTGTAATAAACCTACCGCAAACCTTTAATTGTGTATCTGTACATTGTAATCTTTTTCTAAGTTTTTCCCCATTAGTGTTGGCAGGATAATCACATGAAATTTAGTTAATTAGGCGGCTGTTTCCATATATATTAAATTCTTAATCATACTTGAGTTTTACAGTGAACAGCGTCGTTTTCAGTTTGATAATGTCATATCTTTCTAATTTTCTGCTGGTTTCCTCATGTGAATGACTTGGTCCCTTGATCTCAACCTTACAGGACATCCGCAGAAGAATCAATCCAGAGGATGCAGGGCACTGTGATTGGTCAGCAGGTTGTCCGTCTTTCTTGGGGAAGGAGTCCAACCGCAAAACAGGTTACATTCTATATGAGATGTTATTGCTAGCTAATATGTAGAATAATTAGGAGCATATGTTGATAATGCTTCTTGATGTTGTTAGTGATGATTATAAAAAAACAGAAAAATAAAAGTGAAATCAGGAATATTGTCTTTTTCAGCATTACTTGATAAACTATCACTGCATGTAGGATGTCACTGGCATCTGGGGTCAATCAACAGATCCAAATCAATTGAGTGCTTATTATGCATATGGGCAAGGCTATGATGCCTATGCTTATGGGGCCGCTCAGGATCCTTCGGCGTACCAATATGGTGCATATGCTGGTTACGTACAGTACCCTCATCAGGTGACCACCATGTTTTTCATTTTTTTTCTGATGTTAGCTAATGTTACATATCTGTGCTTGTGAGAAAGTGCTCTACTAACATTATATGGATTCTTATCCTGATATGTATTTCAATACAAACAATCCTCTTTACTGGACCAGCAAAAACTATGACTAGAAATTTCTAGTTCACTGGACATGGAAGTCATTTACTATGAAAACTTCGAATCAATTTTCAATCTGTGAAAGTTTCTACCATCAACTTTTATCTAGATTAGTCACCATATATGGGTGATCTAATGATTATCAGCTTTATGCTGATGATGTCCCCTCCTGAGATGTTGCATTGACATGTAGAGGTAGTATTGCTTTATCTTTGATCAGAACTGGCCCTTCTGAAGGCCACTATAGAATGTCTCGTACTACACAGGGTTGTGCTCAGAGTCTCTCTAATCTTTTTGCTAATCTTTGTTCTAAAACTTTGCCATACTAGAGTGCTTTTAGTGATGATTTTTATTATTGGTTTTGAACTTCAGTCTTCATATAGCACATATCGTAAAATTTACTTGACTACCATCACTGAAGAGAAATGTAATCTCGTGTGCATTTTACACATTTTCTTCTGCCTGTTGTTATCACGAAAAGCTGATGTAAAATTGGTCTTCTTCTTCCTTTTCTTTCCACATTCCATGAGAAAGAAATCTGAGATTTGTTTTGTTTTTTGAATTACAGACAGAAGGGGCTCAGGATATGGCCACCTTATCAGGTGTTGCTCAACCTATGGAACAAACTGAGGAAATTTATGATCCTTTGGCTACACCAGATGTTGACAAGTAATCCTCATCCCATGATTTTCGATCCAGCTTTACTGGCTTTCATTATTCGTTTTGATTGAACGGAATCAATGTTTGTTTACCTAGGTTAAATGCTGCCTACCTTGCTGTTCATGGACGAGCAATTTTGGGACGGCCTTTGTGGCAGAGCACCTCTCTACTGCCACAGCAAACTTAGCCATTGTCTTTTGTACAGCCTGACTGCCATCTTCTGTTACAAAATATGAGTTCAATTTTGATGAGGCATATACATTCTTTCACTGGTCATCACTATATATCACAATGAGATTGTTTTTGTGAGTTTCAGTTATCCATACTATCTTTGGGTGCTGGAACATTGGACTAATTTAGATGTGGTTGTAATGAAACATTTTCTGAAAGGGTAAGATGTGAATGTAAACTATTTGAAGCATATTCAAGATTTATGTAATGAGCATTTGGGATGTTGAGACTATGATCATATATAGGTGAGAGATTAGGAATTCTTTATGTTGGTATATTTGTTTGGTGCTCACAAAACAACACTTTGTGTTTCATGCTTTCTCATAAAATTCTCTCCTCATAACCCCTGCTATATGTTTTCATCCATTTCATTTTGCTTTCTTAGAAATGTATCGATTGCTTCATGAATTCAGTAGTTAGCCCTACACTGTTGAAAATATTAGTAATGATATGATATAGATATTCATATTGGTATAAATTTGAAAAAAATGTAATACGAAAGTTTAACATTATAGTAAGAAGTTCAAAATTACCCACGTGAAGCTATTAATGCCCTATGAACTTGAGATGTACAAATAATTTTCTCATGTAGAACTGTTATTCTAAATTATTATCAGACATTTTAAGAAAGTCGAATCGTAAATTCAAAATTATTGATGGTTTTAAAAAATAAAAAATCGACATTAGCCAGTATTTTCTCAATATCATTGGTTATCTTCCAATTTGTGGTCGCAAACAAACTAAAAATTTACTGAAATTTTGAAGAAAACAAACAAACAATTTTACACTCAATCGACTTTAAAGACAAATTACCTGCATATTTTGGGTAAATCTCAAAGCAAATTACCCCAGCATTTTTGATTAGTCAATGTGCTGAGATTTCTGTACAACTCAAAATCCACCCCAGACGCATTTTAACAGAATAAATGGTTTAAGTGACTCTTTTCATCAATGTCTCCAAAAATACTGTTTTAAATAAATGGTTTCAGTTAATTTTATGAAAGAAGTAAATAAAGTTACTCTCCGTGAGAGTGTTTACTACATCAGTTGAAGAAATGTATAAATGATGAATCTAAATAGTGAATAATGAATTGTGTATACATTTGGATGTCAAAATGTTTTCTGAATTAGATATACTTGGCCAACCATGGTAGATCCTTGCTATCTTTCAGCGCAAAAGTAACATCATCACTGCAAATTTATGCAAAAACACACACTGTCAATGCTGCAAACATACCCGAGAGTGAGTGAGAGAAAGAGAGCGAGAGAGAGAGATTCACCTGGGATAGTTGAGTTGCAGCTTCTGCAATTTGTGCCGTGCTCCAGCCTCACACAATAATATTCTTGATTCCCCGAGTTTGCATCTGCGCGTTTAACATAGGGAGATGAATACTTTGACAATCAATCTTCATTACAAGTGGTCTATGGTAAGAAGTCACTATCATTTCATTCATCAAGGCAGACCATTTTGTGGAAGTCAAAACCTTCTTTCAAGAATTCAAGTCCGGCTTTCAGTTATACTCATGTAGATTAACTACACTATTAAGATAAACCATTTTTACTGCTCATCACCACAGATATCACAAGTGATCTGTGTTGGAATGTTTGGTGAAAGAAAACTATACTTATCGTCATCTGTTGTAGAATTAAGCAAATTATGCTAATACTCAAGGAAATATATTACAGTTGCTTACCCAACTTTCAGGAGTGTGTCATATCCAGGAAACGTTTCTCCGTTGCTAGAGCAGAAACACGACACTGCTGTTGCCAACTGTATGGATGTAACATGTTATCAGAGAAGATATGTTGCCTTCGTATAAGGTTGAGGGGAACACGGTTACTTAGCCATGTATAGTTGAGGATCCAAATCAATGGAAACACACGGTTACAATAAAAAGACTTGAATGCACAAATGTAAGCTGAGAAGAGCACAGGTGATGTACCTTGTCAAAGGTTGTTTCACCCATTCCTGTTTTATATAGTTCATGTACCATTGCAGCCAAGAAGATTTTACTCAGTTTAGAAGAACTTCTTATCACCTGATGATGGAAACAGAAAAGAAAAATGAGACAATATTTTTTATTGTACGGTTATCACTTCATTAATGTAACATAGGAGAGAAGGTTTAACCAACTCACTTGGATGTGAGGAGCTTGAAACATCTCTTTTATTGCTGCTTCAACATCTGCCATGCCTATGATAACTTTCCCTGCAAAAACAAAAATAATGAGTGCCACTGGGATCCTTTTGATCTATGGACGTAAGCAATTAGGAACTCGTTACAATTAGTTAAATGATCTATAGTTAGCAGGGATGGACAATGTGGAGATAGCATGGAGAACAAGATAACTGTAAAATGTATTGCACTCTGTAAACAAAAACAGACTTATAATATTCTTATAATATTGAAATTCAGGAAGTGATTTTCCCTTCTGCTAGTATCTTCCAACTACAACCTCCAAATATGGAATCAATGATCAGTTAATGTGGAAAGCTAGCAAGTCTTTGTATTTCAGTTGCAAGACTTTTATGACTCACAACACATCAGATATACAATTTCTTTGGAAGTATGTAATCATTTGAATGGAGGTTGAAGATAGCTTTATCAACTGATTGTTGACTTACAATATGCATTAAAATTCATCATCATCTCAAAGCCTATTACTGCTACTTGAGGGCCTCTCAGTATACATTGAGCTCAATGGATAAATTGTTACAGATACAAAATGATTCAATCTAAAACACAGGGCACAAGAGTGGATTTCTTAAGTTAAAGGTTATAGCTACATTGCCTGTGGACCAGTTACGAATTTTACTTACTGATTTCAAACCATAAAGAGATTCTCAATTCAAATCAGAATTTTTACTATGAATCTAAACTCTAGTAAATCAGATTTTTAATCTCCTGATGTTACAGATTCGATTTCACATGCAGGTTCTTTGTTTAGAAAGAGTATTTCAGAATTGGAAACAATACATGCCTCAATCATACAACAAAATATTTCGGAAAAAAGAAAATGGAAAATAAAATTTAATAGTCCAGTTTCAGCACCTGAGGTAGAAAGTGAATTATTTTTAGCTCGATAATCTGCTACTTCTGCAGCTCGCCTGCAAATCTCTAATGCACGACGAGCATCTCCAGATACAGCCGCCACCTAAAGTCAAGTATCAGAATGAGGATCACAAAAATTTCGCCAACTTTAGTTCACAAGTGACTTCTCCAGCTATTGCCTTATTTCAACTGATAAAAAATGAAAGTTACATTCTAGGAAGTAGGACCTTTCTTGAAGCAAATTCAATTGCAACTTTTTCGAAGACATCGATTCCTTTTAGGCGACTGGAAATTATTTCTTGAAGTTGCTGATAGCTATATGGACCAAAGCAAAGCCTCTGTATGCCCATACGGCTAGAAATGCGTGGCAGCAGCTTCTCTGGAAGGTCCATAGTATTTGCTATCCCTGAATTTGTGCACCAGAAAAGAAGCAGCATGATCAGGGAAACCAATAAGAAACATTACAAATTTATTGCTGGGAGCAAGAACCTACCTATCACAATCAATTTTGAATTTGGCTTGTTAGGCCAATCAAGAATATTGTATAAAACCTGCAAATGATATTATTATGTTAGTGATGGACCTAATAAGAAAACAACTCCAGCATGCATTGGTTTTGTCATTTAATCGCACAACATACTGATTGGTTTCGGGTTACTAGAACATCAAGTTCATCTATGAGAAGAATACAAGGCCTTGTATCTTTCCCACGTTTGTTGTCATCTGAAAATCGCTCATTCAAGAAATTTAGTGCCTTTTTCCAGCCAACTCTATGTCCACTTAACCCCTCGTATATCACCTGGAAAAAATTACTGCAATAAGTTTAAAAAAAAAATGTATACTATCAGATACTGAAAAGACGAATAAATAATGCATCCCTACACTATATATATTCTCTGGTGAAGCCAATTTGAGACCATTAATCTCCACAAAGCAGTATGGCCTTGTGCTTCCTGCATCAACCTCAGCCTTCAGATTCCTCATCACAGCAAGTACACTCATTGTCTGCAGTTTGACAAATGATAATAATTAAGTTATATTAAAATGATCAGTTTGGATACATAGCTGGCCTCACCTCCTTCTCATGCTTGTTTTATCAAAGGTAAACATATTTTACCTTGCCAGTTCCAGGGACACCATGAATGTAGAGGCATCTTCCCAGGCATTGCTCATCACATATGGCACCTTTAATGAATGTGGTTATCTCATCCATTTCCCTGTAGAACTAATATGAATGAGGAAAAACATTACATTAATTTGTGCTCTAAACCCTGAAGATACGTACTTATCTCTACAAGGTAGAGATTGCGGCAATGTTGCAAGCAGAAGTGTTGCTTTTGCCTTTTCCAGATCAGTCTGCTTGTGACATCGAAGATGTTCTGGTATTTTTTTTGCTCCAATCTTTTGCAGTCCAAATATTCGTCCCTTGCGCAAGTTCTGAACAAATACTGTAATTATTGCTCATCTAAACAAGGTAAACAGTCATGGAGACTTAGGTGGCAAGAAAGTAGAAATTAGCATACCGCTGCTACAGGGCGAGCCATAGATGCTCGAGACAGTAAATTGTTTCTTTTCTCATTCTCATATTCTATCTCATCTTCTGAGGCAGATTCTACCTCATCAGAAGAATTCCAATCATCATCATCATCAACTTCTTCACCACCCTGCAGAGAAAAAAAGAGTACATAAGTTCAAACAGAAAGCAATGTTCATTTTGTAGGAGGTCATTCCCAACTTACATTATCGGTATTTTCAACCTCAGCAATGCGCTTGAAATTATGCCACAGTATGTCATACTCGTATTCACAAAGAAACACATCATCTCCTTCATTCCCAGCACTGGAGAATTCTTTCGGGGTCATAACAAAGCAATGTCTGATGATTGACTCCATCTACAAAACAAACTTCGTCACACACATAGAAAAGTGAATGGGAAATCATCCCCTTTAAACACATCAATCTTTGTCACTTTCATTTATAGCTCCAAACACCCATATTCTATGAACTGAACCTATAACTAAGCAGTATGAACATATACAGTTTATCAAAAGATCACTTTGAGGAACAATTTGAATCATGTGATCATAACTAGGAGCTAACAATCTAGAATCATATCAGTTTCACAATGTCCTATAGAAATACCACTCCTGATGAATCATAAAACAATCGAGAACTTTTGCACTGTAATTTTTTACAAGCAATAAAATTCTTTAATGAAGAAAAGGGGATACTGCACCTCAACATCAGCAAAATCATTAGTCCGATAGAGCTCTCTTCTCAAATTATGAGGTTGTCTCCCCATGGCAGTCTCCTCTGGAATAATATACCACCGAGCACGAAACCAGTAAGTACCATCCACTGCTTTCCATAAACTACAGAAGTTCAAACAACATAATACATGATAAAATTAACCCACCATTAAAAACTCAGTATAAAACTAAGAATTATCAAAAATTTTGAGTAACGGAAAGTTAATGGCACAAACTTCTCAATATGAGCAGCCCACAAATCGCTGGAAAGCAGCTTCTCCCTAGCAGTTCTACTCCTCTTCTTCCCCTCTGGCGGCTCTGGAAATTTCACGATTTCTCCAGATTTTTTGGCCTCACAAAAATTACAAATCCAATCTCCATCAGGAACCGCCTTCAATGGCGGCTTCAAGCACTTCAAGTGAAACCCATTCAAGCAATCATCGCACTCGATCATAATCCGCCTTCCAGCAGGCTTAAAGCAGACTCTGCATTCCTCCACCTCCGGATCGTCATTGTCAGAGCAAGCATCCTCTCTCCTCTTCACATACACATCATCTCCAGCAGAAAACTCCCCTCCATCATACACCACTTTCTTATAATACACCCTTTTCTTAACTTTATCACCGGCATTGCTACATTTCCCACTCCTTGATTCCCTTTTTTTCTCAAAATCTGCAGAGACCCGTTTCTCTTGAAGTTTCCTCTTCCTCTTATACTCAGTGGGCTGGGGAGACGCAGGGGTGATCGAAATCGTGGTGGGAGAAAGAGGCGGCGGCGCATTCCGGCGAGGGGTAGGGTCTGGTGTGGCTGCGCTGAGGCGGAGGGAGCGTCGGGGAGTGGGCGTTGAGATGTGGGGTGTTAAGGGTTCAATCAGGTGGTCATCGAGCTGCTTTGATTTGGGGGTTGTGTAGTAGGATACCTTAGATTTCTTCATTTTAGGAGTCTCAGCCATGGATTCGGAGCTCAGACCCTAACGGCGGCGGCGTGATTTCACGGTGGGGGGATAGAGAATGGAGGCGGACCAAAGTGAAGGGTCAAAAATGGCGGGGAAAGAGGCTACTACTTTTAAAGCCTTTTCTTTTAAGAGTGAGAATACAATTTAGTGTAGATAAATTCCAAATTATATTATTTTGTAATTATTTATTGCTCCAATTTTGTTCATGTTTTTCAAGAAAGAAGATGAAGAAATTTTGTATTCAAATGTATTATTAAAGACAAATCAAATAATTAATTTAATTTAATTATAACATAAGGAAAAGTTAAATGAGAAAGTCCACTAATAAATATCAAGCGAAATAGGACTCTTGATACCAAAATTTAAAAAATGGGTTTGAGTTTGATAAATTTCTTCATTTTTCTGCCTTTCATTTGATAAATAATTTTCTTTTTTAACAGCATCGAAATTTCAATTTGAATAAAAAGACTCAAATTTCCAACCACATGCTTCACAAAAAAACTGATTTATATAACTCAAACGTATCTAATTTCAAAAAATTATAAATAATTCATGTTTAATTTTGTAGAAATTAGGTTAATGGATAAAATTATCCGTTTTTTCGTTTATATTTAAACGAGTTAAAATTTCGAAAATTTTAATTATCGGATTTAGGAAACAAAATTGGAGAGGAAAGACAGAGTTAACGAAAAAAATTGCTGGAAAAATTGTTGGAGGTTGCAATTTGTAAACTTCGTGGACTTCAGGTTGCGATCTGTCAAAAAATAAAGTTTAAGTTATAAAGTGTAAAAACACGAAAAACATAAATTTATTTAAGCATCTAAATGAAAAAGGAAATAAAAAATTTAGAACATATATCAAATAAGTGGTGGAACCTACAATATAAATGAAAATAAATTGATTTTATGTCACAAAGTGGACAGAAATTAGTAGAGCTACAAAACAAACTAAAATAGAAAGAAAAATGCAGAAAACAATGAGTGTATCAGGCAGTGAGTCCATAACAACATTATTGGATCATGCTAAAAAGTCACAGAATTATTTCTGTTTGAAGTATTAACTAGTACTCGTACCCACGCGATGCGCGTTTTGTGATATAATGTTGGTAAATATTAATTATTTCATAATATAGTGTAAGTAATTTTAGTATATAAAAGACAATATAATATTTAATAATTAAGAAAGTATAAATTTGTTTAAGATAATTCAATTCACAACAATATATTGATATTATACACATCCAATTCACTAATCTATGATTAATACTAAAAACAAAAGTATCTATATCATGATCTTCAGATCAAAATTGGAAATTCTACCTGTAAAGTTTGTAAGTTTTTTAAAAACTTCTTTATACACAACAATCAGAGTCGAAACATTTTTTTTATCATCTGTGTTACAAACTAATATCTTCAGTCACTTAAATTAAATATACTAAAAAAAACTAAAAGAATTATGAATTAAAAATCAAATTCAATTATTAAAATTAAATACATGTGTGTGTGAGTATGTATATATAGAAACATTACACAATAAAATTAGAAATTTTATGTAGGAACTTGATGCAGGCACTTTCAATTATGTATTTTTAACCTTTTATTTCAAAATAAATTGTATTATAATTTTTTTTATTAATATCGCTTAACATCGAAGATGACAGATAATTATTCCTTTATAAGTATCACATAAATTAATTGATATAACAAGGCATTGATCATTGCAATTTAAGCTCAACACATAATCAAAATGAAATAGTAGTCTACGATCATGATAATGAAAATATAATTAGAAACTAAGCATATAATCAAATAATCAGGTGAGCCATATAAATTCAAAATGTGCACTCTCATATAAAAATATATGAAGTAATAAGTGTAAAGTAAAAGACTAAACTTTTATTTGATTATGAGATATTTATAATTTAAAAAATATTTAAGATGACATATAATTTAGACTAAATACATATTATATATACATACATGTATATACACACATCTTTAATAGTGTTATATTTATTTATTAATTTATATTATTATGGTATAAATTATCCCCATGCGAATTAATATTTATTATTGAAATTATTGTTTGGATATCTATTGTTCATTTTTAATAAATTCTTCAATAAAAATTAATTTAATTAAGATCGATAAAATAAGAATAAATTAATACAATATTTATATTATTAGATCAAATGGATTAAATATTAAAAAATGCAAAATAAAAAAATTGTTGATGGGACACTTACAAATATTAATTTAAAAAATACTTAGAATGACATATAATTTCACATAATATATACATCTATATATATATAAAAGCAAAATATTCTGTCAAAAATAGCTACAATAAATATCTCATTTATTAAATGTTTCCATTTTAAGAAATCATTAATAACTTTTATTTTAAATTTTTTAATAAAAAAATACATAAATATTAATATTTAATACATTTAATATTATATTTATTGTACAGAAACTCAAAAGAAAAGGTAAATAGATAAATTTATCTATATATTATAGAGGAAAAAATTGAGATATTTGAGGAAAAGTTTGAGATATTTACAAAAATACTATTTTCTGAACAAAAAAGTGTCACATCAACAATATTTGTATTTTACATTTTTTATTATTCAATCCATTCAATTTATAATATATATATTATTAGTTTATTCTTATTTTATTAATACTAATTATTTTTTATTGAATAATTTCTTATACACCAACAATAGATAATGTTCAAACAATAATTTCAATAAAAAATATAAATTTGTTTGGGGATAATTGTATCATATTTAATATAAATATAATTTATAAATAAGTGTAACACTATTAAAGATGCTTATATATACATATATGCATATATATAATGTATTTAGTGTGAATTATATGTCATTCTAAGTATTTTTTAAAATTAATATTTGTAAGTGTCTCATCAACAAATTTTTTATTTTGTATTTTTTACTATATATTTAATCCATTTGATCTAATAATATAAATATTGTATTAATTTATTCTCATTTTATCGATCTTAATTAAATTAATTTTTATTGAAGAATTTATTAAAAATCAACAATAGATATCCAAACAATAATTTCAATAATAATTATTAATTTGCATGAGGATAATTTATACCATAATAATATAAATTAATAAATAAATATAATTCTATTAAAGATGTGTGTATATACATATATGTATACATAATATGTATTTAGTCTGAATTATATGTCATCTTAAATATTTTTTAAATTATAAATATCTCATAATCAAATAAAATTTTAGCATTTTACTTACACTTAGGACTTCGTATATTTTTATATGAGAGTGCACATTTTGAATTTATATGGCTCACCTGATTATTTAAATTATATGCTTAGTTTCTAATTATATTGTCATTATCATGATCGTAGACTACTACTACATTTTGATTCTGTGTTGAGCTTAAATTGTAATGATCAATGTCTTGCTAATGGATTAAATAATAAAAAATGCAAAATAAAAATATAGTTGATGTGACAATTTTTTGTTGAGAAAATAGTATTTCTGTAAATATCTCAAATTTTTCCTCTATTATTATAGTATAGAAAAATATAGATAAATTTATCTATTTACTTTTTATTTTGAGTTTCTATACAATAAATATAAAATTAAATGTATTAAATATTAATATTTATGTATTTTTTATTAATAAATTTAAAATAAAAGTTATTAGTGATTTCTTAAAATGGAAATATTTAATAAATGAGACATTTATTGCAGTTATTTTTGGCAGAATGTTCTGCTTTTATATATATATAGATTATTGCACAAAGTACACAGTTTTACAACAATCATTAGATAATCCACTTCAATATGCAATGAAGGGATTCCCAAATTTCACTAACTGAGGCACATATATATAATATGATGAAGGAATAATATCTTCACCATTGATTTGCAGTTTCTATTTCTTCAATGCATGATTTGTGTTCTAGCACTTGAAAATCTTGAATATTTGCTCCTTTTTGTCTCCTGATCCTGACATAAATGTTATGAGAGCAGTGTTAATATAAGCTTATTTTAGACATGTACACTAAAACTTATGCGGGACAGTCTTACGGATAATTTTCGTAAGATAGATTCTTAATCCAAACCATTTTAAGAAATTTACTTATGAAGTATTTTAAGACGGTCTCATATCAGACTCGTTCTTATTATAATGGCAAATGCTGCTGTGCACCAGGTGCACGGATCTGGATTGGTGCAACTGGGGCGATCCGACCCGGATCCGCGCACCTGGATTTTCTTTTTTTTTTTCTTTTTTTTTTTCGCTTCAGGCTGTTACCTTTATGTTGTAAAGATGTGACCTTTACGTTATATAAGTGTGACCTTTATGTATAAATGTTATGACCTTTATGTTCAGTAACTTAGGAAAAAAATGAAGATTTTCAGGTTTTTTCGCTTCAGATTAAGACCTTTATCTTGTATTGTTGTAACCTTTATGTACAGTTCTTGTGACCTTTATGTACAAATATTATGACCTTTATAATCCATAACTTTGAAAAAATTTGAAATTTTCAAAATTCAGTGCATTTTAATGATGGATATATGTGCAGCTAATATTTCATAAACGTAAATATGTACAAATTTTGTTAAAATTCTTCATTTTTTTCTAAGTTAGAGTATATAAAGGTCATTACATTTATACATAAAGGTCACACTTATATAACATAAAGGTCACATGCATATAACATAAAGGTAACAACCTGAAGTGAAAAAATAAAATTCAAAAAAAATAAAATAAATAAAAGTGCGCGGATCCGGGTCGACCCGGATCCGACCCGAATTGTACATACACCAGTTGCACAGGAGACTAACTCTATTATAATTATGTTAGGGCACCATCATTGGTATAATTTAAGAATATCTTACAACAATAGAATAAAAAGATAAAATTATAGCTTGTTGGACTCACTTGCAGAGAGTTATCTCTTTCTCTCTCATCTAACAACATTAATGCAGTAGAACTGGGACGGTCAGCTAAAACATCACTTGCTTACTTTATTATTACTCTTTTCTATACCTTAATAGATGTTTTTGAATCTTATAAGTTGTATAAAATCTTGCATTTATAATAAGATTATCATGGTGCAGTCTATTAAAATGTAGTTCCTACAAATACCCCATCAAAAGGTAGATAAAGAAATTATTATACTGTCACAAAAACCCAAAGTTACTTTATTTAATTGAGTGTTCATGAAATCATATATAAATGAGATATCATGATGATAACAATTTTTATATTACTCCTCAAACTAAACAATAAGTAGCTATATACATACATAGACACCCTCATCATTAAAATTCAAGATTTGTTGATACCCAAAAGGATGAGAAGCATTCCCAAATAATCAAATCTATAAGCAGATCTAAAAAGCTGCAACTTTTGGGGGTTCCATGGAGGGTATCTGAACCAAAAGTCAATGAGAAAGCTTCTTCTTACAATAGCCTTCTCATGGGAGAAAGCTTCAAAAGAGTATCTTCCATGATACCTACCAAACCCACTCTCTCCAACTCCACCAAATGGCAGAGAATCAGCTACATACTGCAAATACATATCACTTTCAATCATTTTAGATATGTATGTTTTGTAATAATATATAATTTGTTCTTCATAATGATGATGATGATGATGAGGGTTGGGATATATATATGAACTTACTTGAATAATGGCATCATTGAAAACAATGCTTCCTGAGGATGTTTGAGATGATAACTTGTTTGTGAATGCATATATAGTCAGCGCTATCCCCTTTGAATTTATAAATTCTATGCTATCTTCTAATTTATCCAACTGCCATTATCAAAAACCATGTTTAATTGCTCTAAATTTACATATGTTTTTGGATTAACGTATGTTTGGATGGATGGATTTGGAATATAAGATCGAAACGAATAAAGTTCAAATTTATTCATATTATATAGCCCGAATAGATCAAAATTTAGTTGAAAATGAAAGTAATTTACTGCTTCCTCGAATCCATCTATCCAAACACAACTTTGGTGAGTTTTTTGGATTTTTGGAACTTTACCGTAGTGGTATTTTTGCTTGCATTTTGACATCTCAAACAAAATTTCATATATTGATCGAATCCAAACATACCCTTCCGCCAGGCGTATTCTACCGGCACTTTGAAATTCCAAAAAAATAAAAATACAAAATCTCAAATCTCGAATCCAGATATTCTATATATTTGTTGATATGTACTTATGAAAAGACAATCTAATGTTGGTGCTCACAGTAATTCCAAGAGCAATGTGCCAAAGTTATGTTTTCAGCTTCAACTGGAGGATTTTAGCAACCAATGAAACTGCAAAGAACGATAATAAATTATGTGTAACATGATTTGATTTTGAAAGCAATTAAATGTAACTGTTTTATTTATTGATACATCATGTGAATAAAAAAGGTTTGCAGGTTTTACAAGAAAAAGTAAAATAAAATGGTACCTACAGATTATGTTCAACATTTTCAATATCGCATCCTTCAGCAACTCTACCTGCATATTCAAGATTTATCACAACTACTTGGATTCATCTAATAATTAATTTACATTGTTATATATACGTGCATATACATGTTCTTAATTACAGACGAAAATTCATAAGGTTGTCATTGTGGTGATTTAAAAACTAATTGTATCTTATTCTTAATGTCAAATAATGTCGGATAAGGTGTTGTATTTCATCTAAGACTTCTGAAATGGATTTGAAACATAAAATGTGCACAAGAGGATTTTGTTTTCCTTTTTACTCTAGAAATAATGAAAGAATAAATTAGCATTTATCTTTTTAAGTTTTGTAAGCAATTTTTTTTAAACAAACTAAACATCTAAAATTTCATAAATTACTCAGTTAAACAGCAGAAAAAACTCAGAAAAAACTTTCACCAACACTTTAAAGACATATACTAAATTTACAGAAATAAGCCAAAATAAATTGCAGATTGAACAACCTAAAAAGCTATAATTCCAATGCTCTTCGCAGGTTGAACAAACTAAATGAATTACTGAGTTAAACAACAAAGAAAATTCAGTAAAGCTTACTTAATTTTGCTCCAGCTTTATTGCGTAAGGGATTTCATACTTTTCGAGAGAAGCAATCAACTCCTCTTGATCTTGCTTAACAACAAAAACGCCTCCGTATCCCATCTGAACAACTTTTCTAACCTGATCAACAGAAGGAGTCAAAAATACGGATGTAATCTTGGTGGAAAAAAGAATCATAACAACTTTTCTAACCTGATCAACATCGGAAGAGTCAAAAACACGGATGCAATCTTGGTGGAAAAAAGAATCAAAATAAAATTGCTCGTGCTCATTTCCTATTCGGGAAAAATACTGCAAATCATCCAATTCTTGGACCAAGGCAGCCATCCTTGTCTGCATCCGTTCGTTTGCATCACGGAAAGACTGCAAATCATCCAATTCTTGGACCAAGGCAGCCATCCTTGTTTGCATTCGTTCGTTTGCATCATGGAACTGAAAGTAATCTTTCATATTCTTCCATGAGCCGATAGACACATAGTCATTCACAGCCACATGCTCTGCAGGAGGGTTGTGTTCCAGGCTTTTGGGATCTGATGGACTCCCATCATCGGATGGCTGGCTTGGAACATATTCCAGATCCGAGTCTGGATCCGGGTTCGGGCCGCCGCCGCTCTGGCCGCCGCCGATGAAAGATACCGCGCCCAAACTACTGGATCCGCCGACTCGGCTCGAAAATGCGCCGCCAATGGCACCGCAGGGATTCAGATTCGGTTCAGAAGCGTTAGCGTTGGAAGAGATTTGATAGCGGTCACGGCCACGACCTCGTCCAGATGTTGTGGCAATTGAAGATTGAAAAACATTTAAGCGAACCGGACCCCTCCGAGAACGGCCACGGCGAGTAGTAACCATTGTCAATGGTTTGGCGTAGAACTAGAGAATTAGGGTTATGGTTTTGGCGTATAATTTTATATTCAACTAAAACTCTTTATCTGTATCTTTTATATATAAAAATAGGAACATTGTTATGTGTTTTGAGAGATAATTTCAAATATCCACATTTTATTTTTAAATCAATGAATCTGAATTAAATATTTTAATATCACAAATTGTTAAAATAATGGTTTGAAATCCGAATTTATCTCCCAAAACCCATAATCAAACTCATATAATATGTCATCATAAAAATCAACTGATTTTGGCAATTTTGGAAATTTATCCACTTAGCACATCTATTTATAAGATATATTTAATACCTAATGTAAACAATATATTTAATTTAACTTAATCTACATTGAGTAAAGAAAATATTTGCCCAAGGGTATATAAGTTTTTGCTTAATACTATTGATGAGTATTAGATCATAAAACTAAATATTTTATAGCCATCTTTTTTAAATATTTAAAAGATCATAATGCATAAGTAGTCACTAATTTCTAGTTTAATACAAAAAAACTATTATTAACTAGGTTTGCACCCGTGCGATGCACGGGCTTCATAACTCATTTAATTTTATATTTTTTGTATACAAAAAATTTAACAGATTACTTGATCGTAGACAAAGTTTTGCCTTTTGTTTTCAAAAAGTAATGAGCAACTCTCATTTCTTTGCTCCAACTTCCGTAGTCCGAGTTGGCTGCTACATTTATTTTCTTTTGTTTGCCTTCATACTTTTATTCTTTTGTGTCTATGCAATTTCATTATTATTTTTAAGAGAGAATAAATATTAAACAACTAAATATATTAGATAATATTTTTCACTATGATATTATGGATATTATTTTTTAATTTAAAGAAAACTTAAATCTTTATGTTTAAATAAAGAATAAACTATTAAAAATTTATCAGATTGATAATATATGGCTCAAGCTTCTGCAAGAATATGCATGGCAAATAAGCTGTGCATGAGAATTTGGAAGAAATCGACTAAGTGTTTGAAAGGAAATAAAGGCAAGAGAAAAACGTGTTTGATTAAGTAGTAGCACTAATGTTTTTTCTTATTTGCAGGTTTGAAGAAAATCGCCTTTTACTTAAAGAAGCTGATTAAGTAGTAGCACTAATGTTTTTTCTTATTTGCAGGTTTGAAGAAAATCGCCTTTTACTTAAAGAAGCGTTCTTGCGCTTTGCCATGTCAGCGATCTCAAGCTTTGATTAAAGAAGCGTTCTTGTGCTTTGCCACGTCAGCGATCTCAAGCTTTGAAGAAAGACGCGTTTATACTAACAAAGGCGTGTTTCTGCGATCAAAGCTTAAGTTGCTGTTTCAAGATAACTAATGGTGCGCTGCCACATCAGATCAAGAAGCAGTTAATTCTGTTATGTTTCATAGGAGAGAGAGAAATCGCGAAACAGAGTGTGCGAGTAGCAGTTTTCAAAGATCTTGCCAAGATTCGTTTGAGATCCGTTTTGGATGATATTTTCTTTGCCATGTAGCCTATATATAGTAGTTTTCAGTGCAATTGAGAGTACAAGTTGACATTGAGTTTTGAGAGAGTTCTAAGCCTCTAAAGTTTGCTAGTTGATTGAGTTTTCTGCAATTGTGTTTGCAGATTTTCAGTGTTGTAAAGTGTTTCGTTTTCATTTAATAAAATCACCCCTCCCTTCCTTTGTGTTCTTGTGTGTTTTGGATTTCTTGCATTATTGTTTCAATCAGTGGGATTGGTTCTTGTGAAGTGGATCTTCGTTTTTAGGGTTCTTGGTTGATAATCCTAATACAGATAACATAAGAAACTATTGTAAATAAAAAAACAACCAGAATCATCTCCAAGTTTTGGGATATATATATATATATTAGTCAAATCAACGTGTTTCTCCTCAAGAAATCAAGTTACAGTGGAAGTTCTCTTTCATGAGATTATAACACTCGATGCTCCAAGTTAAATCCTACCCCGACATGCGTTGCCACCATAAATAACTTAATTTTAGAGATTTAATCCATAGAAATTAATCCATAGATTTTGTGCTATACAATTTAGATGAAATTTTACCAACCAAGAATAAATCATTATCTTATATTGATGAAAAAGTAAATATGCCGACTCATCTGAACCCCAAACGCCACCACCTCAGACACATGCGCAGAAAAAGAATAGAAAAAGTCATGTGAGAGTCACTTCAGGAATGCTCTTCGATGTCCATGTGTCATGCTCTGGAGAGTGACAACCTTCTCTTTATATATATAGATAGATTGTCTTATGTATCCCTATACGAAATTATTGAATTATAACATAATTAATTGTAAAACTATTATTGAAAAATTAACTTAGAGTAATTAGCATAAATATAATGCTATTTTATATTTGAACCAAAAACAAAAAAAGGAGAAAATTTCATAAGCGAAAAAAATTGAGATTTGTTGTGTAATTACGATATTGTGCGATAAATCTGCAATATTCCTTGATATATCCGCGATATTTCCCGGTTGTCATCCAATTTTGTACTATAACGAGATTTTATCTATCCAAGCCCCAAAACATAAGTTAGGAAAGATAAATCTTATGAATCCGGGATTCCAAAGATTGAAAATTATGATGCAATATTCCTTGATATATCCGCGATATTTCCCGGTTATCATCCAATTTTGTACTATAACAAGCTTTTATCTATCCAAGCTCCAAAAAATAACATATCTATCAACTCAGGTTAGAAAAGATAAATCTTATGAACCTGGTATTCCAAAGATTGAAAAGTATGCTATCGGAATGAAACGCCGTTAACATATTCTATCACGGCCTTATCTTATTTATCGGTTTTATCTTATTTTTCTCTCAGCTGATGTGGCTCTCAAACAACCTTCGGTTTTATCTTATTTTTCTCTCAGCTGATGTGGCTCTCAAACAACCTTTATGGTTTTATCTTATTTTTCTCTGAGCTGATGTGGCTCTCAAACAACGTTTATCTTGGCTCTCAAATCACGCTTTCTTGGATATCAGGTCACACGTAGATTAAAAAAAAGAAAACAAATATCATTTTCTTTTACTAGTTATTATAATCGATAAAATATTCAATTAAATACAAAATTTACTGAATTTTATATAATTTTAATACACATTCAATTTAATTAGTGTTATACATATTTAAATAATATTAATCAACAAAATCTGTTATCAGACAAATATTTTTTTTAATATGTATTTTTAGCAAAACTAAATATCGTCAAGTTATCGATATTATATAAGATACAATATTACAAAATATTGATATTAATTATAGACTATCAATATATATATATATATATATATATTATTGTGCATAAATTAATATCCAAAAAAAATGTAAATATATCAATATTATCATGTTGTTATTTGTCGATATATATTATTGAACAAAAATTAATATCACATATTATCATGCTCTTATTTGTCGATATATATATTATTGAACAAAAATTAACATCACAAAATGTCGATATTAATTGCGGATAATTGATAGATATTATATGACAATAAAAAAATATGTGTATGATAATAGATTTTGTTGATTAATATTATTTAAATATATACAACAGTAATTAAATTGAATGTGTATTGAAATTATATAAAAATCAGTAAGTTTATATTTAATTGAATATTTTATCGAATATAATAACTAGTAAAAGAAAATGATATTTGTTTTCTTTTTTTAATCTACGTGTGACCAGATATCCAAGTAAGCCACATAGTTGAGAGAGAAAAGATAAAAAAATTAGGATAATGATGTGATAGAATACGTTAATGACATTTCATTATGATATCTTAAATTGATAGTTTTTAATCTTTGAAACCCCGAATTGATAAGATTTATCTTTCATAACCTAATCTTAAATTGATAGTTTTTAATCTTTGAAACCCCGAATTGATAAGATTTATCTTTCATAACCTAAATTGTTAGATCTGTTATCTTTCAAGACTTAGATAGATAAAATCCCTAATATAACATCGATAGCCATATTAATATTGATATATATTTAATAATATATCCACGATACTAAAGTTTAAACCTCATATCCATATCGCAAGTTAAAAAAAAAAAGGATATCCCGAACATACCACGCTCCATAATCCATGTAAAATTATCCGGCTTTTCGTTTTTATTTAAGCGCGTTAAAGTTTCGAAAATAAATTTTAATTATCGGAGTTAGGAAACAAAATCGGAGAAGAAAGGTAGGGTTTTAGGGTTCAAACCCACGCTGAGGGCGACTGAGATTAGGGATGATCATTTAGATTTAACTGCTTTAATTTTCGTAAATACTTGTTTTAATTCCTTTGATTATAGAATATAAGAATCAAATTTGTAGTTTCTGGATTTTAACATTCACGATTCTTTGCTGATAAAAAGGTTAACAATTCACTTTTTATGATGGCGAAACGTGGGCGAGTGGAGAAAGGCCTGCAAGGTTAGTTTATTCTCTTGCTCTTTGATATTGCAAAAGGGTTTAAATTGAGTTATCAAATTTGCTTATTAATTGAGTTTTGTTTGATTTTGCAGTTTAGGGATAAAAAAGGTTCATCTTGATATGCTACCTGATGAGTTATTAGTGATGATATTGTCTTCACTTCCTGTTAAGGAAGCAGTTGGTACTAGCATACTTTCGACTCGATGGAGATATTTGTGGACCTTCATAACTAAGCTAGATTTTGTCCTTACTTCATCAATCTCTTTTGGAAAGGGAAGATCATTGGTCGATAATGATAAGGCATTTTGTTGAATGGGTTAATCACGTTGTAGCAATGCATAAGAGCCCCAATATTGAGGAATTCAGATTGTTCTTTCTGTTGGGTTTATAGGTTCACCGAACAATGCCCAATTACAAAGAAAACAGAAAGCAAACGAAAAACAGAAACTGATGTTGTCTCTGGTGTTACGTGACACTATGGGCAACACCGAACAAACTGGAAAACCGGGACTGCCTTCTTGTTCCTCCTTTCTCCGACTTTACAGCAGCCTTTAACCACGAACGGAACTCCTCCACAGCAGCAGGAACAGCACACGAACCAGGTTTAAGTCGAGTCAAGGTTAGACCTTTCCCCTCAAAAACGAATACGTCCCGGCTAGTGCTCACGGTTTGACGTAACGTTCCCAAAGGTAAAACGACTTCGTCTTCAAGTTAGTAGCACCACAAAACTTGAAGCTCCAGCGAACTAGAATGGGAGATGGACTAGAAAGTATGATCTATATGGAAATCGTATGCAACTTGCACTTTTTGTTCAAAAGATGCTATGAACTTTAATGCAATTAAAACATGAAAAAGATGGTGCTCTATAGAGTCTTTTTGATGATGATGCAAAGTGTTATTTTCGTGCATGAAGATGCCCTATGTTATAGACTTCATTCCACACTCTTGTAGATCATGGGAGGGGAAAAACTACCCCACTAAGTGAGTGGTGCAACCACCTCTCCACTCTTTATAACTTCCAATCAACCACCCTTGCCCACACCTTCATTCTAGAAGTGGGCTACCATATTGGACGACCATGGGCCTCATGGAAATGGGCCACAAGTCTGAATTGGATCGCAAGTCCAATGGGCTTCGCACAGGCCAGACTCGACAGTGTTGTCCCGGTGTTGCCAACACCACAGGCAACATCAACTGGGCCAGCACCAATGGGCAGAGCCCATTTTCGTGTATTAATTTCTCACTCACCGAAAATCGGTTTTGAGCGTTTCAACACACTATATTCATCTACTCAAAACGTAGATTCATCTTGTGCCTTTTGTTTTTACAATAGCCCACATTTGATCCTTCAAATCGGTGGTCAAACATGTGTCATAACACATTATAAACATTGGTCAAAACCAATTTTCCCACAATCCCCCACATGAGTGGAAATTAATCCATAAACATGCAAACCACAAACTAGTCCTTTGAAACTCTATTGCATCAGGATAGGTAGCTTGTGGCTTTGAACCTTCCTTAGTCAAATACCATCGAGTATACCGGCGGCCTAGTGGACACAATGCCTTGAACTATTCCCCCTTGGTGTATACTGAGACAATAGTATTGACACAACAAAGTCTCGTCTCCCTCTGTTCTCACGTTTGTGTCCGTTTTGGCCATGGAACACCCCCTTTGGATTCATAAGTGTTTTGTTTGAAGCGGCCCTCACTTCCACTTATATAGGTGATCTCCTATCGAGTATCCTGCAATACTCTACCTCAATGAGGCGTAGGAATCATTAAAAGTCGAAGACTTAACCTCACCACATTTGCAGGTTCAACACTTGGTATAGTGCTCTCTAGGGAAGGATTTGAAATACCAAGTGTTCCAACGAACTTTCATAGCTTAGTTTTCCACATTGAACCAAGTTCTTGGGATCTCCAGTCATCATGGTTGGGTTACCACTATGTCAGTTACTTATTTGTGGATTTTCAATCCCATTCCCTCTAGCAACTTATTCATTTGATCTCGGTTTAGCGCTTTCGTGAGCGGATCCGCTAGATTGTCTTTTGACTTAACATAGTCGATCGACATTATACCACTTGAGATCAAATGTCTTATGGAATTATGTCTACGACGTATATGTCGAGACTTTCCATTGTACATGTTGCTCAAAGCTCTTCCAATAGTAGCTTGGCAATCACAATGTACTACTACCGTAGGTACGGGTTTATTCCAACATGGAACGTCCTCGAGGAAATTACGAAGCCACTCGGCCTCTTCACCAGCCTTATCTAAAGCTATGAATTCAGATTCCATGGTGGATCGGGCTATACACGTTTGCTTTGTGGACTTCCACGACACCGCTCCGCCTCCTATAGTGAATACATATCCACTTGTGGAAAACGAGTCTTTCGTGTCGGATATCCAATTAGCATCACTGTACCTTTCAAGTACTGCCGGATATTTCGTGTAGTGTAGCCCCACATTTAGGGTGTACTTCAAGTATCTTAAAACCCTTTTTAGTGCTCTCCAATGCTCGTCACTTGGATTGCTCATGAATCTACTTAACTTGTTCACAACGCATGCAAGATCAGGACGTGTACAATTCGTAATGTACATCACACTTCCTATAATCCTTGCATACTCCAATTGAGCTACAGAGTCACCTTTATTCTTGCTCAAGTGAACGTTTAGTTCCAAGGGAGTCTTAGCCGGTAGATCGTCAAATGCGTTAAATTTCTTCAACACTTTCTCAATGTAATGAGATTGTGATAAGACAATTCCATTAGACGTCCTTTCGATTTTGATTCCTAGAATCACATCGGCTAATCCCAAATCTTTCATGTCGAAATTTCGATTCAACATGCGTTTCGTATCAACGATTAACTCATGGTTATTACCCATGATCAACATGTCATCAACATAGACACATATCAAAATAAAGGCGTTTGATGTACCTTTTACGTACACGCACTTATCACATTCATTGATTTTGAAACCATTTGACAACATCGTGTTGTCAAACTTAATGTGCCATTGTTTAGGAGCTTGTTTAAGTCCATACAACGACCGAAAGCTTGCACACCTTTTTCTCATTTCCGGGTGATACAAACCCTTCAGGTTGATCCATGTATATCTCATCCTCTAGTTCACCATTTAAAAACGCAGTTTTCACATCCATTTGGTGTATTTCAAGATCGTGCAAGGCAGCGATCGCAAGAAGCACACGAATAGAGGTGATCCTCGTTACAGGTGAATAGGTATCGAAGAAGTCATACCCTTCCTTTTGTTTAAACCCCTTTGCAACCAAGCGGGCTTTATACTTTTCAATCGACCCATCGGCTTTATATTTTCTTTTAAGGATCCATTTGCATCCTAAGGGCTTGCAACCTTTCGGGAGGTCAACCAACTCCCATGTATGATTTTGCATAATCGAGTCGATTTCGCTATTAATAGCTTCCTTCCAGAATGCAGCTTCTGGACTCGATAGAGCTTCTTTGATAGACTTAGGTTCATCTTCCAACACATAAGTGATGAAATCAGGACTAAAAGAATTCATAATTTTAGCTCTCTTGCTGCGTCTCGGCTCTCTTGGAGTCGAAGAGCTCGCAGTCTCATCGAATGTTCTCTTGGATGTGCCAACATCCGGGGCAACACCCATTTCCGATGTTCTCTCGAATGTGCCAACACTGGAGGCAACACTCGTCTTTTCCTTGTAAGGAAAAAAGTCTTCAAAGAATATCGCATTCCTTGATTCAATAATGGTGTCTTTCATCATCTCCGGTATCTTTGATTTATAAATCAGAAACCGATAAGCACAACTGTTGAGTGCATATCCTATAAAGATACAATCGACGGTTTTAGGGCCGATTCTCACTTGTTTAGGAAGAGGCACTTCAACTTTTGCCAAACACCCCCACACTTTGAGGTATTTATACGATGGTTTCCGCCCTTTCCACATTTCATAAGGAGTTTCATCCTTAGTCTTATGAGGAATCTTATTCAAAATGTGGTTCGCCGTTAAGATGGCTTCCCCCCACAAGTTCCGCGGTAAACCCGAGCTAATTAACATAGCATTCATCATCTCTTTTAGAGTACGATTTTTCCTTTCAGCGACACCATTAGACTGTGGTGAATACGGAGCCGTTGTTTGGTGTATTATGCCCGAATTGGAACACAATTGCTCAAACGGTGCAACATACTCGCCACCTCTATCACTTCGAATAATTTTAATTCGAGTGTTAAGCTGATTTTCCACTTCGTTTTTATAACGAATGAAAGCTTCCAAAGCTTCATCTTTACTCCTTAAGAGATAGATGTAACAAAATCTTGTGCAATCATCAATAAAAGTAATGAAATACTTTTTACCACCTCTAGTTTGCACAAACTTTAAATCACACACATCCGTGTGAACCAATTCTAGAGGTTTAGTGCTCCTTTCCACCGAATGAAACGGTATCTTAGCCATTTTAGCTTCCACACAAATTTCACACTTTTTAGGTGTTTCAATTTTTGGAATGTTAAGTAAATCGAGATTTACTAACCTTTTTATAGCATTTAGATTTACATGTCCTAATCTAACATGCCATAAAGAAGAGCACTCAATCAAATAAGCAAAAGTAGATGACTTTCCATTCATAACATTTGTGCCAACATTGCTGACGGTGTTACGGCTGGTGTTGCCAACACCGCCGGCAACATCAGAGACAACATTCTTGCCAACACGGCTTACAACGACAATAGCAGAAATTTTGAACAGTCCTTTGTCTAAATACCCCTTTCCAAGGAACTGTCCGAATTTGCTAAGTACAAATTTTTCAGACTCAAACACTAGTCTAAAACCGTGGCTAACTAGAAGCGATCCGGAGACCAAATTCTTTCGGATGTCTGGGACATACAGCACATCTTTCAACAGCAGCTCCTTTCCAGAAGTGAGCTTGAGCTTCACGTTGCCAATACCAGCTACATCAGACGTAGCATAGTTGCCCATATTGAGCTTCCTTCCGGTGCATGGGGTATAAGTCGAGAATGATCCCTTCTCTAAGCAAACATGGCAAGTGGCACCGGTATCCACAAACCATTCATTTGGGTTGTCAACCAAGTTGGTCTCAAACACCACCGCCGACATGTCGTTGTCGGTTAACTCACGTTTTTCGATCATGTTAGCATTGGATTGAGGCTTACCACTTTTATTTTTCTTAGGTAGACGACAATCCTTTGCCATATGATTCGGTTTACCACAATTGTAGCAATCACCATTGAACTTGGGCTTTCCTCTCGAAGGATTTTTCTTGCCCTTTCCATTCGGCCTCTTCCTCTTATTAGAGGAACCTTCCAACAAGTTGGCCTTAGCCTCCTCAGGAACATGGCCAAATTTACCGTCCATTCTACGGTTATCTTCTTCAATTCGAAGTTTCACAATCAAGTCATCAAGACTCATTTCCTTGCGTTTGTGCTTGAGATAGCTTTTAAATTCCCTCCAACCGGGGGGCAGCTTCTCGATCACAGCAGCAACTTGGAATGCCTCGGGCAAGGCCATACCCTCAGAAAGGATATCATGCAAGATCAATTGAAATTCTTGGACTTGTTCCACAACCGACTTAGAATCATTCATCTTAAAGTCTAGGAACTTAGCCACAACGAATTTCTTAGATCCGGCATCCTCCGTTTTATACTTCTTTTCCAAAGAGTCCCACAACTCCTTTGAAGTTTTCACAACGGAATATACGTTATACAACGTATCAACCAATCCACTAAGGATATAGTTACGGCACAAGTAATCACCCTCGCACCATTGGTCAAGCGCAATGCGCTTTTCCACATCCGTGTCATTTTCAGCAACCACGGGACGTTCCTCAGTAAGGAACCTCGCTACATGCAGCGTAGTAAGGTAAAACAGCATCTTTTGCTGCCACCTTTTAAAGTTAGCACCCGTAAACTTCTCGGGCTTCTCTCCTTGGATAGGAGTTACAAAGGGTTTCATAGTCGAAGAAGTCGACATTGTTCAGATCTATTCGTTTTTGAGATTGTTGGGTTTATAGGTTCACCGAACAATGCCCAATTACAAAGAAAACAGAAAGCAAACGAAAAACAGAAACTGATGTTGTCTCTGGTGTTACGTGACACTATGGGCAACACCGAACAAACTGGAAAACCGGGACTGCCTTCTTGTTCCTCCTTTCTCCGACTTTACAGCAGCCTTTAACCACGAACGGAACTCCTCCACAGCAGCAGGAACAGCACACGAACCAGGTTTAAGTCGAGTCAAGGTTAGACCTTTTCCCTCAAAAACGAATACGTCCCGGCTAGTGCTCACGGTTTGACGTAACGTTCCCAAAGGTAAAACGACTTCGTCTTCAAGTTAGTAGCACCACAAAACTTGAAGCTCCAGCGAACTAGAATGGGAGATGGACTAGAAAGTATGATCTATATGGAAATCGTATGCAACTTGCACTTTTTGTTCAAAAGATGCTATGAACTTTAATGCAATTAAAACATGAAAAAGATGGTGCTCTATAGAGTCTTTTTGATGATGATGCAAAGTGTTATTTTCGTGCATGAAGATGCCCTATGTTATAGACTTCATTCCACACTCTTGTAGATCATGGGAGGGGAAAAACTACCCCACTAAGTGAGTGGTGCAACCACCTCTCCACTCTTTATAACTTCCAATCAACCACCCTTGCCCACACCTTCATTCTAGAAGTGGGCTACCATATTGGACGACCATGGGCCTCATGGAAATGGGCCACAAGTCTGAATTGGATCGCAAGTCCAATGGGCTTCGCACAGGCCAGACTCGACAGTGTTGTCCCGGTGTTGCCAACACCACAGGCAACATCAACTGGGCCAGCACCAATGGGCAGAGCCCATTTTCGTGTATTAATTTCTCACTCACCGAAAATCGGTTTTGAGCGTTTCAACACACTATATTCATCTACTCAAAACGTAGATTCATCTTGTGCCTTTTGTTTTTACAATAGCCCACATTTGATCCTTCAAATCGGTGGTCAAACATGTGTCATAACACATTATAAACATTGGTCAAAACCAATTTTCCCACACTTTCTAACTAACAGTTATAAAAGCTCGATTGATGAATGGCTTAGGTTTGCCCTCTCTAGGAAGCTTAAAAAGCTTGAGTTGAACTCATCTATTGATGAATGGCCTAGCTTTGCTTTTGATCCATACAATTTTTTGAAGAGAAAGCATTTTGATCATGTCAAGTATCTTTGAACCATGTGATTGTGAACGGTAGAGCATTGAAATTCATCTTACGCAGATGTCCTCTGCTTGAACATCTATCTGTTACTGAATGCCGAGGATTTTCGAGTCTAAAGATTGTTAGGCCATCTCCGTCATTTAAACGTTAGATAAACTTGTTCAGAAGATCAACTTGTGATGTGAATCTTGTTTATTTGAAGTTCACGGCTCGGGTATTCGTTGTTGAGATTCCTCTGTTGCCAAATTATACGTTTGATGTGAATTATTCGGCTGTTCCCCCTATATTCCACAGTTGAGATTATTTTTTTGCGATGTGAGTACTGTAAGATGAGAACATGTTATAATTCTCATAAGTGTGTGCAATTCTTCCTTTTAAGATGCATGTTGTTGTATTAATGTCTCATAGGTGGTGGTAATTCTTGATAGTTTTTCGTTTACGTAAAGTTTGGCTTTTCAGTGTGGAAAGACTCGTGACAGTGTTTGATGCCGTGAGTCTCCTCTCTCAAGTGGCTAACTAATCTAGTACATGCATCACCTTGCTTACAGAAATTTGTGCTCGTGGTAAACTCTTCTGGTGCCTATTTATCTTTAACCTGTTTTCGTTTTATATCTTATTTGTGCTTGTACCGATTTATCTTTAACCTACCTGTTATTGTGATGGCACACTTTGTTGTAGTCAATGCATCGGCCTCTATTTGCGTCTCAATTTATTGCCCCTAGAAAGATTAAGAGGCTATATCCTGAGCTGAAGCAGATCGAATTTTTGGGATATCAAGGTGAGATGAGTGAAGTCAAATTGTTTCTGCATTTTTTGGACAATGCTGTTGCACTCGACAAAATTCGTGTTGATACACACAAAGTCAAATGTTGGAGGTATTTGGATAAAATATGCTTTGGCATCAAAGTTGATGATGGGGTAGAAATGAGTGCAAAGAGTCGGGTAAAAAAGCAATTTCGAGCTATGAAAGTGCTTCCAGAAATAAACCTCCTCGAGATTCTCTAGTTCTTCACTAAAATCACAAAATTAGATTTGTGAAATGCTACAATAATTGTTTTACTAGGTTTCTTAGAGAAATCCCACAACACCTGCTGGAGACCCAGGTCAACTTTAGTTTCAATTATCAAATGATCTGTTATCAACGTTAAAGTAAATACAAATGATCTGTTATCAACGTTAAAGTAAATACTGAACAGTACATATGCGTGAAACTTCTCTTATCTTGCATACATCCCACAATTTATTGTACTGTTTTCAAATCTTGATTCCTAAACCATTCCAAGGTTCATTAAGGAGGTACAATCAAATTGGCATAGATACAAACCTCCATAGTTTTAAATGAACGACACTTTTAATTACTAGGAACTCCATTAGATAATTAAGGAGTATGCTGCCATATATATAAACCCACACTATCAATTTCAATATTTATTGTTGCGTAACTCAAGAAGAAGATTTTATGGCGCCTTCTAAATTGATCTTTATTTCCTTAGAGATGCATTTATCCATTGTCATCTAAGTCAGACTTAATGTTGGTATAGAAAAAACAAAAACGATTATATAAGATCTACAAATTCATTTTACCTGTTCACGATGAAACGATCAATGTACCAGACATCCTTGAACAACATAATTTGCATACGTATACAATGGACTTGCTTTTTATAAGAAGAAGAATGTTATGACTCAATTGGAAATATAAGATCAAAACGAATAAAGTTCAAATTTATTCATATTATACAGCCCGAATAGATCAAAATTTAGTTGAAAATGAAAGTAATTTACTGCTTCCTCGAATCCATCTATCCAAACACAACTTTGGTGAGTTTTTTGGATTTTTGGAACTTTACCGTATTGGTATTTTTGCTTGCATTTTGACATCTCAAACAAAATTTCATATATTGATCGAATCAAAATATTTGAAATTCCAAAAAAGAAAAATATTAAAGGACAAAAATATAAAAGCCCGAATCCAAATATTCTATATATTGTTGATATGTACTTATGAAAAGACAATCTAATGTTGGAATCCAGATATTCTATATTTGATATGTACTTATGAAAAGACAATCTAATGTTGGTGCTCACAAGTAATTCCAGGAGCAATGTGCCAAAGTCATGTTTTCAGCTTCAACTGGAGGATTTTAGCTTCAATATCGCATCCTTCATCAACTCTACCTGCATATTCAAGACTAATCACAACTACTTGGATTCATCTAATAATTAATTTAGATAAATGGTACTTACAGATTATGTTCAACATTTTCAATATGGCATCCTTCAGCAACTCTGCCTGCATATTCAAGATTAGCACAACTACTTGGATACATCTAATAATTAATTTACATTGTTATATATACGTGCATATACATGTTCTTAATTACAGACGAAAATTCATAAGGTTGTCATTATGGTGATTTAAAAACTAATCATATCTTATTCTTAATGTCAAAATAATGTCGGATAAGGTGTTGGATTTCATCTAAGACTTTTGAAATCGATTTGAAACATAAAATGCACACAAGATGATTTTGTTTTCCTTTTACTCTAGAAATAATGAAAGAATAAATTAGCATTTATCTTTTTAAGTTTTGAAAGCAATTTTTTTTAAACAAACTAAACATCTAAAATTTCATAAATTACTCAGTTAAACAACTCGGAAAAAACTTTCACCAACACTTTAAAGACAGATACAAAATTTACAAAAATAAGCCAAAATAAATTGCAGATTGAACAACCTAAAAAGCTATAATTCCAATGCTCTTTGCAGGTTGAACAAACTAAATGAATTACTGAGTTAAACAACAGAGAAAATTCAGTAAAACTTACTTAATTTTGCTCCAGCTTTATTACGTAAGGGATTTCATACTTTTCCAGAGAAGCAATCAACTCCTCCTGATCTTGCTTAACAACAAAAACGCCTCTGTATCCCATCTGAACAACTTTCCTAACCTGATCAACATCGGAAGAGTCAAAAATACGTATGTAGTCTTGGTGGAAAAAAGAATCAAAATAAAATTGCTGGTGCTCATTTCCTATTCGGGAAAAATATAGCAAATCATCCCATTCTTGGACCAAGGCAGCCATCCTTGTCTGCATCCGCTCGTTTGCATCACGGAACTTAAAGTAATCTTTCATATAACATGCTCTGCAGGAGGGTTGTGTTGCGGGCTGTTGGGATCCGACGGACTCCCATCGTCGGATGGCTGGCTTGGAACATATTCCGTATCGGAGTCTGGATCCGGATCCGAGTCTGGATCCGAGTTCGGGCCGCCACCGCTCGTGTCGCCGCCGCTCTGGCCGCCAGATCCGGCGCTGGATCCGTCGCTCGAGCCGTCGCCGGTGGAAGATCCGGCGCCCAAGCTAGAGCTACTGGATTCGTCGCTCGAAGAGATTTGATAGCGGTCACGGCCACGACCTCGTCCAGATGTTGTGGCGATTGAAGATTGAAAAACATCTAAGCGAACCGGAGAACGGCCACGGCCACGGCGAGCGCAGGGATTCAGATTCGGTTCAGAAGCGTTAGCGTTGGAAGAGATTTGATAGCGGCCACGACCTCGTACAGATGTTGTGGCGATTGAAGATTGAAAAACATCAAAGCGAACCGGAGAACGGCCACGGCCACGGCGAGTAGTAACCATTGTCAATGGTTTGGCGTAGATCGAGAGAATTAGAGTTATGGTTTTTGTTGAGAAAATCAGGGTTTTTGCGGAGGAGAATCAAGGTTCTTTGCAGAAATTTGGGGCTTTTTCATTCAATTTTTGTGGTATATATATATATATATATATATAATAAATGAAAAATCAAATAAATTATGAAGATAAAAATATTTATAATTTTATATTCAACTATAAATCTTTATCTTTATCTTTCTTTATATATAAAAATAGGAACATTGTTATGGGTTTTGAGAGATAATTTCAAATATCCACATTTTATTTTTAAATCAATGAATCTGAATTAAATATTTTAATATCACAAATTATTAAAATAATGGTTTGAAATCCGAATTTATCTCCCAAAACCCATAATCAAACTCATATAATATGTCATCATAAAAATCAACTGATTTTGACAATTTTGAAAATTTATCCACTTAGCACATCTATTTACAAGATATATTTAATACCTAATGTAAACAATATATTTAATTTAACTTAATCTACATTGAGTAAAGAAAACATATATACAGAATTACAAAATGAATAGCCACAACTATTTATAACAAACTGATCGTATATCCATGATTTATGCTAACTGTAACACCTAATATGGTAATAAAGTTTAGAGTAAAAAACAAAATTGATGTCAAGTATACATGATTTAGTATTTTATTATATTATTTTTAAATGTTTTCATTTCACTATATAAAGTATAAAAATTTTGCAGGTTACAATATTTCCGGTTTACACGTCATCAAATCTCATCGGAGGTTCTTCAAGTGCATTTCAATTTAACACTTCATTAATCAAGTTTAAGTTTTCAATTCACTGTATAAAGTACGTGAATCTTGCATGTTACAATATTTCTGATTGTATCCTAAAATCCCATTGAAAACAACGCACATGCCTCCATCCAATTTTTAAAGAGATTATTTACACTTTCGACGACAATCTTTGACGACATTAAAATCATCAGTTTCTTGAATTTCACCTGTCATTTTAATAAAGTAAATTATAATGGTAGATGAAGAAGAGAAAAAGGAGATTAGATAATGAAGATATTGTAACATACGTTTTCAAAACAAATTTAATCTTTTCAAAACAAATTTAATCCTCTAAAAATCATGGACGTGAGCAATTTCCGATAAGATTTTACGATGAGTTAGTTGGAAATATTGTAATTTGCAAAACCCACGAACTTTATATAGTAAAACAAAAACTTTAAGGATAAAACTTGTATGCCCCAAGAATAAAACTTGTGTACCCTTGGGGCACGGATCTTAGATTCTTCATTTTTCTGCCTTTCATTTGATAAATAATTTTCTTTTTTAACAGCATCGAAATTTCAATTTGAATAAAAAGACTCAAATTTCCAACCACATGCTTCACAAAAAAACTGATTTATATAACTCAAACGTATCTAGTTTCAAAAAATTATAAATAATTCATTTTTAATTTTGTAGAAATTAGGTTAATGGATAAAATTATCCATTTTTTCGTTTATATTTAAAGAGTTAAAATTTCGAAAATTTTAATTATCGGATTTAGGAAACAAAATTGGAGAGGAAAGACAGAGTTAACGAAAAAAAATTGTTGGAAAAATTGTTGGAGGTTGCAATTTGTAAACTTCGTGGACTTCAGGTTGCGATCTGTCAAAAAATAAAGTTTAAGTTATAAAGTATAAAAACACGAAAAACATAAATTTATTTAAGCATCTAAATGAAAAAGGAAATAAAAAATTTAGAACATATATCAAATAAGTGGTGGAACCTACAATATAAATGAAAATAAATTGATTTTATGTCACAAAGTGGACAGAAATTAGTAGAGCTACAAAACAAACTAAAATAGAAAGAAAAATGCAGAAAACAATGAGTGTATCAGGCAGTGAGTCCATAACAACATTATTGGATCATGCTAAAAAGTCACAGAATTATTTCTGTTTGAAGTATTAATTATTGCACAAAGTACACAGTTTTACAACAATCATTAGATAATCCACTTCAATATGCAATGAAGGGAATTCCCAAATTTCACTAACTGAGGCACATATATATAATATGATGAAGGAATAATATCTTCACCATTGATTTGCAGTTTCTATTTCTTCAATGCATGATTTGTGTTCTAGCACTTGAAAATCTTGAATATTTGCTCCTTTTTGTCTCCTGATCCTGACATAAATGTTATGAGAGCAGTGTTAATATAAGCTTATTTTAGACATGTACACTAAAACTTATGCGGGACAGTCTTACGGATAATTTTCGTAAGATAGATTCTTAATCCAAACCATTTTAAGAAATTTACTTATGAAGTATTTTAAGACGGTCTCATATCAGACTCGTTCTTATTATAATGGCAAATGCTGCTGTGCACCAGGTGCACGGATCTGGATTGGTGCAACTGGGGCGATCCGACCCGGATCCGCGCACCTGGATTTTCTTTTTTTTTTCGCTTCAGGCTGTTACCTTTATGTTGTAAAGATGTGACCTTTACGTTATATAAGTGTGACCTTTATGTATAAATGTTATGATCTTTATGTTCCGTAACTTAGGAAAAAAATGAAGATTTTCAGGTTTTTTCGCTTCAGATTAAGACCTTTATCTTGTATTGTTGTAACCTTTATGTACAGTTCTTGTGACCTTTATGTACAAATATTATGACCTTTATAATCCATAACTTTGAAAAAATTTGAAATTTTCAAAATTCAGTGCATTTTAATGATGGATATATGTGCAGCTAATATTTCATAAACGTAAATATGTACAAATTTTGTTAAAATTCTTCATTTTTTTCTAAGTTAGAGTATATAAAGGTCATTACATTTATACATAAAGGTCACACTTATATAACATAAAGGTCACATGCATATAACATAAAGGTAACAACCTGAAGTGAAAAAATAAAATTCAAAAAAAATAAAATAAATAAAAGTGCGCGGATCCGGGTTGACCCGGACCCGACCCGAATTGTACATACACCAGTTGCACAGGAGACTACTCTATTATAATTATGTTAGGGCACCATCATTGGTATAATTTAAGAATATCTTACAACAATAGAATAAAAAGATAAAATTATAGCTTGTTGGACTCACTTGAGAGTTATCTCTTTCTCTCTCATCTAACAACATTAATGCAGTAGAACTGGGACGGTCAGCTAAAACATCACTTGCTTACTTTATTATTACTCTTTTCTATACCTTAATAGATGTTTTTGAATCTTATAAGTTGTATAAAATCTTGCATTTATAATAAGATTATCATGGTGCAGTCTATTAAAATGTAGTTCCTACAAATACCCCATCAAAAGATAGATAAAGAAATTATTATACTGTCACAAAAACCCAAAGTTACTTCATTTAATTGAGTGTTCATGAAATCATATATAAATGAGATATCATGATGATAACAATTTTTATATTACTCCTCAAACTAAACAATAAGTAGCTATATACATACATAGACACCCTCATCATTAAAATTCAAGATTTGTTGATACCCAAAAGGATGAGAAGCATTCCCAAATAATCAAATCTATAAGCAGATCTAAAAAGCTGCAACTTTTGGGGGTTCCATGGAGGGTATCTGAACCAAAAGTCAATGAGAAAGCTTCTTCTTACAATAGCCTTCTCATGGGAGAAAGCTTCAAAAGAGTATCTTCCATGATACCTACCAAACCCACTCTCTCCAACTCCACCAAATGGCAGAGAATCAGCTACATACTGCAAATACATATCAGTTTCAATCATTTTAGATATGTATGTTTTGTAATAATATATAATTTGTTCTTCATGATGATGATGATGATGAGGGTTGGGATATATATATGAACTTACTTGAATAATGGCATCATTGAAAACAATGCTTCCTGAGGATGTTTGAGATGATAACTTGTTCTTCAATTCCTCATTCTTTGTGAATGCATATATAGTCAGTGCTCTTCCCTTTGAATTTATAAATTCTATGCTATCTTCTAATTTCTCCAACTGCCATTATCAAATTTACATATGTTTTTAAATTAGCATTTGAATTTTTAAAGTTGTGTTTGGATGGATGGATCAAGAATAAAAGATTGAAATGAATAAGGTACTAATCTACTCATTATAAAGCTTGCATTGCTCAAAATTTAGTTGAAAATGGAAGTGATTTGATTTAATTTCAAACCCATAGTTATCCAAATATAAACATTTCATGTTTTTCCTCGAATCCCTTCACCTGGACACAACTTTGGTGGGGGTTTTTTGGTACTTTACCATATTATTGGTTGCATTTTGACATCTTAAACGAATTTCATGTGTTGATCTTAATTAGACATGTTTATAACCAAAATTTATTTGAAATTCCAAGAAGATCATTAAGAAGAAATTTAAGGGACAAATATATATATATATATAAAAAAAACTCAAAGCTATATATGTACTTATTGAAAAACAATGTAATTGTGGTGCTCACGGTAATAATAGGGAGCAATGGCCCAAATATTTCTTCAGTCATAATTTTAGCTTCAAGCGGAGGATCTACCAATAGAGTTGGTTCAATGAAACTGCAATAAAAGATAAAGAATTACGCGTTACATGATTTTGAAAGCAATTAAATTCAATTGTTTTATTTATTCTCAGGAAAATGTTGAAATGTCCACGATGAGCAGCTTTTAATATTTTCCATCAACAACATGTAATGATCAAATCGACTTATTATGTGGAAATCGAAATTAATTGATATGTTGAACTTCTAACACATCAACAATGAACACATATTAACGTGCACACAATGGTGGTATGGTAACAATACTGTTTATTTATATATCATAAGAAACTAGAAAAAAATGTTTGATGGTTCCAAGAAAAAGTAAAATAAAATGGTGATTGATGTGTACTTACAGATTATGTTCATCTAGTGAACCACCATGAACAATGGAAGCTTTAACCATGGGATCATCTAAGAGATTCTTCAAACGTGCAAAATGAGTTTTGTTGATAATTCTTGCAATTGATTCTTTTGGATTTTCACCAAACATTTTCAGTATGGAATCCTTCAGCAACTCTACCTGCATACTCAAAATTAATCCAACCACTTAGGATTCATAAAATAATTCATTCACATTGTTATATAGGGTTAATTTCAACCTTAGTCTTGTATATATGACCATTTCCATTTTTGGACAACCAAGTATACATTTTCCAATTTTGGTTCTTTATGTTTCTATTTTTTCCAATTTTGATCCTATACGTTTCAAAATTTCCAATTTTAGTCCTGTATATTTCAACTTTTTCCAATTTCAATCCAATTTTTGTTAGATGGCCGTGGGAAATCTTACATAGCATAGGTGATTTTGATAATTCCGACCGAAATTGGACTGAAATTGGAATAAAGTGAAACATATAGGATCAAATTGAACAATATGATCAAAATTAGAAAAGGTAGAAACATACATGACCAAAATTGAAAAACGCTTACTTGGTTGTCCAAAAATGGAAAGAGTCATATATACAGAACCAAAATTGAAATTATATATATAGACGTGTATATACATGTTCTTAATTCTATTAATGTCTTGGCACATTGTTAAATATGTGAAAATTTATAAGGTTGTCACTATGGTGATTTAAAAGTAATAGTCCTGATGATTTCAATGCTCACACGTGTTAGTTACAATATATGTATCCACATTTGCAGGGTTTTTGAAAAGGAAAATAAACAATTAGAACATTTGGAAATTCCAAAAATCCTTAGAAATTGACATGTTTATTCCTTGTTAATTGAGAGGAAATCTGACTTTGAAATCTTAATTATCTAATACAATAGTATAGTGAAAAATGTGGACTGTTTTGGAATTGGACCGCGTAATGTATGACCTTGCTGCAAAATGTGAAATAATGTCGGAAAAGGTATTGTTGACAATGAATGGTTTAAGTGTTTTAGTGTTGGTGACTTAATGCTAATGATTGGTCAATATATAATTTATAGGGTAGAATTTTGGTATTGAATGAAATTTTTGAATTTGATTTAAGAAAAGAAAGGTGAATAATTTCCCAAAAATCAGTCCATGAAACACTCAAAAGTAAACATTCTAGCCAAGGTCAAAAACCAAAAAATAAGTTTATTACCAGAGCGGATGAGAATTTCTTGTCGACGAGGATATAATCAACAGCGATGCAGGCCTGACCAGCACACGCCCCGAATTTTGCTGAAAGTATCCGCTTCATTGCAATCTGACCAAATCAATTTTATCAAATTTCAAACAAATAAATAAAAGGTGGGGCTAAAGACACCACATTCATTTCATTTATTTATATAAGTAAAATGAAATAAGTGTGGTTTATTTAGCCCTCCCTAAATAAATGCAACATAAGTAAATTACCTTCTTATCCCAAGAACTTGAAAGAGAATCAACAACTGCAGGGCATTTTCCTCCTAGTTCTAATGCAACCGGTGTCAAATACTTTGCAGCTGCTTTCATCACTATTCGACCCACATCACCACTGCCTTTTTAATAAATAAGATGGAGAAAACTAAAATCAAGAATTTGAAATGAACAAATTTTGAGTCCCTCAAATTAGTTTAAAATACAAATGATAAAAACCCCACTTTTCAAATGTGGTACTGTCTGTTATGAATTTGAAATCCATCATCAAATTATATGGTAATGATAATAAAATCGTAAATTAAACCTGTGAAAAAGATCTTGTCCCATTTCTGGTGGAGTAGCTGCTCACCAATTGAGACACCACCTTGAATGACTTTAATGGCCTCATTGTCCAAATAAGTGTTGATTAAATTGGCTAAGGTCGAAGAAGATGCTGGGGCATGCTCTGATGGTTTTATAACCACTGTGTTTCCAGCTGCTATTGCTCCTATCAATGGCTCCAATGATAGACCTATTTACACACGGATTCAGATCCTCTGTTGTGTGTTGTTTTATGTTGTTGAGGTACTACTATAGCAGCGCAACCACAAATTGAAAATACGTACCAAAAGGAAAATTCCAAGACGATATAATGAGAACGACTCCGAGGGGCTCGGGTACTAAATAAGCACTCGCGGGGAATGCAGCTAGTGGCAACTCCGCCTACAATTGTTTGTAATTTCAGTGATCAAATTTGAATTAAGATCTAGCACAATAGAGAGGATGCATGGGAATTCACCTTTTTGCATTTCATCCATTTCTTTAGACCTTTCAATGCATAATTGGTGGATTTAATCAAAGGTCCTACCTGCAAATACCATAAGACAAGAAAATTATAATTAATTCACTCATTCATGTCCATATGGAATTTTCCAAGCTACTCAATAATGGGGTTTTAATAAGGTTTTCTAGCTTTCAACCACTTTAACTTAACTAATATTACTAATGTTGTATATACCTCATATTATAAAACAATTTTTTTTTGACCGAATCCTAAAGTCATGCACTAGGTGTGTGTATAACTATACCTCATCTCTAAAAGACTCGACGGGATGTTTGGCCAAGTCTTGTTGAAGGGCTTGGAATATATGATCTTCTTTCTCAAGAATTAGAGATAGCAAATTGTTGAGTTGTAATCTCCTCCAAGATTCATCCTTAGTTTTCCCACTAATAAATGTTTTTCTCAACTCTTTCATCTCCATTTCCAAATCAATATTGGAACCCATTCTCAACTGCACACCATTCACACTATAACCACTATGCCTATTTATGCACAACTTTCAACCACTTTTTCAACTCTTTTCTTCTTCTTGTTTCTATTGGATGTGACTTTCATTAATGTAAATTCGACACACAACCGACTATTGAATATTTCAGTTTTCCATCAAATTTTCAATTATTTGTCTTATAAGTTTCGTGTCGGTGAATTTGTTTATATGTGTCTAGAATCAACTATTAAAATTTGTCTAAAAATGCATTAAATTTAAAATTCATATGACGCATTAAATTTTATAAATAAGAAATTTTTAATCATGTATAATTTATACAAGAAAATATTTGTAACTCTAAAAAGCATAATTAGTGGATAAAATTCTGACTATGTGTGATAAAAATAATGCGATAATTAAATTGTAACATAGAGACTACTTCTATTACTCTTAAAAGAAACAGTTTCGACATGCCTCCACAATTAGAAGACCAATTTTGCATTTTTTCTAGCCTATACATGTATGCATATTACAAAAAACTTATCAGAACAATATATATCTATAATTTTACAGGTCGAGCCCCAACACTAATTACAATTTAAATCTATTTTTATAATTATATATATAATTAAATCCTATTTCATAAATTATGAATTGTGATTTGATTCATCTCATTGAATTATAACTTTAAAACCATCTTATAAAATCATACTACTATTTGATAATTATATATATATATATATATGTTGACGTAAAGCTATCTTGATATATACATGGACCGAATATATAATGATGTAGGGCTTACTTTTTGAGTTAGATGAAACATTAAATATTAATGAAGTAGTATTACGTCATTGTATTATCACTTTCTGATTAGACGAAACATTAATGTGTATCCATGTAGTACTATTTTGTCATTCTGTTACACTTTGTGATCATCATATATCACTCACATATATATATGATTTGCATTTGTTGGCAATTCAATTTGCAACTCAAATCGTTGAGTTAGGCTGTTGGCTTTTCAGTGGTTAATTTATTTAGGTAATTTTATCAACAATCATGTGATATGAAAAATGTGATTTCATTCATGTGAAATGTGTATACATAGAGAGTATATATACAGCAAAGAGAAACAACTTGTAACAACCTATGCTTACGTGGCAAACTACTTTTGAAAAGAAAACAGAAAACCACAACGCTTAAGAAAGCGTTGTGTATAACAATAAAACTGTTGTGTGTCATAGCTTCCATTAAAAGCCAACTTTATAGCACCCTGATTGTCACACCACAGCAATGGAGAAGACTCAACCCGAACTCCTAACTCGCCAAGAATACCCGTGAGCCAAACAAGATCCATGGTAGCAAGAGACAAGGCCCGATACTCAGCCTCTGTGCTGCTTCGGGCCACCACATGTTGTTTCTTACTGCTCCATGTGAGAATATTAAGCCCAAGATAAATGCAGTAGCCACTAGTGCTCTTCGATCATCATTATCACTTGCAAAATCAGAATCGACGAACCCTTCTAACACAAAACGATTGACAGGCTGAAAATGAATACCAAAACCCTGAGTACCAAGAAGAAAACGAAGTACCCTCTTGCAGGCCTTAAAATGGTTAACTGTCGGAGCATGAAGAAATTGACTCAACCGATTAATAATAAAGGCAATATCAGGTCTCGTTAGTGTGAGATATTGAAGACTTCCCACCACACTTCTGTACAATGAAGGTTGATCGAACATGGCACTATCATTAGTGAAAAGCTTCTGCCCAGAGAGATATGGTGTAGGGCTAGGTTTAGAACCAATAAGACCTGCAGTGCGAAGGATATCACGAACATATTTCGATTGAGAGAGATGAATACCAGACCCAGATCGACGAGCCTCAGTCCCCAAGAAGTAGCTTACTTCACCAAGATGCTTAAGAGAGAATTTAGTGTCCAGACTTTGAATAAGGGAGGTGACCATTCCATCATCATCACCAGTGACCAAAATGTCATCAACATATACTAACACAACCAGAAGTTTGCCATGTTTATGAAGATAAAACATCGAACTATCCGATTTAGACTTGTGTAAACCATGAGAAAGAAGAAAGGAATTGAGCTTTTCATACCAAGCTTTGGGAGCCTGTCGAAGACCATATAAAGACCTCTGAAGTTTGCAAATGTAATTAGGATGAGCACGATCAAGAAATCCCTCAGGTTGAACCATATAAATTGTCTCCTTGAGATCACCTTTTAGAAAAGCATTGTTAACATCCACTTGTTGTATTTTCCACCCCTTTGTGACAGCCATGATAAAGATAAGGCGAATGGTTAGAGGTTTAACCACTGGACTGAATGTGTCGAAGTAATCAACACCTGCATGTTGTTGGAATCCCCTTGCCACCAATCGAGCCTTGTACTTATTAATGCTTCCATCCGAGTTCTTTTTGATTCTAAAAATCCACTTGTTTGTAATCGGATGGATATTAGAAGAGGGAGGAACCAATTGCCATGTGTTGTTTTGTTGCAAGGCCGTGAACTCTTCTTCCATTGCACACTTCCACTTGGGATGGGCCAAAGCTTGTTGGACAGTGAATGGTTCATGAAGAGAAAAGTCAACAACAAAAGCTCTAGGTTTGAAAATACCAGCTTTAGACCGAGTTATCATAGGGTGAGTAGATGTAGCAATTTGAGACAACGAATTAGAAGTAGGGGATAAAGTGAGGGAAGAAGGATTACCTGTTGAGAGGGGTCCCAAGGATGAGCCATTAGACTGATCAAGTGAACTAGGAGGGCTAGTAGTAGGAGATGAGCTAGAAATGGCCATTTGAGGAATGGAAGTAGGGAGAATAGGAAGATGAAAAACGGAAAGATCAGTGTGCTTTGGAGAGGGTGAAGATGAAAATAGAGCAACATATGGAAACTCCTCCTCATTAAAAGCCACAGTCCTAGCAATGTAGATTCTACCACTAGGATGCAAACACTTATAACCTTTATGGAATGGACTATAGCCTATGAACACACACTTTTGACTCCTAAGTTGCAATTTATGATTATTGTAAGGCCTAAGATAAGGAAAACAAACACAACCAAAAACTTTTAGAAAAGAGTAATCAGGATCTTTATGGTAAATTTTGGAGTAAGGAGTGTGACCAAGAAGAGGAGCACTCGGCAATCGATTGATAAGAAAAACAGCCGATTGAAAAGCATCCCACCAAAAAGATAAGGGAAAAGATGCATGACTCAAGAGAGTAAGCCCCAAATCAGTAACATTTTGATGTTTTCTCTAAACCAAACCATTTTGTTGATGTGTATAAGGACATGAATGTCTAATCGAAACTCCTAGAGTGTTAAGAAACGAATAAAGAGCTTTAAACTCTCCACCCATATCACAATGCACAACCTTAAGTTTTGTGTCAAATAAGCGTTCCACTAAAGGCAAGAACCTCTTAAAAATTTCAGAAACATCAGACTTAACAACAAGAGGATAAATCCATGAATAACGAGTGTGATCATCAAAGAACAAAACATAGTATTTGTAACCATCCCTAGATAAACTTGCCGCAGGGCCTCAAACATCCATATGAATAATTTCTAAGGGTTTAGTAGTAGTATGAACATTAGATGAAAAATGCATTTGATGTTGTTTGCCAACCTTGCATGCTTCACAAAAGAAATTAAGCCGAGTACATGGTACGTTTATTGAATGCAAAACCTTAGCCAAAGTATTTTTACAAGGATGACCAAGTCTATTATGCCACAACAAAGTAGGAACATTACATGGCTTATTAAGAGAAGAAGTATCCAAATGTTGATGAAGAGGAATAGAAGAAACTGAGCTATTACACATAAATGACTTAGGAGTGGAATGAGATGGCATGATACGATGTGAATGAGAAGTGATGTGAGACAAGTCCAGCTGATACAAGCCATCCCTAAGTACCCCTTTCAACAGCACCTTGTGAGTTCTCAAATCCTTAACAAGACAGAAATTGGCATGAAATTCAATCAAGACATTATTATCTTTCAAAAATTGTGAAATACTGAGCAAATTTTTGGTTATATCGGGTACAAATAGAACATTGTTTAACTGGATATGTGAGGATGATAGAGTAGGATAAGAAGTAGAGCCAATACTAGAGATCGAAAGGCTGGAACCATTACCAACAACAAGCTTTTGCTTACCAGGATAAGAGGAGTGCAACTGAAGATAATCCAAGGCCGAGGTCACATGATGTGTGGCTCCACTATCTAATACCCAATCCGGAGAGGAACCTGAGGCACCTTGAGAAGAAACAAGAGAATTAGTAGAACCAATAAAAGGAACAGACGCATTACCAGCACAAAGTAGATTGGCTTGAGGAGGAGGAACTGAATTTTCCAGTCCTTGAAAGGAAACATCAAATCGTCTGAAGCACTTCATAGCAACGTGATTGGATTTCCCACACAATTGACACACAATTCCCCTTCCTCCTCTATGAAAACGGCCGCGACCACGACCACGAAATGATCCTCTGGATCGATCAGAAAAAATGGCCCCTAGCAACACCAATATTAGCCGAAGGGATGGTAGATCCAGAACCATTAGATTGAGAAGCAACATTGGCAATATGAGCAACCACCGAAGGACTTTGAACCAATCGCATTTCATGTGTTTGAAGAACAAACTGAGCTTCAGTCAGAGAAATCGCCTCACTCCGAGTAGTAAGATTAACAATGACACTTTCATACTCAGAACCTAAACCACCAAGGATATACAAGAGGAGATCATCATCATTTAAAGGCTGGCCTGCAGCTTGCAATTGATCGGCCAAATTCTGCATTTTCATGAAGAAATCCGCAATGGATGAATCGCCTTTCTTAAGCATTTGCAGCTGGAACCTAATGCTCATCACCCGAGCCTTGGATTGGCTTCGAAACATCTAATCAAGTGAACGCCAAATTTCAAATGAATGCGTGAAACGACTCACAAATCCAAGCATCGAGTCTGAAATCGAGCTCAACAACCAGCTTTTCAGGAATTGATCTCGACAAATCCACTCAACAAACTCAACTCGTCGACAAGTCGAACCATTATCAGCAACCTCAAATTCATCTGGAATCGAACTCTCATCACCGTGAAATATTTGATCGAAACCATGTGCAGTCACCATCGCTAATACCTGCGACCTCCAATAGGTGAAGTTTGAATGGTCAAGACACAGAGTGAGAGTGGTGAAAGTAGGCAGGGAAAAATTTGCCATGGACGGATGAAGAAAGCTTAGAGAAGAAGAGAAGAGATAGGTTCTAGGCTCAAGATACCATATCAACAATCATGTGATATGAAAAATGTGATTTCATTCATGTGAAATGTGTATACAGAGAGAGTATATATACATCAAAGAGAAACAACTTGTAACAACCTATGCTTACATGGCTACCTACTTTTGAAAAGAAAACAGAAAACCACAACGCTTAAGAAAGCGTTGTGTATAACAATAAAACTGTTGTGTATCATAGCTTCCATGCACAACCCTAATTCCTTGATAAATTTCACTATGATTCTGAAATTTGGTTGACAGAATATCTTTCGTAACGATACGTTGTTAGGCATTAATTTTTAAACTCTAAATTTATTTATTTTGCACTTATTGCACAACATATATAGTTTTCGATATTTTCATCGTGATTGTAGGAGATTTTGTGGATTGCATCTCATGTGCATACTTGAAGAAAAAATGTTGTTCAAGTTTTCGTAGAAGTTGAGCGTGAGATTTTGAGAAATTGAATATGTGCAAATCTACATGAAAATCACGGACAAACTTAACAAGTTCATAGAGACTATAAATTTGAGACTGAAGACTTCATTTCTAGAAGCAAGAAAGCATTCATTTGTTGCCACATTTAATAACATTTATTGATTTTGCCCACCATCAAACTATCCAACATAATATTTATACGACCTTTTAATTTATCTGGCTCCTACTTCTAATGTTGTTTATATTTAATGGTATAAATTGAAAGATTAAGTAAAAGAGAATTAAAAAGTAAAAGAAACCTATTTAAACAAATTTCGAAAGTTAAATTATTTAGTGAAACAATATTCAAAATTAGTAGGAGTTGGTAAAATAAAGTAACTATACGAATAATGAATTATGCCAGTTACTCAAGTGAGCAAAATCTCTCACATTTATTTCATCACATGAACGTGCATTTCATATAGTTGAGTAATGAAAAAGGTCATGGACATAGTCAGGTGGTAACGAATATGGTGATGTGGGGATAAATCTTTCCGCAAAGCAAGTTTAAATTCGGTATGGGACATATTTTCAATGATGTGAGTAGAAATATTGTAGCAATGTAGTTTAAATCTCGTATAGGATGAATTTTCACTGAAATATTGTGGAGGTTTGTCTCTTCACACGGATGGTAGAGACACACTTCATCCGACTAAAAGACCTAGATATATTATTACATCTAACTGAGGGGCTTATAGTCGGATCGAGGAATCCTTATCTCTCCATAATTAAAAAGAGGACTAATTAATGAAAAATGGAAGCCTATGAAAACTTGAAACATATGCTAGCTAGTTAGGAAGAAGAGTACTGGTCCAATACCAATACTTCTTTACCCTTCATTAAAAGTCACTCACAGTTACAGTGGACCCTTTCAACAGATTTACTGACCAGCAACATCAATTTTAATTATTTTCAAATAACAAATAAAATTAATGAAAAAGTATTAATTAAAGATTCGCTCTATACATTTGAATATTTGATATTCTATTAAACTTGATATATGTAGGAAATAATTTTTTCATATATATTAAAGGAAATAATCAAGAATGACACATGTCACTCTATTGTTAATTCTATTTAATTATAATTTAATTTTCATTTGATTCGTTTAATTTATTTATATATAATAATAATAACAATTACCCTCTCAAAATCTTTCATATCTTTCATATATACTAAAGGAATAACCAAAAGTCACACATGCAGCTCTTTGATTAATCTTATTTAATTATACTTTAATTTTCATTACTTCATTTAATATTTATAATTATAGTAGAACATTTAACATTTAATATTTCTAAACTCTCTCTCTCAAAATCTTTCATATCTTTTTAAATTTTACAATATTTTTGGCCTAATTTAAAACAAACAATTTCAATTTAATCATCATCTTTTGAATTACTTTATTCTAGATACTTGCAATTTAATACGGCTAGCTATTTGAACTAAGCAATAAAAAATTTGAAATTTAACGTATCATAACATCCAAGGTTAAATTTAAAAGAACTTAAATTGCGAGTTTAGGATTACTTGCAATATTTCTATGCAATTAAGCTCGACACTATTGAATTAAAACCATCACTAATAAGATGATGATTTTTTTTTTTTCTGAACTCAAGTGAATAAGTTCAAACTTCAAAAGAAATAAGACAAAAACTTATGAGTCAGACACAAGGATTTAGAATTCATGAACTAGGATTGACCCGGTCATTAGTATATTACTTTATATATTTCAAATTTCTAATACTTTTATATATAATTATTTATAATGATATGAATTTAAATTTAAAATACCTGTTTTATGCTATTATAAATATTAAAAGTACTAATATATTTATATTAAAATAATAATAATAATCATATTATATATGATATCATAATTTTGAATAATTATATGAAATATATATATTTATCACATATCGCGCAACGCATAGATACACTACTAGTATAACATATATATATATCAATATTTCTTATTTTAATAATTGCAAGGTAAGTTTTTTGTTTATGGATTAAGCTTCGTGTTTAGAGAGGAAGAATACATAGTGTATCAAGTGTATTGGTAGTTTGAAGTTGAATCGTCTCACAAATTAAACTTGTAAAAAATTCACAAAAAATGACTTATTAAAGATTATACAGTAAAATTTGTCTTTAAATAGATAATTAATAATAATATACACATTAATAGAATAGAAGTAATCGTTGATATTATTAAGTTAAAGCATTTGAGTGGGAAAGAGCAAAGAGAGTTGAGAAAGGTTATGATGAAAATAGAAATGGACCTTTGGATGATTTAGAAAGGCAGAAAAGAGGGGCACCATTGTTTTCATATCCCTTCTTCCTCCTCCTCCATTATTTATCCTATCAACTTAATCAATCTTTCTATGCCATTATTAACCTTCTTTGTCTTCACTCTCCACCTTTTGTCTTTATCTTGGCACTTTATGTGGACACTATACTTCCAAGGACATTTTGGTCATTTCCACTGCAACCATTTCTCCATCACCACCCAAACTCATCTCACTTCTAATCCTCCCGGCTCACGTTAGCCTCTTCTTCTGATTTGAGGCCCCACATAGTTTCATCCAATCATAACCCTCCACGTGGATGACATGATGTTGTAGCTCTCCCTATAATTTAATATTATCAACTAGTAACCAAGCTTTAAGCCAATTATCAACGCTAACATTATATTTTCAAATCACTATTATTGATCTAATTCTTTTGTATTAATTAGATATGGAGACAGATACTATGAACTGGAAAAAGATCCAACAAATATCAAGAGAAATGATGTCATTCATTACATATTATTAAAAGGTTAATTACAGTAAATATCACAAATTTTAAAAAATTCACAAATTTAACACGACTTTTGATTATTAGTAAATTTAACATGATTTTTCACAACTCATGCATTCTTAACCAAATTTTAAAATTCGATTGTGCTGACGTGTCAACTGAACGAAACATTATTTTGCCATAGTGTATTAGAAAAAAATATAAAAATCTAGGTGACAAAATAACTCTCACCATTTTCTCTCTAACTCCACTCTCTCTCCACTCTTCAGTTTCACCATTTTCTCTTTAACCCCACTCTCTTTACTCTTCAATTTCACCTCAATCCTACTGTAAATCTGATAAAAATCACTTCCAAATAACAATTTTCTCTCTTGTGTGCGCTCTCTCCCCCTCCCTTCCTCATCAGTTGTCTTCATCCCTTTTTCAAATTGAAGAAGAGAATTCAAATTGTTTTATCTCTGCGTCTCCACTCAAATTGTCTCTTCTTATCTCAAGTGTGAAATTTCAAGAAGAAAATGTTAAGGGTTTCTTGTTTTTCTCAAACTAAGGACTCAAATTCGACTACCTCAATAGAATATATGTTCTCTTATTCAACTTGTGCAATTTAGGTTTTTTGATTTAGGGGAAATAATTTTTAGCGTCTAGAGACGATCGATGGGAGAAAGATATAAATTGATCATAAATTAATTAACTTATATCAAAACTAGCAATAGCATGTGTTGGGTGTGAGATTGAGAATGAAGACTATGGTAAATTTATGGTGGAGATTGAGAGTGAATATGTGCAATGAGTTTGAGAGTGAAATTGAAAGTGAAGAGACATAGAATAGTTAGAAAGAGAAAATTGTGAGTCATTTTACCATCTAAATTGTAATTTTTTTTTCTAATACATGCTGGTAAAATGATGTGTCCAGTTAGTTGACAGGTCAGCATAACATTGCTTGAATTTTAAAATTTAATTAAGAATGCACAATATATAAAAAAATTATGTTAAATTTATTAATATTCAAGTCATGATAAATTTGCAAACTTTTTGAAAGTTGTTATTTTAGCTGCAATTAACCCTTTAAAGAATAAGGATTTGAAGGGTGCCAAGTGCCAACATGGCTCAATCTCTGGCCTTTTGAGTCATGGAAAAGAGCTTCACTGACATTAAGTATACCTGGTGTCACTGCATTTTACCAAAAATATATACTCCCCCGTCCCTGCTATATTTGCCTACTTTCCATTTTTTGTTGTCCCAACTAACTTTGCCAATCCAAAAATGGCAACAAAAAAATTACGACCTTACCCCTCCATTCATTTCATTTTACTTACTTTACACTCAAAAAACACACATTAATTACAAAACTGACACTCAAAAACATTAAAATAACACATCACATCAAAGTCAACCGTTTTTTCTTAGAATTCGTGTCGGTCAAGGGTGGCAAAGATAAGGGGAACAAAGGTAGTACTATTTTATTGCAAAACAGAATTCATTTTATATGCTCACATAAATTGAGAAATATAATATTAAAATTGATCTCCAAATATTTAAATCAGTTTTGTTATTTTATCCATTATATATACATTATTACGTGTTTACAGTTGACACGTTAAATATTCAGCACATAAATTAATTTTACTTTCTGTATAATTAAGGAAAAAAATTATTACATGTCAGCGATTAATATATTAATAGTTGTCCGTCATGAATATTTTACATTTTCCATATATTAATATTATGGAAGGTATGTTTTCTATAAACATATTTTGATATCCTATAATAACACTTAATTTTAAAATTTCTTTTCATATTTTTCACTAAAATAAAATAACATTTTATTTAAATAAATATGTAGAGTAATTTAAAGTGCATTGACTTGTCCGCCTCAAAGGGCCGCGCAGTTTAGCACTTCACCGGCAAAAGTCTAAAATCAGAGCAGAAAGAAGTGAGTTGGGTTTCCTGATTTCCCACTCTCAGACAACCACTTACTCAAAACCCTTCACCGGACACCGCCGCCGGAAAATATGGCGGCGTCTTTAGCTCTCACCTCCTCCCTAAACCTCCGCCCTCTCTCCCGCCCCAAACCCCTCCACCACACTCCAATGTTTTCACCCCTCGTTAAGAACGCCCTTACTAACTCTCTCAGAAACGATCGTGCTTCTTTCACCACCCGGAAGTCTCCATTTTTGCTTCCTGCCGTGAAGCGCAACTCGATCACCGTCGCTTCGGCTTCGGCTTCGGCGGCTCCGCCGTCCGTGCCTCCGGCTCCTCAGCCGTGGCAGGGGGCGGCGATGAAGCCACTCATAGCCACCATAGCAACGGGGGTTATCCTCTGGTTTATTCCTGCGCCTAATGGTGTAACGCCCGTTGCGTGGCAGTTGCTCTCCATTTTCCTGGCCACCATTATCGGAATCATCACTCAGCCATTGCCGTTGGGAGCTGTCGCGTTGTTGGGTCTCGGCGCGTGTGTTTTAACCAAAACCCTGACATTCGCCGCCGCATTTTCGGCCTTTGGCGATCCCATTCCCTGGTTGATTGCATTGGCCTTCTTCTTCGCTCGAGGGTTTATTAAAACTGGATTGGGGAACAGAATTGCTTATCAATTCGTGTCTTTATTTGGGAGCTCTTCTTTAGGATTGGGATACAGTTTGGTTTTCAGCGAAGCCCTTTTGGCGCCGGCAATTCCCTCGGTCTCTGCTCGAGCTGGTGGGATTTTTCTGCCATTGGTGAAATCTCTGTCTGTTGCTTGTGGTAGTAATGTGGGTGATGGGACTGAGCATAGACTGGGTTCTTGGCTAATGCTAACCTGTTTCCAAACATCAGTGATTTCATCATCTATGTTCTTAACGGCTATGGCCGCAAATCCATTAGCTGCTAACTTAACATTTAGCACAATCAATATGCAAATTGGGTGGATGGATTGGGCCAAGGCTGCTTTTGTCCCTGGAATGTTGTCTTTGATTGTGGTGCCATTTTTGTTGTATCTTATCTATCCACCAACAGTGAAGAGTAGCCCCGATGCTCCTAAGCTTGCTAAGGAGAAGTTGGCGACGATGGGGCCGATGTCAAAGAATGAAATTATCATGGCTGGAACTTTGCTGCTTACGGTATGGTTACTTGACATTGCATAACTCTCAAGCCTCATTACTTTTAACATTGATTCTCATTCATGTAATTAAGATAATGGAGTATTATACTTAGAATGCTGACACTGGGTGCTCAAGTATCATGTAAGTAGCTAATTCAAGAAAATAACCGAGCAGCTTTAGAAAACAAGTTAAGATTGCTTCCACAACATACCTTCACCGAATTGTAGTAGCAAGTAACTGAGAGTTAGCATGTGGATGGCCAATATTGGGAAACATTTATTTGAATCGATGTTGGAAATTTGAACCCTTCATACTGTGTCCGAGTCTTGTTCCTTGAATTAAGAAACGCATATTTCCGTTATCTTCCCAGAAAAATTGAATTTGTTCTTTTGATATTGGTTGGTATCAGGTGGGCCTGTGGGTGTTTGGAGGTGTCTTGAATGTGGATGCAGTTACTGCAGCAATTCTTGGGTTATCTGTCCTTCTAATTACAGGGGTTGTCACATGGAAGGAATGCCTAGCCGAGTCAGTTGCTTGGGATACCCTTACTTGGTTCGCTGCACTCATTGCAATGGCTGGGTATCTAAACAAATATGGTCTTATCACCTGGTTCAGCCAAACTGTTGTACAGGTATGTTAACTTCTCGCTTATTTGTAGATAGGAAACCAGGTTTTCTTTAACATTGACCTTGGATCCCTTTTGGCTGTTGCATGCACAATTTCTTCATCCAAATTTTATGTGAATGAATACAATTAAACATCAAAGTGTACAATCTCTATATAAAATTTATATCTATTTTGAGAACAACTCTTCTTGATGACATATTTTATCTGTCCTCAGCAGAGGTGAAGATTTTGACTTAATGAACACCAACTGAAATAGCTTTGAGCTTAGCTGTGAGCTATATCCCCGAAACTCTAGTGTATGCTGTATGGGCTCATTTAATCATTCTTCTACCTTTTGACCTCCAATTGAACTTCCTTCAACGTCACATAAGTACCATATGGCAAGACCTAATATTGACCATTCTAATCATAGTGATGTTTTTCTCTTTTTTACATTCATGACCACGATGATAATATCCATTCTATAAAAGTGAGTAGAGTGTCATTGATGTAGTTAAATATGGAATGTGGGTGTTCCTTGGAACTAGCATAAATTTTTTCTATTGTTGTGTCTTGCCGAGTCTTTCTTGTGATTTATTTGAATCAGAATTAGATAAAGTTGATTCTAAAATTGATTCTAATTTTTACTGAAAATGGACACCCCTTACATATCTTCATGTCAGAGCACTCAAGTTCATGAATCATACATTTAATCTGATCAAGAAGCACATTGCATTGGTTGCTAGATGATTCTGGTCTTACAGTAAAGCATTGACCTGTTGCTTGATTTCATGAATATCTGAGACGTTCTGTTGGAAATTTGCTAATTTGGATAAATCAATTTAACATTGCATCGAAATATAGACATTTTGAAGGCTTCAAATTTGACTTTAAATGCCTTCTCAATTTTATTTTTTTAAACTTTAAATTACATGCCAAGAACATTTGATTTGGTGGGCTGAAACGTATGCTAGCTCTCTTCAATACTATAGTGAAAAGACATGTTTTATTACTCTGTTTATCTCGTAATTGTTTAGGAACATTCAGTTTAGGTGTATTTGCTCAAGCTTTGAGTTGCCAGTCTTTTAGCATCCAAATCCTCATTGATTTTGTAGCTCTTGAAAAATACCAAACACACCAAAGAGAGATGAAATGCTAGGAAATAGGCCTAGTTAGTTATATTGAATTTTATAAAGTATAATTTTTTCAAAATTTGATGCATAGTATTCACGTTCAAGACTGAATATCTTCCTGAAGTTGAAGAATGCAGATGTAGATATTATTTGCAGTATAAAACAACAAAAGGAGGAGTGAGGGTTGGAGAGGTGAAAAGGGACAAAAAATCGAGTGAGAACGAAAAAAGTACAATTCTTTTATGAACTGAATTCTAAACAAAGGGTACCCTGGATGGGATAATTTTACCCCTTGCAAATCTGCCTGAAATACTTCAATTTTCATTTTTAGTCCAGCTATCGGGAAAAGCATTTCCAGGTTCCATTGCGTCTATGCATTTCTTGTGGCTCTTTTTTCTAACAGAATGAGTTATTGCACGTGATATAGGAGAATTGGAACATATATGCTGCTTTCATTAGTTAGGAATTAAAATGTGTGATTTATTACCCCTTCTACCAATTTTGTCATGGGATGTTTACAATCAAATTACAATTAGAAACAGAGGATCTCATGTGATCTGCAGATGACCCTATGATAAAACTTCCTTAATTTGTTGGCATTTTTCCAGTGTGTCGTTGTTTAAGAAGACAGATGAAAGAAAACTTCACTTAATCATGTTGCATCACTTCAATTGAGAATTGTTGTGCGTAACTTGTGTTATTATTTCCTTGTCTTGCAGTTTGTTGGGGGATTGGGTCTCTCATGGCAGCTATCTTTCGGCATTCTTGTTCTTCTTTACTTCTATTCCCACTATTTCTTCGCTAGTGGGGCCGCACACATTGGTGCCATGTTTACAGCGTTCTTATCCGTAGCCAGTGCTTTGGGCACTCCACCATACCTTGGAGCTTGTGTTCTTTCGTTCGTCTCCAATCTCATGGGGGGCCTCACTCATTACGGTATAGGATCCGCACCTGTCTTTTATGGTGCTGGTTATGTACCTCTTGCAAAATGGTGGGGCTATGGATTCATCATATCCATTGTCAATCTCGTTATCTGGCTTGGCGTTGGAGGGCTTTGGTGGAAGGCCATCGGCTTGTGGTAGACTACAATTTTCCTCAACTTCATATGCTCTTCTCATTTTTTATACCTAAACTGTCAATTGAACTTTGATGAGAATTTAGATTATTACTTATTAGATCTCTCTCCCTTCTTGGTTATAGGAGAAGAGATTTCCATTCTTTTCTGGGCCAATTGTATTTGTAGATGTGAATTTTTTTGACAGGGTTGATTCACAAACGAAGTTATTATTGAAATGATATTCTTCTTAGAGAATGGTTGTTCATCCATATAGAGCATAGGGTGATGATGCTTTTAAGATCACTTATTTGTGTTATTGTTTTGCATGTTTCATATTAGTGGTTAAATATTAGATTAGGGTTTTAGTAATGAGATAAGGAGAAATCTCAATCTATTTTATGTAGACTCACACATTGACATCTAAAGATGACCAAAGTGAACTCAGTCACTCATCACTTCTCTTCCCATCAATCTGTATATATGGGAAGCTTGATAAAAATATTGTAAATTATTCTTGACTATAATCCCTTTTTTTTTTTTTTTTAAATCGAATTTTAATGAATATCCTGTGTTGTAGTGTTGGTTGTCGGAAATACTAGTTTATCCATATTAAACTAGAATACTTTACTCGAGAAATCAGTTTGTGAGTTTCTTTTAATCCTATATTCATATCATTCAAGATAGGATACTTTTAAATTAAAAATATATTTTTGAGAGGTATATACAAACATATGGGTATTTCTAAAACTCAACAATAAAGAACCTTCCTAAAATATAATAAAAACCAGAATTTAGTTTTAAAAATTACAAAATTATTTTACAATATCTAAATATCAACAAATAAAATCTGAAAAAATGATTAACAACAACAAAAATAACAATAATAATAGTTTTCAAAATCTATCTCGGAAAATTGACATATAAAAATTTAAAAGATTTCTAAGTAAATATAAAAATGTAATAAATTTAGCAAATTTAAATTTAAAAAATATTAAATATCTAAAACAAACAAATAAATTAAAAGAATCTTGTTTTTTTTAAATAAACATCTCTAACTTTATTATATATTTACATTGAGTTAGTCTTCTGTGCAACTGGTGCACATATAATTCAGCTCGGGTCCGGGTCGACCCGGATCCGCACACTTTTATTTATTTTATTTTTCGCTTCAAGTTATTATCTTTATGTTATATGCATGTGACCTTTATGTTATATAAATGTGACCTTTATATACTCTAACTTAGAAAAAAATGAAGAATTTTAGCAAAATTTGTACATATTTACGTTTATGTAATATTAGTTGTACATATATCCATCCTTAAAATGCATTGAATTTTGAAAATTTCAAATTTTTTTCAAAGTTATGGATTATAAAAGTCATAATATTTGTACATAAAGGTCACACGAAATGTACATAAAGGTTACAACAATACAACATAAAGGTCTTAATCTGAAGCGAAAAAACCTGAAAATCTTCATTTTTTCCTAAATTACTGAACATAAAGGCCATAACATTTATATATAAAGGTCACACTTATGTAACATAAATGTCACATCCTTACAACATAAAGGTAACAACTTGAAGCGAAAAAAAAAAAGGAAAATCCAGGTGCGCGGATCCGGGTCGGGTCCCCCAGTTGCACCAATCCAGATCTGTGCACCTGGTGCACAGCAGCATTTGCCATTTACATTTAGTTCAATATTATTTCAAATGCTTTTTTTAATTCCAAGATTTCACATAATTTCCAGAATTTTTAATTAATTATTTTATTTTAAATAATTTTAGAAATTATTCTCGTTTACTTTCAGATATTTTAACATGATTTTTCAACTACAAGAGATTTGTTTGTGTTAGATTTTGTTTGTTGGTTTATAGTTATTTTAAAATAGAGTTGGTTTCTTGTGATATGCAATGACATTCGTGCACGATCGTGTCTTGGGACACGATCGACAGTGCGGAAAAACATATATTTATAACTTTAAAAGACATACTTATAGATAAATATCACATACCGTGTCCTGTTACCCGACCATGCGCCACAGATTGATATTATTTTTCGTGCAAGGCACGGCCGTGTCCCAGGGCAGCATCGTGGGCTAGAAAAAAAATCACATACTTATAGTGAAAAATCATATATTTATTGTTGAAAAAGACATACTTATATATCATGTTAGAATACAGTTGTACACGGTCGACCGTATCCCAATACACGATTTTGCGCGAGGCATCGCACAAGCGACGGTGGCAAGCAAGTTTTGGTGTTCAAAATAATAGTTTTGAAACAAATTTGATAGATAAAAAATAAATGTATGTAATGGCAGGTTAATTTGACATTTTATATTTATTTAATGTAAATAGACACCAATTTTATATTATTTGATGTAAATAGACACCACTTTTTGATCTCCAAATATTTCACATATTATTTACTTGATTATTTAGGAATCTTTGAAATATTTTCGAGCCGAATGATATAATGGCTAAAAAGTTGGTGATGGTTGGGCGCCGCGTGGCATTTGTGAATATTGGGCTTGGAAAAGGGAGGGAGCCCATTTTCTTCCAATTTTAGAGAGGCACACGCCTACTTGTAGAAAGGCCCATTTAAGAAGGGCGCATTAGCATACAAATAATTCATTTTCCTTTCTCTTCTCCGTATCCAAATATTATCGATAGATTTACGACAAGAAATTTCAAATATCTCTTCAAATCCTCATTTATCCAAATCGGGTCTTAGTGTTGCAAACCGTGGTTTATGTCTAAATCAAAGGTTTTTTTAAATTGTTCTATAAATTCCATCATTGACATATTATTCAACAAAAAACAGTCGTCGAAGAACTCGAAAATATAACTCAATATAGAAGATTAATTAAAATGTACGAGCTATGCTACAAAATAATTTCCTTTCAAAATTAAATTAAAACCTTAAGTCAACTTATGGTGGGGAAATTTTATTTTAGTCCCCTCTAAGGGACTCGTGTCCAATTTTGGTCCTTCTTGTTTTGAATTGTTAAGTTTAGTCTTATAATTGCAAAATTTGTTCAGTTTTAGTCCTTTTTTCTTAGAATTTAGCAATTTTCGGTGACTTATCAATTTCCGACCAATTGCAGTACTGACGTTGAAATTTTGTGCTTACAATTATGGGAAAACATACAATTTTTTTTGAAAAGATGACAAAATAAGTTTACACAATGCAAGAAACCCATCACAATTAATCATCATAATCACCATGCACCATCTTCATTTCCCTTCAATTTGTGGGACTCACAACTACATATACATCGGCCTGGCTGGCTAAGATCCATCACCATCAACATATATCTTCATTCATACTGAGCTAAAGAGCTAGTATGGGTACTCAATACTTTCTTAATTAGAGCAGGAAGTTCTTTGTATGAAGACAATATTGCCAATGGATGCCATGCTAGCTTTATCATAAATAACATATGGCAAAAACTTGGGTGCACCCGGGGTACGGATCTTAGATCCGTGCCCCCAACCTGACCCGGCGCGTGGGCCATCTCCATGCGCGCCCACGCGCGTCTGCAGCTATGCTGGCGCACGTATTATACACATACTCTTAAGGTATTACGTGTATACTCTTAAGGTATTACGTGTATACTCTTAAGGTATGACACATTTTTAAGGTATGACACATTTATCTTTAAGGTATTGAGTTTAAAACATAAGGTATTACATATGCACCTTTGAGGTATTACATATTTGAGTATAAGGTATTGCATACTCACCTTTAAGGTATTACTGCTTTTGAGTATAAGGTATTACATATTCAGCTTCAAGGTATTACTGTTTAAACTTTAAGGTATTACATATTTATCCTTAAAGTATTACATAAAATATGTTTCAGGTATTACATAAATATGTTTAAGGTATTACATTTTTATCTATATGGTATTACACATTCATACTCACATTTAAGGTATTTGATACTCAATTTTCAGGTATTACATAAACGTGGGTCTTTTGGTGATGATTGTGCAAGTTTCTTCCCTTTCATTGGTCTGTGGATAGCTCCTTCATAACCCACATCCTCCAAACTGAAAACAACGGTACATGAACAATTTCGAGCAGGAATCTGAAAATCGCTGGCAATGTCAATGGAGAAAAGGCTCCGGTCGTCTCTGCGAACCTCCGCCGAGGAATTCCTCTCTTCCGCCGCCAAATTACCATTAAAATCCTCCAAATCCGCCATTAAAAGCTTAATTAACTCCTTAATTAATCCCTCATCTGACCTAGCTTCCACTCTCCCCCCCTCTCTTCACAATTCAATTTCACACTCCATTGCTAAATTCAAGAACCTCTCGGACTCGACCTTCCCGTCGTCGCCGATAACGCCTCTGGCAAAGCGAGTCCGTAGATCTGGCAGACACAAGAAAGACGAAGCCGTATCTCCTACCCGAGATCTAGAAAATGAGAGACAGTCTATATATCTCCACTGCGAAGAAGAAGAAGAAGAAAGAGGATCTCCACTGCAAAATCAGAGTAGGAGGATGAGGAGAGGAGGAAGAAGAAGAAGAAGGAAGAGGATCGAAGAAGAAGAAGAAGGAAGAGGAGGAAGAAGAAGATGGAAAAAAAAAAGGAAAAAAAATATATATATATATAATTCGGGTCGGGTTGGGGGTACTGGATCCGTACCCCGGGGGCACACAAGTCCTACTCATAACATATACATATTTCTCTTGATCTTTTCTTGATAATTAATAAGTGGCATACATATATATATCCCCCATGCTGCATATATATATATATATGGACAAACTGATAATCTTCTGCAATATATATATATACAACTGCTTTATAACACTACTGCCATGCTATAATGAATGCATCCCATGATTTATCATTAAAAGTATCTGTTCCCCCCCCCCCCCCCCCCCCCCCCCCTCTTTATCTATTGTTCTTGATAGGATCGAAGTACGTAGGAGACACACCCACGCTGCCTGATTAATGAATATGTACACACGAGCATATCTTCTGCAATTAGTATTTTGCACTTCATAAATTATGCATGAAAATGTAGGCTCTTTTATAGCTGCACGTATTTCCTTTGAAATGAGTATGCTTGTCAACAATAATAGAAGAGTTCAAGAAAAGAATTAGATAAAATTATAAACGAGTTCGAAAATAAAGATAAATGAGCTAAATTATTTGACTTTTTGGCGCCTTTCTTCCCTCAAACCCTAGTTTGTTAGATAAATTATTCTGTCCATTTATAGGGTAACGGCAAGAACCTTCCTACGTTGATGACTTTTGAAAATGTAAAGGACTAGTTATGATCGATGTGGCAGTTTCGAGTGCTAATCCTCAAATAAAACATACTTTTAGGGACCAAATTTGAAATAAGTTCTATTAATTAATATTTATCAAATTATAATCTTTAGAAAGTATTACATTTAAAAAAAAAAAAAAAGCTTGAGATGAGTGAATGGGAGGAGATAGGAGATATTAGAAAACTTGCATGTCTCTGGTTCAAACTCGGATCATCACAGTACCCACCATAAGGTGAAATATCACTTGAACTATAAGACTCGTGATTTTAGAAGGTATTACATGATCACGCGGCATACCAAAATGCTTACATGATTTAGAAGAAAAGTAGTATTGTTGTGTGTGATATTACAATTAATATACAAATTAATCATGATTCTTAGAATCGAAATAAAGTATATATGATCATATGATACACATAAATTTATATTACATTATAATATGCATAAAAATATTATCTCACATGAAATATCTATGGACTGAATTAAGCATTGACTATGTCAAACCTACCCTTCTTATATACCCAATAATTTGCCCATTATAAATAGCCACAAAGGCAAGTACAAAGATATATTGCTAAAAACTTGTTGCAATCAATCATCACAACATGGATGAATTTAAAATGCACACTCTTTTTCTCACACTTATAGTAGCTATGTTCTTTGCATGGCATTTCGGGAGAAGGCTGCTAAACTCAGGTGGCCGGAAGAAGCTACCACCCTCGCCGCCGAGCCTACCCATCATCGGAAACCTCCACCAAGTCGGCAAATTGTCTCACAGATCTCTCAGAGATTTATCCACAAAATATGGGCCTCTAATGCTTCTCCATTTCGGCTCAAAACCGGTGCTCGTTGTTTCATCAGCAGACGCAGCAAAGGCGATCATGAAAACACACGATCTCGCTTTTGCAAACAAGATTGAGATGAATGATCTCAAGAAAATATTCTACGACATGAAGGACTTAATTTATCTGCCATATGGCGATGAATGGAAGAAGCTGAGGAGCATCTTCGTCCAAGAGCTGATGAGAGGCACAAAGTCGTATAAATCCATGAGAGACGAAGAAATCGAGATGGTGATGGAGAAGATTAGGGTTCTTGGCTCGTCTTCGAGGCCAGTGAACTTGACCAACTTGTTCACAACTCTGTCGTGTGATCTGATCGGTCGGGCAACGTTGGGGAGGAAGCATGGAGAGATCCTTGAGCGATATGAGGCCAAGTTCTTGGAGCTCATGGAGGAAGCTGTGGAGTTGTTGTTTAACTTCTCTGTTGGAGAGTTTATTCCATGGCTTCGATGGTTTAATTGCTTCAATGGCTTCAATGCTGCGTTGGAGAAATGTGCAGTGAGAAGGGATGAAATCTTGGATGCAATTGTTGAAGATCACTTGAATAGGGGTCTGCAAGCTGGTCATGATGATCAAGATCAAAATCATGAAAATGAAAATTTTGTGGACATTTTGCTTGGGATTTACAAGGGTAATACTCCTGGTGTTTCCATTGACCTCATATCGGTTAAAGCTCTAATTTTGGTTAGTCTCTCTCCCTTTCTCTCTCAAGAAAATGCATCTTTATTACATTTGTTGTTACATCTCATATTTCATTTTATTCAATATATACTTTATTTACAAATCATTAAGAAACACTCTCGTGGAACTTAGAACAACACTGCATTGGTGTCAATTTAAACAGGATGTATTTGCGGCTGGAACAGAAACATCATCGTCGACTCTGATATGGGCAATGACAGAGCTGATAAGGCATCCTAGAGTGATGAAAAAGTTGCAAGATGAAATAAGAGAGATGATGAAAGGCAAAGCACATATAAGTGAGGAGGAGTTGCAGAAGATGCGATATCTGAAAGGTGTGATCAAGGAAACACTACGTTTCCACCCTCCGGTGAGTATATATTTACACAGTGCCAGGGAATATGTGAAGCTAATGGGATTCGACATAGCACCTGCCACTGCCGTTCTCATCAACGCATGGGCCATTGGTCGAGACCCTGCAAGCTGGGACGAACCAGAAAAGTTCATACCGGAGAGATTCTTGAATTCCTCTGTCGACTTCACTGGATTCGATTTTCAGATGATCCCATTTGGGGCTGGACGGAGAATCTGTCCAGGCTTTAAGTTTGCAGAGAATAATGTCGAGTATATATTGGCAAATCTCATTCACAAATTTGATTGGGCATTGCCAGATGGAGCTAAAGGTGAAGATTTGGATGTTACTGAAAAACCAGGCTTCACAATCAGAAAGAAGAATCCTCTTCTTCTTCTTGCAACTCTCAATTCTAATAATGCATTAAGCACCCATGAATATTAAACCTTTGCACCATATAATTGGGGCTATTTTGTTATATATATATATATATATATATATGTGTGTGTGTACTAGTAATGTACCCCTAGGTGCACGTTTCTTTGTTATATAACATCTGTTATAATTGTAATAACGTTATCTAATCTTATAATAAATATATAATATATGGTTTTAATATTTATGTTAGTAGGTAGATTTTTTAATTTAAATTCGTGTCATTAATCTAAATAATTTGGTTCTAATCTTGCATTCAATAAATACAATTATAAATGAGAATGATAAATTTTGTTAATTTTGCACATTAAGAACATACATAATTAAAAAAAATCATGCTAAATTATTAAATAAAAAATCACCCCTCCGCACCCCTTATGGGCCCACTCCATAAATTTTAAATGCGCAAATAAAATAAAAAAAGACAACAAGACTTCAGATCCTCATGTCATTATTAACGTAGTTCATACCATATCAACTATTAATAATAATGTAATATGTTATACTACACATTTATATCATTACTAATGTAAATTGTATCACTATATTACATTTACATCCTTATACAATTATGAATGTAGTTCGTACAAACATATTCGAGCATGTACCATCATGTACTTCAATTTGAACAAACATATACTGAAGCTTAAACCACCAAATGTTAGAAGATCAGTATATAATTAGACAAGTATCTTTTCTTTTGATTAGTAAATAATAAAATTTAATAATTTGACAAAAAAATGTTTTTAAGTAAAATGGTTAAAAATGAGATTCCAAATTAAAATTATTTGATTAGTCATTTTTCTGTCTCTCCTTGAAAGTATGTTTAGTCCACTAGCTATCGCCTAATATCAATATTCTATGATGTTCAAGTCAGTGTTTTGTAATCTCTTGAAACATTGCTATATCTTACAAAATCTAAGAGGAAAAATATTGATTTTAGTTTGGTAACTTAAGTCTTGTTCAGTTTTAGTGTATTAGTTTTGCGTTTTAAGTTTTTGTTCCTTAATTGTCTTCCAAAATTTTATTATTTTTTGATTGGAGTGGTCGGAAAATCTGATGTGACAGCAAAATTAGTGGACATATGCGGTGGTTTAATTGTTAATGTAATTTATATGTCTAAGCCCTTCTCTACATTTCGATAACCTCGCCTTATTCAAATTAATATATTGATAACTCATATATAATATTGATATGTGAAATATTTAGAAAAATCCACGATTAAGTTTTTTTTTTTTTTTGTTACATTCAAATGTGTCACTCGCTAGAAACAAGATAACTTAATTAAATGGTACCATGCATCTTATAATTAATATAATTTAATGCTATAAATTTTCACTATATCCACAACTCAAATTCACTTTCAGGAGTTCTGAATCCTGAATTTTGAGTTATAAGATGACCCAACAAAATAAGATCCTCATGATGATCTTATAAAAATCTTACTCTATCACGAATTAATTATGTGAATTAATTATGAAATTGTGATAACTCGCACAAAGTCATCCATCTCTACAAGTATTATTTCTTGAGTAGGATACAAAAAGGATAGAATCTATGACTATAGAAATTAACAACACATCTCTATCGTGACTAGGCCATTAAATTAGATAGGAATTTCAATGCATAGGCCTGCCCACTTAATAAATTCTAAGTCAAGATCCATGGAATATTGATCATATTGCAATTTGCAAGTGACAATGCAATTTTGCATGTAAGGCCTCGTGATTATTTCATCAAGACTAAGAATGTTCAATTCGATCGAGAAAATTTATGCAAAGTTTATAAGATATCATTTGTAAGTTATTGGAGGCCAAAGAACATTTACTAGTACTCTTGGTGGAGAGATAGAGTCTTTTGGAATTGAAGATTGGACAACTAGATCTTCTTATTTCTCCATCTCATCTTTTTCTGGAACATTGAATTAATTTATTGGTCGGCTTCTTCCAAAATTGACTCCACTATCAACAACAACCTCCTCAAAATTAAACAAGCAAAACAAAAGTGATAAAATTAGGATTTAATCTCATTCTAATAACAGCTCGAGCTGATTCCATTAATCATGGCATCATTCATTTGATTTTGTTTTATTAAATCAACAACGGTTGCAAGCGTCGTCAAAGAGTGTTTAAGATATTTTAAATATATCCACCACGTGCGTTATATAGTCTGTACCCGAAATAGCATGTTTTATATGAGATCGTCTCACGCATCTTATAATATGGTATGAGTTAATTTACAATCCACACTTAACAGTTTATATAAAGATTTGTAAAAATTGATTCAATTTATAAATTAAAAGAATCTATCTCATGAAAATTATGTTAAACCGTCACGCATATGAATTCCTGTTTCCCTGAAAAAGAAGTCTTGTTTATATTAAATGCTAGTATTTTTAATTTGACTTTTATTATATGGATCTAATCCATTAATCTAATAATAAGTCACATTTTAAATTTTCTGGGTGAAGCCCATAAATTGTTGAAGTCAAATTCCCAATTATTTAATTAATAACAATATTAAAAAAGAACAGCGAGCATAAAATTTTGTTCTCGACTCAAGTGATTTAATAAATTTGGATTTGGGTTTTAAAAGGATTTTTTGAATATGAATTTTAAATATTTTATATTCATTTTAGAATTTTATAGGGTTAAATTATATTTAAAATATCATTTATTAGGTATTATAGAAAATGTAGGAAAAGTAGAATTTGGCAAATCCTTGTCCAAACATCGACCAAAGCTCATCCAAAATTTAAATTGATCAAGTGAACTCCAAAAAATATCTGTCCAAATTCAAGCTTAATTTAACATAATAATTGGTACCCATCAAACATTCTACACTAATTCCACTATAAATCTTGAAAAAGAGATTTCATCACAAATCACTTCAATTTCTTACTTTTCAAGGTCCTAAAAAATAATTCCATTATAAATCTTGAAAAAGAGATTTCATCACAAATCACTTCAATTTCTTACTTTTCAAGGTCCTAAAAAATAATTCCATTATAAATATTGAAAAAGAGATTTCATCACAAATCACTTCAATTTCTTACTTTCAAGGTCCTAAAAAAGTAGAGATATATATCCACTGTACTATATTATGTTATCCTCATTTCACCACTCACCCATGATCTGGTCCCAAGCACCATTTCCATTCTTTAACCACAACACTCTTTAATTTCTTTAAGCATGTGTTTCGACAAGAATTTGAAAATACATCGATAATGTTTGGATAGACATGAATTTAAAATTAATGTTTTTCTTTTCTGAAATAATCCAAGTGGATGGATTTTGAAATATAATCTTAATGTATTTTAAATCTCTATCCAAACACAAAGAAAATAATAATGATAACTCAAACCTCTTTAATTCTGGATATATTCGTGATACTTTTGAATGTATAAATGTTTGGATGACTCTTTTACTTAAGTATGATGTAAATTTGACATGTTTGTGAATTTGCAACGTTCAATTAATTTATAATACCGCTGAAATATTTCACACAAACAGATCATGTTGACTAAAATATAGTATTAGTTAAAGTCTTGAACACAAAAAATAACATTCATTATTAATGAAGTTTCTGTATTTTATTTCTATATTTTATATAATAAATCAAATTCAGAATAAATTTCAAAGTGTTGAAGAATTTATAAGGTTGAAAAGTTAATTCATGAATTAGTGACGTGTTGGGGTGGCTAGTGAAGTTGATGTGGACACGTGTCAAGATCCCATTTCATGAGTTGCATGTGTGACAAAGCATTTCAATGAATGGGGTCCACCTAAGATAATTTCTGGACCAAAACTAAAGATGCAAAAGGAAATAGTATGAAGATTGAGGACTTTGCCAAATGATACCTATATCTTATTCCATTATTATCATTCCGAATCAAATTAGTACTATATATGATGTCTCATCGGTATTAAATAAAATCTCCTCATCAAATGTCTTAAAATACACGATGTTAGATATAGTATTCAAAATAGATGATCCTTAATTAGTGTAATTATTTGATCTCTCTTGTTTGGTTATAGGGATGGCAACGGGGCGGGGCCGGGGGAGCAATCCCCATCCCCGTCCCCGCCAACTTCGCGGGAAATTTAAATTCCTCCCCGTCCCCGCCCCGCGGGGATTCCCCACCCACAAAATATTTTTTTATTTAATTTTTTTAATGTATAAAAAATATATTTTAATATATAAAAATAATCCACAAATTACATATAACTAAAATATTAACAAAATCACCAAAAAATTATCCAATTTGTATAAAAGATAGTATATTATTTAATTATACTATCTTAAAAGTACAATGATAAATTATATTATTACATTTTCATTAATTTTTTCAATACTTAATGCATTTAGAAGAGCATGAGAAACGAGGGTTTTGTATTATTATTAATGTGTATAAAAATATATTATTTATTTTATAATAATTTAATTAAAATATATTAATATATATATAAATTGGCAGGGCCCCGCGGGGAACGGAAGTATGATCCCCGTCCCCGCCCCGCCCCGCTAGTCGGGGAGAAAATTGCCCCCGTCCCCGCCCCCGCGAGGGTATATTTCGGGGAATCCCCGCCCCGTTCGGGGCGGATCCCCGCGTGGAACGGGGATTCCCCGCCCCACTGCCATCCCTATTTGGTTATTAAAATCTTCTGTTACAATTAATCTTTATTCAAAAACTGACTTATATAGAAACTAATTCTAAATTGACAATCACAATTATACATTATTATTTATTACTAGTTTTGTACCCGTGCGATGCACGGGATAAAATTTTATAAAATACAATTATAATATTTTTATTTGAGATTTGGAAAAAAAAAAGTATATACAAATGTAATATAATGAAATTAAGTAATTTATATATTATATATTTTAAATATTTAATTGTTGGAGATAATCTCTAGGTACGGTAATAAAATAAGATATTGTAATTTTAAACTTAGTTTATATATAAATAAGATGAATATGAATTTTATAGAAATTATCACATTTCAAGTACACTGTTCAAGATAATGGAATAATGTTTACGCAAACAAATTACAACATTAAAGCTATGTTCTATATAAGATAGACGAAATAATTCAATTAACTACTTTTAAGCATGTTATCTTTAAAACAAATAAATTTTATGATAAAAATCTCAAAAACATAAAAGAAATATAAAAACAAAATATATGATTAATTTCCAATTATTTCTAACCCAAAAGAAAAAAAAAACAATCTACCTTGTAATGTAAATTTATAGTCTTCTTTATCATTTTTTCATGTAAGTTTTCATTCATGTTTCTTCATGAAATTCTTGCATAAGTTTTCATTCATGTTTCTTCATGAAATTCTTGCATAAAGTAAAAAAAAAAAACAAAATTACATTAATAATAATTCATATGCAATACCAATAAATAAAATATTCATCTCCAAATATGAATAACGATATGAACTTTAATCGTTAAGAAATGATTTATAAAGTCAAAAAATTATTAACTGTCCATCCATACTATATGATGTAGATCAAATAAAAATTATAACCAAATAAAATAAAAACCAAAAAAAGAAAAAAAGAACACAATCCCATGAGCACCATGAAAGCAAAAGATTTGTATTGCAGAATTTGAGAAATTAAAGAAAAAGTGTGAGTCAATTCTAAGTTTTTTCTCTCATATTTATAATGCATAATTTGTTCATTAGATATGTAATTAGTGCATTTTGTATGTCATAAATGTAGCTGCTTCCTAATTTATAGATTTTTTTCCCAATTATAATTATTGCAAATAAATGTTTAGTTTCTACTTAATTCCTATACATTAAATCAAATCACATCATTCACAATTAATGTGTTTATTGATAAAATCAAAACGTTTTATTATATTACATTATGTTATACATTAAATATATTTTTATTGAATTTTATTATTTACAAAATAGAAAATCCTGTTCAATATATATAGTATATAAAATCAATATCAAGATAATATCACAATCTTATTTGTTTGCTCATATTATTGTATATTCAATTTTAATAGTGAAATTTAGTAGGGACTTATTTGTATCTTATTTAATGGATGAAAATGATAGCATCAACATCTATTATATTTTTAAAATGACATTTCAAATTATATTAATTTTAAAACAAACCAATATTTCTATGTAATCGATGTCAAATAACTTGATGTATAAGTCATTAAGAAATTTTTATATAAAATCATATGGAATGCTTAGATGAAAAATCATTTAGTTTGCATCTATAAAATAATTTAACATTTTTTTAAATTGAAACATATTAAATTAACATTTTTATTAAATTGAAACGTATTAAATAGAAGAAGGATAGCTAATGGCAATAATTTCTTTTTTTTCCCTAATTTGTAATAATATTCATCCTTATATATAGAAGATTAATGAGGCAATTGACTTTTTTATTTAATGGATAAACATTATATCTTTTCCATAAATATCAAAACAACTTTTGGGTGGAAAAATTGTTTAAGGAAATGTTCTTCTTCATATATATATATATATAAAGATAATGTCACATTATAGAATATTAATATAATAATTAATTAAATATGATATTCATTTCATTATTACATATGATTTATTATCAAATCAAGTGGAGTTTTTAATTTCTTTCTATATGATATATTATTACAATATATATTTTAATTTTTATATTTAGAATTATTTAATTGTTGACTTTATGTTTTATCTAGATTATTTGGTTATCAAGTGGTGAATTAATTTTTATATATCTACTCCTTTATATAACAATTATGTTTTATACATCAACAAAATTACATAAAATTGTATCTATATTTTGGTTATCTTTTTATATATTTTATTATTTTGTAATGATAATAATTATATAATAAATATATTTTATGTATATATTTACATGCATATTAAATTATATATAAATATATATTAACATCGAATGAATAATTGTTTTATTATTTATATGATATTATGATTATGATATTATATGATGTAAATCATATATATATATATATGTATACACACACATTGCTAAATGATATCATAAATATATGAATAGCAATTGATAATTAAAGTTGACTTACCATATTGACAAAATGGTAATTTTATTATATCATATCACTTCCTTAAATATATATATATATATATATATATCATCAATCATGATTTATTATTTATCATTTAACATTTATTTTAATAAAAAAATCATTTCCAATTTGGTAGGGTGTTTTTGGCGGAAAAATTTTAACATTACTATTTGAGGAAATGTTTGTGTTTATATATATATAAAGATAAAGATAAAGATGTACAATAGAAATCGATAAAAATATAAATTAAAAGATTTATATTGATTCTTTTTTAATAAATAATATCTAATGATAATTGTATCACATTAAAATGTATCACATAGAATTGTTGACCTTATCTATATATGGTAATTATTTCCACCGAATTAGTGTTTTATTTAAGCATACAATATATAATCACGTAATTAATTACCATATATGATATGTATAATTACCATATATTTCAATTTTCATATTTATAAATATCTAATTGTATGTAGAGAATGTATAATAGAAATCAATAAAAATAAATGAAAAGATTTATATTGATTTGTTTTTCATAAATAATATCTAACGATAATTGTATCACATAAAATTGTTGACCTTATCTATATATGGTAATTATCTCCATAGAATTAGTGTTTTATTTAAACATACAATATATAATTACGTAATTACTATTTAGTAATTTAGTAAGCATAATGAAATTTATATATTGATACACCAATTTAGTAATCAATTAACCGTATAGCATGTGTAAGCCAATCAATTAACCATAATTAATTAATTAATTGCATATGAGTTATCTAATCTAATGAAATCATTTAATTTTTTTCTATATGATATGTATAATTAGCATATATTTCACCTTATGTATATAATATTTAAGCAAACTTTAATTGCACGGATATAAATTTATCACATAGAATTTATATAACATAATAATTATAATTATAATTATTGAGATCTAGACATGGAAATATTAAACAAACTTAAAGGTAATTAGATCATGTAATTATAATTAACTACATATAATTTTCATATATATAAATATATTAAATATGACTTATATTTATTAAATAAAATAAAAAAACATTTCCTGATTTAGCAATGTAGTTTTGGCGGGAAAATCTTGCTATTAATTTTTTTTTTTAGAAACCATTGTGTTTTTATATATATAAAGATTATTAGTAAGCTAAAGTGGACTATCAACATTTAGGGATGAACTAAACCAAATTGAAAAAGAGAACCGAACTGAATCAAGTGGTTAGGTTCAACTCGAATTGCAAAAATAGAGTAAAATTTCTAGTTTCAAGTCATTTGATATGAAATTGAGTCGAGCTGAATTATACAAGAAGTGAGGAAAATAATATAGAACGGAATGAATATTATATATATTTTGATCATCCGAATCTTCTAAACAATTAAATGGTTTTTAGATAATATTTTGCTAAGAAAAGAAAGTCTTATTTATTCAAGAATGTATAATTTTGATATAAAAACAGAAGAAGTAGAAAAATAATAGGTAGAGAGAATGTGAAGGGAATTAATAGTGGGGTAGCATGCACAGTATAGATTCTCTTGTAGGCTTGAATTAGAAGCTGCAACAAAAAAACATTTTGCTACGTTCATTATTCTCGTGTCATGTAATATCTCGGGAATTTTCGGACATCACACAGCCACCAGTCATGGGTCCCACGTGGCACAGATCCTTTTTCTCTTATAAATTAGTATTCCACGCAATTCTCTATTCTACACATTTTCCATTTTCCTTAGATTTTGTATTGTGGGGTTTCGAGATTCATGTTATTTAAGACTGGGATCTTTTCAGAAAGAAAAAATGGTTGCATTTTTTTCTGAATTCTTGTGATCAGTGAAAATGGTGGTTTGAAAGCAGTGGATTGGATCATCATCATCGGTTTCAGCAATGGCTGCTGAGAAAGATTGTACCTTTTCTGAGACTCAGAGTACAACCTCTTTCATCTTCTTCAAGGATGTCAGGTTTGGCTTCTTATTTCATCTTCTCCATTTTTACTCTTTTTAATCCCAATTTCACAGTATAGACATTAGACATGCAGCTTTAGTGTGAAGTGCCCAAATTGATGGGATTATTGAGAGAGTTTTGTCAATTTCTGTTTTTCTTGTTGACACAGACACATGTATGGAGTTTGGGCCAAGCCCGAATAGTGGGACTTTGATGGACTCATTGCTTGTGAGCCCGAAATTGAAAGGACCGGGCCCGGCCCGGCCCGGCCTTTTTCTATAGTGTTTGTGTGCTTGATTAATTGTTTCTTAAGAGTGATTGAAGAAAACTTTTTATTAAAAGAAGCAATAATTTGGGTAGAAAAACACATTTTAGGAGTTAGTTAAATTAAGGGTATATTTGGTTCAAAGGGAAATTCCCAATCTTGTACACATCTTAAACATCAATCATGTTTGTTTTATCCTTCTTCGCTAGGAGTTATTTTCAAATGAATATTTAAAACGGGTCTTATCATTATCAAATATATCTAATGTAATACAAAAATAAATGTAAGTTTCAAACTATGTCACGCATCACATTTATAATATTCAGATTATGGCCTTGTTTATTGACCTCATAAACAAGGCGGGAAATTCTGAAATCCAGAAAATCGGACTGAAAATTAAACCAAACATCCCCTTGGGTGGCTGAAGAAGATGAGTGGTGCTAATAGTAGGCTTTGGTAAATTGTTATGAGCAGGTCTGTGTTTAAATTAGATGACCTTGGTGTGGAAATAGCAAAAATTGCCCTCCCTGCAGCCTTGGCTTTAACAGCTGATCCTATTGCCTCTCTCGTTGACACAGCATTTATCGGCCAAATTGGTAACGAGCCACTTGATTTTCGATCATAAGATTATATATAGTAAAAATCAAGATTAATATTTGCTCACTGAATGTCAATAACACAAAACAGGTCCAGTTGAACTAGCTGCTGTGGGAGTTTCCATTGCTTTGTTCAATCAAGTATCAAGGATCGCAATATTCCCACTTGTTAGTGTGACGACCTCTTTTGTGGCCGAGGAAGATACAATGACGAAAGCCAGTTTAGAATTGAAAGATTGTGAAAATTTATCGAGTTCAGACAGTGAAAACAAGACCTTGATACCTCAAACGAGTATGATAGATCCCATATTTGGATACTTGATATTTTCATAGTTCATTAATGGATACTCACAAAAATGTTTACTAGATTTGGATGAGAAAATGTACGACCCCGAGTCAAGAAGTGAGAGTGCTGAGACGGGTAATGGCGAGCGGAGGAAGAAGCAGATAGCATCGGCATCTTCAGCATTGATCATTGGGGGCTTTCTTGGCATTATACAAGCTGCATTTCTGATCCTTTTAGCTAAACCCTTACTTAGTTTCATGGGAATCAAATCAGTAAGTGAGACGAGAAGAAGAAACAAGATCATGATTTCTTGTTTTCCACGTTGAAATTGATGTATGTATTGTGTTTGTAGGATTCAGAAATGTCATACCCTGCAGAACAGTACTTGAAAATTCGATCACTCGGGGCGCCAGCTGTCCTTTTCTCATTGGCTATGCAAGGAGTATTTCGCGGATTGAAGGACACTACAACACCGTTATATGCAACAGGCAAGCATCACATGAAGCCATGAACATCCTTAAACATATTTAGATGTGTTCTGTTTCTGATTTTGTTTGATACAATTTAGTGGCTGGAGATTTGGCAAATATTATTTTAGACCCGATATTTATCTTTCTTTTCAAGATGGGTGTTAGAGGTGCTGCCATTGCACATGTTATATCCCAGTAAGTTGGACGAATACTCACTTCAACCATAATTTTATCTTGTTATATAATGTGTTATATCACAAATTCACCGGCTTTTTCAGGTACTTGATTTCAGTAATACTCTTTGGGAGATTGAAAGAACAAGTGGATCTATTACCTCCTAGTCTAAAATATCTGCAATTTGGGCGTTTTCTTAAAAACGGTGAGAGGCCTTTCTCTATTGATCAATACCTAAACCAGAAAAGCCACTCTTTTTTTTTTCATTATTAAAACATCAAAATTTTGCAATGTAGGATTCTTATTACTTACGAGGGTGATAGCCGTTACGTTCTGTGTAACGTTGGCTGCATCACTGGCAGCGAGGCTGGGATCGACACAGATGGCTGCATTTCAGGTGTGCTTGCAAGTTTGGATGGCTACATCTCTTCTAGCTGATGGTTTGGCTGTTGCTGCCCAGGTGATGCCATATCACAATTTACAATAAAAAAAGAAAAAAAAAAGGTCGATTATGTAGATAACTTAATCATAGTTTATTTCATCAGGCAATACTTGCAAGTGCATTTGCTAGAGAAGACTACAAATCAGCAACGGCCACAGTGTCTCGAGTGCTACAGGTAAATTAACATTTGGAACCTAGTCTTTCTAACAAATAGCCATAGCAAAACAAGTTTTTTACCCAAAACTGTTTCATATGCCTTAAATTCCCTTTTAGTTTCGTAATCTTTGTTAACCTTTGTGATCAATGTTAGCCTCCTTATCTAATCATGATCTATGTCCCTGGGTATGAACAAAAAGACCAAATGTACTTATGTAATTTTACCTCAAATTTAGGTTAAAAAAACACGTGTTTTTACTAAGTGAGTGTTTTTCATTGTTTGTTACATATAATGGGTAGAAACACCACTCATCACGTTAAATATTTACGAATAGGCCTTAAAACAATGTTCTTATAAACCTTTCTGAGATTCATTGGCTATTACACTGCAGTTGGGGTTAGCACTTGGATTGGTTCTAGCTATCATAATTGGATTTGGACTACATTTTGGCGCGAGAATATTCACAAAAGACATCGATGTTCTCCACCTTATTGGTGTTGGCATTCCGGTACCTTTAATTTCTTGAAATGATTTGATCAAGCTATACATAATCCATCATTTTGAAGCATAGTATTGATAAAATTCTTTTGTGATGTTTAGTTTGTTGCAGCGACTCAGCCTATAAACTCATTAGCCTTTGTTTTCGATGGTGTGAATTTTGGAGCATCTGATTTTGCATATTCAGCTTACTCGATGGTATGTTTCTAGTTCTTTAAACCTACTCGGGTCTCTTCAACCCTACACCGTGTGCACTTTGGACCGCCTGACTAGATAAAAGTTATCGTCGATTAATTAGCTAAGATTTGTGCAACATATTATATTCATGCAGGTAACAGTGGCTGTGTTTAGCATCATAGTTTTGTTGATTCTTTCCTCCAGTAATGGATTCGTAGGAATCTGGATTGCTCTCACGATATATATGAGTCTAAGAGCATTGTCTGGATTTTGGAGGTGAGTATATACTAGACTCGAAATCGTGCATTTTTATATAATGGAAATTTTGAACTAGTCAAAAGATAGTAAAACATTATTTACAGTCAAATTGACACTATGGCCTAGTCATGACACGAACCACACCCACGACCCACATGTATATTGACATGAAATGTAGGTAGTGTTCGTGTTTTTCTCACGCCTTGATATTTGATAGGGTTCGTCTACATTTTAGTAAGAGTGTTTCAATCAACAACCACCCCTTTTTTTTTTGCTAGAAAAAAAAGGTTTTATAATGAGCTCACTAGAATAAAGTGTTTGTTATGTCCTATGGTTGCTTTTTAACCATTTCTTCTGCTTGGAAAGGTCTACATCATTCTTATTTTTTTGTTTTTCATAGCTAATTAAGAGTTTGGATCCTCTATTACAACACAAACTTCTAATAATTTGTAGTGAAATGTTATAGTAATCGATATCGTAAAAGATGCAGCACAATGGGTGTTGTGCATAGCAGAGGATATACACTCCCAATCAAGGGCCTGATTCATCAATGTTTTTTTGTGTGTTTTTGCAGAATAGGGACTGGAACAGGGCCTTGGAAATTTCTGAGGAGATAATTCTTATTTGCTTGATACTCTTTCTAATCTGAATGCAATATTTTGGGCTGTTAAGATTTTTTGTATGGATATGTTGTATATTAATTTAAGTGATGGATGTGAATGAAAATCGTTCTTAGCATAAACTTTAGTTTTACACTGCCATATTGGTTATGTGTGAGAATCAATGCTTATCCATCATTGTTGTTGTATTATGTTTAAGGATAAAAACATTTTCTCATCTGAACTATATGTCATTTTAATTTTTGGTATAATCTTTGAAATGTTATACCTTGTTATATAAACTTCAAATTTGATGCGTTTTACTGTACCGAACAAATTATGACCATATGTGTGTCTTTAATCACCGATTATGATTTATCTAATATCGTAAAATGCATCAAATTAGAAATTTATACAACAAAATGCAATATTTAAAGTGTACATGAAAAATTATAAAATTGAATATAATTAGGATAGGAAAAACGTTTTGACGAAACGATACTACTATCATTGTAAACCATTTGGATAATGACAACTTCCGTCATCAAATTGTTATTAAAGCTTCATTAAATATCCTTTTATGATCAAATATTTCCTCATTGTTAGTTCATTTACGCATATCAATTAATCAAACCCGCAATAGTTTTATTTTTATTTTTTATAAACATGAATAATTTTTACGAGACTAATTTTTCTTCACCAACTAAGCACCCTTAAGGCATAAATGGCCCAATTAGATAAATTTGTATGCTAAAATTAAGGTTCCTATTTTTATATATCTTGTAATATATTTTAATTAGCCAAAAAAAATAAAATATTTTAGTTAGCCAATCACCACTGCTAAGTAACTAAGGCAACCTTAATTTATAAAGAGAAAAACGAGAGAGATCGGTGTAATAATTGAATAAATTAATTATACATGTCATTATTACTCATTACAACAATAACAATTTTTTTCTAAAAAAATTCTGAACTTATATATCACCTCCTTATATGTGATCACCACCTTAGAGAAGAGCAGAGCAGAGCAGAGATGACATATATAACATCTTAATTTCTCACATTAACTAAACAAGAAGAGAAGCATGAGAAGTTAGAAACACAAATTGGCTGCCCTTCATCATTCCACCACCTCCGTGTTGGTGTCGTCCGACGGCCATATTACAGTTTCTTGCAAACGCTCACGCATCAACTCCAAATTTTGGTCGGAGATCCTTTCGTACATTTTGGCGTGGTCACAAAACTAGAGAACGTAAAACAATAAACTTATAAGTACAACGGAATTGATTCAACAAACGAAAGCTATATATGATGTTCGAGTCATTTCTCAACACCTTATTTGTCCATCGTTCATATAGGTGAAGACGGGTCACCATTACTCTTTCAGCAAGTTCTTGCTTATCCTATTGAAAATGCATGAAACACGCGTTAGTGTTGATTAATGTTGATTGTGTTAGCACAATCATAGATAGGGTTGAGAAAATTATCTACCTTGACTAGGTTGCGAATAAAGGCCTTTCCATAACCATGTTCATTTGATACTACATAGCTGTGAGAATTTAGTAACAAAGTGACATGTTAAAACAAAAGAAGAATATTTTCGAGAAAATCCGAGCTTCTTTAAATCGTTCAATTCAGACATTAACCTAGGAGTAGGAGAATGTGGTCGTCAAGTTAACGCACACTATAACAACGAGACTTACTCGTAGAACCAACGATACTGTGTAGGGTTCATCTCGTACAGCTGGTTCATTACTGTCCTCACAGCTTTGTATGTGAAATAGTCCAGAATTTGCTGCAAATAAGACCATCTTAATTACTCTATTTTTTTTTTTGATAATATGCCATTAACAACATACACATATTGATCAAAAATTAAATGCAGGATTAGTTATACTTAACATACTCAGTTACAATTAACTGATCAACCATTGCTTCACCATTTAACTATGCACAATATGATCAATGACTACTGCACTTAATTGGACTAGATTCAAATCATCTTTGGTGATGTTGCGTATCATTTTCAACTAATTTAAAGTCAAAATATGGAAAATATAACCAAGGAAAATAGCAGATGATTACAATTCACACAACCGAAGAGGCAGTTTGTGACATGAGATTTTAATTTCGTGAAACGGAACTCAACTACAATAACTTAAACTCAATTTCGGAAGTCGATCTTTATCTCTGAGTTATGAGTTATAGCAATAACATTAGTTAGTTCAGCATAAGGCCCATGATTTGAACATCAAATGTACCACACTCACTTTTTGAAAATTGCAAATTTAGAATAATTATTTATTGGGCTCTTAACTTTAAAACACTAACTAGTTGAGCATCCAAATTAAGACACCGATTCTTTTGAATATTTTTTAAAGATTAGAAATTAAGGAAAGGAGTCATTTTAATTTATATTCAACGACTTGGAGGACCATAGCTAAAGGAAATAATTGCAATTAATTATCATCTGAATTGCAATCTATTTTTTTCAGTTCAACACACAAACTTCTTTCTCTTGCATCTCGTTATATAAATTTTACTCATTTCTAACAAATCCTAAACACTAATGTCTGAAAATATATTGCAAGTTAAATATGTGTGAAACAACAACAAAAGAAAAGAGGTGGGAAATTACTTTTTTAACGTCGTCAAAATTATCTTCATCTTGAGTAGTTGGTCGTTGATTGAGTAGTACATGAAGGCCCTTCTTTCTCCTTTGTTTTCTCTTCAAGAAATAATTGGGAGTAGAAATAAGTGGATTATGAAGAAATGAAGTTTTCAACTGCTTATTTCTTCTCCCAAAATCATGATGATAGTGGTGCCTTTGCAATATCAAATCTCCACCGTTGAAATTGCATGAACACTTTTTGGAATCAACCACCATGGATGAACAACCCATAACACAAACCCCTCCTACCATTCTTACTGCACTTGAATTCAAGATTCAGAGAAAAGTGGAGATTTTATTGAGGAATGGAAGTATAGAGAAAAAAAAAAACTAGTTAAATTGGTTGAGTGGGGTGTCAAAAATCTCACCACGTTTGAGGCTCTAAATTTTTTTCGTTTTCAAATTTTAGTTCAGAAAAAGCCGAATTCGATTTTATGTGTCTTAGATTCTGCAGACCAACCTTGGAGGCTTTCCAACTTGCTGCTGCTCCGTCCACGTGTCAGAATCTTAATTCTCTACGCTTTTTTATTTTGTTTTTTAGTATCACATACACACACCTCACAAAAAGACCACACAACCTTTTTTGATTAATGATTAATGCGTTAGTTAATTTTGCCATATATTAGGAAATAGTTTTCTATTATTACTGTGTATTGTATAAAATAATAAAACTTTATTATATGATATTTAATTTTTTTTGAGAAAGTCTCTCTTAAATCCATACATTGTGGTCGAATTTGAGTCATCCTGTTCATGCTCTCCTTCTTTCTTTCGCTCATGTATTTTCTTATGTTAATCGTATATTTACGTTATGTTAGTTAGTTATACATTTATGCTATATTAGTTAGGACAAAACTTATATATCCCTAGGGCATATAGGGGCACGGATCTATGTGTTATATATATGCTCTTCAGGTGTTTTATATATATATATTCTATAGATGTTACATTTTTTGATGTTATACATATATTTTACATGTATCATATGTATATAAGAGTATACATATGATACCTGTAAAGTATATATATAACACCATATAATAGGTTAAGTTGTATACATTTATATATGTGATATTATTTATAATAGGAACAATTTGAACATGTATACATTGACGTGATGTTATTTATACATTTATATATAAATAGGAACAATTTGAACAATTTGAACATATAATAGGAACAATTTGAATATGTATACATTGACGTGATGTTATTTATACATTTATATATGTGATATTAGTTATACCTTTATATTACATAATCATACTTTATATAATATATAATGTATAACGAATATAATTAAAATATATGACTAACATAACTATAAGATATAATGAGTTGTTTAAAAAATATTCTAAAGTATAACTAATTAAAAACCCTACAAATATAATATAAATGTATAATACCTGAGAACAAATTTGAGTAGATTTGGATGCACATGTCATGCGCATGGGAGCACGCACAAGCACATTTTTTTATGTATAACCGAGTCGATTTGAGTGCATGAATTCTAAATTCATACATTAAGTGCACAAAAGTTTTTGTCCAAAAATATTATGTTGGATCCAAATCGTCTCATGAAATGGAATGAATCTCTTACAAAACATAGAATATATGAAATTAGATTTTTAATCATATAGAAAACACCAAAAAATATGTATTTCCGAATATACACATGGGTACCGATGCCAGGGGCACCTAAGAAAATCCCAAAAGAATATACTACCTCCGTCCCGGTTAATTCAGCCTACTTTGACAGACACGGATGTTAAGAAAATACAGTTGACTGTGATTGGAGAGAGAAAATTTATGCTTTTTTTTTACTTTAGTAATGACATTTTTTGTAAATCTGTAATGGCATTTTCGTAAAATTTTCTTTGTCACTTTTGGGCTGATAGATTTAATTGAAACAAACGAAAATGACAAGTAGGCAGTTTTAACAGGGACGGAGGAAGGGAGTATATGTGTCTGGAAATTCTTAACTTTAATTATAATAAAGTCAAAGTCAAAATTTGTTATAGGGTTTAACTTAGGAATTGAAATTACGGCGTACTTGAAACCTCCGATGGAGAGACACGGCGGAGAGAGGCGCGCCGATCACTTCGCTACGACGCCGTCTTTTCACAGCGACGGCGGCCATTACCACTACGATGATCGACAGGACCAGTTTCACGGCGATCACCACCCACCGGACCGCCGTAACCACCCCAATTTCAACGGCCAGCAGAATGAGTCCACTGTTCACCCCCTCAGCAGTGATTATAATCCTCCGCTTCCTCTCTCCGGCCACAAGAGACAATTCCTTCACCCTAGTAATTGCGGAGTCTTAATGTTTTCAATAACTGAGATTTATCTAGCATTTTCGCCAATTTAAGTTTTATTTTCTGCAGATAATGCGGATTGTGGTGGTTTTGTGAAGCTATACATTGTAGGGATACCGAGAGCAGCTACTGAACTAGAGGTAAGTAGCAAGAACGACGTAGATGATTGTAAAGATCATTTTGCTCTGCTTAAATTTTCCAGTAGCATTTTGCCTCCAGGTTCTAATTTTTGTAAAATGATCGGGCTTTAAATTTGTGATTATAAATAAATGATCATTATCCTTCACAACTTACATTCAGATTAGCAGTTTTTTTGGAGAATTCGGAGATATTGTCGAGGTTGTTCTTCTTAAGGATAAGCGGACTGGTTTGCAGCAGGGTAAGAAGTAATGTTTATATTAGAGTTTTTACTTATAGTTACTCATAATATTACGTTATGCTGAGTATCGATGTACATTCAGCTTTATAGGCTTGTGAACATCCATAACAATTGAAACCAATACAGTTTGAATAAGCACTATGCCCTGCATTTTGCTTGATTAAACATTTCAGAGTGTGTGCCTTTTATAATCTAAACTGGCATAGATTTATAGCTTTCCGTGTAACTTAATTCTCCATGGTGATTTTTGGTTATCTTCTCCTTGAAACTGTACCTATATCTATTGGTCGATTAATACTTATATGTATTTTGCTAAGGTGAGTGTATAGATAAGTAAACAGATTCATATTATACATGTGCCATTTGCCTTCAAATCTGTTTAAGGCATAGATTCTCTCAACTTTTTTATGACACAAGGAGCCTTTTGCCATGCCTTACTGTCAACGAGTAAGAATTGTCATTAGTGAAGTGCTGTTAGTTCTATGCTTGATCATAATGTTCTGTTCTGCTATTTTATCAATATGCTAATGATGTCAGTGGTTGCTATTTATCATTTTCTCCTTTAAAACATGTTGCTAAACCTAGAAGAATCATTTATAGTTTCACCAAATATGGAAACTATGTAAATAAAAGTTTCTTTGTTTCATATTTTCCTAGAGTGTTGCTTTGTGAAGTATGCAACAATCGAGCAAGCTGAGCGAGTTATTGGGGCATTTAACAATCATTATACTTTCCCTGGGGTCAGTTATAATGTTTTTCTCATTTTTGGCAGATTTGAAGCATGTCAAAGTATCTGCATACTTCTATTTTTTTCTTACATACTGTTTTTTTTTTTTTTGTCTAGGCAATGATTTCTCTGAAAGTGAAATATGCGGATGGGGAACGTGAACGCCTTGGTAGTTATCTTCTCTATGAAAATCTTATTATGTTGTTTGTCATAGATTTGTTGCAATGCCATTTTGATCAGTTTTATTTTGGGGTTTAGGGTGCGCCAATTTCCCAAACTTGATTTTTCTGAAGTATTTTGTTGGCGCATATATCTTTTAATGAAACCTATGCATCACTTCTGGTGCAGTATGCTAACTTTATTTTCTGGTGTAAAGCTCTCAGAGTTGACTTCTTTTCTGAATTTTATTGCTTTAATCATGTTCTTGCTCCTCAAGTTGTTCTTCTTATGTGAATGAAAGTAGTATTAGTGTGAATTCGTTGGCTTTAAACTGCACTTATGGTGAAATTTGTTGTATTTGAGGCTCAAATAACTGCAAAAACTAACATCCCACAGTTTTCAAAAAGGTAAGAGTGGAACTTTGCTGTAATTGATAGGTCATATATCTGTTTGCGATCGTGTGTTACGATCTGTTTGTTTTTCTTATTGGTTTAAATCTGACCCGTGTGCACCTTCATATACAGTCACCAGTGGAGTGAAATGGAGAATGTTAAATCAGATTCAAGAATGCAATATCTTTTCAATGAGTATTGCATTTTTGCTTACCATATATGATTCAACGTATTCAACTATTGAAGATTTCTGTATCTCATTTATGAGTTTTCACAAATGTCTGCATAGATATTTCTGATTGCGCGCTTTCTGACCTTTTTTTTTTGGTATCTTAGTAATTTTTTCTCCATCTATGTTGCAGGGAACCTTGGTGCACATGTCCATAACCACAAGTTGTATGTTGGCTGCTTGAATAAACAGGCCTTGAAATGGGAACTTGAAGAAGTATGTACCTTTTTTTTGCTTTCCATACTTTTGCAGTCTTCTGTTTCTGGGAAACCTATTACAATGTCCTGTTGTGAAGAAGATTTCATGTAAAGTATGTATAAATTTGCAGATGTCTTTTTATCAGACCTCGTAATATGACACATTATTTGCTGTCATGACAGTATTGTAGTTTGATATGGGTTATGTGTAAATATGCTTTTGTCTTATACTGTGAGTTGGCTTCTTAATAACTTGAACTCAAGTCGAGTCTCAAAAGTTACGTAGTTTTTTGAGCTTCTTGATTATAGTTGGAAAAGGGATCTGGTTGTTTGCAATATAAAATCTCTCCCTTTTTTATCCATGGTTAGAAAAATATCTGAAGTTATGTTTATCTTTCTTCTTCCTCTGTTATTATTATAAAATAAATTTAGTATTAATCTCAAGCCTTTCAAAGTTCTGAGCGAATGTTTCTATTCCAGATATTTTCACCTTTTGGTTTCATTGAAGATATTTTTATTGTCCGGGATGAATTCAAGCAAAATCGTGGTATGTAACTTGTCATTTCTCTAGATCCATCAGCTTAGTTCATATGGATTGCACGAGGCTTCAGAAACACCTGACTAGTGAATTGTGTTGCTGCCTATCTGTCCACTAAATTTTTTCTAGGCTGCTATGCCCTGTGAACAACACTTAATTGGTGATAATAGAAGTTTTTGTGAAACTATTTTTCTCATTCGATGCCTTCATTGGTTTTCATTTGCAACTCTTTAATATATTGCAAATGATTGCTTTTGGATTGTGGATGTTTCATCGTTTCCCATCATGCGATTCTTTTGTTGCTTTCAAGGATTTGCATTTGTCCAATATTCTTGTAGAGATATGGCAATTGCTGCAATTCACGCTTTACATGGAACATACGTGATGAGAGTAAGCTTTATGCTTGCATTTTTTTCCCTTCACAATTTATTTTCAATTTTGAAGTTAATCATTAGTCTCTTGTTTAGGGATGTGATCAACCCTTGATAGTTCGGTTTGCAGATCCCAAGAAGCCACGGATAGGGGATTCAAGGTACTTTATATTTTAACAATCAGGACAATTTATGGTCTTTTACTGTAGTAGTGTTGCAGAGATAGAGAACCGCGAATTTTGTGATTATGCAGAACTTAATGACAAAGAAACATGCAATTTTGTTCACGTGTCTCTTTTATATGATATTGTGGGAAGGCCAACGTTTCTTCCTGATTAAATGAGCATTTTAGTGTTTCAAATGGTGCTCTTCCATTATGTGAATGTATATGCACACAGAGATTAACAAAGATGTTAATTGCCTGTTAACATCTTCCCAAAAACTTGAGAAGATGATTGACAAAGCAGATATTGAATACCTAGGTAGCCAGAAAAAGAAGAAGTTAGCTAAAAAATAAAGCTAGATTGAAAAGATTTCTCTGACAAGAGTATAAGTGAATGTACTGACGAGAGGGGGGGGGGGGGGGAGGGAGGGAAGGGAGAGACACACACACACACACATATAGAGAGAGAGGGCTTGTAGGAGTAGTACTTTACTTGTTACATTGTTTGTACAAATATAGCCTCTTTGATGTGTGTGTGTGTGTGTGTGTGTGTGAGAGAGAGAGAGAGAGAGAGAGAGAGAGAGAGCTTGTAGGAGTAGTACTTGTTACATTGTTTGTACAAATATACCCTCTTTGATTTTTTGTTTAAATGCTACTACATGAATTTGATACCTTGGTGTGGTTTTATCCACTCTCCAGGCCTGCTCCATATTTAAATGATCCTTCTAATGGGCCTATGCTGTCTAATGAGATGCAACAGATGAAGGTAGCAGATTCTTCCTAATCATCCATAACCACTGAATAGGATATGTCCTTATTTACTGAAAAAAATCACATATTGTTTCAAACTGAGTTTCTTTCATCAAATAACTCAATTACTGATAGACAAACTTGCTTGCATTGTTTGCTCATAGTTGGAGGAGCACTTGTTGACAACTTGTTTCAATGTTTATCTTCTTGATGCTTTCTTTATATTTTAGTCTTCTGTTTTGTCTTTCCGTGGAAAGGGGCAATGTCAATTAAACATCTATGTTGAGAAAGTTTTGGTTTGGATTTAATTTCTACACTCCTTCTATTCTCATCAATAATAATAATTGTGCATTTGCAGTCTTCACATTCAGGATGCAATTCTGAAATAATGGCAAGTAATGATACTACACCTGCGACTCATGCATTTGATCAAATTCCTGAGACAGAAAAAACTGCAGAATGTGACTGGAGTGAGCATGTTTCTCCTGATGGGGACTTGTATTATTATAACTGTGTAACATGTGAAAGCAGGGTAAGAATATCTTCTTTTTCTGCATTTCTTTCTCTTCACTAGGATTTTGACTCTTGAATGATCTTGGATAGTGATGACTAATATCCTGTGACTGACTGCCTGACAGAAGCAAAAAAAAGAAGAAGAAAAATTGTTACTAAACTTTCTTAATGTTTATTGTTCAAAGTTATAGTTTTTATTGGTGATGGGCACGGGGATTTTTTTTTTTTTGTTATTGGCATAAAAGAATTTAGATAATCTGATAAAGCCTTCTGTCTCTCGTTGCAGGTCTTAATTTTCTTTTCCACAATTTTGGTTTGCTATAAACTATTAACCTCTCCTTTTCTGTATCTCCAATGTTTTCTTTCTTTTCGGTGTCTTATTTACTTTCCACATATCATTGTGTTTGGTCTGCCACTAAAAAGGAATGCATTGGCAAGAAAAAAATTGCTGAGTCTAACAACTAGCGTCTTATTGCTAAAAGCATATTGCTAAAATGTTTACATATAATTCATTTGTAGATGATTTCAGAGACATGCAAGAGAGGTGTTCTAGATTATGATAGATTAGGATTTAATGATGCATTTTAGGATTCATAATGATGATTGGATTTTTATATTTTATTTGATGCGATTATAATAGATTTTAAATTTTATATTAAACAGTTCATGCTTTGATTCCTTCCCCCCCCCCCCCCCCCCCCAACCCCAAACATCTAATCCTCACTCACTTCTGAATATCATTCCAGTGGGAGATGCCCTGAGGAGTATGCACTTTATGAACAAGAACTAGATAACCTTGAAGAACAGCAGCAGGAAGCAAAACCACAATTCCTTTCTTCCCCGGAAATGTCTGCAACTCAAATTATAGCTGCTGCCACATAAGATCTCTTGCAAGAGATGAAGCTGGACTCACAGTTCCCTAATCTCATGACCTTCTTCTGTTATGGTTAGTTCCATATGACTGCTGTGTTTTCTTGAGATATGAAAGTACATTGCAATGCATCTGAAGTGGTTGACATGGAAAATTTTGAGAATTTCCCGAGAACTGGTTTCTGTAGTATTATATTTCTAACATGAATACACATGAAGCGACTTCCTTAAGACATATTGGTTTAAGTAGTTCTCAGACTTTTATACATTTGTGATGCAACGGAATTTCACTTGGTATTGAAGACACCGAGATATTGGCAACTAAATTTATCAATTAACCGATCAGAACATTTCACAGGTTGAAACGATATTTTATTCTGTACCAGAAATGAAGTTAAATGGTGACATTTTACTGGAAATGGTGAAACTAAGGTGTGCTCTACACTTGTTTGGATGCACACTCAAAATCAACATTCTGTATAATGTCTGTTTTCACAATAAGTGCATGTATACCATCTTTTACTTCAGCTTGATTAAATATGGTATCTTCGTTTTGCAATGCCCCGTGCTGATGCAAATTACGATTGGTTTGGTACTCTGTTAAGCAATGCACCCCATCTTTGGCATGCATTTTTTGTGATTTGGGTTTACATAACATTTGAAAAGAGTCCCTTTCGTTCGACATAAAAAATGTGATCAAGTTACGTCCAGAATGGGGTATGGTTGGTCTGAGACTCGTATAAACATGTCCGAACAAGCTCTACTGTTAGTATGTTTTGAAGGTAAGGCCTGCATTTTGTACTAGTTTTGCTAGGTGGGTGAAGAAAAGACCAGGGCAATCAATGGTAGAGCAACCTCATTTTAATAGAATTTATGTTCCTATATTTAGATTTTTTTGAGCAGTCAAATTGGGTAGGAATTGACTCACAAACAAGCAATAAATGACTTGTAGATGAGTTTGCTCATGATTCAATGCTTGTTCTTCTTAAATCCGGGGAGATTATTTGATAGGTCGACCCATAATCGACAAGACATAATTCACATTAGTTTATGAAAATATGTTCGGTTAATCTTTCGGTCTCATAGATTCTATTTGTAAATCATCTTATAAGAGTATTTCTAATGATCTTAAACCATGGTTAAGTTGAATTATTTTTCACTTGAACAACACATATTTGCATATTCATGAGGAATTCTTTAGTGTTGCATACTAAAATTAATTTCATATCAATAATCTGCAGCTCTCTCTCTCTCTCTCTCTCTCTCTCTCTCTCTCTCTTGTGTGAAATTTTATAGTCCATATATTCCTTCTCTCTTTTGTCGTAGCGTATAACAACGTTAGCCATATCTAAGATTCAATGAATTGAACTCCAAAATAGCATTTTCGAACACATTAGATACAGTTTAGGACAGACAAAGGTAGGTCAGCTGTCAAAAAGTTATTGCTTTTTCCTCCTGTTTCACGACTCATTCTATTTCTTTATTACATATTACTGAAACTCTCACTTCCTTATAGGTATTCTGATACTATTGGAATACACGATCATAATCCGATCATCACATCCCTTTTCCATAAACCATAAATTCTCACTTATTATATGTTGACATTAATTTTATTTGATGAATGAGTTCTCTAATTTCACAGGCTCTCTTTGTATCCCATGACATCTTAAACTATCATTTTCAAATGTATTACTTGTCACATAATCTACAACATTACCAATGTTTAAAAACAATAATCATTCAAGTGACTCTTAACATATATCTATTTGTGTCCATTTACATATATGATCACGATTATAAATATATATATATTTCTATGCTAATATACTTCAGATAATACACGGAATATAGTATACATCATCACCCTACATATTAAAAGCTCAAGCTTCTTTTATCCTACTGATCTCATCATCATCAGATACATACAAACTGCATTAATATCATTTTCACAAGAAAATGGAGATATGTGAGGCCCCTTCACTATTAGGGTTTTGCAGCTTTTAACTACTTAAAGAAAAAACACGTACTAATTAAAGATCAAGTTTTTCTTGAATCTACATACTTGCTTTGTCCTAAATTTAAGTCAGACATTGAGAAACATATAACAATTCACTTGTCCTCTTCCTTAATAGTTGACCATGGCACAATGTCTTGAAGAAGTCCATTGTTTGCTAGCAAAGCTGGAGACTGAGAGCAAAAGCTCATCATCTGCTGCCCATTAGCAGATCCCATGTACCCATTCAAGAGAGCCGAGTAGTTACTCACAAGGGGTGGCGGAGACCCGGCGGTGAAGAAGGCCGGTGGCGTAGGTGGCGGCGGCAGCAGGCGTGGCATTTGTGGGCTTGGATGAGTGTGTTGGCCTTCATATGTTGTCACAACAATGGTGGGATCATTGCAGCATCTCTCCACCCTTTTTTTCACATTACATGATGCATTTGTGCATCTGTAATAACTCCTGATAAAACAATGTTGGAATTGTTATTACATGACTATTGTAGTAAGAATCTTGAACAATTCACATCCAATATCTAGAGAGAGAGAGATAGAGAGAGAGAGGAACCTAGGAAAAGGGCTGTTCTTGACAGCCTTTTGGCCATACTTTCTCCATCTATAACCATCTTCTAAGTGATCGATTTCACTCTTAGTCATGAAAGCAAATCTTGGCTCTCTCTGCCTCTTCTGACTCGTTTTCTTTGGCTTCAATCTGAATTTCCACAAATCCCAATAATATAATCATCAGATTCTATCTAATTTCTCCATTACAATGTGCAAATACTAATTCTCACAAAACAACACATATCCACACATGTACATGTATGTATATATATACGTATGAAGATAGAAAGAAAGAAAGAAAGAAATAGACTAACTGTTTCTTAATCTTGTGGTTTTCTTCATCGTCTTCTTCTTCATCCTCCTCCTCCTCCTCCTCCTCCACCTTATCATTAACCTGTTCATCTTTGCGGCCATCACTGGATTCCGATGAGATGGAGGAATGATTGGGTGTGGGGGGTGCATTCAACACCTCGGATGATTCTGGAAGCTGGTGGACCTTAGTACTGGGCTCCACATCGAAAACTGAAGGCCCAAAATTCTGCATATTGAGCAGCTCCATAAACCCTAATGAGCTGCTGCTCTTTTCATCAGAATATTCCAACATCTCTGCGATATTAATCGAAGAATTATTCATCAAACAATGATCCATGAAAGAAGAAGAAGCAGCTGATAGAAATGGATCTTCCATCTTTTCACACTATAATATTGTCTCACTTCGTATTCAGTTTGAGAGAGAGAGAGAGAGAGAGAGAGAGAGAGAGGGTGGGAGAGGGAGGGATTATGAAGAGGAGAGAGAGAGAGGGAGAAGAGTCTTGGAGAGGAAGGTTGACCGGGAATAGCCGGTGGAAGCAGCATTAAATGGAGACATTCAAAGGGTAGTTTTGACCGGTAAGCCGGTTATAGTGTGAACGCGATCGACTGACACATCCTGATTTACGCTCAATCATCATTAAAAAAAAATACAAAAACAAATGTAAAAGAGAATATTAAGAAAGTTTTCATTACTTGCATTTTTTTTTAATTTATGAATTGAATTCAATTTTATATCACAATAGTTTTTGTGAGATGGAATCTTATTATTTATAAAATAAATTTATTTTTAATTATCATATATATTAAATTTATTTTCATAAATTTTTATATAAATGATTAAATTTGGATCATAAATGGTATGATTCTAAATAATATCCCTTTTTCTCTTTTCTTCTTTTTGTACTATTTTTATTCCATTTATTGCTACTCGTGTGCATGTTACTCAAGCACATTCCTTTCTTTTCTTTCTTTCCTTCTAATCATTTATTATAGGAAAAACTTTTTGCTTAGATATAATTAAACGTTCATTTTGTTTTTTTTTTTTAATAGAATGTAGATATTTAATCATTTTTGCAAGTGTTATTAATACTAATCCATATCATTAAAATTTAGATTGTAACATCTCATACAAACAAAATGAGTTGTTTTATGTTCAGTAACTCTTACCATTGATCTAAACTTAAATCATACCATCATGTATTTTATTAAAAGTAAATGGACAAAAATAACAGACAAAAAAATGAAGAAAAAAATGGTAACTTCTCTTATAAGAGTTGACTAAGATTTGGATTATTATTAATTATCTTATGAACAATTATTTTCCATGATAATTTAGTTTTATATGTGTGTATGATCTATTTGAATCAAATGAATAATATCTCTATAGGGAGTTTATTCTGGTTATCAAATACTCATTTCAAGTATTAATTATTTAACATTATTACGTCACATATATATGGTCACAGTACTAAAAATGCATGTTAAACTAATACTTTCATCGACATGTACATGTTATTATGTTAAACAACATCTTTTATATGTATGTTAATCTTTAATTAGTACATAGCATATCACATATGTGAGATACATCTCGAGTATAACTCAAAAATCATACATGGACACGTGTGCAGACTTGTGCAGGCTCTACTGGTTCAGGAACCGGGTTTAGGTTTACAAGAACCGGAGATTAAGTCGGTGAACCGGGCGATTCAACCTTTCTGTTCTGCATGGACCGGTGCTAGGGTTTACCGTGCAGTTTTGATTTCTTAACTGAAATTAGTTAGTTGTTAGCGGATTTTTCTATCAATTGGTTGAGGGGTTTTGATTTTTATATAAGCATGCATAGAGGGTTGATAGCACACATGAGATTCATTGCATTATTTGTGAGTTTGATTGAGAGAGCACACATATTGTATATATTAGGGTTTTTGAGTGAGAGTCAATCTTGTAAACTCATTTTCTCTTTCGTTTCTTAGTGAATTTGCTTGGTTCTTGTTGCAGTGTATGTAGGCTCATGTGGTAGAGCCGAACCACTTTAAATCTTGGTGTTCTTATCGTTTTTCGTTGAGTGTTTTTAGCTTCAAACTTAGCTGCGCAAATTAGGGTTTGCTCGAGTATATGCTGCGTTCTTGATTGTAATTGCAGGTGTTTCGGTTGAAGATCTCGGTTTAAAACTTACAATTAGTGCCGTCTGTGGGAAGTGCGACCCGGGATGACTGGAATGAAGCTCGACATTGAGAAAATTTCAGGGGTTGAAGACTTCAATCTTTGGAAAGTTAAGATGGAAGCACTGCTGGTTCAAAATGGCTGGAAGGAAGCTTTGCAGGATGATGATGGGAGTTCATCATCAGATTCTGCTGATAAGAGGCTTGAAATTGCCAAGAAAGCACGCAATGCGATCATCTTGTGTCTATCTGGAACAGCATTAAAGGAAGTTTGTAAGGAATCAACAGCAAGTGCCATGTGGAAGAAGCTGGATATGCTATACATGACTAAGACTCTTGCAAACAAGCTGTACTTGAAGCAAAAATTGATCTCCTTCAAGATTTCAGATGAGAAGAAGATCTTGGAAAAGCTAAGTGGATTCAACAAGATAGTAGATGATTTAGAGAACATAGATGAAAAGCAAAAGGATGAAGACAAGGCATTGCTACTGCTGAACTCTCTTCCCAAACCACTGGAGCATTTCAGGGATACACTCATCTATGATAGGACTACTCCTTTGACATTAGAAGAGGTTCAAATGTCCATAAGAACCAAGATGATATCTGGAACTTCAGAGACAAAGAGTACATCTCAAGGAGAGGGATTGAATGTTAGATTCAAAGGCAATAAGAAAAGCAATCCCAACAAGAAATCTCAGAAGAAGAATTCACAGCTTGAACAAAAACAAAATCAAGAGTCTGTGGAAACAAGAAAGTGCTATGAGTGTCACAAGCCTGACCACTTGAAGAAGAATTGCCCAGAACGCAAAAAGAATCAAACCAATCAACAGCAAGCTGCAGTAGCTGAACATGGATATAATAGTGATGATATGTTGTGCATCATAAATTCTCAGCTTAAGTGTGATTGGGTGCTAGATTCAAGCTGCTCCTTTCACATGTGTCCAATTAAGGAGTTGTTCTATGACTTGAAAATGGAAGAAGGAGGTACAGTACTCCTGGGAAACGATCAGTCCTGCAAAGTAAGTGGAATTGGAAGTGTGAGGCTAAAATTGCATGATGGAAGGGTCAAGATCCTCTCTAATGTAAGGTACATTCCTGAATTGAAAAGAAACCTCATATCTTTAGGTGTACTAACAAATGCAGGATATGAATTCAAGTCTCAAGAAGATCATCTCCTAATCCTAAAGGGATCAAGAGTGATCATTAAAGGCAGAAAATCAAATGGTCTATACACTCTCATAGGCTCAACAGTCACTGGGGAGAGTGGAGTCACAATGAGTCAACAAGATGCAGTGTTATGGCATAAGAGAATGGGGCATTTGGGAGACAATGGACTCCAAAATCTAGCCAAAGCTAATCTTCTTAGTGGAGCTCAAGTAGCTAAGCTGGAAAAGTGTGAACCTTGCATCTTTGGAAAGATAAAGAAGACCTCATTCCCTGCTGCTCAACACAATACACATAGAATCCTAGAGTACATACATTTAGACATTTGGGGCCCCTCAAGGACTGAAACTCATGGTGGAGGTAGATATTACTTAACCTTCATTGATGATTACTCTAGGAAAGTATGGGTATATATACTGAAGCATAAGAATGAAGCTCTGGAGAAATTTAAAGAATGGACTACTTTAATGGAAAACTAAACTGAAAGAAAGATCAAACATCTTAGAACTGATAATGGGCTTGAGTATATGTCAGAAGAATTTCAAGTTTTCTGTAGAGAAAAAGGAATTGAAAGGCATAGGATTGTTGTCTCAACTCCCCAACAAAATGGAGTAGCTGAGAGAATGAATAGAACACTGCTGGAGAGGGTAAGGTGTATGTTATCTGATGCTGAGTTACCCAAGAGCTTCTGGGGAGAAGTTGTGTCCACAGCAGCAGTGTAGATTAACAAGAGTCATTCTTCTGTATTGGGATTTAAGATACCAGTATGGTATGGTAAGCCCTAAAACTATTCATCTATTAAAGTATTTGGTTGCCTCTGTTATGCTCACATAAAGCAGGATAAGCAGGAACCAAGAGCTGTCAAGTGCATCTTCATAGGCTATCCTAGAGGAATCAAAGGATACAAACTCTGGTGTTTGGAATCAAATCATCAAAGGTGTTTTGTATGCAGAGATGTAACATTCAGAGAATCCATCATAGGATACAAACACCAAGCAGATCAACCTACAAGAGACACTCCAGTGCAGGTGGAGCTCAATGATCAAAATCATGAAAGAAGCTCTGAAAATCAGCAAGCTGCAGAAACTCAAGAAGGGGAACAAACTACTGAGAATCAATATGAAGCTCAGGATGACCAAACTACTGATGAAAGAGATGATCTAGCTGAATATAACCTGGCAAGAGACAGAGAGAGAAGAGTAATTCATCCTCCTAACAGGTATGGACAAGCTGACTTTGTATCATATGCTCTCTCTGTTGCTCAGGACATAGAGTATGAAGAACCAAAAAACTTCAAAGCTGCAATCAATTCCAAGGATAAGGATAGATGGATGCAAGCCATGCTTGAAGAACTGGAGTCTCTTGACAAAAACAACACTTGGATACTGGTAAAGAAACCTACTGGATCAAAGGTGATTGGCAGCAAATGGATTTTCAAAAGAAAAGTAGAGGTAATTGGCACTGAAAAGGTAAGGTTTAAGGCAAGGCTGATAGCAAAGGGGTACACTCAAAGGGAAGGTATTGATTTCAATGAAATATTTTCACCTGTAGTAAAATATGTCTCCATTAGAATCCTCTTAGCTTTAGTTGCTCAGTATGATTTAATTCTACATCAACTAGATGTTAAGACTGTTTTCTTGCATGGAGATTTGATAGAAACCTTATATATGCAACAGCCTGAAGGCTTTATCATACCTGGAAATGAAAATAAAGTATGCCTCTTGAAAAGATCTTTGTATGGGCTTAAGCAAAGTCTAAGACAGTGGTACAGAAGATTTGATGCTTTTATGCTAAGTATAGGGATGGTTAGGTGCAAGCATGATAGCTGTGTGTACATGGAAAATAAACAAAATAGTGTGATTTCATATTTTCTCTTGTATGTTGATGATATGTTGAGTGCTAGTAAGAGCATGGAAAAAATCACTTATCTAAAAGCTAACCTAAGTAGTCAGTTTGACATGAAAGACTTAGGAGAAGCAAAGAGGATTCTAGGCATGGACATCATAAGATCTAAGAGTAATAGCAAGCTATTTTTGCATCAATCTGATTATGTTAGCAAGGTCTTAAAGAGGTTTTGTATGCATCTTTCTAAACCTGTCATTACTCCACTAACTGCAAACTTGAATTTGTCTAAAGAACAATCTCCCAAATCTGAAAATGAAGTAAAATATATGAGCAGTGTACTATATGCTAGTGGTGTAGGTAGCATGATGTATACCATGGTCTGCACAAGGCCTGACTTAGCCTATGCTATGAGCAATATAAGTAGATTTATGGTCAATCCTGGAAGAACTCATTGGGAGGGAGTTAAGTGGATGATGAGAAATATGAGTGGCACTAAATCTGTTGGATTAATGTTCATCAAACAAGCTAACTTCTCTGATTATTTGGAAGACTTTATAGACTCTGATTTTGCAGGAAATAGAGACTCAAGAAAATCACTCATTGGATATGTGTTCAAGCTCTTTGGAACGGCTATCAGCTGGAAGTCATTACAACAGCCTGTAGTAGCTTTATCCACCACTGAAGCAGAATACATTGCTATGACTGAGGCTGTGAAAGAAGCTATTTGGCTACAAGGAATGCTAGAGGAGCTAGGGCTGAATCAAAAGAAGGTTACAATACACAGTGACAGCCAAAGTACATTACATTTAGTCAAGCATCAAGTATTCCATGAAAGGAGCAAGCACATAGATGTGAAGTATCATTTTATGAGAGATGAGATAGAGAATGGACTGATTGAGGCCAAGAAGGTGAGAATAGAAGATAATCCAGCAGACATGATGACTAAAGTGATACCTGGAACCAAATTTCAGCATTGTATGAAGTTAATCCAGGTTAGAGAATGGGAATAAGTGACAACAACAAAATTCAACTGATCTCAAACAGATATCTAAGTTCTAGGTGGAGATTTGTGAGATATATCTTGAATATAACTCAGAAATCATACATGGACACGTGTGCAGACACGTGCAGGCTTTGCTGGTTCAAGAACCGGGTTCAGGTTTACAAGAACCGTAGATTAAGTCGATGAACCGGGTGATTCAACCTTTCTGTTCTGCATGGACCGGTGCTAGGGTTTACTGTGCAGTTTTGATTTCTTAACTGAAGTTAGTTAGTTGTTAGGGTTTTTCTCTCAATTGGTTGAGGGGTTTTGATCCTTATATAAGCATACATAGAGGGTTGATAGCACACATGAGATTCATCGCATTATTTGTGAGTTTGATTGAGAGAGCACACATATTGTATAGATTAGGGTTTTTGAGTGAGAGTCAATCTTGTAAACTCATTTTCTCTTTCGTTTCTTAGTGAATTTGCTTGGTTCTTGTTGCAGTGGATGTAGGCTCATGTGGTAGAGCCGAACCACTTTAAATCTTGGTGTTCTTATCATTTTTCGTTGAGTGTTTTTAGCTTCAAACTTAGCTGCGCAAATTAGGGTTTGCTCGAGTGTATGTTGCGTTTTTTATTGCAATTGCAGGTGTTCTGGTTGAAGATCTCGGTTTAAACTTACAACATAACATATGTGTGTTAATCAAGATATATTAACTATATATTATGTTAAATGACAAATACATAAAAACATTTATATTAGCATATACATGTTATACGTTCGACATTATCTACAATTATATTCTGTAATTAATATTCATATAATTATTAATAAAAATCATGTACACGATATGATTCATGTATTAAATTATGATCAAATATATTTTGTGCATTCTTTGCACAGACACTTTTTATTTACACAATAAACAAAATTGCTTGACACAGAAATAGATTTACATAAGATCAAATGTAATTTTATATATAATATATGTTATATTAATAATTATCTAGATAACTAATTGTAAAGTCGTTAAATTATATCGTTTATATTCTTAAAATTAACATTAAAAGATACATGAATAAATCGTGTACAACATTGTCTTTAAATATTGATATAATGTAGTATAATTTCAAGATCATATATTGAAAGTCCTACGTGGATCTGCAAATACAAAAACAAAAATAACCCAATTAAAGTACACGGTGTTGTCAGCGGTGTCGACAACACCAGCGTAACACACAGCGGAAAATGGATCGAATTTAAAAGTTGCAAAACACAAACGATATATCCACGAGTATAAATACTCGTGGAATGCCTTCAGGGCGAAAACTCCTCTATTGATTTGTGTATGTATACAAAGGAGAAAGAAAGATCTCTAAAAGAGAATCTTTCAAACAAACAACTCAATACGTCCTATGAGATGAATATAAAACCTAGGGACGTATACAAATACTCTCAGTTGAACACTCCGAAGAACACCTATACTAAAAGTCAAGAGTATGCAAACTCTATGACACACAAGAAAAACGATGTTGCCTATCGGTGTGAACAACACAACCTATACTAAAAGTCAAGAGTATGCAAACTCTATGAGACACAAGAAAAACGATGTTGTCTATCGGTGTGAACAACACAACCTATGACACCAGTGTACTGCCGTATACTAGACTGCTTAAGCTCTCGATTTTGTACATCCTTGATCTTCAGCAGCTTCACCTATTTATAGAGCTCGAAGTACACTTGTGTAGACTCCACTTCCCATGATCTTGGAGATCACTTGTGTAGACTCCACTTCCCATGATCTTGGATAGCTCCATGATCTCCATAACTCACGTACATGATGGACAAAGTAGAGTGGACTTGTTCTTATTTCTCTTCTTGACTTCTTCATCTCCACTTCTTGATCTCTAGCTTGACTTGTTTTTCTTTGAATCTTGTTTCTCAATCCCACGTTCAAAAAGACATGATCTCTCTCTCACATATTGACTTCTTAAATCCTACTTATAGATCTCTTAGATACACCTTTGAAACCTATCAACAAAAGAACACATAACAACTTCCTAAAACTTAGAAAGGTTTGTTAGTTAATCTTTGAGATTCAAACTTTAAAAACACGTGAGATTTAATGAGTCAAATCTATAAGAGAGAGAATATCAAATCTTTTTCAAATAAATATATCTAATGAAATCTAATTTGAATTTAGGATAAACATGAAAAAGGAAAATTAATTAATGTTGGAAAATCCAACACTAACATATATGTTTCACAATATACTTTTCAATTTGATTCAGCAAGATATATATATATATATATATCATGAATCATATTTTTATGATAATTAATTCATTTTACGCCATATAATATGATGTTAATTATTTACACATTATAATCTAAACAAGTTGATCCATCCTTTACCACATAATTAAATGTAAATATGGGATTGCAAACAAAATCCCTTCCAAACATAGTTCCTAAATAAATTTTATAAACCTGATTTGAAAATTGTTAATCCTATCATTATTTAATTATTATAAGTACAGTTATGCTCTTAATTGAGAGATTAATAGGTGGAGTAAATTAAGGGAACAAAATTGGGCCACGCTACCTATCCACATCAGCTCGTAATCCGATTAGCGGCCATTGGGCCTAGACCATTCTTATCGTCACACGTGGCCCATATTGATCCAGCCGCGGTTGGGCCTCGATCGCCTGCCGCGTCTCTGATCTGACGGTGGAAATCTGCCCGATGACTTCACCGGCACGTGCCATATTCACGCGTTTTCGGTATATTCTGAGGTGGGCCTTTTGCTTGTATTAGACGCTCCCTTGTTTTATTTTCTTAATTATTTCTGCTTTCCATTATTGTTAGTCTTTTCAATATTTACAATTTTACGAAAGTAAATAAATGTAATAAAAAAACATAAGTAATACTATCAAATAAACTTACAAGGATTAATTTCAAGGGATGTAGTTTTTTTATCATTTCTTCCAAGAAGAGGATTTCCTCTAATTCTATGAACTTTTCTAGAATTTTTAAATCTACAAATCGAATTTATATATGAACTGTGGATTGTGATCTTGAGTGTTAATTCACCTCACAGAATCCAGTCAAGAATCCTACTCTTAAGAATTTAATTTCTTGCACTTCTTTAATATTGAATAATATTGATATTTATGTTTGTTGATGTACATTGTGTTTTGTGGCTAAATAAAAGTAACACATTGAAAACACTATTATAAGAATTGACTTGTATCTATTATAAGAAATGTCTTATATTTTTCCATCACATTTGGGAATGTCTTATTGTGTTCATATTTGATCGGTAAAAATCAACTATTTTTAAATATTATGATTTGAAATTAATAAAATTTTTGGATTTGTGTTACATTAACCATTGATGAATTAACATTTCTTCACGATGAGTAAAGTAGCAGACTTGTAGTACCCTATATCCACAATTCATAACAAGTCATTCCAAAACATTTTAATTTTGATATAAAGCATAAAAATATGTTAAGCCTTCTACTATGTTTAGCTTTATTGTTTAAAATGAGTTGAATTTGAGGCAGAATTAGGTAAACGTCTCCTATTATTGCCATCCAAAGCCACAATAGAAACAAGCACCAAAACATTTGAAATTTGAATAAACCCAAGATTTAAATTTCAAGATTTTTTCCCACTATGTTTGGTCTATTGAATTTTATGGTTTTTAAATTTTGGAAAAACATACTTCCTCCATCCCGCTCCAACTTGCCTACTTGTCATTTTCGTCCGTCCCAGTCGAACTTGTCAACCCCAAAATGACAAATAAATAACATTTTTTTAATCAAAAAGTAACCAAAAAGTCAAAAAATGTGGTAAAAAGTATAAAAAACACTTTTTTAATAAAAAAGTAACCTAAAACAACAAGTCAACTGCATTTTCTTAGATTTCGTACCCGGTCCAAGTTGGTAACTTGGACCGGGACAGAGGGAGTAACATTTATTACTCTTCTAAAACGGAGTGTTTTTTAATCTGCAAAATACTCTTACATCCACCATACTTGAAAAACTAACCTTTTTACTTCTCAATTTCTTGGGATCGATAATTTTATATGGGATACTTCTTTTATTCAAATTAGTTGAGGTAATTAGCTGTATTAAATTGGACCAAGTAAGATAATTATCAAGTTGAAATACATTTTTTTTACCTTAGGTAATGTGGATTAAGTCTATATTGGAGAGTAAAATTATTATAACTTCATTAAAATCTGGACTTAAAATAAAATTACACATGAAAATATTTGAAATTTAAATAAATCCAATATTTATAGTTGCTTCAAGGATACGTTTGGAAGAATATGAAAGAGAATAAATTATTGAAATATTGTAGTAGTATATAAATACATGACGATAAAGTTAATTTGTCTTGTAGTAACTAAAGAGTCACCATCCGAGTCAATTGTCATGAGTCTCATGACTCAAATATCGATACTTGACTATTGTCATTAATAACTCGACCAAATTATGTTATGCTGGGTGATGAATTACATATGAAATATAATATCTAATAAGTAACTATTTATTCTACATGCTATTTATTTGTTTGTTTCTATACATAATATTAATATATAACATAAGATGCCCCATAAAATTCTAGTAAGATAAAGATATGGAATCTGTACATAGTCAATAATGACAAATATATACAGGTGGAAATTTAATTTTTTTGTATCATTTATGGGTTCTAATAGTTCATAAATATACTAATGCAGATAAGCCAGCAAAGCCCTTAATCAAGGGGATTGCAAGATTTAGAATCTTGGTGACCTATTATTAAATTCTTGTATATCTAATTCCCACCTAAAAAATATTAATTAGTTCTTTGCTTATTAAATTGGCTTCACCACCCCCAGTTGTTCTTGAGGTTTATCTAGCTAGGTCGACATTATCTAGGTTTTTCATTTCTAAAAGCTTGAGTCATTGTACTAAAGGGACTATACATATTGTAATAGTCTTATTGGTATTGATGAATAATACCGAGCTTTATTTAAAAGATTAAGATGTAATTGATTCGTTTTCACTTAATAATAAAATACAAAAATTAGAATGAAAATGGTCTTATAAACATGATTCGGAGAAAATCTAACACAAATTATTATCTTAACTCTATAACATCTTAAATAAAAAGCTCTGAAAACCTCTAGATAGTAATTATGTATAGATGAGAAAAATCATTTCATATACAATCCAATCTCCACCACATCAATAGAAGACAACAACACATAGCATATATATATATATATATATATATATAAACACACATACATTTATATATAGAGAGAGCATGTATTAATTAAATAAAATATGTGAATGGAAAACATGCTAAAGAATATATATCAAACTGCAATAAGTTGTAGGGATGTGAAATGTGATGGTTTCGAAATATATATATATATATATATAATTTTTAAGAGTAACATCGCAAATTTTATATGTTCTGCTTGTATATTACATATTGCATTATGTGAAATTTTACTGCATATAATTTACATGATAATACAGCTACGTGTATCAAAATAATTGAATAATTAATGTTTGTTTCAAATTTTAGTAAATTATAATCTAGTTTATTGTTCTTAATTAAATTAATTAGAAAACAGAAAATAAATATATTATTACTAAATTGTATCATTATTATCATTATTACAGACAGCTGAGCTGCTATTGTTGACTGTTCACCGAACAAATGTGGATACCAAAGCAGCATGTCGATGAGCATTACAAAAATAAACAAATGATATATATATACACACACAACATATTAGTATAAATTTCGACACACGGATTTTTCAAAAATAAATATTTAATTTTAATAATTTATAAAATACGGTAATTAAAAATGTTTTTTAACAAATAATATTTTTACATTTTATTAGTAATTTTATAAATTTTTTTAGGAAAGTTAGTTTTACATATATTACATTAAATATATATATTATATTTAAATTAAATTAATAACAAAATTAGACTCCGTACAATAATAAGATATTAAAAATATATATTGAGAGTATTTCTATAAATATGTATTACTGTAAGATAATATTACAATTTTTATAAGTGCTTTATATTATGAGAATTTTCAAAATAAATTTAAGAAATTAATAAAAAAAGTAATAGATTTTGTGAAAGTAAAAAAATAATTTAGAGAATATAGTGATCTAGAATGTTCTATTTATTAACAATATCTTAAGATTTTATTGATTACATTGTGATATTTTTTTAGCAAAGTTTGTACTACATATATATACTTCAACTACATGTTATATTTAAATTAAATTAAAATCGAAGTTTATATAATAATAAGACATAAAATACAATATGTATATATATACAGTGCTTTTTATAATAAATATATTTCGACTTAAACTAACATCACATCTTTTATTACTATTTTAATTTAAGTTAATATTAACAAAAAAATAATTTGACTCTTAAATTTACTGTTTAAATTTTCTGGAAAAATTATTTTCATCCTGAGCCCATTAAAGAGAACATGTTGGATCTTTCATTCTGTGAAGTCCACTATATATTGGGCCGGGCCTATTTACAAAGTCACAGCCCGTTAACGCTGATCCAACGGTGGAAACCAGACTTATAACAGTGCTTGTAATTCTAATCAATCTTTCCTCTATTGATTAGTTTTGGCCATAAAGTAATTAATTGATTTCAAATATATACCTCTTTTATCATAGACCCAATTAGTATGTTTTTTCAAGATGGAACTTTTTAGGCCTAGAATGTGATTTTAATTGAGTTGTTTAATGAAAAGCTTGGCTATATTATTATCTAATATTAGGGCATCCACGATAGCTATTTTAAAAAATACATTAAAATAACACGTTAATTATAAAATATACGCAAAAACTCATATGAGACGGTCTCACGGATAGTTTCCATGAAACGGATCCTTATTATCCATGAATTGAATCAATATCCACAAACTTTCATATGAATTGCTAAGTGTGGGTTATGGGTTGACCCGTCTCATTAAAAATGATTCGTGAGACGGTCTCACACAAGACTTACTCTAAAATATAATTTCATATGTTGTGGGTCCCACAAATATATATACTCCTATCTCTTCTCCTCCCACTAAAATGCATTCTTGCAGTGAAATGCTGACCCCTACAAGAATTGATTTAACATTTTTTATAATTAAATATCAATATTGTATTTAAAAGTAATTGTAAAAGTGATGAATGCCGATGCTCTTATATTATACCTATATATAATATATGAGTTGTAACATTTTTTCAGTAGATAAGTTTTCTATACTTTCAAATATCCTAGGAAAAGTAATAAGTTGAATTATTTTGAAAATAAGATTATCACATCATGCTGAAATTGTTTTAGCAAGTCTGAACAAGTCATTATTTCACCCTATATAATTAATCAATACATTACATTAAGGTATTAAATAATATATTGAATTAAACTTAAATCTATATAAGATTAATAAAAAAATATACTCTTTTATTTCTCTAACTAATGACGATTATCTATTTTCAAGAATCTAAACTTTTGTATATCTTTTAAAAAACAAAAAAAATAAATTTGAGGAGTTCAAAATATATTGGTGGAATAAATTGATTGGACCCAGGGTTGGAGCATCCTAAAAGTCTTATAAAACTTTAATTACCCTTGTAGATAGTGTTGGATTTTTGTTTTTTTGTTTTTCTTATTTTTTGATTTTTAAGTGTTAAAACACTGATTTTATAGTAATATAATTCCCTCAAAATCAATTAGTCCTACGATATTTGTTGTCTAGCTACATCATAATTCTAAAGCTTACAAAAGACAAGAACGAATCCACATTATAGTAAACACGTCATAACCGCTTCATTACTATCCGTTATAAAATAACATTTTATTTCACGAATGTTATTTATGTAACAAATGATACATATTATGATCAAACTGACTCAATTGATATAGCATAGATAACTTACTTCATGTTTATCCTAACCTAACCTTTTAACTCAAGTGTCATAATTTTCTTATGGATAAAATAAGAATAGTGATTGATGTTTAAATGTTTTATGATGGGCCATAGCTATGAATTCAACAAGCCTGGCCCATTTAAGTCTATCTTACTGGGCTTGTAAGAGATGAGTAGGGCTCTTAACCAAGTCTTCATTAGCCTTTGGTCTTCATTCATGGTTTAGGCCCACTAATAATATAAGGAATTAACACCTTTTCTTTTCACACTTTATTAAATTAATTATTTATCATATGTAAAATACTTATTTCTTTTATAAGTATTCAATCATAAATTTATAGGCGTCTATTACATCAGAAAAAATTTACAAGATTCCTTATTTTAGATATCCTAACAACAGCACATGACACGTAATTTAAATGAAAATTCGGAGAAAAATGAAGAAAAAAAAACTTTTTATACTTTGATATGTAATTTGTAATTATGAATTGTGCATTAACCTAAAAAAAGTAATATTAACAAATCTCATTTCCTCTAGAAAAGAAAAAAAACGTAAAAATCAACAAATCTCATTTGCTCTTCAAAGCATTTTTCACACAATAAAAAAATAAGACAATATTAGTTGCCACAAAAAATCGAGGCAACATGAACTCATATCTCTAAGACCTGCCTAAACCAACCTCTATTGTTAAAAATAAAAAAATTACATAATGAAAGAATATAATCAATAAAAAAAAAAAAAAGGAACAAATATTTTTGCAGAAAAATAAAATAAATAGTATGATCTTTAAAGCATTTAGAAATAAAGAATTCAGTTATCATCGTCGGCGTCATCGTCATCGTCATCGTCATCAGAAGCGGACAACACATGAACTAAAATCTGCATAAGCTCAAGTTTCATCTTCAAAGCCACAATATAATCTGCAGTTTCCATGAAAAGGCCTTCAACCTCCACGGATTCACAGTTTGGTATCAGCTTTTTCAGAGTTCTCACCTTCCTTTCAATGGCGTTTCTTGGCCGAACATGACGATCCAAGCGCGCTTTTCTCTTCATTTCAACCCTTCTGCAGCTCGTATTCTTCGTTTGAATCTTGGAAGCGCGATTTCTCCACAAAGGGCTGCTGAAATCGCACTTCTCCAGGGCGGAAAGGAGAAGCTGGTCCTCGGAATCTGCAGGCGCCATGGTGCGAAGAAGGTGTTTGTGAAAATGCCTGAGAGAAGAACAAAACTAAGTTGTCATTCAGGTGTCAAAAATGTGAGGCTTTATACTTGGACAATTGAAAAAAGGTTGGTAGACATTGAGGATAACATTGCAAATTATTGAATTTGAAGCTGCCAAATTAGTGTGGGCCCTCCTACACCTATTAGTTTTAGTTCAAAACTCTTTGGCCAATAGCTTGTTTCCACAACTCAACTCTTTAGTGGACCTTATTACATAGTTTAATTGACTAAGACCCCTTAAATAGATTTACAATTTAATTTAGGTATCTATATATTTATTAGTTATAAGAATGATATTTGACAACATATGAAGAAAAATGTAATATAAAAGAGGAGATTTAGAATTTTGGTATGTTGGATCATTTTTTCTTTTACTGTTTGTTTTGAATAGAGGGTCCTATAGGCCAAATAATTCATGAAGATGTTCCAAGGGAGTGGGATCAAAATTCTTGTATCCTTCCACATCACCCATCCCAACAATTTACATCATTTGGATTGAGTTTTATTTAATGTTGATACGTCTATTACCTTATAATAACATTATCAACATACACATTTCGAGATCGTAAAGAAAAAAGAAGAAGTTCCAAAGGGGTGGGAGAAAAGAAGTTCCAATTAGGGCTAGTTTTTTGATGAATGAATGTAAGAGAAGGCATGTGTAAGAAAAAGGTAAGGGTTATTAGATTACATGGGTATGGGTATGGGTATAGAAAGGGCATGTTCTCCAACCTTATTAATGCACATGCAACCACATGATTCTCTTCACTACTAATACTAACTTCCCCATCAAACCATGCACCACTATATGTAGCTTTCATCACACCTTCTCCACACCTCCCTCTCTCTCTCTCTCTCTCAAACACCCTGGATTATTCCTTTTCCAACTTTTCAAATTCAATGTACACCCCTCCCTATTGAAGTATATCTATATTTCCGCTGCTTAGTTGTATCTTTACATTTGTATCTTTACATAAAATCATACTAGAGTTTTATGCCACCTCAGCTGAATCTGTTAGGTGGTTATTAGAATAGTCTAGATATTTTTCTCATCTCTTAAATACATGTAAATCAGCTCATTTTCAGTTAATGGAAAATCATATTCTCTCTCTCTCTCTCTCTTAACATGGTATCTTGAGCTAGCTTGCTCCTTCTCTCTTTGCGCCATTTTTCTTCGAATTTCATGGCTGCATTTGTTCTTCCTTCATTTCCAACACTTACTATTCGTCTTGATCGGTCTAATTTTACATATTGGAGGTCGCAAATTGTTGCGTCTGTAACTGCTCATGGATTTGATGATTTCTTACATGGTGATGAGGACTCCATTCCTGAAGAGTTCATAGCTAATGGTGATGGAGTTAAGGTTCGTAGTCCTGCGTTTGTTGACTGGATTCGTAGGGATCAGTTGCTTAAGAGCTGGCTTCTTAGCTCAATTTCGGAATCGATGCTCGGTTTTGTGAGCCGATTCACACATGCCTTTGAAATCTGGAGATCTTTAAATCAGTTGTTCAGATCTCAATCGAAGGCGAGAGCAATGAACTTGAGGTTTCAATTGCAAACTATGAAGAAAGGGGATTTAGGTGTTGCTGATTATATCATGAAAATGCAAAATGTTGCTGACCAATTGCGTGCTGCGGGGCAAAGTATTGATGAAGATGAGCTTGTCTTGTATGTTTTAGGTGGTTTAGGTTCGGAATTTGAAAGTGTGGTGGTCAATCTAACTACGAGAGGTGATTCTTTGTCTCTAGCTGAAGTTCAGTTTATGCTTCAAACACATGAGATGCGTATTCATCAATCGGCCACTATTTCTGCTCATTTGAGTACTGGAGCTACAAATCAGGGTGCAATGCCTAATGTCAACTATAGTGCTCCTAGAGGAGTGTCTGATCGGCCGAGAGGGACTTATAATTTCCGAGGAGGTCGTGGTCGTGGCAGACCATTTCGTGGTGGTCGAGTATTTTGCCAAATCTGTGGCAAAGCTAACCATGTCGCTATTAAATGCTACAAACGTTTTGATGTCTCTTTTCAGGGGATTGAGCAAGGTGCTACTCCTGTGCAGGCTAATGTGCTGAGTGTTGCTAATCCTTCTTCTCAGGTGTTTCACTCTGGATTTCCATCTACCACCACCACTTCTCCTATCAATCATTCATCCGATTGGATTGTGGACAGTGGGGCTACTCATCATGTGACCACTGCTCTTGAGAATCTTCACTTGCAATCTCCATATCAAGGTACTAGTAAGCTTGTTGTTGGCAATGGTGCTTCTCTTTCTATCTCACACACTGGTTCCTCTCATATCCCTTCCCTCACACACTCTTCTCTTAAGCTAAACAATGTTCTATTTGTGCCTGATATCACTAAGAATCTTCTCAGCATTTCTCAATTTTTAAAGGATAACAGTGCCTATATTGAATTTCATCCTTCATTTTGTGTTGTTAAGGATCTCCAGTCCCACAAGATTCTGTTGAGAGGTCTGCTTAGAGATGGACTGTATCAGATACATCTTGCTCATCTTCATCCACATGGTTTTACTCCTTCAAGATCATGTACTTCTCCTCCTTCTTCTCCTTTTGTGTCTTTTGCTTCTGTGAATGATTCGACCTTAGCAACTTTATGGCATCATCGCCTTGGTCATTGTTGTAATGCTACTCTTTCTCATGTGCTTAAATCAATAAATGTGCCTAGTTCTTCTTTGGTTAAGTTTTGTGCTGCTTGCATTCAAGGAAAATTGCATCAAAAGCATATCTCATCTGTGGTTCATACTTCTTCTAAGCCTCTTGAATTGGTGCACACTGATGTTTGGGGCCCTGCTGCTCATGCTACTATAGCTGGTTATAAATATTATGTTTTGTTTGTGGATGATTTTACAAGATATTCTTGGCTCTATCCTTTGCAAAAGAAATCTGATGTTGCTTTGATTTTTAAGAAATTTTTGCCTCTTGTTGAAAGATTGTTTGGCACTAAGTTGATTACTTTGCAAAGTGACATGGGAGGTGAATTTTTGGTCTTAAAATCATTTCTCAGTAGTATTGGTATTGGTTTTAGACATTCTTGTCCTTATGTTCATGCTCAAAATGGATTGGTTGAAAGAAAACATCAACATGTTACTGAAATTGGCTTATCTCTTTTGAGTCATTCCAAACTGCCTATGTCCTTTTGGTGTGATGCCTTTCAAACTGCTATTTTTCTTATTAATAGACTTCCTACTCCTATTTTGAAAGGCAAATCACCTTATTTCATGTTGCATAAGAAGATTCCTGATTATAAATTTTTAAAGACTTTTGGATGCTCTTGCTTTCCTTACTTGAGACCTTATAATAACCATAAACTCCAGTTTAGAAGTGATAAGTGCATGTTTATAGGCTATAGTAATGAGCATAAAGGATATAAATGTTTACATCCAAGTGGTAGAATTTATATTGCTAGAACTGTTGAGTTCAATGAGTGTGAATTTCCATATGATGAACTTTTTTCTAAGACTAGTGCTTCTTCATCTCCTATTGTTTCTTCTCAGTTGCCATCTCTTCCTTCCTCCATTTTAGCTCCTAGTTTGTCTCTTGAGTCTGATTCCAGCTTGCCATCTAGTTCTACTCCTCCATCTGATAATGTCTCTTCTAACACCTCATCAACAGAATCTGGGATTCCTTCATCACCTTCTGTTTCTCATGCTCCATCCCCTAATTCCCATGATCTTCCATCTCTTTCCTCCACCTTGCCACCTCATACTTCATCTTCTTTGCATCCTATGGTTACTAGATCAAAGAAAGGAATATTCAAACCCAAAGTTTTTCTTGTTGATCTCCTTAACCAAGAACCAGTTTCTGTCACACAAGCCTTACAATCACCTCATTGGAAAGTTGCAATGGAGGAGGAATTCAAGGCTCTCCAATCAAATCACACATGGGAGTTAGTTCCTTCTAGTCCACATTTCAATCCCATCTCAAACAAATGGGTATTCAGAGTTAAGAGGCATTCTGATGGGAGTATTAGCAAATACAAAGCAAGATTAGTTTGCAGGGGATTTCAGCAACATGCTGGTGTAGATTTTTTTGATACTTTCAGCCCTGTCATCAAGCCACTTACTATCAGATTAATGTTCACTCTTGCTGTTACTAGAGGTTGGCAGATTCAACAGGTGGACATCAATAATGCCTTCCTCAATGGTGCATTAAAGGAGGTTGTTTATATGACTCAACCTGAAGGCTTTGTGGACACTACAAGACCTACTCACGTTTGCAAATTGGTGAAGGCTCTCTATGGCTTGAAACAGGCCCCTAAGGCTTGGTATGATACACTTAAGGCTTATCTCCTTACACTGGGCCTACAGAAGTCTGTTGCAGATAGTTCATTGTTCCACTGGAGTTCAGGAGGTAAAATGATTATGGTTCTTGTTTATGTGGATGACATACTTATCACAGGTGATGATCCACTTATGATTTCTGATCTTATATCCAAGCTTCACTCCAAATTCTCACTGAAACACTTGGGAGAGGTGAATTATTTTCTGGGGACTGAAGCTCACAGGAGTTCTAGTGGGATTCATCTTACTCAATCCAAATATATTAGGGATCTTCTTCACACTGCAGGCCTCTCCTCCTGTAAACCATGCCCTACTCCTTACATTGCTGGATTAAAACTATCTCTTCATGATAGCCCTCTTTTTGATCAACCTTCCTTATATAGAAGAATAGTTGGCAGCCTTCAATACATTACTCTTACTAGGCCAGATGTCTCTTTCATGGTCAATAAACTCAGTCAGTATCTTCATCAACCAACAACAAGACATTGGCTAGCATGCAAGAGGGTTTTGAGGTATTTGCAAGGGACTCAGCACACTGGTATCTTGTTCAAACCGGTTTCCAGATTAGTTCTTGAAGGTTATGCCGATGCGGACTTCGCAAGTAATGTTGATGATAGGAGAAGCACCAGTGGCTACTGCATCTTTCTAGGCTCTAATCCCATTACTTGGAGCAGCAAGAAGCAACATGTTGTTGCGAGAAGTAGCACAGAGGCTGAGTACAGGTCCTTAGCCTTAGCAACCACAGATTTACTTTGGCTTCAAAGTCTGTTTGCTGAGTTAGGCCTTAAGATTGAAAACCCTGCTGTACTGTGGTGTGATAATGTGGGTGCGATTAAGCTTGCATTCAACCCCGCGTTTCATTCTCGTACCAAACACATCGAGATGGATGTGCATTTCATTCGGGAGAAGGTGCAAAACAAAGAAGTGGATGTTCGATATGTTCCAACCGAGTCACAAACGGCTGATGTTCTTACTAAGGCTTTGTCTGCAACTAGGTTTCATACACTTTGTTCTCGGCTTTCTCTTGTTCATGATCCGGGCTAGGAACGCATGGGAGCGTATTGAAGTATATCTATATTTCCGCTGCTTAGTTGTATCTTTACATTTGTATCTTTACATAAAATCATACTAGAGTTTTATGCCACCTCAGCTGAATCTGTTAGGTGGTTATTAGAATAGTCTAGATATTTTTCTCATCTCTTAAATACATGTAAATCAGCTCATTTTCAGTTAATGGAAAATCATATTCTCTCTCTCTCTCTCTCTTAACACTCCCCCCCTCCCCTCCACGTACATCACACATACATGAAGATAGAGGCACGAGTGGCTGAAAATGGTTTTCTGGGTCGAGAACCAAATCAAACTATTCGATACTTGACTCCTGAACTAATTAATCCTAATATTGGTTCGACTACGGTTTAACTAGATAAGAAGTCTCGATTTGATCTCCAATTAATGAACTCATGTTATCTTGTTCTACTTTGTAAAAGCTTATTCAAACTCGGTCGTGAAGACGATAAATAAGTAGGGAAAAAGGAAAATCTCGAGTCGAGTCGAGTCAAGTATTGATCAATAAATAATATACTAGCTAGGGTAGATTTCCAGCTCAAAAGGAGTGGCAAAAGCATCCATTTAAGGCGGCGGACGGCGGTGGTTAGGGCTTGGATGTTTCGGAAGAGGAAGCCTATACTATTATTACATGGATTATTTAACATATAATGGATTCATGTCTAACATTTGTCTCAACATAAAGGGATCAAGAAGATTCTTGTGTTGGGATAAGAATGGTATAATTCATCCATTTTCAATAATATATTATATTCTCACAATTACTTATGCACCAATTTATTATTTTTCTCCTTTTTTCAAATTTAAATAATTACTAGGTTCTTTTTTCTTCTTCTTTTGAAAGTAGTAACATGAATCTTCTAAAAATTGTTGTCAATTATATCTGCATATATAACACTCAATCTTTGCCCATATAAGTGGATGTATTGGAATTTAAATATTAATGTTGCTACTGAATCAACGTGCGTGCTTATAATTGATCAATTGCCACTTATAATTTCTTTTTACAATTTTGGTTTTTATAATTATAAAAGAAAGAGAATTAAAGTGGATTCATTGATAACTATAATATATATATATATATATATTACCCTCCTATCATACTAGCATTAATATATTGATAAACATATTATTATAAATGATTCTGCATTTCCATCAAATTCTTAGGTTTTGGGTTTGAAAAATAAAATAATAAAATCAGTTAAGTTTGTTAAAATCATTTCCATCTAACTTAAACCAAACATTTATACATCTTGTGATTTCCATGATTCAACATAATAATAATAATAATAATAATAATAATAATAATAATAATAATAATAATAATAAAGGGAATAATGAATAATTAAACTAGAGTAAGAGCACATGGAAGCACATGTAGTGGAAATTGCGTGCAATAAAATGAATGAAAAAAGAAAAGAAAAGAAAAGAAAGGTGTTGGAAGATGGGATCTCTACAAAAATGAATGGTGGCTAAATATGCAATCGTGGCACAATTTTGGACTTTTGGTATAAAGACGTGTTGTCTACTGTATGTATATCGTGTTTCTGGGGCCCAACTAACAACTTTATCTAATCTCTATATATACATATGCCCGCGCACACATATATATTGTTGTGTCTTGGCTGTCTACATATCATCACGCCATTCTATTATTTTATTAACTTGACTCACAATCATGTGCACCCCATCCATTTGGGTCATTCCTAAGGGTGGGGAAAAATATCAAAACGTATCATATTTTTAAAACTACCAAAAATAATATAATAAATTAAAATATATATTAATTTCATATTAAAAAATATAATTTTTTTATTTCGGTATATTTTTGGTATATCAAAGTTTCGATATGTAATTTTTATTTCGGTATAACAGTATTTTCAGTATATCGAAGTTTCGATATATATTTTTTATTTCGTTATGACGGTATTTTAAGTATATCGAAAAATTTCGATATACCAGTATGACTAATTATGATACCGAAATTACGGTATATCGAATTTTTTGGTACGATAACGATATTGAATATTTTGATACCGAATTTTTCAATAACGGTATCGCTATGAGATTTTCAATTCCGTATACCATACCGACCCACCCCTAGTCATACGCGGGTTGATTTGAATGTGTGAGTTTTGATTTTATCTTTTTTAATCTTTAATTTTAGGTATGCCACCTTTATATTTTAACATTGTGACCTTTCAACATAAGTATGATGAACTTTATGTAATATTTTTATTTTCACTTCTTTTACCTTAGATGTGTGACTTTTATGTTGTATTTGTATTTATTTAGTATGACTTTTATGTTATATTATTATGACATTTATGTACAAGTATGCTATTTTTTGTCTAATATTTTCACTTCAAGAAAAAAATATTCATAAACTTGTACATATATACCTTTCAATGAAATTACTTAGACATTTGTATGATATTACTTATACATGTATAATAACATTGTCATACATGTGATGTATCACATAGAGGTGTGAGAAAAATCACTTAAAAATATGTTGATCTAAAAAATGTGTTGAAATTTCAATTGTTTTTTTGGGTTACAAAATTACATAAAGGTAATATATTTGTATATAAAGATCATACAAATGTTACATTAATACAACATAAAATATGTTAATAAAAAAATACGTTGAAAATTATTATTATTATTTTTTGGTTACAAAATTATGTAAAGGTAAGGATTCTTGTATATAAAAGTCATACAATTGGGGTGAAAAAGAAAAAAAGCAACATGTGGATCCGGATCAACTCAACTCAATTACATGGTTCTAGATTCATGCAACTAATGCATATAATTATATGTGTTTATTAACTTTACTATTTTCTTTAATTTATGGGAATTGGATTTATTCACTTCCGTCGAATATATATGACGATAAGATATATAATTGGAAATCAAGTTAATTATTACATAATGAAAAATTTAGTTAATTTTTTGGGACCCTACGACAACACCATCTACAACAAGGGTTGATTTAGGCTACGACATGAGTTTTTAACCCCTGTCTATGTGCATTTTTCTTGTTGCATGCAAGACACAATTTGTTTAATTGTCCAAATGTTAAGTCAGATATCTCGGTAAGATATAATTTATTTATCAAATATTATATTTTACTTTTAACATTGAATTTAGAAGTTATCCCATAACTAAATAAATGTATGAAACTAATAATGAAATTACATAATTACTATATTTCTATATTTGATAACGAAATTCGTATATTTACAATATTGTATCATAATTTATAAAAATAAAAGTATATATATATATATGTGTGTGTGCGCGCGCGCTATTGATATTGGACCTTAATGAAATTAATTAGTTTTCAAGAATCCTTTTAGTTGGAGTAAAACCTTCACATCAACTCCATTATAAGTTTGCCCTGTAATTTAGCCTAAATTTTGAATAGTTTAATTATAAATTATTTGCCTGAGCACTCAATTTTTTAATTACCTTTATATATATTTCTTATGAGACAATCAATTTATAATTTATGAGTTTGTGAGAATAGGTATGAGTTGGGGTAGCGACTAGCGAACTTCGTCTCACAAATATTTACTTGTTTAACGTTTCATATAAATTTTCATACTTTTTTTTAGATAAATGAATGTACTATTTTTATTTGATAAAAATCATCGCATGATTCATATATTTTACATGATAATTAAACTTCATATCCCTCAATAAATCATCATATAGCGAACTTTATTTTTGTGAGTTATTTAGAATGGTAATCTCATTATTTTAATCAAAATTTATATCCATTTAGATTTAACTTTGTAATTAACTATAGTCCAAATACGAAATTATAGTTATTTAAATCTTACTAGGTTAATTAGATGAATATCTTAATAAATAAATAAATAAATAAAGACTTACATACGAATAAATTTTCTCCCTATTATAATAAACCAGATTCACATCTCCCGGGTCAACCCGTATATAGAAACGGGCTGAAGCCTTTTATTTAATTGGGCTGACCCAATTTAGTTTCATTGGGCTTAGACTAATCATATTCTTTGGACTGTACGAAGAATTTTCCTTTATTTTCTTTTGCTAATAAAAGACCAATCACTCTGAAAAGAAAGGGAAAGGAAGTTGTATATTGTGTAATGTTTTTGTTCAATCTTTTACCTCATTCATTTAGATTTCATTTTTTATTTTAGTTAAACATTTTGCCACATATATTCTATTTTGTTCGATTTTACTCCCCTTATATTTTCTTCGACTTTTGTTCTCTAGCTTTCCACGTGATTGATTGGACGAAACTTAAATTATCTTGATTAATTATTTAAATTTCAATTTACGTATCATTTCGACTCCTATATCTGCCATAACGTGGAGATAATTTACAATAAACTCAAATATTAAGGTGATGTTTATAGTCATAAATTATTAAATATGTTTTTAATAAATATAAATTTAAACCACAACAATATTGCTCTTATTATAGGAACAACTGAAAATCGATTAAAAAAAAAAAAAGTGAACACTAGGATGTAGAATGATACTATTTCCAAAATTCAGTGGCCAAAAGTAGAATATTGAATAGTTGAAGGAGCAAAAGAGAGAATATGAAAAGCAAAAAAAGTCAAAATTGCCGACAGGAAGGACGTTAATTACAACAATAAATAGGTAATTGAGACTAGGGTTTCCCCATTTGCAGCAGCAGTTCAGTTCCACATCTGACAGAAGAGGCATATTTCGAGTTTGTGTGTGAATCTAACGTTTCTATGTTGTCGGATTCTTTCTGATTTCTGATTTATGTTAGATTCACGCACAAACTCGTACTTTGTCTTTTCCGATTCTATTCGACGCTTATCATTGTTGGGTTTGATTTTAGATTGCAGTTCTTAGATCTTTTTTCATTTGTTTTATCTCTTGGATTTTGAGTAGATTTATTGAATTTTTTGGGTTGAAATTATATGTGTTGTGCAGAATTAATCAGTATGGATATGCGTTCTTTTATATACTTATTAATAATCTTGTTGTTATGCTAAGCCTGAGAAGATTGAAGATTTGGAATATAATCAAATTTGTGGCCTTTCAGTTTTACTCTGTTTTGCTGAGACTTAATATGTTCTGCATAACATGGAAGACGAGATTGGGCTTATATATAATATGAATATCATTATTTCGATAGCTTTTATATTTTTGCACTTCAGTTCTTTTTTGATGGTTTTGGGAATTCAATTTGACTTGAGCTTCTGGGATTGGTGATGGCTACTTGTCTTAATAAATGTAGGAATCTTAAACAAATTCTTTGTCTGTATATCTGTAAATTTAACAGTTGAGTTTCGGTTCCTGTTTCTGAAGGATATGGTTCAGGGAAAGTTTAGGTTTTGTTTATGTCTTCGAAAATAGTTGATATTTCAATTTGATGCAAGGAAGAAAACTTTGGTTGTATATTTTGTCAGATTGTCTTTTATGTTCTTGTTCTGGTTGCAGGACTTGAATCATGTTTCAACTGGACAATAATTAGATTATGCATATCTTATGGTAGTTGATTTTATTATGTTTCTCATTGAAAGAATTGCTATTATTTTACTTGTATACTTTACTCCTAAATGTGGAGAGGATTTTTTTGGTGCACATGATTTTTAGTTTTCTAGCCCTATCAAAATTCGGGTATTTCTTTTGTAAGAATATACTTGTACCCTTCCCTTAATGTTAACTCAACTCTACTTTCTTGTTTTTTTCTCCATGTATTTACTGTTTTATTAGTTCAGATTTTAAAGTTTTAAAAAGAAATCTTCATCCCATTAGATGGGATTATAGGATCATATTCTACGATCATTCAGTTAAGACATGAACGTCAGAGTCTTTACATATCGTCTATGAAGTGTGATGGTAGTTTATGCTGGTAGTCAAGCCAACACAACATTGTCCTTATTTTTGTTTGAAAATCGAAAACTCTGAAACTTGGGATCAAGACAAAACATATAAGTGGTTCTGTGTAGATAAATGATATAGATGCATAAATTAAGTACTCCTTTGAATCCAAGGTAGCAATTTAGCAGAATGTTGTGAACATGGATGAGTATGAGAGAAATTAGCAAGAATTACTTAATATAGATGTGTAAACAGAGATAGAGAATATTGCTATTTCAAGAAGAAACAGTATGGATGAAAAAAGTATCATGAGTAGATAACTAGAATTAATCTTACGATTAGGGATACTATCAGCTCATTGTCAAGTAGTTGATTATAGTTACAGAGATAGAGGTATTGAAGGAGTATTCATGATTGCTTTGAACAATCCAGAGAGGCCTTGGAATGCTTTGAACATTGCAGAGGGAGAATGTCCCATTTTGATAATCGACACCACCAATATCATGGCCGGGCCAGCCTCCCAATAAGCCGGGGGCAAAAGTTCCCTGTCATCAGGTAAAATAGATGGAATTGTGGTGAGCTGATGAATGCTTCAATGGCAAAGGAGTCACCGAGTCCAACAAATCATCATCCAAGCAAGAAGGCATGTGCATCAACCTCACTATACCTTCATCATCCCTCTCTATTCTATCAACATCAAAACTAACTGTTTCTGTTTTGTACGGATAAGTTCCATCATTATCCTTGTATTTACCATCAGGTTCCAGAAAATGGCGAGTCACAAGGTATAGTCGATCAGAAGTGGATACGAGGTACATTTTCATAAGATGAAGCGTATTGTTCATGAGTCATGACACATGCAAAACTATTAAAAGAAACCCTTTGTCATTTTGTTAGGAATATAAGCATGGGAGCTCTAACTTAACCCAAAACCATGGTCAAAGGTCAAGGGTTGACTCCCACTTATGTACTCTTCCACACTTTCATGTGGAACCGATGTGGGATATCGTAACACATTTATGGTATTTTCATCTAAAATTATACTCGGTTCTTTATTTACCGATACTATTCCATTATTTGAGCAGTCAGAAATTTTAATTAGAACCAAAATAATGAGCAACAAAACCTTAAAACTTGGTTCTAGAAAGACTCTTTGACCTTTGTGAGGCAAATTAAACCATGCCTAGTAAGATTTACTTGTGAGAACGAGTAAACAAGATCATTAAAACTCAATCGTACATTATTGCAGAACTTAACACACACACAAAACAAATATTCATCAAGAGAAAAACACAAGATATGTACCTTATGTAACCTATGATATGAAGTAACTTGGTCTTATTAAAATCAATGTAATCGTGACAAAATTTTGATCATTACATTAATATCAACTAAAGCCTGATCAAATCTGAAGACCCTCTTCACACCACTGAGTCATTGATAATAATAATAATCTTCAAAGAGCTATCTTGATACTTTCTTCCACTTCTTCAATACTTATCTTTCTTGATTTCAGGAAATCTAGATGGTGCTTACAATAAGCCCCATTTCTTTCAAACGCCTTAAACAATTTCACGAACAAGTTAACCATAATCTCACTATCATACTTATTTTCCTTAAACATCAACAAAACTGGATGGGCCCTTCTTCGGAAATGCCCAGCCACGAAATCTTCAAAACCCTTGGGAGGGTTTCTCAAAACCCTAATCATCATCTCACACCCTAACACGAAAACCTTCTCTTCGTACCCCATCAACGACCCCAAGTCACTACGAGAATAACAATAATGTTTCAAATTCAAGACCATATCATGAATTGCATGAAGTGCAAGCAAAACCCTACTCCCTTCAACTTTATTAAAACCCTTAATATTGTACCATATATCCGGAAAGTCGAGATAAACCCTACCGTCGAGGCCTTGGTTAGGGTTCAAGTCGAGGGTGTAAGAACGATAGTGAAACTCCGGTGGGACAGAGGGATAGTCTCCCGGAATAAATATGTCGAAGAAGAAGACACAATGGTGGAAATCACTTTGTGGTGAAGCAACAATGGCTGCCCTCATTAAATCAACTCGATACTCATAGGCCCTCAAGAAAATCGAGCTAGGCATATTTGCAAAAAAGACCTCCCATTCTTGTCTGATTCTTCGCCTGAAATCCGAACCAATCGCGGCCCTACAATTACTGGTCAAGTAATGGTGATCGGACGGTGGAGAGAGGTGTATATCGAAGTTTTTGAAACCATTGTATCTTTTTCCAACTTCATCTTCAATCTCTTCGATCTCTCCATAGATTTTCTCGGTTGTCTGATTTTGGGAACGCCAGTTTTCATCGTAGTTGTTTATGATGCTCGATTTTGAGGTTGGATCTTGATCCATAGACACGATCATGTTTGCTTCGTGTGGATGCAATACGAACTTGAAATAGGTTGGATTATATGTGTGGTTGTGTGTAACTAGTTGGCAAATAATATATATGTTGAATGGATTTCAATGAATGTAGCATAGATATTGGTTATAAGAACTCTTGTAGCAATTAATAATGATTAGATTTTGTGTGTATCTTAATTATAGTCGTTTGATTTTGTTTGGGTTTCTTTCAATGAATTTCTTTCCTAATAGTCGTACACTTCTATATTCACAATACATCTCTCAATCTCATATATACACGAATAACCAAGTAATAAATAAAAATAAATCTCTCAAAATAGTCCCCATCAATTTTTAAAAGATATTTTGTTGGTCCCAAGTGGTAGTAGGCTTAGAGGGGGGTGAATAATCCTACTGATTTTTTTTTTTCAAACTTTTCAAGCACAGATAGTCAAACTTTTCAAGCACAGATAGACACATGGATATACAGAGGTTCGAAGGTGGAGTAATCCTTCTACATCTTCTCTGTCTCTTCTCAAGAAGGAACATTTGTTAAATCTTGTTGATTTACATAGCCCTATCTATTACAATACAGATTTAACAAGTAAGTAGCAAGTCTTCACACAGGTACTTGACTACTCTTCTCACTGACCCACACATGATTCTAATCTACCCACACAGGGTCCTCACTTTCTTCTTCAGAAAGTGGAAAGCTTAGCAGCACACATGATCCTAATCTACCGGTCCTCACTTTCTTCTTCAGAAAGTGGAAAGCTTAGCAGGACTTGCTCCTTGCACTAAGCACTCCAAGACAGTCCTTAATTAAAAGGTTTGTCTTCCTTCTTCTCCAACTGGATGCAGCAAGCTTGGGCTTTGTTTACAGGTTGATCTGCTGAAGCTTGCTGCAGGACTGACTGACTGAGCATGTGTCTCAGGGGTAAAGAGTGTTTGAGCTTTCTTTTCTTCTTCTTCTCTTTTAAACACTCTTTTCTTCTATTTGATATTCCCCCTCTTTTCTACTCTCTCTTTTACGCTTTGGCTTCTTCTATTCTTTTCTGCGCATTCTCTCTTGCGTTTTCCTGCGCTCTCTCTCTTCTTCTTAATCTTCAGTCTTCCTCTATTTCTAGATTAGGAAATCTGCCCGTTGAAGGTAGGTAGATATCCATCATTGATGCGCTGCACTTCTTCTGACACACGCAAGCCTTTTACTTTCCACGTGTTCTTCTGATTGTCCTCTTCTCTTCTCTCTACCGGTAACCTTTTATTTCTACCGGTAACTTTTGACTTTCTTTCCATGCCTGCTTTGTAACTTCTTCCTCGCGCTCACTCTGGTGCTTCCTTCTCTGGTTTGCTCCTTCAGACGGCTTGAGGCTTTTGTAGCATGCTGCTCCTGCAGTATGCTTCGGCTCTGCTCTGGTCTTCCAGGTAGCTTCCTATCTGCAGTAACCTCGTTGCAGTAACCTTCCAAGAAGGTTATGCTTATAGAATGAATGTTACTTTCTCTAAGGTTTTGTCTCATCAAAACATAATTAAATATGTTCCAACATATTCTATCCTAATATATAGGTTTAATTGCATTTAAATCATGATCCCAATGAGCTCTTTTTATAGTTGGTTAAATCAGAAATAAAGATTTTGTTGTTGTTGTTGCTGCTGTTGTTATTAGTAACTAGTAGTGTACCTGTGCCGCGTTGCACAGTGTGTTATATATATAATTATTAAAAAAATATAATAACATAATAAAATGTAATGATTATTATTTTAACAAAAATACATTGATACTTTTTAAATTTGTATTAGTATAAAGTTAGATATTTTAATTTTAAATTTATGTCATTATAAATAATTATATTCGAAAATATTAGAAATTTGAAATATATAAAGTTATATATTAATCTATGGATTAAATAAACAAATAAAAAAAATTGTGTCAGAACATTACATGGGTAGTGAAATTTTAAAAAATAAATTTAATATCGAAAAATAAGTTATATGTATTAGAAACGTTATGATTTAAGTATTGAGATAAATAAATTTATATTTTATTGGCATTTATAACTATAAATGCACACGTATTTTAATAAATTTTTTTGGTTCAACGCCACATATAACTTATTTATTTTAAATCAAATAAAAAATTATATCAACTTATCAAATACATGAAAATCTCTCTTGCTATCTATTTAAATGAAACAATTCAAAATTGGACTTAATATACACATTTTGAATAAAAAAATTATGAATAATAATTATAAGATTGATAAGTCAATATATCAGGAACTAAGAATGATGAAATTTTAATTTGTGAAAAATTAGAAAAACTACCTCTGTCCAATCCCTTATGCCACCTCAATTAATCAAAATATAAATATAAATAAAATTTGACAACAAATAAATATAAAATAAGAAAAGATAAAATAAAATATTTGTATATTTCAAATGAATAAGTTGGTTAACTTGCAATAATAATTTTAATCTAATTTTTTCTATTTGATATGTTTTATATGTGTAATCTATTAGGTACACTACACCTATGTTATTTTTTTATTTCTACATTTTAATATCAATATACAATAAATTAATACTATATATCATAAAAACGTTTAAAAATGAAAAATCATTGAATCCCATACACATACATTTCCATATTTCAGTTTGATAAATTTTATATGAATATTAAATTTAAGATCATTAAATAATGATTGATTTTATATATTATATATTTAAAATTAGGTAAATTACAAAAAACAACCCCAACTATCGACTTTTTTAAAATTGCAACCTAATCTGTTTTTTTTTTTAAGATTGTCACCCAGTCTTTCTGTGTTTTGCCTATTGTAAAATTTCAGGTCATTTTTCCGACAAATGAATTAATTTTTTTCACTTTGCAACCCAAACTTTAATTTTTTGTCCAATCGCAAATCATGATTTTTTTTTCGCTTCACACCTTTATGTTATATATATGAGTGTGATATTTATGTTATATAAGTGTGATCGATATTCATAAAATAAATATCAAAGAAATATTGGTCAAAATTGGTGAAATATATGTAACATCGGTAAAAATCAATGGAATATCAATAAATATCGAGAAAATATCGAAATATATTGGTAAATATAAGAAAATTAACAATAAATATATGTATCCATATTTCCATCGATATCGATATTTTCACGATATTTTCGTGAATTTAAGTTACCTATATTTTCACCGGAATCGAAATTTTCATTGTTGGTTGCAATCTGATAAAAACACAAAGTTCAGGTTGCAATTAGATTAAAAATAAAAAATAAAGTTTAGGTTGCAAAGTGAACTAATTAATCTTCATTTCGCCAGAAAATTTGCAATCGACAAAACCATAGAAAGACTGGGTGACAATCTGAAAAAAAGAAGAAAATTAGGTTGCAATTTGAAAAAAGTCGATAGGTGGAGTTGTTTTTTGTAATTTACCCATTAAAATAAGTACTTAAAAATAAGATGAGAGATAATAAATATATAATCCCTTATTTCATGTCATTTATCTATTTATTTTTTTTATTTGAAATTTTTATACAATAAATACTAAATTGAGTATCATAACTGATTTCTTAAATTAAATATTTATTTATTTGTATTGAATTTCTTAAAGTACAATAAAGTGGTTTATTTATTTTTATTTGTATTGAGTTTCTTAAAATACAATAAATAGGTTTATTTGTATTTATTTGTATTGAGTTTCTTACAATAAATACAATATGAAAACCATTAATAGGTTTCTTAAAATAGTAATTATTTAATAGATAGATAATTTATTACAGTTATTTTTGGTAAAATATCTTGCTTTTATATATACTAGTAGTGTACCTGTGCGTTCCACAGTGTGTTATATATATAACTATTAAAAAAATATAATAACATATAAAATGTAATGATTATTATTTTAACAAAAATATATTGATATTTTTTTAATTTGTATTAATATAAAGCTAGGTATTTTAATTTTAAATTTATGTCATTATAAATAATTATATTCGAAAATATTAGAAATTTGAAATATATAAAGTAATTTATTAATCTATGGATTAAACAAACAAATTAAAAAAAATTGTGTCAGAATATTACATGGGTAGTGAAATTTTAAAAAATAAATTTAATATCAAAAAATAAGTTATATATATTTGAAACGTTATGATTTAAGTATTGAGATAAATAAATTTATATTTTATTGGCATTTTATAACTATAATTACACAAGTATTTTAATAAATTTTTTTGGTTCAACGCCACATATAGCTCATTTATTTTAAATCAAATAAAAAATTATATCAACTTATCTAATAATGAAAATCTCTTTTGCTATCTATTTAAATGAAACAATTCAAAATTGGACTTAATCTACACATTTTGAATAAAAAAAATTATGAATAATAATTATAAGATTGATAAGTCAATATATCAGGGACTAAGAATGATGAAATTTTAATTTGTGAAAAACCAGAAAAATTACCTCTGTCCAATCCCTTATGCCACCTCAATTAATCAGAATATAAATATAAATAAAATTTGACAACAAATAAATATAAAATAAGAAAGATAAAATAAAATATTTGTATATTTCAAATGAATAAGTTGGTTAATTTGCAATAATAATTTTAATCTAATTTTTTCTATTTGATATGTTTTATATGTGTAATCTATTAGGTACACCTATAATATTTTTTTTCTACATTTTAATATCAATTTACAATAAATTAATATTATATATCATAAAAACGTTTAAAAATGAAAAATCATTGAAGCCCACACACATACATTTCCATATTTCAGTTTGATAAATTTTATATGAATATTAAATTTAAGATCATTAAATAATGATTGATTTTATATATTATATATTTAAAATAGGGTAAATTACAAAAAAACAACCCCATCTAATCTGTTTTTTTTTTTAAAGATTGTCACTCAATCTTTCTGTGATTTTGCCGATTGCAAAACTTCCGGTCATTTTTCCGGCAATCAATTAAATTTTTTCACTTTGCAACCCAAACTTTAATTTTTTGTCCAATCGCAAATCATGATTTTTTTTCGCTTCACACCTTTATGTTATATATATGAGTGTGACATTTATGTTATAAATGTGATCAATATTCATAAATAAATATCAAGGAAATATTGGTCAAAATTGGTGAAATATATGTAAAACGGTAAAAATCGATGGAATATCAATAAATATCGAGAAAATATCAGAATATATTGGTAAATATAGGAAAAACAACAATAAATATATGTACCCTATTTCCATCGATATCGATATTTTCACGATATTTCTGTGAATTTAAGTTACCTATATTTTCACCGGAATCGAAATTTTCATTCTTGGTTGCAATCTGATAAAAACACAAAATTCAAGTTGCAATTAGATTTAAAAAAAAAAAAGAGGTTAGGTTGCAAAGTGAACAAATTAATCTCCATTTCCCCGGAAAATTTGCAATCGACAAAACCACAGAAAGACTGGGTGGCAATCTGAAAAAAAAAAAAAAAAAGATTAGGTTGCAATTTGGAAAAAAGTCGAGAGGTGGAGTTTGTTTTTTGTAATTTACCCTTAAAATAAGTACTTAAAAATAAGATGAGCGATAATAAATATATAATCTCTTATTTCATCTTATTTATCTATTTATTTTTTTATTTGAAATTTTTATACAATAAATATTAAATTCAGTATCATAACTGATTTCTTAAATTAAATATTTATTTATTTGTATTGAATTTCTTAAAATACAATAAATAGGTGTATTTATTTTTATTTTTATTGAGTTTCTTAAAATACAATAAATAGATTTATTTGTATTTATTTATATTGAATTTCTTACAATAAATACAATATGAAAGCAATTAATAGGTTTCTTAAAATAGTAATTATTTAATAGGTAGATAATTTATTGCAGTTATTTTTGGCAGGATATCCTGCTTTTATATATATATAGATATATATATATATATATATATATATATATATATATATAGATTGGAAATTAATTTAATCTTTCCCATAAATCTTTATATCATGTGATTTTTCGTAGGGTATAATTATAGTCGGTTTGAAATTTCTAATGCTTGGCTCGATTATTATGGAGATAATAATGTATCTTCAACAAGATATTTACCATGTTTATATATGATTCAATTCTATCGAATACATTACATTAGATATTTTATATATTAAAGTAATTAAGTGTACAATTATTTTTGGAAAAGATCTTGAGCTATGGTACCTTGTTGAGTTGTCTTGTGGGAATATGTTTCAACCACGCAAATTGGAATGAGATAAGCCCATTCAAATATATGTATAGCCCAATTGTTAAGTTGGCCCCTGATCTTTAATTGGGCCTTTGCAAATTAAACCCACGTAAGCAGAACTCATACATAAATAAAAAGAGCCTGCAATTCACAAAAAATAAAAATAAAAAGGGAAAGTCATATTTGTATTTTCTATCCAGGAAATTGTGTTTTTATTTATCTATATATTGTCTTTAGGGGTATCTAACTATTTCATATTTTGTGAAATATTTAGGTGAGAGTCAATCAATTCATTTCATTTTATTAGTAAGTCGAAACGAATCATCTACATTCAAATCTTCTAAATGAAGTTTCATCTTACCGTCAAGATTCGTTAAACGATCTTATAAGAAATCTTCTTCTTTCAACCAACAGCCTTTTTAAAATTTTGTAAAATGTAAATAAGAGTAGAACATTACTAACCCATCTTATTTAGAGAATATCTTTTCTTGGTCAAATCTACATATTTTCCTTTTTTGAAACAGTCTTTTAAGAATTTGAGTGCACTCTAAAAAGTGAAAACTAAATTTTAGTATAACAATTCATATTCTAGTATTTAATTCAAAAGTTGAAATTATATATGATTTGTCTCGACTCCGATCCTCCACTTTTCCGATGCCGTTCGAAATTCTCCGACGCCAAACTGGAATTCTCCGACGATGATTGGAATTCTCCGATTAAGAAAACCTGCAAAACAAAGAACACCGGGGGTTTTTCCCGGTGAAGGGACTCCGACGCTCAAGTCAGTAATCTCACAAAAGTGTTGCTCTCGATTTTGAATGCTTAGTATGTAAATTAGGATTGTGATTGTGTGTGCAAATTAGAAAAACAAAGGATATATATATACTCCCTGAGAGAAACGTGATTTCCTAGGAGTGGGATGTGGCAGTTGAGATTTTCTCCTAAAAACCTGGGAAGTGGCGAGATTCTCGCAATCGTGGGAGTTATCTCAAATTTGAATTAGTTCGCTCGTATTAGCTCGGCATCCCACATCTCAGTTCGACATTACGGGTTACGAGCTGGATCAGTTCGATTGACATGCCAGATATTTGTTCGCGTCGATCGTCCTTCAAGTCCGGGTCGGGTTTTCGAGGTAGTTTGAATGTGGTCAGTTCGACCACATCAATATAAATTAAAATTTAGATGACTTAAAAAAAAATCCAAATATAAATTCATCTCACACGTGTTTGGGTACGTCACGCCGTTGAAGTGTCTAAGCCGTGGTCAGTTCAGCCGACGAGACACATGACGGAAAAGACAAATCTACCCTCAGTGTCGGTTGTGGATTAGGTGATTTGGTCAAGAAAAAGTGTTTGTTCCGTAATTGGAGGGTGCAAAACGACAAGATTCTGTTAAATCTAACATTGATTTCCTCGAATTCACCTTCACACACAAACCTTTACTCTTTTTCTTCTTTACACAGACCAATCTTGTATAGATATTATTACATTTATAATAATGATTCAAGATATTTTGATATTAACACTGGGATAAAATGGATTGGGCCAGATGTTCCGACACCATTAATTGCTAATACTGTCGGTTATGTTGGTTAATCAGATGGTTGCCCTTCTCAACTTATTTCTTCAACCAAATTTATACACTTGCGAAACACAAAAACTTGCGTGAGACGGTCTCACGAATAGTTTTTATGAGACGGATTCTATTTACCCACTAACCAAACCCATTTTCTTAAATGTATACATGAATTTTAAAGGGTGGGTTGTGGGTTGATCCGTCTCACATGAAATGATCTGTGAGACGGTCTCACATAAGACTCACTCCTTGTGAAAATGTAATCGAGATTTGAATTATAATTTTGAGTCAAAGTTTTTTTTTTAATTTTAAAAAGTTGCGATAATTATGTAGTATGTTTTTTTTTCCTTCTGAAAATTAAATATCTGAAAATGTGGGTGTTATGTAATTAAAACTATTTGAACTATCTTTTCCAAAATATAAATTTGGTGACACCTGAAATTAATTGAATGCTATCCAGGTGGTACTTATGTTTCCCAATTAGTGGCAAGCATCAAATGAGACTAATTCTTGATGTTTCATTCTCCATCTGAAATTATCTATTAATTTAATGCACTATTATCCTTTCATCATGATAAAGAATATACAAATATCACAATACATAAATAAAGAGTATATAAATATATGAACTTGGATAGGACAAATAATTAATGAGATGTATCTAACTAACTGAATTTTGATTAATTATTTAGATATTCTACAAATATAATATGTCATTATGATTAGACAATGTATAAATCCTTGATCTGACAAGTGTTTCAGTTTCGAGTTTCCAACATAATTATTCCTCAATAAAAATGTTTAATTACCATTAAGATGTTTTTAACATTTTTGTTCAATTCAAGAACACCCAAGAATATTTAGTCAAAAATTATAAAAATAGTAGGCCAAAATTTAAGGCAAAATCAATGTGTTATCTTCAGAAACAAGGCAAAATATTTTCTAGTCAAAAAGTCGGTTAAGTTGGTTAATAAAACGGTTGGCCTTACAAGAAAATATCCTTAAAGTTGGTGGGTTTTTGTGAAAAGTATATAAATATCTTATCCTTAACAATAAATTCAGATTATCCAAATAAAGATTTAATTAGCTAAGAGAAGTTGATAGTGGCATACATCATCATATTTTCTCTCTCTTTTTTTCCTTTCAATTGTTAGTTTACATGTGTTTTTTTGTTACTCGCAAACATAAACTGAAACTGATTGATCAAGATTTAGTCTCCCATCTACATGTCAGGTGGTATACTCTATTAAATGCCATATGTTTAATGGTGCATGAATTACACGTCATCTACAGGGACGGATTTCCGTGGCGAAGGTCCTTAAACTTTCAAAATTATTATCCATATGTAACTTTTTCATAATATTTTTTATTTTATTATCAATGATTTATAAAGACATCCTCTCTTTTATTATAAAAATTTATTTATTAGATAATTTATTTTCTTGAAATAAAATTCTAGATTCATATCTGGTCATCTGTATAATGACATTTCTGTAATATACATGTGTGTTTAAACGATAGTTATATAAGAAATGAGTTGGATTATCTTCTTGTAAATGATGTTTCAACTTATACTTAGATGATTTCAATATGTATGTATGATTATTTGGTAATGTTATTTAATAGAAATGAGAAAAAGAAAATACACAAATACTCATATGCGACTGTCGCACATGCGACGACACTCGCGCACTGTCGACCGTGTCCCAGGACACGACCGTGTGCGACTGTGGTGTATAAGTATGTTTTTTCAACAATAAGCATGTAATTTTTCATTATAAGTATGTGAACTTTTTTTCTAGTCCACGACCGTGCCTCACGCGAAAACTAAAAGCAATCTATGGCGCACGGTTGGGTCTCAGGACACGGTTGGGATAAGTATGTGATTTTTATCTATAAGTATGTCTTTTAGAGCTATAAGTATGTGTTTTCGTGCACGGTCGATCGTGTCCCTGGACACAACAATGAGCGAGTGCGGTCGCACATGAGAGGTCTCACAGGAATCCAGCTCAAGAAAATATATTGATTATTTTATAAATTTGATAATCTCATGCGTTAATAAACATTTTGGATATCAACATATACTTTAAATGCCAAACGAGATAAGATTTGAGTGTTCTCTTAATCGAATTTGATCATATGATTTACTTCTAATTTGATTCTTTTGAATTGATCCCATTGATTTCTCTCTTTTTTTTTTCTTTTTTTTAAATTTTGATTTTTATATTAATAAAAAAGTAGGCACTTATCTCAATTAATAAATGTTAATTTATATGTTCATAATTAGAAAGAGTAATGAGCCACGTTTGCACCAGTTAAGAAGCACGCACATAGCAAAGATTTGATTACACTCTTCATTATCCTTACACTTTTTCTATGGCTATTAAACCTACTTTTATTTAATAAATAAAAATCCCTTTATGTGTGCACTATATATTTCTAGTGAATTCTTTCTTATGGTACAATTCACATATTTTATTATATATTGTGTGTATGATGTGTGTGTATATATATTTATTGCTATAGTCCCCATATATTCCACCATATATATGAAAAATAATTATAGAAAATAAGTTTATATTTCAATAAAATATACAATAATACAGATGAGTTTAGTTGACAAAAAATATATATCTAAAGTTATGCTTTAATAACATATTGTATATATACGATTAATTAATACGACACGTGGCACCGCGAAGGTTCTTGTTGGGAAGAGTATTCTAGCGGCGCAAAGTAGCGCCCTAACATAGCCGTTATTTTGATTAAGATTTGGATTATGGAAAATAATTAAACATATTAAGTTTACCCTAATCTTTTGTAATCCAACCACCACTAAATAATTAATTATTAGTACAATGCTAATAATTATTTTGGAACTCAATCTTAAATGCATACATATTTTTTCTCCATTTATGAAAAATGAACAATAACATAATATTATATCCTAATAATAACTACTACCTCAATTTCTAAACTAATTGTTGTTATAAAATTACTCCTTAAGAATAGAATAGTGTATTCTCCTTGAAACTTGTTCGACATAGTATCAACCAAATTGCACATTCTAGTATTAGGTTAGCTAAACTATATACGAGCCCCCATTGTTGGGTTGAATTTCCGGATAATGAATTAGATAATGACTTGTGATTTTTTTTTTTTTTTTGAATTAGATAATGGATTAAACTCCATCCCAAAAAATTATTCCAAGAGACAATTTTATGCATGGTTTTTTTGCCCTTGTCATGTAAATTAAGATTTATACATGAGCCATAATAGAACAAATATTCAATTAAGAAAAACTTATAAGATTAATGCTTCAAAAGCATACAATTCTTGCACAATTAGCCATGCAATGGGACATTATTCATATAAAACCAAAACAAAAACAACATTTAGAAAACATATCATAATTTTGTTAGCCTGTTTATCATCATCAGGCACACATTGATCTTCTTACTTAGCATATGCATCATAATGAAAGTCAGAAAAGAAAAGTGATGTTAGAAATTCCTCCACATTCTTGATACCAAGGAATATCCACTTCCAATTTCCCATTCCCAGACCATTGAAACACCACTTCCGAGCCATTCACATAGGCCCTCTTAGGTGCCACACTCGAATAGGCCAAGAATTTCCATCCCCTTTAACCTCCATCTTGGCGATGGATTGGTCGTACAATAGGCCCTGGATCGTCCCTCCCGAGTTAAACAAGTTGGTTAGCCCAATAGGCGCGAACTTGACACCCTGGCCGAGCTTCTTGATTGGGACGAAGCTGAAAAGCTCGAAGGTGGAGGACTTGAGAGTGAATGGAATCGGATCTGAGTCAGGCGTCGCTAAGAGGAGCTTCTCCGATTCAGTGAGATAGACCGCATATTCCTCAGCTTCTCCGAGTTTAACTGCTTCCATGTTCTGATCCCATTCCAGATCAGAAACATGGACCGAAGAAGAAAGAGGCTTGTAGCATTCGGAATAGCCCTTGATCCTTTGTTCCTTGGGGTCCCACCCAGCACCTTGGCAATTGAAACCACCAACCACGCCTCCATACTATATCATCATAATTAATTCATAAATATTTTAGGCGTTAAGTCAAAAGTACACAAACTTTTGAAATAGAATCACTGCATAGTGAACCACAAAACAAGTAAAAGGGAGATATATATACCTTGTTGAAGTTCCATATTTTGAGAATGGTCTTGCTATCAAAGAGTGGATTCTTGAAGAGGCAATCTCTAGTAGGGAGAGCAAAGTGGAGGCATTTAGGGATGGTACCATCAGGGTAAACAAGCTTTCTAAGTAGGTCAAAATCATGGCCACCCACTGAATCACTAACATAGACAGGACCTCCACAAATGGCTCTTGAACCAGCATGGAACTTTGCACAACAATGGTCTGATTGAAACATGTCCCAATCTGGTTGGATGATTTGTCCCATCCACATGCTGTTGTAAGCACAGTGGATCATGTGGACCCCTTGCAGCCAATAAACTCCCATTGGGTCTCCATTTGGATCTTGGAACCAGAAATCATCCCCTTTTTTACAAGAAACACAATGGCATCATCACTAGACTATGTCAATTTGAACTTAAGGGAATCTAGAGAATATTCTCTTACCAACTCTTCCCATGGATATTTGCTCAGTCCCAAGTAAGAAGAAGTCATTACATTGCTGCATACTTGAAATAAGACCAGTTCCATTGAAGTTCTTTTTAAGTGATTTTGACAACCCTTTGTAATAAGCCTTTGCAAGCTCCACTCTTCCTCCATAGTCTTCAGAAACATATTCAAGTGTCTTCATCAAAAAAAAAAAAAAGTGTTAGCCAAGATTTATTAAAAACTATCCAACATACTATAAACATAGCAATTTCGAAAAGAAAAAAAAAAAAAAAAAGAGTAGAAATTTACTTACATGAATGACATCCACTTTGACTCCTGAAATTCCAACTTTAGAGAGGTAGGAGTGCATGGATTCATAGAAATCCTCTGCTTGATCGGGATTAACGAGGCCGATCGAGCCCTCAAGGATCTTCACCACTGCAAGATCGGTCATGGTTCCATCGAGCCCCGGAGACAACTTGCAAGGCACAATCTTGGCGTCGAGATGAGTAGCACCGGGCCTAACTCCTCCCCAAGCACCCGCCAATGCGTGCCAAACGTATATATCGTCCAGTCCTTTGAAATTCGTCCTCAAATCCCTCGTAAAAGCTTTCATTCCAGAGTTGTCCGACTTGCAAGAGCAACTAGAACACCCTTTGCTCGAGCCCTTCTCGTCTCCTCCACCTCCTCCGAACATCTCATCAAGCTCGCGTTGCAGCTTCTTCATCTCGACTTCGTACTGAGACAAGTCCGTGACACCGGCCAGAGCTGCCTTGTCACGGGCTTTCTCAACCACTTCGATCTCAATAGCCTTGTTGATCAGCATCTTCGGCTTCTTGGGATCGAAGTGGGGCTTATTGGGGCCCGTCATGGATCCACCCTTATACTTCCTAAACTTCTCGCACTCATCAAACCTATGAAGCCTAGCAGTCATTTGGGTCCCACCCAAGACAAGATTCTTGGCATCCTCATGAGGGTCTTGACCGTCGATGTTGATGCTCTGCCATCCATCATCGATGATCAAGAACCTCGGGGACAGCCCTCCGTCGGAGAACTCCTTAACCCCGTTCCATATTCCGGCCGGCTCGACGGTCAAATAGAAGGCGTCCCACGTGCACCACCCGAACTTATTCACCAGAGGCGGCGGAGCCTTCTCTTCAATCAGCTTGAACGTGTTCAGATGAACCCTTACAGCTGTGTACGCTTCTTTCATCAAGGTGTAAGGATTCTTCGACACGTGGACGTACGCGATCGCGTCCAACGACGTCGTTTTCACTTTGGAAGAACCGCTCTCGCCGCATATCAGCATGTGTCCCTCCTTTCCGGGGTGGAGAGCCGACCGGAACTTGCCGTCGACGATGGGTATTACGACGACGTATGAGTCGATTTCCGGCACGTTCAGCATAACCCACTGGGTCTCCATCTGGATATCTGACCCGGATTTCCCGGTCCACTGCGTGGACCACCATGTCTTGAAGCGGAAGATGCTGACGAACTCTCTACCAGTGAATTTTCCGATCGAGTTCGTCAGCCTGTCCGAGGGTTCTCTCAGAGAGAACCCGAGGAAGCCACCCTTGTTCGACAGAGCCGAAGCTCTGTCGAACAATGCAGAAGGAGCTTCGGAAGATTGGCAAATGGAAGAGAAGCTTTTGAAAGTAACATTGGAGGGAATTTCAGACAACAATGGGACATCCTTGACGTAGAGTTTGCCACCTAGGAGGTCGAAAGCAGAGTCTTTCTTGGTGGGGATTAGAGGGGTGAAAATGGAGTTGATGGGATCATTTGGTGGCGCCATGGAAGCAGAAAACAGAGCAAAAACAGGGGAGAAACAGAGGTGGTGTGGATAGATAGGAAATATGGAGGGAAGAGAGATATATCACATATATATAGAGTTGGAAATGTATAAATAAATGAATAAAACCAAATTATCAAGGAAATAATATTATTATAAGGGAAAAAAAAAAAAAAAGAAGAAGAAAAGAATCAAAAGAAAAGGGTGGGGCGGTTTATGCTCTGTGATTCTATCTTCTTCCTTTATACCATTGGAAACGGCAAGTGAAAGCTCAATATGAATAGCAGTGGAGTATTATGGTATCCATGGAAAAAGACTTGCTATATTAATCCCTCTTGTACAATGATTTTGTTCTGATTTTTGTAATATCAAAATTTTATGATTCATTCCAGAGTTGAATAATATGAGTGAAATGAATTGAATCCATGGTTGAGAAGAATTTGTGGAGTGTTGACAAGGAAATTGTGAGAACTGGAAACTTCTACATTAATTGTATACTAACTAGATTTATGGTTTTTCTGTATTTTTTATTCATGAAAATGGATTTATATACTAGGGTTTTTTCTTAGGAATGAAGGGCTATATTTCGTTTAGTACTTAAGGTCAAAAAGGTGCTTAATTAATTTTAAGGGCCTATGTTTTTGAATTCTCTAGTTACTTCTATAATTTAACATGCTGTCAATTTTTAGTTCAGTTACCATTAATAACAGGTTAAAGTGCTGAATTGTTGTTTATTTGACATCTATACTATATATTATAAATAAATTGTAGAAATTCATTGATAGGTAAAAGTGTACTAATTCACAACAGATAATAACAAAATAGAAAAAAATCCTCAAGATGTAACTCTATCACCCAACTCAAACTCATTTTTAATGGTTTAATAATTCTAGTGAAATTAGATTTCTGAAATGATATCATAAAAATCATATTACTCTTGTTTATTAGTTGAATTGAACGTCATATATTTGAAATGATACTAAATAATTTGTCGTACATTTAATTCTAAGTAAATAATCATAAACGCTTGACAATTAATCTTATCATAATTACATTGTGATTTCTCCTAAACATCCATTTCTTTTTGACATATTATTGTTAATGCAATTGCACTGCATTATTTACAACCTATCATATAGTGATTGAATTTTGCAATTCTGTAAAACTAATACCATGTTAGTGGCAACTTTGTCGTATATGACATTTGCTGTATAGGGGAAACAAAGGTTAAAAAGAGTCCTTATTTTCTTGACTAAAAAATATCTTCCTTTTCCTTTTTTTTTTCTTTTATAAAATTATTAGTAGTCGACGGTGAAAAAACAACTTTCCTTTTTGGTAAGGAGTTATAAACTATTCTTTTTTGAGTGACCCTCCTGTGCATCTGATGCACGAATTTGAAATTCGTGTAATCATACTGTTTGCGGGTTAGCCTGGAGCTCTTTATTTTTTTGATGTTTTGGTCGTGACTTTTATGTTATGTTAGTGTTACCTTCATGTTATGTTAGCATGATCTCATTTCCAAATTTTATACCCTTAGTTTAAAACCATTTAACTAAAATAACACGAATGTAACACTAATATAACATGATAGGTAACACTAACATAACATGAAGGTAAAAAACAATGCTAATCATATCTTCATGTTATGTTAGACTGACATTCATGTTATGTTAGTGTTACCTTCATAACATAACATGAAGGTATGACTGTCTGGAGCGAATTTAAGTGAGTTTGAGCGCACCCACCAGACGCGTGGGAGCGCGTTGGGGCGCTGGGGCGGGTACATACAAGATGATATTTTGCATTCCTTTTTAGTCAAGATGATATTTTTCTGGACCACTATACACTTAATGAAGTTGATATGTACATACCCGTGTTACTGTATTTCAACCAGTACTAACTTATTCACCCCATACTATCAAGTACATTCATGTATCACAACGAATACAACTCATGCCACCATATCACACCCATAAAATCAATGCAGCGCGTATCATCAGTGATGGTCCATCATATTACACTCTCATACTATCTTTCATATTAGCCCAGACCATCATATAACATAAAAGATGTTATGAGGATATAATTGGACACAAATCATTTTTCTTAACTAAAAAAGAACAAAATTTAATAACTAAAGAAAAAAGAATGTTTATTTAGAAGACAATTTTTTGCATTGTATCATATATATATATATATATATATATATATTTATATACTTTGTGGGTTAGTACTTAGTGAGTTCATATAGGAACGCATGGGATAATACAGGGCCACAATATTCCAGAATTTTGTTTTGCAACGTGTGAGAGGTGTGAACATTTTAGAACATGTATAATAACTATGATATCATCCATTATTCCTAAATGCTAAAATAACATGGAATACATTTTTCATTTTCCTTATAATTTAATTTATAAATTGTTCATTTATCGATTAACTGAACCTCTTTTAATTAATAGATTTTGCCTCGTTCTAAAGTTTTCAAGTATTGTGCGTATTAAAGAAATGATATATTGTGGAGTAGAAAATAGTAAATCACCAAAATAATGGTATACCTCAAATTCCCACAATATAAATATTAGCAGGTGTTATGATTTTATTTAGCGAAATTGCTTATTTTTATGTACACAAGAAAAATATTGGGGACAAAAAAATAAAAATTAAAAAGTGAAGGGCAAACAACGGAAAGGTTATAATAGTCATTTTGTCGTTTATCTAATGGGCTTAAGTGATGGATCTCTAGAATAAATATATGAAATTGGGCTATTAATAGCTCATAAACTATAATCCTCGTGTGATGGATCTCTTGAATAAATATATGAAAATTGGGCTATTATTAGCTCATAAACTATAATCCATCATCTTCTTCTTGTTGTTATTACTAGTTTTGTGCCCGTATGATGCACTGGATTAAGTTTATTTTTAAAATACAATTATAAATATATAGAATTTAAAAAAGAAAAAAGAAATAAATTTTATACAATAAAATTAATGAAAATTAACTTTGTATATCGTCAATAAAAGGAAATATGATAATGTTTAAATTTAATTTAAAAGTTTTAGAACTAAATTATACATAATTATAAGTAAAGGTGATTAACGAAATCAAGTAACTTTCAAAAATATTGATACACTAGTGGTGATGATCCTTTTCTGAACCTATGGTATAATGATTTTTAAACCAAAAAAACAAATGAAAACCGACTATAAAAAAAACATCAAATATTCCTAAAGCAAAAAAGAGAATAGTAGGCACAAATATTTAAAAATATAGTTTTATAGGATTCTCAATCCTTTTTATTTTTAACAACAATGTTTTCTTTCTTTATACTGCTAGAACTCAAAGACTCATCGTTCAATCTCCTATTCATTTGATTTTTTTTATCAAACACTTCCATAATATCATCACCTTTCTTAGGCAGCTTATGAGTGGTGAGACTTCATACTTAAAAGAACAATTCTAAAAAAAATTAAATTTATTTTGTATTTGGAATCATTGATCATGATTATTGATAAACAAATTAACTAATGCTTAAAAGGAGAATTTTTTTTTTTTTTTTTACATTTTCATCATTTTCAAATTCAGCTTATTTCAATTTTGTTAATAGATCAAATTCTTGATCATCCAAAAAACTAACACAAAAGGAAACATAATATCTTAATCATCTGTCAACTTAGCAAGTGAATGAGATACTTTGTTCACATTGCTCACACAATTTCTTTGGAATCCACTTGAACAAAACTTTCTTTCAACCAAAATTTTAATGTTATGAGGGGCAATACTCAGAACTCTATGCAAGTTTATCTCATGTCATGTATAAACACGAAAAATATATTATTAAGAGAAAAAATCAAAATAATTTTCCTACAAAATAAACTACACAAAAACTTCTGTGAGACAATCTCACAGAAAGTTTACGTGAGATGAATCCTTATTACTCATGATCCATCATCTTGTTGTTGTTGTTATTATTACTAGGAAGAAAAATAGTATATTTGTTTTTTTTTTCTTTTACCAAGTTATTTGAATAATGATTTTCCTTTTTTATAGAATGAAAGTAGAATGATTCAATTTTAGTTCTTTTTTCTTTTTTGAAATGGAAGTATGAAAATCTAAATTTAGACAAAATAGAAAGTATGGGGATCCATCAAAAATGTACACGGACTTAATCTTTACAAATTAAAATATATTGACCTTATTAAAAAAAAAAAAACTTATAGGAACCACAATATGAAATTTCATTATTATTTTATTTATTTATATTCTAAAACTACAAGAAATTAAAAAAAAAAAAAAATTGACCACACATACAAAACCGTCAAGAAAAGATTAGAATCTCTCCATTCTCATCCTCTTTAGCCATTATCTGATCAATATTCCTCTACGAAAAGATATTAGATGCTCATTCATATTCATATATAGTCATATTATACAATATTTTTATAAAACGATCTCATAGAATATTTATAAGATGAGATTGATTAGCTATAAATAAAATAGATTTTCACACATTTATAAATATATGGTAGGTTAACTCAACTCACGAGATAAAATCAGTGAGACTGTCTTCCAAAAATGATATCACAATATGTATATATACACATGATCAAGTTGATCAATTTGTGTATTTGCAATGAGTATATTTCTTCTTTTTTTTTTTTTTTTTTGTATCTATTTGGTATATTCTCACACAACTTGAAATGTCTAAAATTCCTCAACATTTAAAACAAGAGAATAAAAACTTACGAACAAATTCTAATTTATTGGTTCATTTTCATGACTTTGTTTATTTCTCCCTTCTCTTTCCACTTTGGATAATTTATTGCAATTTTGACATTGTAATCTGCATTCAGCTTTCAATATTCATATATCACTCTTGCTATCTAACCCACCGTGCACATATTAATATATGTTCATCACTGACGTCTGAGATATCTAATGTACATATTAATTTTACTTTGCATATAATTAGGGGATGTGATCATTACACGTCATTGATGGACATATTAAAATTTGTCAACAATGGATATTTTATCATTTTCCCTCCATATATATTGTGGTAGAGATATTTTCATTTTTTAAAAAAAAATTGCTTCTCTTTCTATAGTTATAAAGTACTTGATTCTTGCAAATTTGCAAGTGAACATAGATCGTCTGCTGTAACTTATAAATAATAAATGAAATATGTATACAAGTCTTATTAGGCTCATTTTAGATACCATTTTAAGCTTCACTGCACTATATAATTGTAATCTTTATTTTGTAAAATAGTGTAATATTCTTCTGATTATATTCAAACTCCACCATCCGTGTTGGTAACATAATTTACATATGGGTAAAATACAAAAATCAACCCAAACTATGACCGCTTTACATTTTGCAACCTAATATTTCTTCTTCTTCTTTTTTTTCCCAATTGCAACTTAGTCTTTTGTAGATTTGCCGATTGCAAATTTTCCGGAAAAATGGAGATTAATTTGTTCACTTTGCAACTTAATTTTTTTTTTTTTATCAAATTACAACCAAGGATGAAAATTACGGTTTCGGTGGAAATATAGTTATCTTAATTTTATCGATATTAATAGAAATATGAGTACATACATTTATCGTTAGTTTTCCAATATTTTCTGATATTCTCTATATTTATTAATATTCCACCGATATTTTGCTGATATTTACCTATATTCCACCAATTTTGACCGATACTTCCTTCATATTTATTTTTTGAATAATTGTCACACTTATATAATATAAAAGTCACACCCATAAATATAAAGGTAACAACTTGAAGCGAAAAAAAATCATGATTTGCGATTGGATAAAAAAATAAAGTTCGGTTGCTATTGGATTTTAAAAAAAAAAATGGGTTGCAAAGTGAAAATATTTATTCATTTTTCGGAAAAATGACTGGAAAAATAATTTTAGGTTGCAATCGACAAATTAAAAAAAAAAAAAAAACCTAGGTTGCAATTGGAAAAATAAAAAAAAAGATTAGGTTGTAAAATACAAAACGACCATAATTTGAGTTATTTTTCGTATTTTACCCTATTTTGCAAGTACTGGAAGAAAATGAAATATCGAAAACAACATTTTTCTCAATAGTTCTAATCATTTTTGACTGTTTTTTTCTCAATAGTTGTAATCATTTTTGACATGTTGAATCTTATGTACTATATACTACTATCATTTATAACGGTTGATATTGTCTTCACTTTCGGTCTCCTCATTTATTATGATTTGCACGAATTTAGCTACTCGATCCAGTGTCCTTTTAGTGATGAACTGTTCCCTACTAATCATGGTACAATATAATTAGAATTTAATGTGATTTAAGATAATCAATTTTAAATTACTATAGTTATAACTAAAATAAAAAATTTCATCATGGGCGTATGAATAATGTATATATTAAACTATCTTCATAATCTCTATGAGTGAATTTTCTAATGAGAATGTGATATTGTTTTTGGAAAAGACATTATGTTTTTATTATTAAAATGACCATGCCTTTGTACTATCATGATCTTTGAATCTCTTTATTTTATGATTTGGTGATGATTATATTTTTGAATTTTGTAATCCAAAAGTAATAGGGTATGGGAACTAAAATGAAGTATGATAATTTTATAACTTTCTCATATAATTATTTGAGAAAATTGAATTATAGGAATTGAGAATATCATGTCATGCATGCTCAACTATAGTTGGACGAATTCTAGTCCTATAACAAGCATAATTATATATAAACTAGTGTCCACCACCAATTCCACCACCGGCTCCTCCTCCAAATCCACCACCTCCTCCGGCTCCTCCACCAAAACCACCGCCGAGGCCACCACCTCCACCTGCTCCACCACCAAATCCTCCTCCTGCACCACCCCCAGCGCCTCCTCCAATTCCTCCACCAATACCACCACCCTTGCCACCTCCAAATCCTCCTCCAGCACCACCTCCTCCACCAGCACCACCACCTCCACCGATTCCACCTCCCTTACCACCTCCAAATCCACCACCGATACCACCACCATGACCGCCTCCTAGTCCTCCACCAGCACCACCTCCTGCTCCACCACCGATACCACCACCATGACCGCCTCCTAGTCCTCCACCAGCACCACCTCCTGCTCCACCACCATGACCGCCTCCTAGTCCTCCACCAGCACCACCTCCTGCTCCACCACCGATACCACCACCATGACCGCCTCCTAATCCTCCTCCAGCACCACCTCCTAATCCACCACCTCCACCTGCTCCTCCACCAATACCACCACCGTGACCACCTCCTAATCCTCCTCCAGCACCACCTCCTAATCCACCACCTCCACCTGCTCCTCCACCAATACCACCACCGTGACCACCTCCTAATCCTCCTCCAGCACCTCCTCCTGCTCCACCACCAATACCACCGCCATTACCACCTCCTACTCCTCCACCAAAACCACCACCTTTACCACCTCCCAATCCACCACCTGCACCACCTCCCGCTCCTCCACCAAAACCACCGCCAGTACCACCTCCGGCTCCACCACCAATGCCACCACCATGACCACCTCCTATCCCTCCACCAAAACCACCACCTTTACCACCACCACCTCCTATTCCTCCACCAGCACCAGCACCACCACCAAACCCTCCTCCGGCACCACCTCCAAACCCCCCTCCACCCCCAACGCCTCCTCCTCCAAACGTCTCCTTCTCAAGCATCCGGCCATCAACCATTTGCCAAACGAACAACCCCAATAACAAGATCATAACAAACACCCCATCATTCTTAGAAAACTTCCCCATTTTTCTATGTGATGAAGGAACCCTAAAGCAGCAAACAAGTGTATAACTTTCTGTGTAGCATGCATCGATGAAGTGATACTATATATAGGATATAGTGGTAGAAAGCTCATAAATGCATGCAGTTGGGACAGAGACACTGTCCCTAAACATTAAGCCAAGTTCACAAAATTTGTCAATGAGCCATTGACCTATTGCACATTGTATCATGTGGCGGTGCACATTATGCATTATTGCAATCCAACTCTCAACCACCTCATTTCCCTTTTATTACTCACTTTGCATTTCCTCAATATCCCATTATCACTTTATATGACCTTATAAATTAATAGGTTTATATAGCTGTCGGATAAGATGTTTCTGCACTTACGCTATGTTCTTCTCTCTCACATTTACTTCTTTTCACCTAATTGGATACATAAAGGATCATCTCATGTTTTATTCTATATCTTTACTTTAGCTTCTAAACCTACAAATCATCTATGCACTTAATTTCTAAGTTTATGTTTTTTCTTTTCACATTTTACGGAACACCCTCTTACAATTGGTAATCTTGCGAATATAATTTTATGTGACAAAACCCCACTTCCAAAAACTCAGATATTTTCATAAGTTTATCTCTATTTTAAATACTATGCATGGACTTGTTGATCTTAAGAAAATTAGATTCGTATAGCCTTGTTTTTCCTAGCCCACCAAAACTGAGGTTCAGAAAATTTTATTTCCCTCTTTGATGATTAAACTATGAAGATTTCATTTCTTTTCTATTTTGAAAGGGTAAAAACAAAGATTTTAAAACATATAAAATGCTAAATTCCATTTTTAAAATAAGCCCTTATATATTTATATTTCTAGTTGCGAACTTGTAATATGGTCCAATTAAACTGAATCGATTCGCAAGATTTTAGATATTGACTGCAATAAATTATTTTTCTCTCCCAAAATAATACATATATATGAAAAGACTTTTTCCATACACTGTAAAGTATAAATGTATAAATTCATAACTACCCAAACGTCCAGGTACCAGCAAACGCGCAAAAGCACATGGTAGTTATTGTGTGCGTGTGAGAGAGAGAGAGAGAGAGATAGAGAGAGATAGAGCGGTTCAATTTACATTTATTACACACCAGAAAACCTTGGCAACATTGTCGAGAGAGAGAGATAGAGGAGTTCAATTTACATTTATTACACACCAGAAAATCTTGGCAACATTGTCCATCAACTATTACAATGGCAAGTGTTGTAAAGTGGGAACAAGATCAAACCTTTTGCTGCCTTGATGGCTTCGGTCATCTTGAAGAACCAGCACTTTTAACGTCCCCGATTCCTTCAACCACGCTGCCACCACCGACCCCGTTGATATGAACCTCCCGATATTACACTTGGCCACCTCAAACGGCGCACCTATGCTTACGAGAAGACCTTCAATAGCCCGTTTCACAGCACCATCGCCTACTACTTTGCTGTGCTTCCCCCATCCCGTCAATATGCTGCATTTTTACAACATTTCATTTCATCAAATCCAATGAATTAAGAAGATATAATTGATATAGTGAAAGTTGAGTAGTACCTGAGTAGCTTTGGTAATTCATGGCCTTCGTAGACGATGGAGCGAATGTTGAGCAACCAGGCGTGAACCATTGCTCGTGCAGCGCCAGACGACATTAGATGTAAATCCAGGCAAGAAGTGGACCATGTGTTTTCCCATACTTCTCGACGTTTTCCTTCAAGAACCACGAGTTGGGCACCTCGTTTCTGGAAGAGAGATAGTATATACATGCTTAAAGAAAATTGAGACATAGAAAGAACCTTTTAAGGAATTATTCTCCATGACGTACTAAAAGTATGAATATATTCTAGTTTTAATCACATAAATCTTTGTAGAAGGCTTCTTGTTAAGCAGTAAACTAGCAGAAGAGGAAAACACTGAAACAGCAAAGACTAATGCCAGCATAAGAAATCAAGAAATTCGTTTCTGCACAAGAGAAATATAAACGAAAATATTAGACACTTTATTATACCAATCTTTATCAGGATGATGCTTCTAACTCTGGTGTCGGGCTCATTTGACCTATGTACGCACCATACGGAATGTTAAGATATCATGTCAAATATTGGATTTGTCATTATAGATTTCAAACCGAAATCCTTCAATTAATTTATACAAAGAAAAATTCATATTGAACAACTGCTACTATACTACTTCAGCTACTGACATTATTGTGACTCACATACTCGAGATGGCAGCAAAGAAAGATCTTTGAAGATATCATATGCTTTCAAGCAAGTCATTGCATTAATTAAGCTTATAGTAGAGCATTAAAATACTCAGTTTTCGTCTCTGTTGAGTTCAAAACTGACTTCATAACAAGAAAAACACTGAAATTACAATCAAATGCTATTATAATCGGAAGTTCTTTTTTCAAGGTCAATTACCAGAAGTTAAAAATTTCAGATATTTAACTGTCTAAACTTCAAGAACTGAATAGGCTCAATGCTAGATGAGCTGAACAAATGGAGGGCGAGACACTTGACAACATATTTGCTTCAAGTTCAGGCATAACAATTTGGAGTCCATCAGAAAAATCTCAATATTTTCTGCATATATTGGAATTTTTTTAACAGCATAACAGGAATTTTAAGCTGAAGTACAGTCATGAATCAACACTTGCAGATGAAGGAAATATGCATTAGTTATAAACATCAAATCTTACTATTATTATTTCCAAGCATCATTGTTTTATCAAAAAAAAAAGTCGCTTAATTAGTAGATTACCTGGCCAAAGTGCCACAGCATGTCGGTCAAAGCATTGTAAAAGGCAGATGCTGTTGAAGAATCCATCCGTTTTACCTCATCGAAAAGTAATAGAGCTTGGGACCAAGTGTGTTCATTATGACCCATGAGAAGCCCATGTGCCACTCCGTATACTCGATTATCAAATGGACGCAGTTCCTCTAGCAGCAATGACGCTTCTTCAAATGAATTACAATAGCTGCAATCACACACAACATATACAGCTAATTCCACAATCTGAAATTTTTCCAAGGATGAGTAGAAGTGAAGCCTCAAACTTGATTCAAATACACTTTTAGTCCTAAATGAGATAGATTTTAGTGCATTTGAAGAACTTCCACTTGCTAGCACTTTGACATAAAAGTTATAATGTATCTTGTCAAATCTGAAGCAGCAAAAATTTCACATAGATGAGATATGCTGAATTAATTATACCTGCAAGCATTGAGAATTGCTGAGAAAGTAACAACGTTAGGCTTTATTTCCATCTCATGCATCTTACAGAAAACACTCAAAACACATCGAAAGTCCTTTTTACCCCTCCAGTCATTCTCCCTTGATTTCCCACAAGCCAGCTGCTTAAAAACTTCTATGATTCTATCATCCTCTTCATTTTCCACCTCACAGTTGGGATTATGCTGAAGAACAGCAAGTTTTGAGGATTCTGACCCAGATTGAAAATAACCAAGTGTCTCTGATTGACCAAAGGCATTAATGATTGAATTATAGGTGACAACATTAGGTTGGATCCCTTCCCTCATCATCTCATCAAGTAACAATGCGGATAATACCACCAGTCCTTTCTTGCACAAGGCATCAATCAGTTTACTGTAGAAAACAACATCTGCCTTCAAGCCTTGTCTCTTGAATTCTATGTAAACCTCCATTGCCTCTTTGTATAAATCCCCTTTAGAATAAACACTTATTAATGTAGAGTAAGTTAGCAAATTAGGATGGAGACGTTCCTTTTTCATCTCCGCAAATAGCTCCTTAACCCTATCATACATCCCCTGTTTTCCAAATCCATCCAACAAAGCATTGTAAGTGACAACATCCTTCTTAATCCCAATGCTCTCCATCTCCTTACCAACAGCAAAAGCCTCATCAAATCTACCAAGACTAGCATAAATAGCAAGCAAAGTATTATAAGATACCCTGTCCAATTTAATGCCCACAAACTTCATCTCATTGAACAAATTGAGTGCCCTGTCGAGTCTCCCAGCCTTGGCACACCCACGAATAATGGTGCTATATGTTACCTCGTTGGGGAAGATATTCTTTGCAGGCATATCAGCCATTATTTCAAAAGCCACATCCATGTGTCCACCACTACATGCAGCATCCAAAAGGGTATTATAGGTATAAATATCTTGATTGATCCCTCTATATACCATCTCATCGAACAAGCTCCTAGCAATGTCCCACAACCCTGCACCACTACAAACTGCAAGAAGGGAATTGTAGGTAATTCTATCTGGTTGCACTCCATTCTCTAACATATCATTGAATATCTTAGAAGCCCTCTTATAATCCGCTCCGCCTTTCCCACACGCATCAATCAAAGCATTATAAGTCACTAAATTTGGCTTCAAGCCAGAGTTTTTCATACTCTCGAACACCCCAATAGCCTCATCACAGTACCCACTCTTTGCATAAGCACTAATGAGAGCAGAATAAGCATAAACAGTGTTCCCATATCCCTCATTCACAGCATCATCGAACACTTTCTTTGCTAAATCAACTTTGCCTAATCTACCAAGAACACTAATCATGGAGCTAGCCAATTTTCCCAGCTCATTTCTCCTCTTTTCTCGACCAATAGCGAATTCAAAACATCGCATTGCCTTCATCCAATCCCCTCTATTACCCAGCTCACGCAGCAAATACGTATAATCATCAGTCCCACAAAGCTTCGACTCGAAACTAAGGAAAACATTATCCAAATATTTTACCTCACTGCCGCAATTAATAGCTTGCTGGAGAGCCTCCTCAGCAGTGGCGGAGTGGTGGCCGGAGGCCGTGGACCTAGGGCGACCAAAATGCATTTTCGAGACAAATCTTGTTGAACGCCGACCGGAAAAATCCGCCGCCGAGAGACAGGAAAGCTTGGAGCTTCCGACGGCGGCGGCAGAGGGGGGAGGAACCCTGGGGGCGGCGGCATGAGAAGGCTGATTATTTAAGGAAACCTTTTTGTGGGGCCAGCTATGGTGCTGCTGCGAGGCGTTGCCCTGGCGGCGGCTGTGGTTTTGGAGGTTGTGGATATGGTGGTTCTGGTAGGGTTTGGTGGTGGTGAGTGTACAGTGCGCTGGCGGAGTTGAGGAGGCCATTGCATCACAAGAAGATAAAAAAAAAGGTGGGCTTTTTTCGCCCTTTTTTGACAATTCAGAGAGAGAGAGATTCTAGAGAGAGAGAGTCAGTGATCACTATACTAAATAAAGCAAACCGAATCAAATCAGTGATCGAAATGAGCTCCCAAATTTATCTCTCACATTTTTCCATTTTCTTTAAAACCCTGAAAAACAAACAGTGTTGAGTAGCGAGTAGAGCTGATTTAGTATTCAGACATTGAAATTTCCACCTCAGAGATTTTCTAGTTTGGATTTTGGCTTTAATTTGTGGAGAAAAAGATAGTTTCAGATATCCCTAGCTCACTCTCGTTACACATCCGTGTTGTCCACGCGCGACATCCTTACCGGGTTACCGGCTTCCACACTTGGATCACAGTTATAGGCCCATTTACTCGGCCCAGCTGAATAGCCCATTTTGACTTTTGCTATAAATACGAGTTCCAAATTTAATCAATTGAATTATCATTATATTATTATTAGAAAATGGGAGAAAAAAAGTCTTCATTTTGGAAAATAATCAAACAGTGAAACTGAAGTCCAACGCCATTCCCTTTGAATCTTCATCTGCATCGCTGCGATGATTCGTGGTCAAGCTCTCTTCCTTCTATTTGCAGCTGTGTTGTTCGACCCGACCCGGATCGGACCAGTGGACTCACACGAGGAGGCTGGGGAATGGCACTGCGATTCGAGCTCCACGATCCGAGTCCAGTCCGAGTTCATGCCCGGTATCATCACTGTCGACGGAGAAGTGGACGATTGGAACGATATTGAGGGCTTGAATTTCCCGCTCTTGCCCGCTCTCGACCCGGACGCTGATAAGGAATACAATGCTGGAAAAATGACTTTAAAGGTGTGGGATGAAGATCGGAAATATATTTGATTAATTTGTGTTTGAATTGATTGATTATTTGGTATTAATTCGTGTGGTTCGTTTATTATTAGGCAGTACATGACGGGAAAGAGGCGTATTTCATGTTGCAAGTTGATGGGAATTATGTCTATACTCAAGGGTATTATTTCTGGAATTTTGTGGAAATTCTTTGTAGGGAATCATGTGTGCGTGTTTGCTTTGGATGAATTTTGATGACTGAAACGGAACATTTTTTGGAATGGATTCTATTGATATGGTGTTATTTGATCATTTTTTCGAACATGTTATGATAGTTATACTCACTGAATTGTTTACTTTAGTTATGATGTTAATAGTTGGAATAGCCGATGTATAGTTGTGTTTTTCCATAAAATTGCGATCGGAGTAGAGAATATTAACAGTGGTAGTCTTAGATATAGTAGTCTTGCAATGTTATGATCTCCTTTCATTTTGAGGTTTTATGACGTTTTATTTGAATATTCAATTCCTATTCACCTTGAGACCTCGTTGGCGATTCTATTGTTTAAGCTGATATGAACCTGGCTCATGCAGAGACAGTACTAAATGCGCATCTGTTGCTTTGATGTTTCAAATTGGTGAAAATGCAACCTATCATAATGTAAGTCTACAGTGTGACTTGTCAACCACTTTAGCATCTTGTTTTGCCTCTTACATTTTTGATATATGCATCTTCTGAACTGAGAAAAATCTATGTACTGTAAGATGGGTGGCTGTGAAGAGGGACCAAATACTTGCACGAACAAGACTTGTCGCGGGCATGAAGTTGATATCATGCACTTCTCACTTGGAAATGCCATTCCTGGACGACTATATGGTGGAAATCCAGTTGACAACAGACAAGGTTATGGAGGTGACAGGTAATATAGTTTGGTGCTATATATTTTCATAGGGGTCAGCTTTTGGATTGCTAATATAATCTAACATTTGCATTGTGTTATGGTCACAACTAACAGGTTTGGTCACTTGGTGGATGTGTTTGCTTGGAACCCGCATTGTAGATTTCTCGATGGCCTCGGCCCTTCAGGTTTGTTGCCTCATTTTTGTGCTAACGATACAAATTGTTAATTCTGTTGAAATGCCAAATTGTAACTTGTTAGTGTGAAGGTTGTGTGTATAGTGATTCACATTAGCTCTAAATGTTTTTTAATTTCATGTGGTCATCACTGCATTCATCTCATTTAACGTACACCGAACAAATTAGTTCTTCCTTTTGTTTCATTCCACATTTTCCTTTTGGATGATAGAATAGATTGGGTGATGTAAGAATAATACCCTTTGTAAGACAACTTATGAAGAAGAGGCCTTGAATTGTGAGAAGGAATGTTCTCTTCATATTTTACATACTTTTAATGCCATGACCTGGTGACTTTTCAGTATTTGTTTGCCAGTTACGATAAAGTAATTTCCTGAGAGAATCAACATATATACAATGACTATATGTATTTACTCATTTTAAGAGTAATTTTTGGTACGTACTTTCTCTTTGTTACATCTGTTGAGATTTGAACCAGAATTTGCAGGACTTAGTTCTTTACTTCTTTCTTTCCAGAACAGGGTGGCATCAGAACTTAATCTTAAGATTGTCTATATTTCTCATTTAAGGCCTGCCTTTAGCATACTAGAATCACTAAATTCATGTATTTATCCATTATCTCATTATGCGTGTGTTTAATTCAATTTAAATTAGGAAATGACAGCACTGCACAGAATGATTGGCAAGGTTCATGGTGGCACAGTATCTTGAATGACCACTCAAGTAAGCTGACAAGAAAAGTTTTTCTTCTCCATTCTGCTCTTTTTTTGCAATATGCTGGTCTATTTTTCCGCAATTGCAATATATAAAAGGGATTGTTGCTACACTAGCCAAGGTTTAGTCTGATTACAAGAAAACCAAGCTATCTTCCAAAACTTGCAATGTCCCCCTTGACATCTCTTCTTATTTATTTCTTCACAACTGCACCTGTTGTGGTGGGTATTTGTACTTTCATAACTTAACATGGTTTTTTATAAAACTTTAAATACGCACAACACCACGTCTAAAAAGATTGTAGAAATGAATTTTGTGTGTGTTGGCAATTGGCATGATGCAAAGCCAATTTAAAGATGTTTCTAGCTGAACTTCATTTATTAAGTCCAATTGATTCTTCTTTTTCACATTGTAAATTGACTGAACTTAAGGCCTAACAAGAAAGAGTCACCACTTATGTTGTGCTGGCGAGGTTCAATCATCCAATTATCAGAATTTTCTTCATTTTCTTTTTATTGTAATGTTGATTGTTTGCTAGCAAATAGCTGTGCTTTTCTTAACGTTTCAATGCTAGGGAGGCCTGCTACTGTTAATGGTGACAGCAAGTAGTTTTTCCTAGAGTCAATTTTGTACTCTTATAAACCTTCTGTCAAGCAGGCTTTATAAAGGATGACAGCCCATACTCATCAGAGGGTCAAAAGGGAACATACTATTTTGAATTTTCAAGGCCATTGAGAACCTTGGATTCTCTTCAACAGGTAAGTCCCATCACAACTACATAAGTAGATACAAGGCAATACCAAAACAGGGATAAACATTTTCACAAATGCGTCATCATAGTGAGCAAATGTTATCCTTAATTTGTCATTTGTGGAGACTCCGTAGTTTAAAAAGACTGGCTGATGCAGATTTGGACATTACACTCAATCAGCATGATTAGTTTATGAAATGTGTTGAACTCATACTAAATGATCATTTTTGGCGTGAAACAGGATGCTCAGTTCTCAATTGGTAAATCAAGCAAGTTATCAGCTGCATTCTGGTACCCTGAGGATGGGAAATCATGGCATGGCTCAGGGCACTATTCCATTAGCTGTGATTGGATCCTTCTCGATTTCATATCAAGCAATTCTAAGCTCAAACAGGTAGCAGCACGAAGCCCGTGGGACGCAGCTACTGCCTTTTCTCTTCTCTTCTCTGTCGTGGCCTTCTGCATATCCGTTTTCGTGGGACATCGAATTTCTAGTACCAGTAGAACAGCAAACTTCATCCCAATGGAAAATCTTTAGGTTAAACTTCGGATCAATATAGGTAGTGATAGCCATTCTTTTTCATTAGGCTGCATCAGATTTCCTTTATTTTTAGCTTCTTTTGGATCTAATCCCACTTTACAAAGTTAGCCTTTACTTCATCAAAGTTCATGTTTGAGTTGTAATAATATTCCTTTTGTTATAAATTCTTTCACAGCAGATTTTGATATGACTTGGATATTTGTGTGGATGGTATTTGGACATAATTTTGAACATAATACTTTTAGTTTCTTCTTATTTTTTGATGTCTTCTCTTTTTCCCTTTTCAATTTGATCCAATTTAACGATTCTCTTTGAATGTTCCAAGACTTTTTTTTTTTTTTATAGACTATAGTCTCCATTCGTTTATTAATATATTAAATTTTTTTAGAATGTTAGTTTTTGAAATTATTAATAAAAAAACATATTTACATAATAATATTGTATAATAGATTGGACTATCATTTCAAATTTACATTTTTTGAGTTATTATAGAAAACGAAATTACTTCAAAAATTCCATAAAATCCTTCACAAATTTATAATAATTTTCGCCTCGGTTTTCAAGAAGTATAATGTAGTCAACAATGTTCTTTCTTGAGAGGTTTAAGTTGCAATTAAGGGTAATTCGAGGGTTAAATCTATCTATATATATATAAGTAGGATATACTGTCAAAAATAACTGCAATAAATTATCTACCTATTAAATAATTACTATTTTAAGAAATTTATTAATTGCTTTCATATTGTATTTATTGTAAGAAACTCAATATAAATAAATACAAATAAACCTATTTATTGTATTTTAAGAAATTCAATACAAATAAATAAATATTTAATTTAAGAAATCAGTTATGATACTCAATTTAGTATTTATTATATATAAATTTCAAATCAAAATAAATAAATAGATAAATAAGATGAAATAAGGGATTATATATTTAGGCAAAAACTTTTATGATCCATGCACCTGACCCGACTCGTTCACGCACCCAAAACGCACCTCCCGCGCGCATGCACGCGCTCCCACGCGCTGAAGACTTGTCATGAAGCTCATCCAAAATTCGCTCAAATAGACCAACCTTTGTGTATAGTTAAACCAACCTTTGTGTATAGTTAGACCAACCATGTGTAGGTAGGTCTAACTATATACAAAGGTATGTTTAACTATATATAAAGGTATGTCTAACATATACAAAGGTATGTTTAAGTATACATAAATGTATGTCTAACACAACGTAAATGTATGTCTAACATAACGTAGTGGTATGTGCCAAAATTCAAAAATCAAGCCAAAAAAAGATAAGGCATGGAATCTGGGCAAAACTGGTATGTTTAACATAGCTTAAAGGTATGTCTAACATATACTATTGGTATGTCTAACTTATACTATTGGTATGTGATTTTTTTCAAAAATCATGAGCAAAAAAAAAAAAAAAAGAGGGTGCGGTCCCCCTGACCCGGATCCGACCCGGGTGCATGGATCTTAGATCCATGCACCTGATTCACAAGAGACTTACTCATATATTTATTATCTCTCATCTTATTTTTAAGTATTTATTTAAATGGTAAATTATAAAAAAACAACTCCACCTATCGATTTTTTTCAAATTACAACCTAATCTCTTTTTTTTTTTCAGATTGCCACCCAATATTTCTGTGGTTTTGTCGATTGCAAATTTTTCGGCGAAATGGAGATTAATTTGTTCACTTTGCAACCTAAACTTTTTTTTTTTTATCTAATTGCAACCTGAACTTTGTGTTTTTATCGGATTGTAACCAGAATGAAAATTTCGATTCCGGGGAAAATATAGGTAACTTAAATTCACGGAAATATCGTGAAAATATCAATATCGATTGAAATATGGGTACATATATTATTGTTATTTTTCCTATATTTACCAATATATTCCGATATTTTCTCGATATTTATTGATATTCCATCGATTTTTATATTTCACCAATTTTGACCAATATTTCCTTGATATTTATTTTATGAATATCGATCACACTTATATAACATAAACGTGTGAAGCGAAAAAAAATCATGATTTGCGATTGGACAAAAAATTAAAGTTTGGGTTGCAAAGTGAAAAAAATTAATTCATTTGCCGGAAAAATGACCGTAAATTTTGCAATCGGCAAAATCACAGAAAGACTGGGTGGCAATCTTAAAAAAAACAGATAAGGTTGCAATTTTAAAAAAGTCGATAGTTGGGGGTTTTTTTTTTTTTTTTTTTGTAATTGACCCTATTTTAAATCAATTTTAAATATATAATATATAAAATCAATCATTATTTAATGATCTTAAATTTAATATTCATATAAAATTTATCAAACTGAAATATGGAAATGTATCTGTATGGGCTTCAATGATTTTTCATTTTTAAACGTTTTTATGATATATAGTATTAATTTATTGTAAATTGATATTAAAATGTAGAAATAAAAAAATATTATAGTTGTACCTAATAGATTACACATATAAAACATATCAAATAGAAAAAATTAGATTAAAATTATTATTGCAAGTTAACCAACTAATTCATTTGAAATATACAAATATTTTATTTATCTTTCTTATTTTATATTTATTTGTTGTCAAATTTTATTTATATTTATATTCTGATTAATTGAGGTGACATAAGGGATTGGACATAGGTAATTTTTCTGGCTTTTCACAAATTAAAATTTCATCATTCTTATTTCCTAATATATTGACTTATCAATCTTATAATTATTATTCATGATTTTTTTTTATTCAAAATGTGTAGATTAAGTCCAATTTTGAATTGTTTCATTTAAATAGATAGCAAGAGAGATTTTCATGTATTTGATAAGTTGATATAATTTTTTATTTGATTTAAAATAAATAAGTTATATGTAGCGTTGAACCAAAAAAAATTATTAAAATACGTGTGTATTTATAGTTATAAATGTCAATAAAATATAGAGTGACACTTGTGTGCCCCGGGGGCACGGTGCCCCCAACTTAACCTATTATATGATGTTATATATATACTCTACATGTATCATATGTATACTCTTTAGGTATCATATGTTTGCTCTTATATACATATAATACCTGTAGAATATATGTATAACACCAAGAAACATAACATCTATAGAGTATATATATATAACACCTAAAGAGCATGTGTATAACACCTAGATCTGTGCCCCTATGTGCCCCAGGGGTATATAAGTTTTGTCCTAAAATATAAATTTATTTATCTCAATACTTAAATCATAACGTTTCTAATACATATAACTTATTTTTCGATATTAAATTAATTTTTTAAAATTTCACTACCCATGTAATGTTCTGACACAATTTTTTTATTTGTTTGTTTAATCCATAGATTAATATATTACTTTATATATTTTAAATTTCTAATATTTTCGAATATAATTATTTATAATGACATAAATTTAAAATTAAAATACCTAACTTTATACTAATACAAATTAAAAAAGTATTAATATATTTTTATTAAAATAATAATCATTACACTTTATATATTATTATATTTTTTTTAATTATTATATATATAAGACACTGTTGCATAGGTACACTACTAGTTGCTAATAGTGGAATATGACTCATATACAGTAAACGTCGTCGTTTCACTAAAAAGAAATTAATTTGCACCGTATATAAAATGCAAAGACTTTCATATCAGATTTTCGAATTTTCTTTTTATTTCTGAACTGAAAATTTTATACAGTGAAGCAATCAGAAAAGTACAAGAATTTGAAGTAAAATTTTAAGGCTGCAACTTTTTTTCTTATTCGGCTGCAAAATTCGCCCATACTTTTGTTCAGAATTATTGGAGGAATCGCGGGATTTAGCCCTAGCACAGATCAGGATCAGGTATTGTTCGTTTTGATTTGTATACTGTTAATACTTTTTACTTGGTTTTTATTCTTTTTCCTGTGAATTTGAATTGATTTTAGCTTCTATACTGGTTGAAGTTGTAAGGTTTTTGAGGTTAGAGAGTTTTGAGTTCTTAGTTTGATGCAGTGTTGGAATTTTGTATCGATAATTTTGCGTGGATTTAAAATAGGATGTGGATTTCCGATGTTTTCTATGTGGTTTTTAATATGATTGTGTTGAATCTGAGGTTTTGCTGTGAGTAGGCGATGCTTGAATGTTTCAGTTGTTGATGTGAGATTTTCTTTTGCAGAGCTTGAGATTTGAAGTTTTTGGCCAACCATAATGGCGAAGATCAAACCTCAAGCTCTCTTACAACAGAGTAAGAAGAAGAAGGGACCAAGTCGAGTCAGTGTTGCTACAATTGCAATTTACGGCTTGATTATTGTTGTCATGGTGTTTTTTCTTTTCACTTCCTACAGACACTGGACCCGGAGGTGTTTCTTCTTACCCTGCTGCTATATTGTCATGTTATTGTGTAATGGTGCTAATTTTTGAACGCTGGGTTCTATAACATGTCTATGATTTATGATTGCTTTTCAAATTGAGTAGAGAGAAGAAAATGTATAATGTGAAACTATGTTGATATTAGATGGTTCTTGCTGCATATATGGGGTTGCTGCCAATTTTTTTTTTTGTTTTTTTTCTTTTGTTTTTGTCTTGACCTACATTGAACTTCTCTGGTGCTAGTAGTGTTAGAATAATTGATGTTTTTTTTTCTTCTTTTTCTCAAACTACAATTGCAATTTGCTGTTTGTTGTTGCCATGGCATTTTTCTTCACTTCCTTCAGACAACTGAATCCAGATGTGTTTTTTATTTTAAAAAGAAAAACTAAATACATGTTTCCATGTTATTGCTGTAATGGTGCTTATATTGGATGCTGAGTTTCTACTTCTATATCCGTTTTATGCTTTATGGTTTTCCAAATCAAATTAGAGAACAAAATGTATAATGTGAAACTATGTTAATATAAGATGGTTCTTGTGGCATATATGTGAGACTGCCAGCCGCCAGGGTTTGTTCTTTCTCAAACTACATTGAATTCTTCTGGTGTCAGTAGTAGTCTTAAGAAGAATCATTCCTTTGGACTGAAAGCAACCAATGAAGCAACTACTTTGAATATTTCATCGGAGTAGCTTCTGGACAAGTAGTTAGAAGATTTTCTTTGATCCATTAACTCAGTTTGTTCTGCTAAAACAGAAGGTTGTTAAATGGTTATTGCATTGTTCATGACCTCTTTTGTTTATCTTCCTCAGGTCAACATATCTGGGAGAGGATGTAATATCAGGTGTAGAGGTAAAGTTCTGGCATAATGATTTCTGCACCAACACTTCCTCATATTGAATATTATGCACTTTAATACTTGTTTTAATGAGATTCTCACTTTGGCATATGGAAGTGATAGGTCTACTTCGTATGGCATGGTCTTAGATATCTACTTTACTTTCTCTTTGATGATAATATTTGTATTAGATGTACTTCCGGGAACATATGCTTTAATTATGACATTCACTTTATATGCTTCCATTTTGGTCTGAAGTTATTTTTCCCTGCTTTTTGCAGCATGATAATTCATTGGGCGATGCAAAGAAAGTGGATATCCCCAGATATGCTGTAAGTCTTTTCACGTGCTAGTTTATTAGTGGATTGACTCATCAGTAGTTTAGATTTCCAGCCTGATGGATTCATTGCATTAGCAAGATTTGCATTCTCAATAATACAGTCAATTATATCTCATCACCTATTGCAAAGGTTCCTAGCATGCAATTTGCCTTGAGTTGCTGTTCTGAGATGTGTTTTTTGTATTAAAATTAGTGACTAGGTAAGAAACACCCCAAATGGTGAAAGCAATTATTGTTAAAATGTTAATGATGTTGTTCCTCACAATTTGTCTTTCCAAAATCTTGTTAGTTTTCTTTGGTATGGCATTTTTGTCAATTCCTCGATCCTGTTTTTTCAGTCTGCTGTTTTGGTTAACCTTTATCTTTCCTGGAATATGTAAGCACATGTATCATATATGGTTGCACTTTTGCAGGTGATAAACACTTCAAAAGGCTCGATAACTGTTGAACTTTACAAGGAAGGCTCTCCTGAAGCTGTTTTTGAATTTGTTGAGTCATGGTATGCACGCTGATAGTTCTACAAATAAATCACCATTATCCCTGAAAATAAGTTTTTTGTTGTGCACCTTAATCATTTCCATCCCTGCTTAGTTTTTTCCAATTGATTAAGCTATTCTTATTTATTAGTTGTTACATTACCTGAAACCCTCAATTGACATGGTTTTATTATCCTATTAACTTGCAGTCAGAAGGGCCATTTCAAAGGAATGCTCTTTAACCGTGTTATAAAGAACTTTGTAATCCAAGGAGGTGATGTAAATAGACCTGGAAGTACCGAAGATTGGACTTCAAGGGGAAAGCATTACAATCATCTCGATACAAGGTCTGCCTTATCTCAGATGTCAAATGCTCTCTTAAAAGCCACTTATTTTTTAATACCATGTTTGATGAATTATTAGTTTTTCCATGTATAGCTTGAAGCATGAAGCTTTTATGCTGGGCACTTCCAAGTCAAAACCCGATGGTGGGGGATTTGACCTTTTTATTACAACTGCACCAATCCCTGATCTAAATGAGAAAATTACTGTGTTTGGACGTGTTATAAAGGGTGAAGACGTCGTTCAGGTATAAACGTTTACCTGCTGTTTGACTTTTTTTCTTTTCTTACCATAATCAGTTCTGCTGATCTGACCTGCCATTTTGAAGTAGTTTAATTTTTTTAGATCACTTCTTGTTAGCATCTTCTCTGTGTTTTCGTTAAGCAGAGACTGTTAAATACATTATACGATCTCAACAACGTTTACGTTACTTGCATCTTTCAATGATGTCGATTACAGGAAATCGAAGAGGCAGACACGGATGAGCACTATCGTCCTAAAGCACCAATAGGGATCATAGAAGTGACCTTGAAGCAGAACAGTTAAATTGATGTGATAGAATCTCCCACATCATCTTATGGTTGAGTCGTTCTGTTCTTGTAGCATTATCACCCGATGATTCTATCTTAAACCTACGTAGCTTTCCACCTCGGCTTTGACACACAACACCTTCATTTGATCGATTTGTATAATTTGGTTTAATTTTTACTTCTAAATTTTTGTCTTCTAATGTTTTTTTTTGTACACAAAATGCATTGTAGTGTTGCAAAGATTTCGATTGAATCTTGGAAGCGTTGTTATCTACTTTTAGTTAGCAGATTAAATTGAAGGCTTGTACATTAGCATTTTTACAAATGAAAGCACATAAAATGAAGTCGAGGGACCAAATATATATTTCTCAATCTGAATTCTGAAATCTCAAATCAAGTATACGATTAAGTTACAAGTTAAAACCTTTCATTTTGATCAGGACTCAAAAGCTTCTGCTTAGCCGAATACCTAATTTTACTCGGTTATAATAAGTCGAAAAGGAAATCAAGTTATTCAGCTTCATCACCTCCAAACAGGAATCAAGATTTCCTTAACAAAGTCGAAAACTGGAGATTTCGGAGATGGCTTCTTTGCAGTCATAATCATTCAGGGCAAACACTGGCAAGCAAATGCTCAAGCTCAGCACTGATTTCAACCCCATCTCCCTTGATCCTCTTCTGCATATCAAGCATTGTTCGTCCAGCACTGACATAAGTCTGAAGTAACGATTCGTACAAACGGTTATCAACACAATATATCCTCCTCATCAACTTGTAGAATTCCTCAGCACCAGTCACATCACTCTCTTGCTTGAAATACTCTAAGAATTTATCTATGGTCCCCGATTTCGGTCTCCATTCATTGTTGCGAACTTTGGATATAGCTGTTTCCATGATCTGTAAAGCTTGCTTCAATTGATTCTTTTTCAGATAGTAAATCATGAATATTTCCAATGAAGTGAAGAAAGGGCCGTCTGTTTTCTTCAACGCATTCTCAAGAGCTAACTCGGCTTTTTCAAGCATGTCATGTCTCAAGTAAGCACAAATAACTGAATTCACCAACCTAATGTCATAACTAGAATATACTGATTCCCATTCCTCGAAGCATTTTTCCATCCCTTCTATGTCACTCAGATTCCCAAGAGCCTGAAGCATCATAAGATAGCTCTTGTTCGTCACTTTTCTCAGCGTTGACTTCAACAACTTCCAAATACGATGGGCATTATGAAGATCAGAAATCCCAGCATACAAGCTTATCAAGAAATGGTAAGCCTCACGATCATGTGAATCCATTACCTCCTCGAGATTTTTCAAAGCCAACTTAGCTTTTTCTTGATATCCACCCCTCATATAGATAACTGCCAAGTTACTATACGAAGTCCAATTACATTGCTTCCCGTTTTCCAGTTTCATTTCTTCAAAAACTCTTTCTACTCCCTCGATATCATTCAAATGTGAATAGCTGTTCATCAATAGGTTGTATGTAAACGTATCTGGCCGAATATTCCTCTTCTTCATTTCTTTGGCCAAGACAACCGCTTTCTCTGGCTCCCTTGTTCTGATATACAATGACATAAGATTGTTAAAAGGCAGAGGTGTGACTACCATGTTCTCTTCGAGCATTTTACGAAAGAGATCTAAAGCCTTATTGGCCATCTTCTCCACACAATAGCAGTTTAAAAGTGCACCATAAGTGCAATGAACCTTCACAGAGGGAGAGAGATTGTTGAAGTAATATTCAGCTTCAGCTATTCCTTCGACTTTCGCAATCAAATCCAAACGAATTGCATAATCTACATACCCAAAGTTAAACTTCCGAAACTCCATCCATTCCATTATCTGGTTATGCAAGACGATAAAGAAATCATTCCCCATCCAAAACAACATCCACAAGAAAAGGGGAAAGGTTTATAATTACCCATTTATAAGCAAGCAATAACAATGAAACATCACTCATTAATACCAACAATCAACGTGATGTTGCATTGATTTCTCAATAACTGCACTCCAGATTTTCAATCCAAACATCCATTAATAAACCTAGTTCTGACCTCAAATTATTCCATATCATTTTCACAGAACATAAATGACTAGAAATATGCACTCACAAATTCTACGCACCTCGAGAGCGTGATTGAATCGCTTATATTTACGGAGTTCCTTGATACATTTCCCGAGTTCAAATTTAGTGACGACTCTGCCCTCCCTGGTGTACTCATTGATGGTACTCGCTACAGTCCCTTTGAGATGCCCCAACTTAGACAATCTCTGGTACAAGGAGTCCTCCTCCCGGATCGGCACCGCCGACTCCACCGCCGTGGACAGCCTGCGAAACAATGCCGGAGCTCCGCCGGGCAACCGACGGGTGAATTTCGCCATAAGGAAAACGGTTTATTTATTAGGGTTTATAAAATCAGAAGAAATCGTTTTTATAGATTTTGGTAAGTTAGATTTTTCTAAATACATTTGAGTTACCTCTTTACTTTTTTTTTTCCTGGTATGTTGATCGTTACCTTCACGTTATATTAATGTTATTTTTTATATTAGGGTTATCTTCACGTTATGTTAATGTGACTCAATCTCCAAATTTCATACTCTTAGTTTAAAATCACTGAACTAAAATCACACGAAGGTAACACTAATATAATATGAAGGTAACACTAACATAATATGAAAGTGAAGGTAACACTAATATAACATAAAGGTAACACTAACATAACATGAAAGTAACATTAACATAACATGAAGGTAAAAAACAATGTTAATCATACATTCATGTTATGTTAGTGACATTAACATAACATGAAGGTAAAAAACAATGTTAATCATACCTTCATGTTATGTTAGTGACACTAACATAATATGAAGGTAACTTAACATAACATGAAGGTAACTTAACATAACATGAGGGTAACCTTAACATAACATGAGATATGACTGTCTGGAGCGAATCTTGCTGGGTTTGAGCGTACCACTAGGGGTTTGAGTGTACCACCAGGCGCGTTGAGGCACGTGAAAACGCACGTTAGAGACGTGTGGGGCAGGTCGACCCAGGTGCAGTTGCACAAAATATTTTGCCAATACATTTATATTACAATTATGAATTTATTTTTTTATTTTTTGGACAACATATATTATTTAATAATAAAAAAATAATAGAGTAGGACTTGTGTGCCCCCGGGGTACGGATCCAGGATCCAGGATCCGTACCCCAAACCCGACCCGAATTATATATATATATATATTTTTTCTTTTTTTTTCTTTTCTTTTTTCTTTTTTTTTTTCCATCTTCTTCTTCTTCTCATTCTCCGATCTTCTTCTTCTTCTTCTTCTCCTCCTCTTCTTCTTCTTCCTCTCCTCCTCCTCCTCCTCCTCCTCCTCCTACTCTGATTTTGCAGAGGAGATCCTCTTCCTTCTTCTTCTTCTTCTTCCTCCTCCTCCTCCGATTTTGCAGAGGATAATTGTATGGGTTTGCTCTAGGGTTTCTTTACACAATGTTTATGTGATAATAATTCATATGAATTCTGCAATTTACAGAAGAAAAAAAATGAGGAAGAATATGATATAAATCGTCATTTTATTGTTTAGAAATATTAAACTCACCATACAGTAATGTAATACCTATAGAGTAAATATGTAATACCTATAGAGTATATATGTGATACCTATAGAACAAAAATTCGAACAAATAATTCATACCTTAATTGAGTTAGTTTGTAATACCTATAGAGTTGATATCTATAGAGTAAACATGTGATACCTACACAAAAGTAAAAACAAATAATTTATACCTTTATTGAATGAACACATGATACATTAAGAGTATACATGTAATACCTTAAGAGTATACATGTAATACCTATAGAACAAAAAATAGAACAAAAAATCAATACCTTAATTGAGTAAGTTTATAATACCTATAGAGTATACATGTAATACCTATAGAGTAAACACATAATACCTATCATTAAATCTCAAGAAATATAAGTGTAATACCTATAGAGTATATGCGTAATACCTCTAGTGTATACATGTAATACTCATCACCGAATCATCAACTAGGTAATCAGGTGTGTGTGGACGCACACCAGCTTAATTAGGGGCGCGCTTGGGGCGCATGGGTGAGCGTGGAGGCAGCCCACGCACTCCGTGCCCCCGGTGCACACAAGTTTTTGCCAAAATAATATAGCGCCCCCGGTGCACACAAGTTTTTGCCAAAATAATATAGTATATGTTGAATTACTATATTTCAAAGGCCAATTCTATACACACCCCACCCCCAACTAAACACACCCCATTTAAATAATCTAAAACTAAAATATTTACACAATTACCAATTTACCCTTACTAACAAATTATTAAAATAATTCAATATCAAAATAATAAACTACTACACCCCACATCATACAACAACTAAACACACCCCACTTCCATACAATACATATATATCTATCTATCACCTTCTTCAAAACACAAAAATTTGCAACTCAAATCCTTAATCTTCCAAAGTTTCCCAAAAAAAATTACACATTAGGTGAAGCATCTTGAAAGGAAGAAGGAGATCAAGATATGGACAATGTAAGTGTTTAAATTTGGGTGTACGGTTTCATTTTTTTCGTAAAAGCAGTAAAAAAAAGATTGAACTCGACATTTGTTCGGCTAACACAGGCCGAACTGATTTTAGGTTGTTCGGCAATCGGCCGAACGTATGTTGACTTGTTCGGCAGACTGCCGAACACAACTATGTATGTTCGGATTGGCCGAACACTTTGAAGACAGTTCGCATTGGCCGAACAATTTGAAGCGCGTTCTGCCTGTTTTGGCCGAACAGGTCCAATTTTTTGCTTTTCGACCTTCTTCTAATGTAGTACTTTTGATTTGAATTGATATATTGAGCAAATTATGCTTATGTAGTTGTTCGGTTTTGCTTATGGATAGGAAAAAAAATCTGATGATGTGGAGGAAATGAGGATTATTAACGAACCCCAGGAGTCGAATGATGATCCCATGTATCAATTTATTGATTTCTCGGAGGAGTTTTCGACGACTGAAATATTTGAGAGTCGTGAGGAAATGGTCAGTTGGGCGTACAAGGTTGGAATACGTCTAAACACAGTTGTCCTTATTAGACGTAGTGATAGTGGTGAAAGTGGCAGGCGCGCTCGAGTGTTTTTAGGATGTGAGCGAGGTGGTAAGTATCGGCCACCAAAGAAGAGGTTGGCCGATAAAACTGTGGACTCCGTTGATCAGGTGCCGGTATCTTCCCGAAACACCGGCACAAAAAAATGTGACATTAGTATAAAAACACACCAAACATCCGACAAGTGGTAGTAAAAAAAGATTTGAAATACGGTAGTACCTCAAGCAAAGTCAGATATCCACACATCTGCTTGACCCCACTCCTCGATGCCAGGCCCAACTGTCGATATAAAAATGCCAAGGCCGCTGCACCCCACGCGTACTCATGTATACGCTCGAAATCATCCAGGAGTCGCAAGATCTTCGTATCGGCTCTAGAACCACTCTTGTCTGAAAATATGGTACAAGCTAGTGAGAACCAGACATATGCACGAGCAGCAGCCGTTCGGACATCCTCATTGGGTGAGCTCGTATCCGCTTCAAAGCGAGAACGAAGCCACTCCAATCGAACCGAGCTACCCCTGTGACCTTGTAGGGCTTCATAGCTCTCATCGGTGCTCGTCCCCAACAATCTCCGCATGAGTTCAAGTGGAATCTCAGGTCGATTTCTGCCTTGTGGCACCATAACAGGTCTTCCAGTGACCTCAAGCATCGTCAGTCTATGTACGTCATCCAACGTAATAGTCATCTCTCCGAATGGCATGTGGAACGTGTTAGTCTCTGGTTGCCACCGTTCCACGAAAGCACATAGCAGATTCTTGTTGGGCGTCTTATATGAAATCCATCCGAGGTCAGGGATGCGAGTGCGCTCGATCATATCTTTGAACATATCCACCATGTTCACAAACTTCCACGTCTCCAATTTCGTTGTGTGACAATGAAATTTCAACACGTCTCTCTCGACCCCATTCCATATATCATATGCCACATGCGTCTTGAAACTGGGGATCAAACGAGGATCAATAGGACCACCCGGACAAGGACCAGTCAATAGCTCCTCGTCGGCCTCGTCATCGTCCTCCATTCCCCCTTCATCATCAACATGCTCATCCCCCACGTCATGTGGAACTTCCGGAACAGCATTTGTTTCCTCCACGTTATACTGAATTAGAGGAAGATCAGATTCAGAGGGCAATGGTTGTTCAGTCCTCACATCTTCCGCTTCACGTCTTCTTCTATTAGACGCAGTAGGTCGTTTCCTTCGATACACTACTACAAAACAAAGCTTCAACAGTCAGTCAAAAAGATACGCGAAATTAATAACACAAGTGTCGTAAGGTTAAATACACACAGAAAAAAAAATTAAACGAAAATTATTTTCACACGTTCGGCATGTTGCCGAACAATAAATGACACGTTCGGCGGATAACCGAACATAACTTCCAGTGTTCGGCTCATGGCCGAACATAACTTCCAGTGTTCGGGTCATGGCCGAACATAACAACAAGTGTTCGGCTCATCACCGAACAAAAATGAAGATGTTCGGCAGACGGCCGAACACACATGCAAACGTTCGGCGCACAACCGAACCAACTAAAACCTGTTCGGCGGGTTGCCGAACACGCATCACAATGTTCGGCGAACCAGGGCCGAACATACCCAGATTTCGCATCCCCGATTTTCCAATTTTCAGACTCAAATTCAACACAAATTCCATCAAATCGAACACATAAATTATGTCAACCCTAAACCCATAACCAAAAGATGATTCCTATACAACTTTCATACAATTTTACCCCATGAAACATAGTATAACACAAATTTCTTAAACAAAAAATACACACACTTACATGGTGAGTTTTGTGCTTCATTAGGGTCCATGATTAGTTGTAGATGAGGATTGATCGAACTCCTTCACGCCCGTTCGACTACACGCCGTACACCTTATCAATTGTTCGGTAACTTTGGATCAAAATTTGGAGGTTTCTCAAATTCAAATTTTTTCTCCAAGATTACGTAAGGATGGTTGGGGTGTGAGAATTGGGTGGGATGGTGGGGTGTATAAAGTGTTGTAATATATTTTGTGTTTTTTAATTCAAAAAGGGTATAATTGTAAAGTTGTGGGGTGTTTTTAGAAATTGTGTTAAGATTTTGATATAAATGTGGGTGTATTTAGTAATTGGGGTGTGTTTAGTTGTGGGTGGGGTGTGTATAGAATCTCCCTATTTCAAAAGTTTAAGATTCATAGTTTTCAAAAATATAATAATACAAAAATAATGGCTCAAGAGCATTCACATTTACCTGTTATTATATTCGTCCAATGACTGAACTACACGTGTCCTTGTTTCCGATGACATGCTGCATTACAAACACAAAGAAGAGTTTTAAGCTGGAGCTTGAAGCTGTATGGCAATGGCGATTCTCAATCACCACCCACTCATCTCAATCCCCGCCGTCCATTCTTCAAGAATCAACCGTTCTCCTCGAATTTCATGCTTATCTACCCGATCGAATTCTGTATCCACTCAACTCTTCGATCAATTTTTCACTCACTCAAAATTTGATATTTTATATTTGTTTTCCTGTTACAAAAATCTGCAGGTAGAAGCGGTTGAGCTGAAGTCGTCTACAAGGAAGGAGTATTCGCCTGGTTTTCTCGATGACATTTTTCTCAAAGTGTTTCGCAGCAAAATGGCTCAGGTCAAATTCTATCTTTTCGTTAATAGGGCGAATAATTGGGTAATTTCCAAGTGATTGAAGTTAACAAAGAGTTGTTATTGATTGATATAGGAGATTGGATGGGATTCTGAGAAATCTGGATACGATGGATTGATCGATGTTGCTCATCGGATAATGGTCGGCCGATCCAATTTGGAAGCTACGACTGCTGCGGTATCACCATTTTCAATGTTTTTCTGATAAAATTCTTATTTATTCCGAAAAATTTGAGATGAAATAGTCATTTTTTTGATAGACTTACTCTTTTGGAGCTTTGTTGAGATAAAACTGGTTAATTTGGAGCAGTTTTTTTGATACATTTATTATGATTCTGTGAATGAAGATATGGTTTTAATGGCAGATACGGATATTAAGATCACTGTTTCCTTCATGGTTATTAGAGCTCTACAAAAAGCTAATTTCGCCTATTGGTGGAGGCGAAGTAGCAGCAGTGATGGTTGGTGAGTGTTTACTTTACGCAGCCTTCTTGCATCGTAGATTTATACATTGCACTGGTATCTTATATCCCAGTTCTTTGTTTTGTGCTTTCCATCGTTGAGCTAGAATTCATGGAATATTAAGGTTGAATGGTTGGTTATGTTGTGTTTGTGGAAGCAAGGGTGACAGCAGTTTCGTGTCAGTGGCTCATGGGATCGTCTAGTGTTAACTCTGTCGAACTGCCTGATGGATCCTCATGGTCTAGTGGGGTAATGGCTTTACTTCTTGTTTACATAAACAATGAGAGATTTGCTTGTTGCTCTGTGTCGTCAATCTGATTCGTGCTGTGCTGGTGTGGCCGGTTTTTTCATGTAGGTGTTTGTTGAGAAATGTAAGTACTTGGAGGAGAGCAAATGTGTTGGTGTGTGTATTAATACCTGTAAGCTTCCTACTCAGGTTGGTCACAGCTGTTTCTCCATTGTTACTCTCTCTCTCTCTCTCTCTCTCCCCCCCCCCCCCCCCACCTATATCTTCTTTAAACTCCATTATCTAACTTGTGTTGTTCTAATGTAGACCTTTTTCAAGGAGTACATGGGAGTTCCTTTAGTTATGGAGCCCGATTTCAGCGATTATAGCTGTCAGGTAATTGAGATCTTCTATTCCACCACATCATGCATTAAATGGTATTATCATTATACAGATGGAATCCTTTTTCACCATGACAGTTCAAATTTGGGGTGCTTCCACCTCCAATAGAAGATGATAGTGCACTCAAGGAACCGTGCCTTCAGATATGCCCCACTGCCAATCGACGAAGTGAAGTTAACAGTGCTTCGAATGTGTCCAAATGTCCAAAGGCTTAACCTTCTTCATAAAGAAAATCGAAATCGGAGCAGAACGGTCTGAGTCATATATTACAGTACATACCTGTGTGGAATTCAATATACATCCCTAGCAACATAAGAGGTTTCACCTCACAAGCTTTTTGGGTTACATTTGGATTGAGAAATTTGAATACAGGGCAGGGAAAACTATGCTGATTCATTTGAAGCAAAACATGTCTATATTTTCACACTCCACTCACCTAGTAGTGAACTAAGGAGAGAAAGATTCACGTGTTGTTCGGACATAAGATAATTCCAGCAAAGGAATTTTTGATTATACACTATGTCGGACCGAAACACCAAAGGCACTTAAGGCCAAAGCTATAATGATAATATTGATACAACATCACCAGATAAAACTTGACCAAGACATAATTTGCTTTCACAAACAAACATTTTAGCCACTTGAAGCATTAGCGATCCCAGCCGGAGGGTCTTCGTCTTTCTCTTGATTTATCCCTGATAGTCATAGCAAATACAGAACACGGAAGAAGTCAAATTTGGCAGCAAAAAAAGGGGACACATAAAAGCAAAACTAACATTGTGCTGAAATGTTTATTCATGGCATAATGTTGAAGGTGTAACAAAGACTTCCCACGAGACATGAGACCATATAAGTATCTGTGGTCTGTGCTCAAGTCAAAGCTATACAAATATTAACGGAGAGGCAAACTGAGGACATTATTAAACACACACACAAACATAGAGAGAGATTTTGAGTTGGGTGAGTCCTATGTTTTTTTTTTAAACGTTGGTACCCATACTTCTAATTATGTTGGGATTGGGTCCTCATGCCGACTATTCGAGTGAATTGGATAAATATAATTTTATCTTCATGCACTTAGTGTTAGTGGCTTATATAATTATAATTTTAGTGTAAATGAAAGTAGAGGGACCCAAGTTTTACAAATGAAATTGAAACTGCAAGACCAAATTCAAACAAAATTCAAAGTACAATTTGCCCAATTCAAAAACTTGAAAGCATAGGGACCCAAATCTAAATTTGTGCAAATTTATACGTCATTTACGAAACTCACCTTTCAGAGTGTGTATGTTTTGGAACCTCTCTATTGTTTGGAGTAGTGTTGCTTGATGCTGAGGTGGGAACAGTGTTTATTTTTGCAGCAGGTATGTCACCACCAATTGTCCCACCAGATACAAACCCTCGTAACACAGGTCTCTTATTGGCTTGTATTCCTGAACTGCTTTGCACAAACTGACTCGGGGAATTGGATGATGCAGCAACAAAATTGCTTCTGAATTGTGCCATCATCCCTGTCCTCAGTGAATTAACTGTTGCGGAACGACTGGGTGTGGGATTCGATGCAGCATTTGATTCTGGATTATACCCGATGCCCAAACCAAAGTCCACGCCTCGGACACCTCTTCCACCACCACCACCACCACCGCCTCCACCTCCTCCTCCCCTTCCTTTAGCTCTTTTTCCACCTGCAGGAGTAGGATAGGTTCTCAGAACACCAATACAATTTAAACAAAGATTGAAATAGGTTTTTGAACTGATCTTTCAATCTATCAAAGTATGCCTAATTCGGTACTGTTAAGAAAACCATCATTATTCACAAACAACTGAATGCACTTTTTGGAAGTGTGATTTAAATCATGAGCATATCATATAAAACAAACTCCATACCTCCTTTTCGTGCATCACTTTTCGATCTGAACCTTCCATCCTAATTATGTACAAAGTAAATGTCATTTAAAATTTGAAACAGGAACACCAAATATGCAACAATGGTAAACACATACAAAAGGTGGAGACAGTTGATACCCAATTTTGCTTTTCAGTTTGAAACATAAATAGAAGGATTGCAGAATGCAAATATGTGTTTTAGGAAATAAGGCACCATAGGTTTCAGCCCAATAAAGTCAATGCAAAACAAAAGACAGCATATTTTGAAGTGAAATTTATTGAGAAGCATGGTAAATTTTGATTTTTAAACAACAGTCATATATTAACAGTTTTTATCCTTCAAACAGTTTCAGAAGGCATCCAAAAATGCAAATAACGCAACAATGTAAAGAATTGTTTCCATATTTCCAACAATAGCAGAAAACTAAAACTAAACATGTGACTTACCTTCATTGCCAGATCCATAAGCTCTGAGGGCACATTTTGACCAGCAGCAATCAAACTGTTAACTAATTCACCAGCAAATCTTGCCTCCTTTTGTGTTATGAGGGTGTATGCAGTTCCATCTTTGTCACCAGCACGGCCTGTCCTTCCAATTCGGTGTACATGCATGTCCATGTCTTTAGCTATATCGAAATTGACCACAGATTTAATTGACTTGATATCAAGCCCACGAGCAGCAACATCAGTTGCGATAAGGACATGGTATGTTCCAGACTTGAACTTTTGCAATATCTCCATACGAGATGACTGATCTTTGTCACCATGAAGAGCTGCAACTTTAAAACCCTTCTGCCCAAGTTGAGATTCAACTTCATCCACTGTAGCCTTTTTTGAAGCAAAGATCAGAACATCTCCTGCATCAATCATTCCAGGAAGCTTTTCAAGCAGCCAGGGCAATTTTTCTGTATCTGATGGTATCACTTGAACAACTTGAGTAATATCCTCATTGGCCATACCCACCTCTCCCACAGTTACTCGTACAGGATCTGACAGTATCTCCCTAGCAAGCTTCTCAACTTTTCGTGGCATAGTAGCTGAAAAGAGCAATGTCTGGCGGTCTGGCCTTAATTGACCAACTATTGACCTTATTTGAGGTTCAAAACCAAGATCAAACATTCGATCTGCCTCATCAAGTACTAAATAGGTTGCCCTCAACATAGTCACCGCCTTCATTTTTATCATGTCTATCAATCTCCCTGGAGTAGCTACAACTATCTCACACCCTGCCTTTAGTTCCTTGAACTGATCGAGCTTGGACATTCCACCATAGACTGCAGAGACACGGATACCATGAGATTTCGCAAATTTTTTAGCTTCCAAATATATTTGATGAGCTAGTTCTCTAGTAGGTGCACAAATCACTCCAATAGGGCCTTCTTCTTTCCCAAGTTCAGGTTGGTCCATAATATGGACAATCATAGGAAGCACGAACGAAGCAGTCTTTCCTGAACCAGTTTTTGCTATACCAATTATGTCTCTTCCAGAAAGCACAATGGGTAAAGCTTGGCATTGTATAGGTGTTGGTTTTTCATATGCTTGTTTTCCTATCGCTTTCATTAGCTCCGCAGAAAACCCGCAGTCTTCAAAGTTCTTAACCGGCCGTGGAACATCAAAACCCGAAACACGTATGGCTAAGCTCTTCCTATAGTCAGCAACATCCTGTTCACTCATGCCTGAAAAAATAATCAATCAGATGCTTTCCATATAAATTAAAAACTTATAAAAAGAAAAGAAATTTTAGGAGACATAATAATCTCAAAGGTTGCCAGGCTTGAATAACACCAGCACCACCTTCATGGCCATCTACTCAAAAGATTTTTTTTTTTTCTTTACTAATAAAAGAATATAGTCCAAATTATCAGAAAATGCACATTGTATCAACCCTAGCCCATATGGGCATATCAGACAATATATATAACTCTAGGTGCATACAGATATTGACAATATTATCAGACTGCATCAGATAATATCTTGTCTCTGAGATTATACCCAATAGTGAAGTTCACAAATCATTTTGACACTTGGACTGTAAAGGCGTCAAGTTGCATAAAATAAAACAATTGTTAGCTAAACTACTTTTACTAGACAACAGTTTTTGTTCAATTCAATAATTTTATAGATAAAGAGCTTTGATTGTGTTGTGCAAATATATTTTTCTATAAAATCAATAAATTCTTGAAGAAGTTTTGGGCACTCTACCATTTCTCAATAGCATGGAGACATACTAGAAGTGAAAAAACATGTGATCATGTAGAACTTTAATAATGTGGTGCTAATTACATTATCAATACTCAATACATTCAGTAATTCTTTTAGAAGTTATTTTAGTGCTCTGTAATTCATTAGTTTCATACTTCTTGATAACATACAGATATAATAGATTTGAAACAACAAGTGATGATATTATCCCTGGTACTGATATTCTAACCCAAAAGACAAGGCCTATAAAAAAAATAAAGAAACTTAAAAACTCCTATCAAGTTAAGAACCAATACATGAATCTAGCTGTATAAAATCTTAGGTAACATGTAGGAAACTAACAGACTAAAACTTGCAATACAGATGGATCCCGAGTATAACAGGTGTTTTTCAATCCATCAAAGAGCTGCTAGAAACATGGCAATATTTATATTATAATTGGCTCAATATGCTAATACTGGCTACAAAATATCATCATTTACAAAAAAGGGTTATTTGTGAAAGTACTTTCACTCAATTTTCAGTTCCCAGAAACTTTAAAAGTTTGACACTCCATTCATCAATAAATTAATTGATGTGAATTGGCAAACTTTCAAAAGTCGGTGAAAGAAAATTGCAATTTTTTAAGTTACATATAGGAATTAGGAATTGCAAATCAAGGCAACGTTGGTGTTTTCTTATTTCCCTCCTAACGCGGGCATAAGACGCATTCAAGATCAAGACAGTAAAATAACTAGACAGTAAACGAGACAGTGTGAGGTCAAACTTTAGAGTGCTACGTTATATTCACTTAATAGAACTGCAAAACTTCTCAAATAACTAGAAGACAGAAAACGGAAAAAGGAAAATACTGCAAAAACCAGGTCACATTCAGTTACCTGAAATCGAAGGCTTCTCCTCGTAAAAATCCTTATTAAATGCCTCGTAATCAATTGAGCTATGATCAAGCGCAGCAATAGGCTCAATCTTCTTCTTATCGAGAACAATAGGATTATCATCAGAGTCATACTCAATCATCCCTGCATCCACCGCCTTTGCTGCAGCATAAACCTCTTCATCCGAATTATAACCTGCGTGCAGCGCATCTGCAGCCAATTGCAGCCCCAAATCCTTCTTCGCCTTCAAAAAACTCTCCAACGGGTCATCCTCCACGTCATCCTTATACCTGTCCAATTTATCCTTCGCCTCCGGTGGCGGAGCCGCCTTCAAGTCCTCCTGTAATCCTTCCATAAACGCGTCCAGTGGATCAATTTCGTCGTCACCAGCAGCACCAACACCATCATTGTTGGTGGACACGACGTCGTTCAAAGTTTCACGGTCGTCGGCGTACTCAATATTGTCGAGGTCTGCATCGTCGTCGCCACCGCGTGAGGAAGGAGGAACGTACAAACGTTGAGGCGGTTGAGATCGCTCGAAGCTGTAAGTAGCTTGGCGATTGATGCCAAAGCCTTCGAATCCGAATTTTCGTTTCGACATCTTGCCAAGAACATTAAACCCTAGAATTGTATTTTGGGGAAAATCGAACATGCTAATGTTATGGTATCAGATTAAGGGCCAGTGTTGGGCCAAAGAAGCACAAAAAAAGGTTTATGGGCCTCCATTTCTTAGCCCAGTTTAATAATTTCAATCACATGGCCCATTTTTCTTTATTAAACTCATAACTCTAACACAGAATATGAAAATATATACTAACAGTAGTAATAGAATAGATGGTTTAAATTCACTGTTAATATATAATTCTAACAGTTATATATATAGAAAACATAAAATAATTGAATAAATGATCTGATTTGTCGAATTAAAGCCATAACATATTTGGTCACATGTAGACCATTGAATGGTACGATTTCCATTTTCTACTTTCTTGTCTTTATTATTTTCACTTCTAATTAATGTTTTCTTGTGTTGCATTTCTTCTAAACGTGACGTAAACAACATAAAAAAAAATTGCCAAAAAAATTTATATGAAAAAAAAATTAAATTTTCTATTTATATCTTAATAATTCCATGTTATTTGCTTCTGATAGTGGACTGATAAATAATTAATATTTTAATGTATGAATTTACAAGTTAGCGATAAGTAAAAATAAAAGTGGCAACTTTTATTATTGACAATCTAAATTAAATATTGTAAGTGTGGAAATGATTTGAAGATATTTTTATTATAATATATATCCTTTTATGAACCGATAGACATGTTAAGAAATAATGAATGATTATTTCCCATATTTGATATGAGTACAATGTATATGATACAAGTATAGATGTGTATGTTCTTGATAAATTTAAGACAGGTTAATTTTGGTGAGATATCGTTGAGAAATTGAAATCGGCATTATCAAAAAAATTGGTGTGATTCTTTGATATGGAATGAGTCAATCATCCATTTTGATATAATATATGGAGAAGGAGATTCAAGCAATCAAGATTTAGAAGTTGAAAATTCTCCGCTACCATCGTAAGGTTTAGTCAAGGCGTTTTCCTCAATCATTTTCTTTACTAAAAGAAAAATATCTTTTGGTTGGATTTGATCCAACCCTTCAATTAATTGCATGGTATATGAAAATGCACATTTGATTTCTCAACTAAAAATACGCAACAAGCATCGGCCCTCCCCGGAAAAAAAAGAAGATTTGTCTTCTTATATTTTATTTCTACATCTAAGATTTAACTTGTATCGTAAATAGTAATTTATATTTATATTTATATAAAAAGAAGACCTTCAATAAAAAGAGTAATAATTAATTTTTTCTTTCAAATTAATATACTATAAATGAAAAGAAAGTAGTTACAATAAATAAATAAATAAATAATAAAAAGATTTATACTTTTAAGAGTTGTGAGATCCACTAAGTTAGGCTATACTTATAAGCAAGTAGGTTATGAAGTATATTTTATTTTTTTCTCTATTTCATATAAATTATAATATTTAAATTATTTTATTATTTATTTTAGATTTTGTTTTAGTTTACAAAATATATAAATTTTATATTTACATTTTGGTGCAAAATTTAAGAAATTAATAACAATTAAAAATATTTTAGTATAATTGTTTGATATATTGAATTAGCTACAGTTATTAATACATATCAAGATTTTTTAGTTATTTGATGAGATTTATATCGTTTCTCTAAAGATATCTATAATTGTGAATGCAAAAGAATTACTCCCTCCGTCCCACTATTTTTAGCCTACTTGTCATTTTCGTTTGTCCTAGTTAAATCTGCCAGCCCCAAAATGTCAAAGAAAATTTACTCTCTTACCCCTCCATTTCTTTTATTTTACAACTTTTGCACTCAAAAAGTTGGTTTAAATTACAAAATTGTCACTCAAAAATATTAAAATAACACATCCAATCAAAGTCAACAACTTTTTCTTAATATCCGTGCCGGTCAAAGTAGACTGAAAATAGTGGGACGGAGGTAGTATTTACTAACACATTTGTTAATAAGTAGGAATCAAAAAACATAATAATATATTAATCATAATACTTATATCTATATTAATCCGTAACATGCACAACATATCTTTATAAAGTAACATATTTTTTAGATATCAATTATTGTTTATAATAAATGTTTCTCAATACTAAATTTCATTTAATTTATTTTAAGTTACAATATTAATGGGTACGTTTACAAAATTGATGTTTATTTAACAACCTCATATTTCAAATATAGAATTTAAAATTAAAATTCATTGTTACACATAGATATATATATATATATACATTTATATATTATTGTTTGCTTTTAAAATTATAATATTATTTAAGATGTGACACATTAAAGATACATAATTAAGTTCTTATTAATATATAATTTAGGTTAAGATAATATTATTACATTATAGTATTAGAAATTTTAAAACTAATCAATTATTTATTACAAACCGTGCATCGCACGGGTATACTACTAGTAAGACCAGAACTATTATCACCAGGGGGAAGTTTGATTTGAATGGAGAAGTCAATAGATTGTTTATATTTTCTTGTGAATTAATTTTAATTAAATCCAAACTGTTCTTTGTTTCCTAACGGATGTTCATAAAATAAACTTTGATTCGAGAAAAGAGTGATAAGTGATGTTCTTAAAGAACAACTAATAAATTAAGTGAGTACTTCAAATACTCATCGCAATTCTAAACTTGAAATCCCCAAATTCAATACAAATTGAAAATTTGAAACCCTATGTTTATGATACTTGTTTGATGGATTTGACTATGAATTTTAATTATGTTTATGTATTAGAACATTGGATGTTAATTTGCACGTTGATTTTTTGTTACGGTACTTGTTCAATGATTTGACGATGAATTTAAATTTATGTATTTCGAATCTTGAATGTTAATTTGGTTAATGAATTATTGAACTTGAGTTGATGAATTTTATTGTTTATTTAAGTACTATGTAGGCATATTAATTTGGGAAAAAATATATATTTGATTTTTTTTGAAATTTTAAGTTTAAAATTTTCGAACACGAATATTCGAATATTCTCGAATATATTCGAATATGTTAAACGAATCGAATAAGAATTTCATTTGTTATTCAAATAATAAACGAATACGAATACGAATATTCGAATAGTTAAACGAATACGAATCGAATATCATGGTATTCGATTCGATTCGATTCGTTTACAACCCTAATCGCAAGTTGTCACTCCACGTGAGTGAATTCTAGATTATCTGAAAAATATATTCGAATGCTTTTTAAAACGATAATTTAGTTTATTTAATTAATATATTTAAATTCAAAAATTTATTTCTATTTATAAAAAAATCAACATCTCATATGTTTATTTATATTTTAAAATTCAAAATGTTTGTTTAATTTTCAATATCATGTCCCACATTCATAAAAAAAAAAAAACTCTATAATTGCTCAAATCCTTCATGAAAGAGGGATGAAAAAGCCAAAACTGGCCACACATCAATCTCACTCCTATTTATAAGAAAAATAATAATTTCATGGCAAATAGTGGAAAAACAGGTAAGGAATAGAGGATTTACATATTTGGAAAAGGAAAAAAAGTAAAAATGGATAGAGGTCAAAAATAGCACGTGCAAGGGGGAGGATGCGACTAAAATAAGCGGGTGGCGCAGGATAATAAGGTGCGCATATAGTTGCAGCACAATATGTAGAAGAGAGAGAGGAGGGAAAAATAAGAGAGAGAAAGGGAGAGGGGCAGAGGGGTTGAGTCAACTCGGCAGGGACCTTAGTGAGTCGCGAAAACCGAGTCCAAACGCATACAAAAATTTCACACACACACGCACAAACAGGTGTGAAAAAAATGGAGAAGAAATTGGGAGTCTTCTTTACTACTATACTAACCCATATCAACGACACTACTCTCTCTATCTTCTCTAACCCTAACACAAACATCCAAACACACCTTTATGCTCCTCTCTTTCTCTCTCTAAACACATACACACTTGTTGTGTGTATCTATTTATTCACCGACCCATTATCTCTTGCCCTCAATTATAACCCTCTTTTCATCCCTCGGCTTCTCTCGTTCTGTGGTTTCTTCGACGCCTGCGTCTTTCTGGGTAATTTCTGTTTCTTTGATTTTTCTTTCTTTTGCTATTTCATTTTCTGTTGTGCGCCTCGATTGACTGGTGGAATTTGGGGGATTTTGGTGAATTCCGCTGGTTTGAGCTGTTTTGGTCTCTGGGTCCTCCGTGATCGTTCAATGTGAGGCTTGATTTCCCTCTCTTCGTACAATTTTTGGTTGATCTTGTGAATTGTTTGGGGGTTTGGAGTGGAATGTGTTTGATTGGTGTTTCAGTTAAGTTCAATTTTCGTGATTTTGTTTTCAGGGGTTTATTTAATTTGTATTCTGCTGTATTATGCTCATGCAAATATGGGAAATTTGAATTGTTATTTACTATTTCCTTATTGACTTATTAGAAATTTTCTTTTCTGGATTTAAGTTTTCTAGATTTATTGTGTTGGTTTAATGGCTTACTCCCAGTAATTGCCTTGCTTATTTGCATGTTTTTTCTTTGGTTTTCCATATTTGCTCTTTTAGTTGGGAGGGTGTGAAGAGGGAGGGGCTATTGATTATGTCAGAGTTGAACTATCACTACTCTTTTTGGCGGTAAAATCATGCCATTGCTTGCTTGAAGTTAAATATTTTGTTTAGATAGTATGCCGTTATGTAAATTAAGTGCGGTTGGCCTCTTTATTGCCTTATGTACCTCCCACCTAATGTTTAAAACTAAGTTGCCTTGGTTCTTAAATGTGATTTCCAATGCATTTGTTGAATTAATTATTTGTTGCCTGCTTATCTGATCTGATTGTTAAGATGTGAACATTTTTGCAGAGTCTGTGATGCACTTCAGGATTAGCATGCTTTAGCGTGTTGCTATTGGAATCAAGAATCTTGTAAAAATGGATCAATCTAATGTTGCTCCATTGGAGGGTGTTGGAGTTTCTATTAAGAAAAAGAGAAGCCAAACATCACGCCGACATAGATCCGAAGCACAGGCAGTTGCTGATCAGTCCCCTGTGTCATTGACAGCAGGTTCAGACGATATGAGTAAGGTCTCAAGTGATGAGAACATTGGGGATGATAATTTGGGGGAGAAAATGTTCAATTTGAGTCAGTGTGTGTCAAGGTCCTTACCGGTCAATGAATCAAATGGGGTTGCAAGTAATGGTGTGAGTGATAGAGCAGGAAATGAGAATAGACCCAAAAAAGTTAAGTTGAAGGTTGGTGGTGTGACACGCACACTTCAAACCAAATCCTGTTCTAATGGGGAGTCAGGCAGCGGGTCATTGGTAAAAGCCAATCAATCCTCAGATAGTGCTCGGCCACGACAGAGGTTGATCCTTCAGGTTCTGATCTTTGCTTATTCTCTAACTGCGATCCATCAAAGCCTTTTGCATAAATACATTTCTTCTATTCTTTCAACTTGTTCTGGATTTGGTTTCACCTCTGTTATGTGTTATTTGATGTTTGTTATATTGTTTTATGCACTTAATGGAAAGTTTGCTGAAATATACTTCTCAATGTGCCCAATTTTACTGACTGAATGCATATCCAAAACCATGGCAGCTTAAGTTTCCAAATGAAGCAAATGAATTCATATTTGACTTAATTGAGTGGCACATAATTTCTTTGGAGAAACTGTATTTTGGCTGTGTGATACCAGGGAAGAGTGTTGTCTTGGTCTTTTGCTAATTTTCTCGTAGCCTCAAATTGTTTCATCTCATAATTAATAAATAAATTTTCTGAAATTAATCATAATGATGAAATGCCCTTTATTATGTGCTGATATACTCAGTTAATACGAGATCTATTCGTATAGTATTTATTAGGCAAATAAATCCCCTGTATTTAAGTCTAATCAATTTAAATTTCCAATTTTACGCTGTGGCGCTGGCTAATATTTTTCATTTATTGCCATTTTGATTTCAGGAAAGTTCTGATGAATATCATTCTCCACCTCTTGATAAGAAGGGTAAGTTGCAAGGTATCCCTTGGAAGGATTTCTCAAAAGGCAATTTCAATATTGGGAGGGACGAAATGGGGAGACCATCTGCAAAAAATGCCTATGAAAAGCAAGGAGATAAGTCAGATTCAGTTCGTAAGAGCAAAAGGGTGCCTAAGAGACGAGTTTTGGATGAGGAATTCGACGATGATGATGAAGATGATGAGATCCGGTACCTGGAGAAACTAAAGTCTTCGAAGATATCAGGGTTTAAGGATCCGGAGGCACAATCAAACAGAAAACCGCAAAAGAGCGGTAAGTATGAAACTGTGGAAGATGCTGGAAGGCTCAATAGAGATGGCCGTAAATCCAGATCTGGTGACATGGATTATGAGGAGGAAGAAACTTTGTCTGATGGTGAGCCCGATGGGACGAAGAAGAAAAAACTGAAGAAAGATTTGTCCGATTTACCATTAGAAAACAAGAGGGAAATAGCCCTCACAACTCGTCAACGAGCCCTTCTAAGCAAGGATGCTTCTTCACCGTCTGGTGCAAGTCAAATTGAGTTCCCTAATGGCTTGCCACCAGCTCCACCTCGAAGTCAGTAAATCTGTTTAATTTTCAACTTTTGTATCACTTCCAAGAATCATTTGTTTTAACCTAAATTTTATGTTCAGAACAAAAGGAGAAATTGACAGAAGTTGAGCAACAATTGAAGAAGGCGGAGGCTGCTCAGAGGCGTAGATTGCAGAATGAGAAAGCAGCCCGAGAATCAGAGGTTTGTTTTGGTACTATGCACCATTTTATTAAACTATTTTGTTTAGGGTCAAATTGGGAAATAAGAAGGCCATTTTAAAATTGCAGGCAGAGGCAATCAGAAAAATCCTTGGTCAAGATTCGAGTAGGAAGAAGAGAGAAGAGAAGATGAAGAAGCGCCAAGAAGAGTTGGCACAGGTACTTTCTTCATTTTTATTACATTATAGTAGAAATAAACATTCCTCGTTTCTTATTTAATTAATAATAAACTTTAAAAATAAACAGGAGAAGACGACCAATGTTCAGATGCTTACATCAAACACCATTCGGTTGGTCATGGGACCCACAGGGACTACCGTGACATTCCCTCTAGACTTGGGCTTACCTAAACTTTTCGACTCTAAACCTTTGAGGTATCGGCTATTTCACTGTCATGAATGGTTTTGCTAATGAGACTACCTATTTGCTCGTCTTTTGAAAACACTAATCTTGATTTTAAATTTCAGTTATCCTCCTCCACGAGAGAAATGTGCTGTACCATCGTGCACCAATCCGTACAAGTACCGTGATTCCAAGTCGAAGCTTCCTCTTTGTAGCCTCCAATGCTACAAGGCAATCAATGAGAAGATGCAAAGTGAAAAAGCCTGCTAAAATTGTGGATTTCTATCATCAGTTCATGCAACAGCTTTTCCTTCAGATTATGTTCCTTTCGCCCAAGGTAGAAAGAAGTAGGAAGTAGAATAGTTTCAGCTCTTTAGTGCAACTTTGCAGAGATCTATTTTGCAGGAAATTTTCTTTTCATTTAGTGGATTTATTATTTGCTAATTGCTACTCAAACTATTTGCTATTAAGCTTTATTCCCCTTTTTTATGGGTATGACAGTTTCTCTATTGAGGTTTCTTCCTTGTTAGTTTTATGATGGATCTATTAGGATTTTTGTTAAGACTGTTTTATGTATTTACTTTCGTTAGATGATGAGTGGATAAGCTCCTCACAATATTTAATTATCACAAGTTAAATAAAATGAGTTTGAGTTCCTATGTACTAAGTTTTGGTGTTTTAGTTTATGGTTCTATCTTCTAAATTTTACGTGGGACAGGTCAACTCACACTTCACAACCCATGTATAAATTTGTCAAAATATGTATGGTTAGTGGGTAGATCGTTTCATGCAAGTTTTTGTATCATTAATTTAAGATTTAGTTAATGACTATGTTAATTAAATAAATTAATTATTTCAATATTATAATATTCATAAGTAAAGAATATGTCATTACACAATGATACAATCTACTTTGAACTGTATGTGCAACATGCTATTCCCCAATTTTTAAATATTAGATCTTAAATATTTATTCACTTGGACAGATTTAAACTAATCAAATATTTTCATAATTACCATTACCTAAATGAAATATCTCATATTATAACTTTTGATTTTGCTGAAGAATAAAGCATTTGTATTTTCAAAGAATGAAGAAATAAATTATCTGAAATTTAAATTAATTAAAAACCTTGAAGAAAGGAGTTTTTTTTTTTTTTTTTTAATTAAAGAAAAAGCAAGAAAAAAAGAATTACATTACTAGAAAACTGAAATTACTACATTTCTCCTCCTTTGAAGAGTCGTCGCCGTTAATTGGATAAGCCTTGCGCCACCGCCGGCTTCTCTCAGAAATGGCACATTCATGCGTTTCTCTCAACCCATCCCCACTTCCTCTCTCTTCCCCAAACCCTACCTTATCCCCGGTTTCCTCTTCTACGACTTTCTCTCTCCTCTCTCAAACCGTGCATTCCAGGTACGAATCCTTCAGGAAATTGAAGAAGTCGAACTGTAAGATCTCCCTCAACGCTGTTTATGCGCCGGAAAGGAGCTCAGGGCATGATATTTGGTCGATGAGGTGAGGTCTCTGTGCAGTTAACCGGTTTTGTAGGATGAATTGTTCGTCTTACGACCTAGTTTTGGGATTCAATGTTTTGTTTGTTATGCTCAAATGTGATTACATGAAGTATGTTATCGATTTACAGTGGCAGAATTTTGTTGTCTATAGGGATGATTTGCAAATTCCATCCTCACCATACTTTCCGGTGTATGCACAATCGGCACAGGGCCCACCTCCGATGGTACAGGAGCGTTTCATGAGTGTTATCAGCCAACTTTTTCAACATGTGAGGAGTTTTTTGATGGAGTTGATTTTTATTGTTTTTGTGGGTATGTCAATGTCGTTATTAAAGAAGTGGTTTTTGATTCATTTGTAGAGAATAATTAGATGTGGTGGAGCAGTAGATGATGATATGGCGAACATTATTGTTGCTCAGTTGCTATATCTTGATGCTGTGGATCCTACAAAGGTATGCGCTGTTTCTTTGCTTTTGAAAACTTTTGTTCTCTTAGTATCTAACCTTCTGAATTCTTGGTCGGTTTAAGTTGTTCTTGTACCGACATGCGGTATAGTTTATTTTTCTGTATATCTGTGCACTTGCACATTAGAGCTTCCAGATAGAACATGCTCATCTCCAGCAATATGGAACAGCTCAGTGTGAATCGTTAACTCAAGCTGCTGTCTTAATTGTTATGTGTTCTATTGATTTTTTATTCTCAGTGATTCGTGTGTTCACATAAAATGTATCGTGTTGCTTGATTTTGCCTCGTAAGTGGAATGTTTTCTTTTCCGGTTCAATTTGTGTTAGCTAATCCCGTGATTGCTCCACCTTAGGGAGTGAAAGATGGATGTTGTAGCTACACTGGTTTCTGTAAGAGTAATTATATGCTATTTTCTTCCTAAGGGACTGGAATGTTCAGAGCTACTTGTCTTTTAACATTTCTAGTATGAGATTGTTGAACTTGTTATGAGTGGTTGTAGTCTCGGTACTTGAGTTAATCTTGCTACAAAATTCAGCAATTTTTTTGATCTGATTGGTTTGAATTTTGCTTTGACACCATTGCATGCTAAAAATGAATAGTGAACTAGACAATATAGTGATAATGATAGCCTGAGTTTTAGTCTGCTTCATGATCAGTCTTTACCTCGAAGGATAATGGTTACGAAAAATAAAAATAAAAAATCCTTTTAGACCATTGAATGGCACTTTTGTAGATTATATTCTAGGTAAATCCTTTTCTGATTTCTTTCATATAACTGAACAGGATATAGTCATGTATGTGAATTCTCCAGGAGGATCAGTTACAGCTGGTAATGCATCTTGTTCCATGTCATTATTTCTTGTTGTTGAGTTTTCAGCTATCATATTTATTGCCTCTTACTTTTCAGGTATGGCTATATTTGATACAATGAGGCATATTAGGCCTGATGTTTCAACCGTATGTGTTGGACTAGCAGCTAGGTGAAGATGCATTAACTGTGTTTTTGTATACCTTTCTGCATTATATGTTTTTGTTCAGTATGAAATTTGAATTGCTTCTTTCAGTGAACTATCTAGTTCTTGAACAATTCATGAACATAGAATCCTTAATTGCTCAGCAAAAGTGTATCTTTTTGAGCTGTTATCATCTCTTAACTCTTGATAAATGCTCACTAATATCATGAAAATGGGCCTCTGGTTCGTACATGTGTATGAGTTTATGATACAATATACTTTGGGAACTAACTGACAGTATCTTCCCTATTCATGTGTAGCATGGGAGCTTTTCTATTGAGCGCTGGTACTAAAGGTATATGAAGCTCTTCATTCAATTAGTATGATCTTTCAATCATGATATTTTGCTTAAAATTTGGTAACATTTTTTTCTCATTGATGACCAACTATCACTGAAGGAAAAAGATACAGTCTTCCGAATTCAAGGATTATGATCCATCAGCCTCTTGGTGGAGCTCAAGGTGGCCAAACTGACATTGATATTCAGGTGGTTTCTCACTGCACGTTTTAATTAGGCAGCATTTATAAATATCTTCTTGCAGAATAGTATATTACTTTGTAAAGTCAAAAAAAAAAAAAAAAAACTCTTCTCATTCATCATCTTCTTGTTCAGGCTAATGAAATGTTGCATCACAAAGCAAATTTAAATGGTTATTTAGCGTACCACACCGGACAAAGCCTAGGAAAGATCAATGAGGACACGGATCGTGACTTTTTCATGAGCGCTAAAGAAGCAAAAGAGTATGGACTTATAGACGGTGTTATCTTGAATCCTCTTAAAGCATTGCAACCACTTGCAGCAGCTGCAGAAAATCAATAATGCCCAGTCCCTAATCTTTCTTTTTTCGTACTTCTCCTGAGTTGATTACACTAAAAGCTAGAAAATTTTGTAACATTACCATAACATAATCGACTTCATATTTGGTATTTCTAGTGCAATAAACTTAGTGGTATCAGACGGGATCTTTTATTCCAAAATGGTGTTTCATTTTCCGATTTCATGGTGGCAATGCAACTGTTGTAGAATGACATGAAACACAAATTGAAATAGAGAATCGGGTGTCTATCATTTGCCACTCTGAACCCTTTTGTTTTTTTTTGTGCACTTCGATTGGCCAATATTTATTGTTATCCTCAATGTACACACACTCATCTTTTCCTCTTTTGAAAAAGGGAAGATTTGATGAATTTATCAAAAGGTAAGACTTTTTTAGTGGGGATGATGCATTTATCTTTGCTGGGGCTAATTCTTGGAAGCACTTGCTTGTCTAGTATCAAACTATCAATACCAAATTATGGAAAATTGTCCCACTTGCCACTTTGTAATAATAAACAAGAAATCTGGTGCTTGGAAACGAAATTTATCCAATACACACCTTCTATGTCACTATGCAGATTAGTTTTGTGATATTATTACTATATGTTCACATAATGTGTGTAGTGATTGAGGCAAAGACAACAGGTGAAGTACCACTACATGAATTTACTACTTTTAGCCTTATCTGCTTCTCTCTCTCTCTCTCTCGTTTTGTTTCTTCACGTGAATCAAGTGCAAGAAAGCTGAAAAAAAAAAACACAAGCCCCATGTCAGAAAATTGAGCCAACTACCAGTAGCTATAAAGTATTTTCACATGAACATACAAAACAAAAGATCTAGATTTCTAAATACAAACACACTTCTGTGGAAATACTAACAGTATTATCAAGAGTGATTTGCAGCAATTCTCTCTCCACAGAAACTGCTTCTCATGAAAGCTGTGAAGAATGAAGAAGTGGGCAGTTCTTCAAGCTCATCAAAGAAGTCATTTTCCTCTGTTTTCAGCAGTGAAGATAGGCCCACAGAATCATCACAAAATGGCTTTGGATCTTCACTGCAAACCACATTTGCTGTTTCCAAGCTTTCTTGAAAAGGGCTTTCTTCTTGCTTCACTATGCTCTGATCTTGTGTGGAATTGAATGGAGACTGTGAGTATTGAAACTGATCTTCTGATCCCATTTCTCCTTCTTCTTCTTCCTCCTCCTCTTTGAGAGAACTCATCTCTTTATAATCTTGTTTTTGTTTGGTGTGGAGAGAGAAATCAGGGCCTGGATGATTGTGGGAGGATGTGTAGGTTACAATGAGCATTGATGCATCTGTTTTGCATCTCTCCACTTGCTTTTTAGCTGAACAACCCTTTGATGTGCTGCATCTATAATACCCCCTGCATGCAATTCACAGATTAGAAAAAGGTGTTCTTTTTTCTATGTTTTTAACCCACCTCTTTATTTATACACATTTAGCATGAATTTTGAGGAGTTCTTGCCTTTTAGGAAAAACCAACCGAGTACTTTATCACTGTATCATACTCGTAGAAGATTGTACTAGTTGAAGAAAAGAGTAGATGGTAATTGTTAAAATAAACCTTGGATAAGGAGATCCTTTGATAGGTTTTTGGCCATATTTTCTCCAAGACCAACAATCAGAAGGAGGGCCTTCATTTCTCTGCTGTTTTTTCTCATTTTCTCCTATTTTCACTGCCACAACAACTCTCTCACTCATCTTCCTGCAAATCAAGAACTAAAATCTTGAGATTTCCCTTCTTTTTTCAACTCATTTCCCACTAATTTAGAGCTGAAAAACTACTTACCTTTTCTTGGATGCATGAGTTGAAAAGGTGGGCTGATGACCAGTTTCTTGCATGATTTTTTCACAACATGAAATCTCAAAGCTTGATCAAGAAATAGATATTTATTTGTTTTTCAGGATATATGGAGTAGCAGAAGGGGCAATAAAGAGGGATGGATCAAAATCAGACACTCCAGTGATTGTGAGAGAGAGAGAGAGAGGAAAAACCCCACAAGTTGCTCTCTCTTTTCTTTTCACTCAATAAATACATATAAAGATCACAACACAGAAGCACACCACATCCACACAAATTGAGAACAATGCCTTTTTACACCACCCACAATCCCCAATAAGAGTAATCCACAATGTTTCTTATGCAAAATCATGTATAATTAAATGCTTACACTATACATACACAAAGTATATTATTATATATATATTCCCCCATGAAGAAGCAAAATGCCAAAATCTTCACACATCTCCTTAAATTGGCTATCCCACTCTATGTTAGTGGATTTGCTAGGGTAGGGTGGGAGGTTGGCTTCAATAGATCACAGTGGTAAGAAATAAATGAAATCTTTTGATTTTTGAGTGTTTATCAAATCTTGATCACTTATTTCTTCTGTAATAATACAATCTTGGAATAGAGACACATTAAGTAGTTCCAAGCAAGTAGGGACTTTGAGCTAAAGCAGACATAGTGGGCTATGATGTGTCTACATTTTCATTTTCTTGTTTTTTTGTGAATACATTATACATGAATCTATTACTACAGTAAAAGTATGAATAATTTTATGGGGAATTCTATACACACCCCAACATATTCTAAACACACCCCATTAATTTAATGCAAAATTAAAAGAATTACAAAAAGACTTAAATACCCTTATTAATCATTTTATAAAAAATATATATTATAAAAACTACAATTTCTAAATACACCCCATCTCATATCTACTAAATACACCACATCCTATATCTACTAAACACATCCCATTACATAAAAAGTGTGCATTCTTCTTCCTCACCATCACATATACATTACATGCAACTCCATTAAAAGCTTGAAGAAATACTCCAACAATCATACACTTGTTAAAGTTGAAGAAAACGAAGAAGAACTCGTCATTATGGACAATGTAAGTTGTAAAGTTCGTTTCTACCGATTTATTTTGCTCTAAAAGTAGCTTAAAGTTGATTAAAATTCTGAAAATCGCGACTTCCGGTCGACAAGTACAGGCTGAAAGTACTATAGTCGGCTCGGCCAGTACTGGCCGAAAGTATTGTAGAGCTTTCATCTAGTACTGGCCTGAAAGTATTTTAGAGATTTCATCCAGTACTGACCGAATGACTTTAATAAAATTCGGCCAATTGTGGTCGAAGGTTATAGGAAAACTGTGGCCAGAATCGGCCGAAAGTTGTGATGATTTTTCGGTTGGTTTTGGCTGAACAGATCCAAGTTTTGTTCCTATGTATTTTTTTTGACCTTCTTATGACACACATCTTTTTTATTTCAATTGATATATTGAGCAAAATATATTTATATTGTGGTTTTTTTGCATATTGATAGGAAAACAAATCAAATGGGGCGGAAATAAGGATTATTAACCAACCTCAAGAGTCGAATGATAATTCAATGTATTAATTTATCGATTTCTCGGAGGAGTTCCTCACGACTAAAATTTTTAAGAGTTGTGAGGAAATGGTTAGTTGAGCGTACAAGGTTGAAACATATGATCCAATCACAATTGAAAAAGTGCACAATTCAAGTCTACAAGTAGAAATAAATTAAAAAGCACACAAACCACAAAGAATATCAAGTAGCCGCAATGAGTCTTTCAAACAAGATAACACAAAATGTATAAATCTATCTACGTGAGCGACGAGGTCGACGAGCAGATGCCCTAGCAGAGGACTCTGGTGCACAATCCCAAATTCCATTCAAGCGTCGGAACTATATCATCAGGAATTTGAGCGGGTGCCTCATCCTCTTCAAATGCTCGACGCTTTCTATTAGAGGTGGCGAGTCTCACCCTCGTATAAGTCTGGCCTGCAATATTCATCATCAATTAACGATTAAAAACATACGAACGCTTGTTGAACACTTCTGGTCGAGGCTACTTCACAGCCTTCGACCAGTTGTGGTTGAAGCTACTTCACAGTTTTCGACCAGTTGTGGTTGATTCTCTTCACAGACTTTCGACCACTTCTGGTTGAAGCTACTTCACAGCATTCAGCCAGTTGTGGTAGACGCCCTTCTCATCCCTTCGATCACTTCTGGTCGAATCTCTTCACAATCCTTCGACCAGTTGTGGTCGAAATTACCTGAAGACGCGCGAAAAACCAGGGTCGAACCCTGGACGATTTTCAGTTCGTTTCTCACCCGATTTTTAATAAATTTATGAATTATTTGCACATAATTTACCCTAATCTGTATGAAATTCAACTCCTAAACTCATCTACACTTAAAGAATACAAGAACTTAAACTTATATCAAATTTCAGTGGCCAAATTTGTCTTCGATCTTCAATGGCTGAATTTTTACATTCAAAGAAGAAGAAGTTGAGAGAGAGAGAGAGAGAGAGAGAGAGAGATGGGTTTGGGGTGGGGTGTGTTTAGTATAATATATGTATTAGATATATTTTTTAATTAAAGGGTAAAGTTGTAAAATTAAGGGGTGTGTTTAGAAATATATAAGTTGTACGTATTTAATTGTGGGTGTGTTTAGTAATTGGGGTGTGTTTAGAATTTGTTGGGGTGTATATAGAATTCCCCTAATTTTATTTATCGTTCATTTTTCGAGGTCTAATATTCCTCATATAATTTTAAGGACAAAACTTATATGCCCTGGACACATAGGAGCACAGATCTATGTGTATAACACATGCTCTTTAGGTGTTATATATATACTCTATATGTGTTATGTTTCTTGGTGTTATACCTATATTCTACAGGTATCATATGTATATAAGAGCATACATATGATACCTAAAGAGTATACATATAATACCTGTAGAGTACATATATAACATCATATAATAGGTTAAGTTGGGGGCACGGTGCCCCGGACACACAAGTGTCACTCTAATTTTAATTAAAACTTATGAGTGTTTCCAAATTTAATTAGAACTTTAATTTAAAAAAAACTTCCACATACTAATCTAATTTAGGAAAATGGACTGTGATTCTCTGTTTATACTACTTTCATGAGGTAGTCATATGATCTCCGTTCTTCAATACTATTTTTATTTTTAAAAAAGTCCAATTCATGTGAGTTATACTGTATACATAGAGTGGAATAGTGTCTTCTATATTGTTCTATTGGCAGTTTGATTTCAAGTTTGAACAAAAAAATAATAACAAATAAAAATTCCTCTTATATTAGAAAAACTTTACGTAAGATGGTCTTACAAATAGTTTTCATGAGATGGATCTTTTTTAATCATAAATTTAAATTCATTTCCACAAATTCTTATATGAATTGTTAAATATGAATTATGAATTAACATGTCTCACATAATAAGATTTGTGAAATGGTCTTACATAATACTCATTCTTTTTAGGTCACACTCTATTACAACGATAATTATACTTATTTTAGTTATAATGAATAAAAACGAAAAAATATATTACAATATAATAATTATCCAATTTAACCCAAATTAGCATCAAACAAATAAATTACCAATTGCAGAGGGTTAGAGACAACAAGAGTGTAAAGGTCTTTTTTCAAAATTTGGGGACTAATACACAATTTTTGTACATGTATGATATTTAAAAGTGATTTTCTAATATTTGTGGACAAAAAGAAAAACTAATAGGCCAAGTTAGAGGATAATTAGTTTTTTCCTCAGTACAATATATATATATATATAGGTGCAATTACATTACAATCCTTCCTAGTTTTTGATATAATTTCAAGTTTAGTAGATCTTAAATTTGTGTTCCCATCCAAGATCTCGACCTTGAGAGAATTTAATTCGGGTTAGATCAACCTAAATAATAAATTAGAAAAACAATTTCACAGAGAGTTTTTGTGAGATGAATTTTATTAACCATGAATTAAACTCATTTACATTAATTTGTATGTCAATTCTGGAATGTGAGTTAGATTGATTCAACATGATTCGTGGAACGATCTCATATATGACTCACTCGTTTTATATTATATATGTGATAAGTGATAGCGTATTTAAGAAGATGTAGATGTATCTAAATCAAGACTATAAATTGGGAAAACCGAATTTTGACACTTAAAACTCTTTGAAATTCTCTTCTCTTGTAATATTAATATATATGAACCTGGTTCACGTTAATGTAGAACATATGCCATTTGATGTTCAAATCATTAAACTTTGCTATTGAGGGTACTAAAAGTTAATTTGAATCGGATTAACTTCAAGTAAAAATTAATTTTAGGTACTACGTACAAATTAAGTTTTTTTTTTTTTTTGAAATAAAAACTAAACTTATATATTCGGTATCAAATTATGTATTAAATGTTAATCAAAAGGGGAACTTGTTTAAGTAATACATGATGGTATGTTTGGAAAAATAAATCTTCTCGCTAACGTTAACAATGAGTGTACAATTTTGCATAAAAGATCAATCGTCTCTTCTATTTATTTATTGAATAATCTTGTTCAATTACATTTTACATAATTAAAAATGGAATATAGTGATACAACTCTAAAATAAAATAAAATAATTGCCTAACACAAGGCAATATTGCTCTTTGGACTCCAGCATGCGCGATGCAGGGAATTACGATCAGAATGTAGTTGGAATAAGATCGTCGTACTTATCATATTTTATTTCAGTGTTTGTGAAACCGGATCGACAATCCAACCGACTCGACTATGTACGTTCAATACAAAGGTTCAACTCTTAAAGAAATTTAATATTTTTTTAATTATTATATCATGCTACGTTTTTACTATAAAACTGTAAGGAATTATAAAAACAGTAGCAATAATAATTATTAAGGACTCTTTATTTAAATAGCATAGTCAACATAAATTTTCTTAATTAGAATTAGAACATAAAATTAGAATTTAGTCAACATACGGTTTTGACCAAATTTTCTTTTAATTAGAATTAGAATTTTATTTTAATATTTTTTAACTTTTTTTTTAAAGAACGAAAAAAGTTTGTATGTAACACATATGTATACACATTTTATTAAGACAAATATGCACTAGTTACATATAATATACAAAAACAAGTTATATAAAATAGTTCTTTTATTAAAAAATTTATTCTTATAAATAATTTACTTATTTCCATATTTTATATATCACTTCTTTCATTAGGTAAGATTGTTTATCTTTATTATTTATTTTTGTCTGGATTTTGAAGGAAAAAAAAAAGAGATAAATCAACCTACTAACTCAAGGACTAACCTAGACATACCCAAGCGGTTAAAAATATCGAGAATCGGCCGATTCGTACCAGCGGTCAACAGTTTGGGGAATCGTTGAACCGGTTTTGATTTCTTATATTTCAAACCATCAAACCGACGATTCAACCGCCGATTTTATCTTTTCTTTTATATATTTCTGGATGCCACGTGTATGGCCGACATTCAAACTGATATAGCCGCGGAGATCAACGGCCAAGATCATAGTGTCGTTGTGAACCACCGGTTTCAAACCGGTTCCCGAACATTTCACAATTATTTCTATACACCAAATGCATAGGCTATAATCAATGCAATCTTGGTCATATGGCTCGAAAGGTGATTTTCATGTCCAAAACGCGCTGGAACGCGCCCCCAAATCGCGCTGGAACCCTAGTTTCACTCCATGACCTTTTAGTTATTTCGTCTAATCTTTTAGTTATCCTCGTCTAACCTTTTCACTATGTTCACATAACCTTTATGGTATGTTCACATAACCTTTCTATCTTGATAGTTTAATATAATTTTACAGAGTATGATAAATATATATTACCTTTTAAACCTTTATATTATAATAATTTAACATTTACGTTATAATAATTTAATTTTTGTATTATAATAATATAACATTTATACTTTTCAAAGGTTATGATAGTTGTACATAAAAGTTATATATAACATAAATGTTAATTTATAACAATATAAAAGTTTTCAGTTATATTACATGATTGAAATAATTCTAAGTATATGATTTTAAGGTATTAATACCTTTTAAACTTTTAAGTTGTAATAATGTAACATTTACGCATAACAATATTAACTTTTATGTTATATTAACATAACATTTGTGTTATTTTTTATGTACATCTGTACATAAAGGTTGTGATATTTATATATAAAAGTTACATCAAGATGACATAAAGGTTAAATTATCATAACATAAAGATTTTCAACTATATTATCTTACATTTTATATTGAAAAAAGTCTAAGTATATTAATTTAAAAGTTATGATATTTGTTCAAAAATGTTATAGTCATATAACATAAAAGTTATACTCATATAAATCAACAAATAAATAAATAATTGGGTGTGGATCCAGGTCGAATTCGACCCGACCTGACCCACGGGCGCCCAGTTGCATGAATCTAGATTCATGCAATTGGTGCACAAGAACATGAATACTCAAAACATTTAGTTACTTTGAGTTTTTAATTATATTATTACAATTGGATGAAAGAGATTTCAATTTAAATTGTTGATCGATCTTAATATCGATTAGGGAATTAGCTGCTAAGTGGAAATGAAAGATGTATAAAAGTTGATGAGAAAAGTACTTGATATAATTAAAACACAAAAAAAAAAAAAAAAAAAAAGGGGAGGGAAGAAGAAGACGACTAAATTATTAACACAAATTAAAGGTAAATTCTCGAGATATGTTTATTTTGATTAAAAATATCCGGATAATTTACAAACGCGAAAATAGAGATGGGAAAGAAATATATCGAATGTAAAACTTCATAATTTATATCATGTCTTTTCTCATAATTAAATTTCTATCATGTTACCACTAAAAAAACTCCTAGAATTGCAATATCATATGTTTATTTATATAAATGATCAAATTGTTTTCCAATACAAAAAATGTCACTTTAGAGGCAATAATAGGCTATAGCCAATTACCAAAACATTAATATCAACTCTTAATATTCCAAATAAGCTCAACTTGGTCCTAAATGATCTTAATTTCATAAGTGTTCGATTATTCAAATGGTTTTTGTGCATCTTTTGGTGCCACTACAGAGATCTTATCATTTTCCTTCTTTTTATATTTTATACATCTTTATTTCAACTAGTGATTTAAAGAAGAAATAAAGTTAGAATATTATAAGAAGATACACATTAAATAAAATAATTATGATAAACTAAAATAATATGACATAGTTTCTTAGGTACAAATTTTGAATTTTAATCAGATGCAAATTAACATTTATATAACGGTGCAAACGTAGTAAAATGTCAACATGGTTTTTAATTTTCTTTAAATCTTCAGAAAACAAAGATTGTTAATGTATAATCAACCTATTATATAACCTATGCATATATATATATATATATATACACAATTAAACCATACGAAAAATATACGGATTATATGAGACATGAAAATCTTATTATTCAAAATTTATACTAAGTATATTTTAATTGTAAATTTGACTTGACTACACAGGCGAAATTTGTTCATAAATAGGTTTTACTTATTGAAAACCTAACAACTAACCATAAAAAATAAAAAAAAGAATTTAAAAACAACAATAATTCCGCCTCTTAAAAAATGATTTACTCTAAAAGACAACAACAGCAATAAATGTAATAAAATTAACAATAATGATAATATTATGTCGTTGATCTTATAACAAACAAAAGAAAATGTCAAAAAATAATATATACATATATATATATATATAAGCAAAAACTTTTATACACCGGTTGCACGGATCTGGGATTCGTGCAACCGGGTCGACCCGCTCACGCACCCTAAAACGCGCTCCCATGCGCCTGAGACTCGCATTGAAGCTCACCCAAAATTCGCTTCAATAGACCTACATTTATGTATAGTTAGACATATCTTTGTGTTATGTTAATCATGCCTTATGTAGGTAGGTCTAATTATATACAAATGTATGTCTAACATATATAAAAGTATGTCTAATTATATACAAAGATATGTCTAACACAACGTAAATGTATGTCTAACATAACGTAGTGGTAGATGTCAAAATTCAAAAATCAAGCTATGAAATCTGGACTGAACGGTATGTTTAACATAGTTTAAAGGTATGTTTAACATAATGTAAAGGTATATCTAACACAACCTATTGGTACGTGAACATTTTTAAAAATCATATGCGAAAAGAAAAAAAAAGAACGGTCCTCTGACCCGAATCCGATCCGGATGCATGGATCCCTGATTTATAAGAGCAACTGCATTTGTTAACAAAAAATTTGTTAAGATGGTGGGACCCACATGACACCACATCAATTTAAAAACAAACACTTTTTAAAAACACACATCTACATTACTTAACAAAAAAATACATTCATTATATGTGGGTCTCATCATCAACTAACTTTTTTCTTAATATATATCAAATAAAATCATTTTGTAATTATAATTTTTTAATATATATATATATATATATATATTTACATTAGTCTCAATTCGTATATAACATGAAATTTAAGGGAAAATTTGAATTTATCAATTCATGTAATAATAATACGTTGAAATACATTTGAAATATAAATGTAATATTAATATTTATCAATTCATGTAATAATAATACGTTGAAATGGTCGTTTCAAACCCCGTTTTGACTAGAACTCTACCCAAACCTAATTTTATGACATTTTATGCATTCCATTTTTGTCTTTACAAATCTAAATCCCGGACATTAGATTTAATAAATAATATATATATACATCATTTGAAACATCACTACAAACTTGGGAGATAGAAATTGGGATTTTGTGACTCAAAACAAAACAGAGACACGAAGAGACACAAAGATTCATCCACATTGAAATACACAAGCCACATCTTGATATTTTCTTGTTTGATATTTTCTTTCATTTATTTATTTCTAGACATAGGTTAATTAGGTTCAATTCTCTCAATTCGGTCACCTAGATAAAATTAGGTAATCTAATTAGGTAGTTAACATCGTTCTAATTCACTAGTCTCTGTGGGATCGAAATTAAATTAGAAATAAAATCAAAACAATGCAAATCAAGTCAAAAAGAAAAATAAACATATGCATGCATGTTGAAACAAACAATAAATATCATTTGGTGAAACATTAAAAATACTATTAAAATACCACATAATAGAAATTATACTAACTCTTTCTATCTCCTTAAATTTTTATACTAACTCTTTCTATCTCCTTAAATTTTTGTTCATGCTATGAACAAAAATGAAATTTGTTCATACCTTTGAACAAAAATGAATTTTGTTCAACCAACTATAACAAAAAATACAAATTTATTATTATAATAATCAACTTTTTTTTCTTTCTCTTTCCTCAATAATTGTTTATTATTACTTTTTCAGAACATGGCCCACACCTTTATAACACCAATAAAAACACACACATATTAACTCCTTACATTACTTAACAAAATTTTGTTTTTATTAATCACAAATTTTTGTTAACCAATGCTCATGCTCTAAGAAATTTGCTCATATATAATGTTCTTGTAAACAGCTGGCACAAAATACATTTCCTAAAAAGACACGTACTTAGAAACTAACGTCAGTGTTCGGCAATCTTTTATTATTATTTTCTACTTTATTCAACATTAATGTAAACAAATCCCATGCTAAAATACTGGAAAAAAGTCGACTATTAATTTATTTATTACATAAAATATTAATGCATTATCGGAACACGTTATTATCTAACATAAATATATCGTCATCTAAATAAAATATTCATATAAAATAGATAATAAACAATCTGCTAAAATGGTCAACGAATTGCGTTGTCTTGAACTTTGATCGTCAAATTCCTCAAATCTGGAACTGATTTGATCTCAAAAATGTCCTCAAGTAAAGAAATAGGCCCGGAAATCCAACGTGGCGGAGGCGCCGCCGTGAAGGAGGGCTGCAGAATCTTCGCCACCACCTTCCTTAGCCTCCTCCTCCCCCTTTCCTTCCTCCTCCTCGCCCGTCTCGCCACCGCCCGTTACTTCTTGTCCGTCACCTACGGTAACTCTAACAGTTCTTCCATTTTCATCCCTCTTTTCTTGCTGAGCAAGACAACGTTGATTCTCAGCTTGCTCGTTACTGTTATCGCAATTGGAGCTCTTACGCATGCCTTAACCGGGAAAGACCCGGGTTTACTCGGCAGCCAACGGCGTCGTTTTTGTGCTGCTTGGGTTCTGCTTTTTGCGATGCAATTTTGTCTGAGTTTAGGGATTCATGGGACCGTCGACGCCGAGATCGATGGTTACACGGTCGGAAAATTGGCGTTGCCGCGGAGATTGGTCTTCGCTTTCGGATTGCATGAGGTTATGATTTTGTGGCGGCGTAATGTGGTGAAGCCGGCGGTGGACGAGACGTTGTTTGGGTTCTCCGGCGAGGGTTTCGGCTGGGCGGAGAAGGTGGTTTTGGCGGTGGCGTTTGGGAATTTGTGGTGGCGGAGGCTGAGGGACGAGGCGGAGGCTCTGGTGGTGCTGCCGTGGGTCATGGTGGAGCTGAGGATGGATGTGGAAGCAGTGGATGTTGTAGGGTGGTCGTTGTATTATTTGACGGTGGCGATAGGCGGCGTTGCGGTGGTCAAAGGCTTCTTCTCGGCTGTGATGAAGATTTTGTGACATTAATGGCTATAGCCGGAAAGAAAGAAATATATGCTTTTTTTCTCCCTTTTTATTTATAAATATTTGAAGCCAATGAAATTATATTTAAATCCACATATTCTGAATTTTTGAGTCAAGCTTTGGGATTTTTAAATTTTTTTTTCCCTATCTCAAATACTTGCATGAAGTTGGTTTTAAATCATATAAAACATTATCTATTCATGTGAGACAGAGTTCCACTATTCATATACATAATAAATTTCAACAAGTTTATATAGAGTGTGGAATATTGGATTAGAATTTTGAACACGTTTATATAAATTGTGGCATTCTTAATCAATCCATCTATGAAAGTGAAATTCATAATAATGGGTTGGATTTAAAATTAGTTTTAAATATATACAGAAAAAAATAATATATCTCATGAATCTATATATGGAAGGTATTACAATAAGTGTTTTGGGACACGGTGCCCCGGGGTACGCAAGACCTATTCTATACTTAATTGTTATATAATTACATCATAGGCAAAAACTTGTGTACCCCGGGGGTACGGATCTTAGATCCGTGCCCCCAGATCCGACCCGGCGCGTGGGCAGCCTCCACGCGCACCCACGCGCCGCCACGCGCGCCCATAGCAAGTCTGGTGTGCGCCTCACACACACCTGATTACCTAGTTGATGATTCAGTGATGGGTATTACACCTATACTCTATTGGTATTACACCTATACTCTATTGGTATTACAGAAATATCTTTTATGGTATTACACTGATACCTTAATGGTATTACAGAAATGTCTTTATGGTATTACACTGATACCTTAATGGTATTACAGAAATGTCTTTTATAGTATTACACTGATACCTTAATGGTATTACAGAAATGTCTTTATGGTATTACATTAATACCTTAATGGTATTACAGAAATGTCTTTTATGGTATTACACTGATACCTTAATGGTATTACAGAAATGTCTTTATGGTATTACATTAATACCTTAATGGTATTACATTAATTCTCACTTAGAATCTGTCATCCCTTTCAATGTTGCTTCTATATGGATTGCTATAAGCAGCAAGCAAGATAACAACACCTATGGTATTTGCTTGTTGTGGAGAGTCAGTTGAAATGATACAAGATGCAGTACTGGAAGGTCTATGAATAGTTTGGATTACAGGGCCATTCAAATTTATAGGCACTATACATGCTGGAATGAGGGCTGGCAATGAATTTGTGTTTTGGTACATCAAAAACATGCTGATATTCGAGCATATTAGATGCATAAATGACAACTTATGTGCTCTCACTGATTAGGATGATGATTGAGCTAACACTTTCTGGTTTCTAGAGGTTTGTTTTTTCAATTTATTACTTATTATCTGTTGCTTTATCTTATGGCAGCTTTCTCAGCGCACAATATCTGGCTCACTGTTAAAGTTTCTATCCAAGTTACAGGTACGCACTCTGTGTGGTTTGCAACCAGGTTTTCTTGAATACGTTCTAGTTTTGTCCTACTTTGTGATGTTGTTATTAGGATTCTAATTTCTGCTTTTGCTTCTGGTGCAGGTTGACGAAGAACCAGCAAGCAGCAAGTGTTTTTAGGTTTGCAGAGATCCTAGATGGGGCAGGTGTTATGAGAGCTATAGTGAAGATCCAAAGGTTGTTGAAGCAATGACTGAGATGATACCAGGATTGCAAGGAGACATACCTCCTAATTCTCGGAAGGGTGTTCCTTACATCGATGGGAGGTAGGATCGATCGAAGAAGAAGAAGAAGATCAGAGGAGGAGAATGAGTTGAAGAAGAAGATGGAAAAAAGAAAAGAAAAAATATATATATAAAATCCGGGTCGGGTTGGGGGTACGGATCCTGGATCCGTACCCCGGGGGCACACAAGTCCTACTCTACATCATATACTCATTTAGAAATTAGGTTCACGTGGTCACCCAATTGATACGGCCACAATCAAGAGAGTGGGACTAATTATAGGCGTGAGTGCAAATTAGCAATTTTACTCGCATCCATATAAAGGTACATCACATTGATATTCACATATCATATAGCAATTAATTAATAGTATGCATAGAGCTTGGAACTATCCACACTTCACTCTTTTTCTAACATACCACAACTTATTAATATTATAAGTAGATAAATAAAAATAATTTAATTCCTGTAACAACAATATTTCGTGTCTGCAATATCTAAACACAAAATAAAGTGATGCAAATTAAATATATTTGAATTAAAACAAAGTGGATACAGATCTCTATGTATTCCTATGATTCTTCTCTTCAAATTGATATGGGTCTTGAAGTTGAATCATCGGTTGGATCTTCAACAATAATTTTGAAGATTCCGTGAAGAACATTTTGAATGCGTGTATCACGCCTTGAATTTTTGACTTGAAAAACCCCGACAAGAGGGGTTTAGCGCCGTTTTTGATGACTTTCTACGAAGAACTCCTTGAACCTTGGAGAGAGAAATTCTTGAGTCTTAAAATATTGAGCTCTTTAATTCTTGAATTGTCTTGTGTATTGAACTTATGAAAACAAACTCATATTTATACTTTATAGGTGTAGGATATGAAATATTTTCATATACAGTTGATGGAGGATGCAATTTGATTCGTCATCCATGATTTGAAAATATATTTTTCTTAATCAAAAGATGTAATTTTATTACCAAATTTGGTATATCACCTCCATATTTACATGATTTAATTTTGATTCTCAAGCAACTAGATTTAAACACATGTCACCATTTGATTGGTGAAGAATATATATTAAAATATCAATTATTTATCTATTTTTTAGAAATTAATTTAATTTAAATTCCTAAATACAAATAGAAAATTGATTTTTAATATACTATTTAAATGTGACATATCTACAATTCAAATTTTACAAAAAAATAAAATCTTAAAATCCACCACTCCCCTTAAAATCCACCTCTCCCTCTCTCCAATTTTACAAAAAAATAAAGACAAAAACTTATATACTCAAACTTATATACTCTAGGTCACATAGGAGCATGGATCTAGATATTATATAGATATTCTTCAGGTGTTACATATATATTCTAGATATTATATAGATATTCTTCAGGTGTTACATATATACTTTATAGGTGTTATATTTCTTGGTATATTAAATATACCCTACATATATCATATGTTTAGAAGAGTATACATATGATACCTGAATAGTATATACATGATACTTGTAGGTATATATTTAACATCATATAATAATTAATTTAAATAAAATCTTAAAATCCACCACTCTCTCGATGCACAATTTGCTTTTGCTTAATTATTATAGATTAGTTAAAAGGCTAATTTGTGCAGCATGTAGAATGGTGATTAATTTACAAGTTTAACTATAATATATATAGTAGCTACATGAGTCCATTGGCACAAAACAAAGATCGATCGCATATTTAACATAATAACCAAGCTTCTTAAAATTAAACGAAAACCCTAGCCGCACCCGACGGCTTGATATCGACCTCTCTAAGCACCGTCTTTAGCCCTTGTCCACCACCGTTTGCCATGGGATGTATCCCATTACCTGGACCCTCCATATATGCCCGATTCTCCCTCTCCTTTGCGAATGACACCTTGTAACGACTTTCAACATCTGTTATAAATTAAAATTAAACATGCATATACTACTACTCTTGATCAACTTCCGAAGAAATTATGATAACCACATATATAAAGTCCCAAGCTTAGATAATAAAATAGGAGATGTTGGTTACCTTGAGCAAGGTTATGATAGAGCTGGGCATCTCTAGTAAGGGCCATCATGAGTTGAGGAATGCCAAGAGGCAAAGTATCACCTCTATCCACCTGCCAAAAATGTATAACCTTACCATAAGTCTTGGCAACCTTCTCCAAATCCTGGCGTTGGATGGGCCCCGGCACCCCCGGCAGGAACAACACCCCACTCTTCACCTCGAATTCGTGCGAGTGCCAAAACCTCTTCTCCTCGTCCGGCAGCGTCAGAAACAGCTCCTCCGACACCACATACTCCAACCCGATCAGCCGCCCCTCCTCGTCCGGCCTGTCGTAGATCAGACACTGCCGGAATTCCTCGTTCTGATGCGCGCAGAAGTGGTGCGCCTCCACCTGCCTCGTCATGTCGTCGCCATAGAAATGGAATCTGATGATGGTCATGATTTGAAGATCCTGTAATTAATCGCATGCATGTGAAGGAATTATATATATAGCTAGCTAGGGTTTGGATGCTTACGCGCAGAGATGCTGGTGGATTTTGTTGATGGGGCCGAAGCCTTGGATGGCGGCGGTGGCCTTCTCGAGGAGGGCGGTGGAGGTGTGAGTTGCCTCGCCGGGGATTTCTGGGTGAGTTGAAACGTTCACTCCTTCCATTTTGATGGTCTTCTGCTTGATTTGGTTGAGGAGAGAGAGAGAGAGGAGAGAGGTTAAGTAAGGGTGGTGAGGTTGATGTAGGTTGACACGTTGGTGAGAGGTGGCAAGCATGCAGGGAATGTAGGATGCTTATAAGCTGTTCAATGTTATATATGCATCAACTTTGGATCTATTAATTCTCATCTTCTAAATGTCTCTAGATGTTTGAAATTCATCATGATTTTGAAGAAATTGTTTATTTATTATCAACAATTATGTCTTCTAATTGTGTCTCAGAAATTCAAAAGAAATTCATTTATTTAGAAATCTCTAAAATCAAGATTCATTTTTTAATGTAAGATTTACCTAATACCTAGTCTAAGAAATAATGTCTCTAGAAAATTCTAGATTCATATAGTATGAACCATTTAAACCATTTATTTACACTTCCGTCACCCAAGTTTTAACTGGAAATTTCATTTAAACCATTTCTGATAGAAAGTAAAAGTTTTTTTAAGTCATAATGTAGGGTAATTTTGTGGGAAAAATTCATTTTTGGTCCACTTAAAACGCTACTGTCCGTTTTTGGTCCACCTAATTTTAGGGTTTCGAATTTGGTCCATTTAATTTCAATTTCTCTCAATTTGTGTCCTTTGGGGGCGAAAATCGTAATTCCGGTGGAATTTCCGGCGTGTGAGATACAATCGCCCCTCATTTTTTCGCCCCGCCAGTGATGTGGCATATTTCTGCAGATGTGGCATCTCATTTAACACATAGATATAGATTTAAATTAGTAAATGAAAAATCCAAAAAAAAATATCAAAATATGTAGAAAACATAATTTATTTCATTTCACAAGAAAACGGGCCCGACCAGTTTATCCCCAAATCGTCCAATACCCTAGCAATTGAAGAACCCAATCATCAACGGCGAAGAAGGAAGCGATGGAATCAATGTCTGATATCTCCCAATCATCAACGGCGCCTGAGTGTGGATGCGGAAGACAAGCGGTTCTCCGAACCTCCAAAACTGCCGCAAATCGAGGGAGAAGATTTTGGGGTTGCTTGAGATATAACGTAAGTTTATCTTTTTGATGTGGGGTTGCTTGTGTTTGATGTGTGAACCTGCATGTGCGGCGCCTGAATGTGGGGTTGCTTGTGTTTGATGTGTGAACCTGCATGTGCGGCGCCTGCATGTGGGGTTGTTTGTGTTTGATGTGTGAAGCCTACTAGATTTTGAATGTGTTTGCTTGTTTGTATTCCAAAATTTGAATCTGAATTTGACTGTGGGGTTGCTTGTGTTAAGAGTGTGTGAAGCCTACAAAATTTGAATGTGTTTGCTTGTTTGCAGAAAAGTGGTGGCTGTGACTACTTCCTATGGGATGACTGTGATGATTATCAAAAATTGAGACATGCGTATGACAATTTGCAAGAAGAATTGAAAGACCTGAAGGCAGATATGAAGGTTATAAAAGAAGAAGTACGTAGTGTGTTGATACAGAACAAGGCTCTGAGAGAGGATAAGAAGATGTGGAATGCTAAGTGCAAGAGGATGAGAAAGCAGTTCCTACTAATTCAAGTGGTTATATTCTTTTGTTGGTGGATTGCACATTGAACCATTGTAGTTGGATTTTGTTTTTCAAGAAGTTTTTATATGTAAGACATTGTTGGATATAATTGTGTAAGTTTTCATGAAGTTTTTATATGAAGTTTTCATGAAGTTTTTATATGTAAGTTTTCATATGTTGGATATAATTGTGTTGGATATCTGCCTATGAATTGTTGGAGTTTAACTGCCAAATTTTTAACCTTGCCAAATGGAATTTGCCAACATAAATTATAACACAAAATGCAACCTAAGCAAATAAAAGACAACATACTTGGGAGGAGAATAAAATTAATCCACATGATGTCAAATTCAACCTGGAAATATTTCATTTGCCAACCAAAAAGTGTATCCAAACTGTTTCATTTTAAGCAGAGTATCCAGAAGGCAGTCTGGTCATATACATAAAACAGAGGATGAGAAACAAGTAAATTATGCATAGAAAACAGAGAACAGAGAAACATAGAAACAAGTCTGGTCATATTCTTCACTTGCCCTTGACAAAAAACAGATAAACATTAAATTTCCCAGCATTCTAATTCTGTTTTCCTGTACTTGGCCTTGACAAATCCAGGTATTTGACTCCATTGTCCATTATCACTCTTTTTGAAGTTTCAGGTTGCACATCTTCTGGATTCACCCAAGAAGCTTTCAATCCACTTGCTGTGAATGGAGCAGGGGCTCTAATTTGTACTCTTGGGACTGGAGGTGGTATTGAAGGCACTGGTAAGTCTTGTGACAAGAGTGGTGGCCCCTGACTTGACTGTGATAGATTTATTTCTTCAGCTGGTCCAGACTGGCTCTTTGACTGTTGCAATTGTTCATACATTGATGGGGCTGACATGGTAGATACCTGAGTGCCCAAGTACTCTTCAATTGCAGCATCAATTGATTGGAAGTCATCATTGTCCAATTCTTCATCCATATGATATTGACTTGGAGGGAGCACCTACATTGCAAGAAGACACATAAAATAAACTAAAAGCTTTGAGACAAACACTTTGATAGAAATAACCTACATTTGGATCATCAATTGGGTCATTGGTGTTCATGGCAGTCTTCCCAGTAACCTGTCAAGTACATAACATAAGATTACATATAAAAATTCATATTTTAAAATCTAAAAAACATGTGGACTGAACTGCACCTTTGGACCTCTCTTCTTCCTATTTCTCCTCAATCTGGTGCTGTCAAGAATGGCAGATTTCCTCTTTTTCCCCCCTCTGGATGGTTCACCTGGTTCTCTCCTTCTTTCCTTGACAGGTCTGCCCTTGGAAGGTTTTGCAAAATGTGGGGGTAATGGTGGGATGTAAGCTGAATCTCCCCACAACTTTTCATAACTAACTCCAAGGATAGCATGCTGATACACCTTAATATATGTCTCAACAGCATAGTACCTATCCACATAATCCTCCACATCTGCATGTTGAGCTAGTAATGCACAAGAGGCATGCCTACAGGGTATCCCAGTAAGCTGCCAAGACCTGCATGTGCATGTCCACCTCTCTAAGTCCACTGCATACTACCTTCCATCATAGCCAGCCACTTGATAGTGCTTGTCATGAGACTTGATGGGAATGAAATCAGACACACTATCCTTGTAGCTATCCAAGATCTTCTTAATCTTGGGGCATACTTTCCCATGCCATTTTGATACTGCCTTGTCCCTACTCTTCTGTAGTCTCCTCATCATCCACATCCTTATCCATTCAACCAATGTAATTATAGGCTTGTCTCTAGCCTCCAAAATGCAGCTGTTAAATGACTCACAAACATTGTTCAACAAGATATCACATTTGGCCCTCTCCCTAAACCAAGCCTTACTCCACTGTGTTGGGGGCTTGTCATTGAACCACTCCCACAAGCTTTCACTATTCTCCTTTAACTTCCGCATCTCCTCTCTAAATTCCCCTTGTGTTGTTGCTTGGGCACAGCTCCATAGAAGGTTTTTGTACAACATTCCAGAGTACCCTGCTCTTTGCATGTTGTTGTGCAAGTGTCTAACACAATACCTGTGTTCTGCCCCAGAGAACACAGTGGTAGCAACTCTAATTAAGCCCTTTTGCTTGTCAGATATTAATGTGAAGTCCTCTGGATTTTGGATTGCCAAATCCTCCTTCAAAACAGTTAAAAACCACTGCCATGTGGATGTTGTTTCCTGTTTAACTATAGCAAAGGCAATGGGGTACAAGCAGTTGTTTGGATCAACCCCAACAGCACTAAGCAAAACCCCCCCAGCAGATCCTTTTAACCAACATCCATCAACCCCAATCAATGGTCTACACCTTCCCAAGAAACCCTTCCTCAAAGCATCAAAGCAAACATACAAATAAGAAAACCTATTTTCATCATCAGTTCCAAGCAAGATAGTTGATCCTGGATTTGTTTTTCTAAGTTCATTCACATAAGGCCAGAGTTTCCTATACTGATCCTCAGAGTTTCCCTGAATGAGCTCAAGGGCCTTTTTCTTTGCCCTGAAAGACTGTTGCCTAGAGACATTGCATCTAAGATCCTTTATCACATCCATCCTAAATGCCTTAAGTTTCCTAGTTGGGTCACTCTGAAACCTCTGCAGAAATCTTTCTCCAATCCATGTTGACTTCAAATTTTTTACCTCATGACTAGCAGCACATTCATGGTGAGGTTGGTAATCTTTAATCTGCCAAGATGATTCCTCTAGCTTAGTTAAGTGAATCCTCCACTTACAGTTCTCTCCTTCACATCTCACATAAACTCTGTCCTTGTTATTTCTATGACACTTCAGATTTCTTTAACTCATTATTGCATGGGAATGAACAACTTTCCTAAACTCTATCTTGGAACTAAACAACATGCCTAATGAGAAAGTGGGATTCCATGTTGTTTTTGGATTATAAACAGCAAAGTTATCACCATTATTTTCATCATCTGAAACCCTAGTTTCATCAAACTCATCTGCATTAGATGCAACAACATCCCCTTCACTCTCCTCACTATCCCCCCCCCCCCACAACCCTGCCTGGAATCTCAGATATGTCAACATAAGCTTCATGCAATTCAGTTTCTAATGCATGTCCACTCTCATCTTCCTCACTACTGTCACTTGCATCACACCCAATTCTGAAATCAGAGTCTTCTGACAAATCATTATCATCTTCAGTTTCAGAAATTTGCTCAGATTCACTTAATTGATTAAATTGGTTCGCATGTGGAAAGAAATCAGGCACATCAGCTTCTAGATATATGTCTATCTTCTTCTTACTCAAATTTTGCTTCAACAGACTCATCAATTCTTCATCATCTAAAATCATCTTGAACCCTCTATTTATAATGACATGAAAAGTAAAATGTAATGCCCCTAGAGCCTTCCTAATTATCCCATACTCAGTTAACCTCATCAGACTTAAAGCACTTGGATTCACACCCCTCAAGATAATGGTATCACCCCCAATATACTGTGCATGGGGTAAATGCCTAAATTCACCCCCATAGTGAAGGACCACAGTCAACACATCAGCATTGCCAGCTGTGCAAAAGCAATAAAAAAAAAAAACACATATCAATACACATAATATTCTATTCCTTTTGTTCCCTATTCTAAAAGCATCTCAACACATGTGGACCACACACTAAAGGAATAGAAAGTGTACTCATCCACACATCTCAAAGCAATGTATAAAATAATTCACTAACAACCACCCATTAATTTTCAAACCCATGTATTAAAAGCACATCACAGATACTCATCTTTCTGCATCATATCACATAGCATATTAACTCATCTAAAAAGCCAAAAATTACTCACCTATGGCCAACTTTCCTTTTCCTTTTTCATCAGTCTTTCCCTTCTTCGATTTGTCGCCTGGGTTCGGAGCTCCATCATAGTTGTCGTCATTGACGGGATTTTCTGGAATTGGGGGTGTTTTCGGATTTGGGGCTTCTGTTGGATTTAGGGTTTTCCCACGATTTACCGCTGGGGATGAGGTTCCTTGCGTAGTACTTGTTTGCTTCCTCCCTTCATCATTTTTCTCTTCATTTGCGGGGTTTTCTGGATTTGGGGGTGTCTTTGGATTTGGGGGTTTTTTTGGATTTGGGGTTTTTACACGATTAGAGCGAGTTCGGGGTGGATTTTCACGATTTGGGGGTTTCACAGTTTGCTTTCGAGGTGCCATTTTGAGACAACGGTCTTGCCGGAAGATGGTTGAGGAGATTGCCGGTGATTTGAGGCTTCGATCTATTTTCAGGGCTAGGGTTAGGGATTGTGATTTCCCGACATTTCCTTTTACTTTTACAATTTTTACATTTACTTTTACTTTTACAATTTTTAAATTTACTTCTATGCCACGTCTTTTCCGATACGACACGTAAGCTCAATTAAGACACATTATTTTTCCGATCCGCCATATCAGCAAATATCGCAAAATTGGGGGCGATTGCGCTACAATCGCCCCCAAAGGACACAAATTGAGAGAAATTGAAATTAAATGGACCAAATTCGAAACCCTAAAATTAGGTGGACCAAAAACGGACAGTAGCGTTTTAAATGGACCAAAAATGAATTTTTCCCGTAATTTTGTAGTATATCTGGTGTATTAATATATCAGAGTTTTTTACTACAGTAATTTTTTTAAGGTAACTTTTTGAACTTTGGACTATAGAAGTTGTGAGCTTTGTAATATGTATGGGTTGTGTAACAACTTTTGGTACATTTGGACTATGAAATACATTGTGTGTTTTACATTTAATTTTGGGTGTATTTTGGGTTATGAAATACATTGTGTGTTTTACATTTAATTTTGGGTGTATTTTGGGTTATGAAATACATTGTGTGTTTTACATTTAATTTTGGGTCGTACGAATTGTACGCTGTAGAATGCTCATTTATATAAAATATAAATTTTTGTTACAAACTTATTTCATTTGCATAGATCATACCTAATTTAATAAATTATAAAACATTAACAACCATTGTGATGAAATTGAAATTAAATATTTAATATATTTGAGATATACTAATATGTTTTGATCATGGAGTTAAAATAAATTTCATAATAAAATTAGTTTTATTACGTGTTTTTTTATCGATGGTAACAAATCCAATTCATGGGACATTGGTTACATGCTATTTTAACAATTTGATGTAAGTGCAACCATTATAACCTTGCATGCTTTTTTAGACATTGGCATTGGTTACATGCTATTTTAACAATTTTATATCACTGCAACCATTTTAACCATGTTATACATTTTAACCATGTTATACAGTGCAAGCATTGTATTTCAACCATACATTATTGTAGATTTTGATCCTGCAGCCATTAAATTGAAATATTTAATATATTTCAGATATATTAATATGTTTATTGCCCCACAATTTTAATTTTAATTCACGAATATTTTAATTGTATATTAATTTATATATTTACATATTACCTCACAATTTGGATGTAATTATTCCAATATATGAACGAGTCATATATTGCTTTCCAACCAATGTTATGAATTGTAGATGCCCCACAATTATTATTTTAATTCACCAAGTGTTATCATCGTATATTGTATATATTTACATATTCCCTCACAATTTGGATGTCATTAACATTGTGTGATACCATGCAACAAATGTTATGAATTGTATATTGCCCAACGATTTTTATTTGAATTCATCAATGTATACACTTGAATGTCATTAACCATTGCATGATGTCATTGATAAGATACAAATTAATTTGTATATATTGCATATTACCCTCACAATTTTGGATGTCATTAACACATTCTATTTTATCTTGTAATATATGAAAGGGTCATAGGATATTGCTTGCAACCAATGTTATGAATTGTATATTGTCCCACAATTTTTATTTTAATTCACCAATGTTATCTTTGTTGTATATATTTGCATATTATAGTTTGTATAGATTACATATTATACTTACAATTAATGATTTGTAATGCATATTCCAAGTGATATAATGCAATGCAATTCATAACATTGGTTGCATAGTATCACACTGTAATGCATCGTAGTATGTGTGATGTTATTGCAATGCATGATACTAACAAAATTAAAAATGTATACAAACTATTTTAATTGATACAAATCATTTTAACTGTTCACAATGGACTATGCATAATAATTTTTTGGATGACTTGCAGTAATGCGTTGATGCATTGCAATTGAATGAAATGTCTTACACTATAAATGAACCCTTACATTGCACTATTGTGTATATAACCGAGAGAAGAATTATGAGGAATTTGTGTTTTATTGATATAAAGTCTAGTATATATATACATTTGAAGATCTAAAATCACTACAAGAAAAAAGCTCATAGACAAGGGTTTTTAACCCTTGTCGTAGCCAAAAAAAACCCTTGTCGTAGGTGGTGTTGTCGTAGGGGGTTGAAAAATTTCGCTCATAGACAACGGTTTTTAACCGTTGTCGTTGACCCCTACGACAACGGCGTGACAACGGTTAAAAACCGTTGTCGTAGCCCAACAATTATAATTTATGCGCTCATAGACAACGGTTTTTAACCGTTGTCATAGATACATACGACAACGGTTAAAAACCGTTGTCTTTCTGAAGTCTTTTATTATACGACAACGGTTTTTAACCGTTGTCGTTTATATCTACGACAACGGTTTAAAACCGTTGTCTTTATGTGTTCTTTGATTCAACGACAACGGTTTTTAACTAAAAAACCGTTGTCGTTTACAACGCTTTTTAACCTTTTTTTCAACGACAACGGTTTTTAAAACCATTGTCTTATTAATGATGTCTTTTACTTTTGCATTTTACAATTATTATATATTAAATTGGTTGATATTGTAAATTATATACAAAAATTAAAATTCACCAAATTATATACAATAAACATCCAAAAACTACAATACTTATTGCATCCAAAAATATCAAGAACTCTTCACATCAAGATCCATCCAAAAACATCAATAACCATCCAAAAGTAACAAGAATCATCTAAAAACATGAAAAACCATCCCAAAAACATCCAAAAACTACAATACTTTGTGCATCCAAAAATATCAAGAACTCTTCACATCAAGATCCATCCAAAAACATCAATAAAACCATCCAAAAGTAACAAGAATCATCTAAAAACATGAAGAACCATCCCAAATATCAAGAATCACCGGAGATCACCAACGAATGAAATCCTACAATGATTTTGCCTCCACCGTAATCTGCACATCATATTCACGAAAAACCAACAATGTAGTCACAAAATAGAATCATTTAAATCTTGATTAATCGAGAATGAAGTGATTCTATGGACACATCATAAACAACATATACATCATGAACTTTAAAAATGGTATTAAAATAGGCTTCAAATATTAATAGGCTTCTGGCTGAAAATAACAATTCCTATTCCTCAATCCTCAGAACACAATTCAGTCTTTAAAGCATATAAATGAAACACTCTTTGATACCTCTACCAAATGGCCCAAGTCCTTTGCTTTATACAACCAAACCAGATGACTTCTACCTTTCATCTTTATCCCAGATAAGCAATCCAGGCTGAAGAATCTCCAGTGAAAATCCGGATAGCCCGTTTGTCAAGATGTACGTCATGAAGAAATCTGCCTGAAACAAAAAGAGAAGAGAAGGAAAAACTAGGTATCATACTCCTCGCTTATACTTTTATACATTTTGAGCATGTTATAAACTTGTCTGCATGTTGTTGAAGAAATTCAAGGAATGGGAATCCAAGATCACATCAAAAGTTGAAATGACCAGAAGCTCTTCATGAGCATACCTTTTGCAAACTAAATTAGTTAAACATCAAAGAAAATAAAATAGATTAATCGTAAGATTTAGCTGAATATGAAATTAAGCTTACTGAAATTAAGCTTACAGATCTGAGACGAATCTTCTCTTTCTTAGCAAGGTGCGATTCGGGGTTGTAGGTAGGAAGATGTTGCTGCTGCTGTTGTTCAGCATCCGCTGTTGAAGATGGAATAGAGAAAAACTCGTCGGAGAAACGGGTGGAGCTCCCCGACCGATACATTTTCCGGTGAAAGGAAAGGAGTAGGATGAATTAGACGAGTGTGTGTTAGGCAGATGTGGAATTGGTGGGGAGAGGAAGACGATGGAGTGGAAGACGAGGTCGACTCTTGACTCAATCAACTTGGCAACGGCGATGAGGGAGGAGGGAGGAGGAGGGAGAGATTTAGGGTTTTCAATTTCAATTTGGGGATTTGATTTCACCCTTAGTAACTTTTTGATTTTTACATGTGTAATAAAATAAATTTCATTTAACTTAATCTACAACAACGATGTTATGATATTACGACAACTCTAAAAAGTTACCGTTGTCTTGGAGTACAATGACTACGTCTCTACGACAACCTCGTATTATAAGCGTTGTCTTAGGGCACAATAACTACGTCTTTACGACAACCTCATATCGTAAGCGTTGTCTTTGGGCTCAATTTTAACCTAAGACTACGCATCTACGACAACCTCAAGTCATCACCGTTGTCTTAGGGCTCAATTTTACCCTACGACTTCACCTCTACGACAACGCCAACGAAAAACCCTTGTCTATGAGAGCATTTTTGCACTCTACGACAACGGTTTTATCTACGACAACGCCAATTTCAGCTACGACAAGGGTTTTTTTGACAAAACACATGTCTTAGGGGTGTAGTCTATGAGAGAATTTCTTGTAGTGAATAATATTTTATTGCTGAATTTTGAGAAATGTTTACGTTGAGAGGGCATTTTATAAACATTCATAAAATACATAATATATTTTAATATACATAATTAAGTTTATATAAATAATATATATTGTGATAATTAAATTTATATACATTAATCTCAATTAATGTATATATTATGATAATTAAGTGTACATGTGTGTGTAAATATATAAGTAATTTAGGATCATATTTTAATTAATTAGGTAAAAGATTAAAGTAGTAATATTTCATGTAAAATAATGTTTTTAATTTGTTGTTGGGTGTGTAAAATAGTAAAATTAAATCCTCACTTCAAATTATTCAATCAAATAATTATTCAAATTATTTAGTTAATGATTTAATTAGGTGTTTTTCAAATTATTCATGTTAAAATTACAATTTTTTTTAAAACGGGGCAGGCGAGGCGAACCCGCCCGAACGGGGTGGGGGCATAGGGCGAAAGCTTCTGACCCGCGCCGGGTCATGGGGCGGGGCGATGGGTAGTAGGCACGGGGCGGGCCTCCGACCTGCCTCATTGTCATCCCTAATGTAACCATCGTATATTACATAAAATGTATCGAATATAAAATGAATCGTCGTCGTCGAACGATGCATAATACTAGAATACGTGAATTTGGTTTTATGGATGATATTGACTGATAAATGAAATTTTAGGAGAAGGGGGATTTAGACTCATTATCTATGACATTATAGCATTTTAGGGAATCACAAGAAGTTACCGCAGTAAATATTAAAGAAATGTAAAAAAGGTAAATGAGAAATTAATGGTCAGGATTTAAAGTTTTTAGATCTAATGGAAAAAAATAACTGACAACCTGGTGTATTAATACACCAGGTGTACTACAGAAGGATATTCAATCTTTTTAAACCAAATATGATAGGAAGAAAAAGAAAATTCTTTTAACTTAAAAAGTTTTTTTTTTAAGTCATAACATAACATTTAGACTTTTTAAATCAAATTAATTTAGGTATTTCATACTATCAAAATGTATATTGTACAGTACTTTTATGAGGAGTTGTTTCATTCATCAACTTATACAATCTAAATATTGACAATATAAATAAATAATCACCCATCAATTTTATCTCGTACAAATAAATAATAGATGAAACTGATTAAAATATAAAAAGAACAAAAGATAATTGAAAGCCATATACACACAACGTATTAAGGATGAAGTTTAAAAAAAAAATTGATTATCTCGAAAAGTATAATATGTGAAGTGGTAAGAAAAATAAATGAAAATAATATAAATCAATATAATGGGCTAATGTCATTTAATATTAGTGGCTAAAATGGTATTTAAGTAAATAACAATAATTGACATTTCAATTTAAAAAATGAAAGAAAAGTTGACAATTATAATTAAAGTAAGAAAATAAAAGTAAAAGTTATCCAAGTACACAAAAATTTCAACAGTAATAAAAAATTATTGCCGTTCACATGTTTGTAATCGTGTGTCATTAAGTGTACGCTCCTTACATACACAATCTATTCAGATGCAGCCACGTGTAGGTTTATAGTTAGATGCTCCAACAAAGTATAAGATCGGTAGATCAGCGGTTCCCAATTAATTCGGCTCATTGCACCTGCACGTATAGTTTCTTCTCTTTATTAGGCAGTTGTCTTGCCACATCAGCGTACTTTCACGTTGAAGTCCTATTCATGTTTCTCACTCTCTCTGTTTCTCACTCTAAGAAAAAATTCACTCAGAAACAGAGCCATGGTCTCCAAGTCCAAAATCAGGGTTCCTCTCTCTCTCTCTCTGATTGGTGAATTATTGTTCGGTTGTTTGATTTCTTGAATTTGAGTTCTGTGAATTTTGTAACAAAAATTTGATCATAGCTTCAGGATTTTGATGATGATCATCGCGTGGTTTTATTTGTTAAGTTTTTCCTCTATTCGAGTTCTTATATCGTATGACTGAATTTTTCTATTACTGTTTGATTTTCTTCCTCCTATTCGTGGTGTAATTAAAGCTTGAATGGAGAATTTGCAGAGAAGATTCTGTAACTGAACCGAGTTAAATTTGATTAGAAAGGGATTGCGTATGAATATTTGTTGTTTCTTTTGTGCTCTTTTATTGATGAGTATTAAAGGAAAGACTCGATATCATGAATTTTCTTCAATGTCTCCTCTGTTTATAGTAAAGTGTTTGTAATTGGATAATCGATAAAAGTTCTTCGTTTCCATTGATAATTATCTTGGAATCAATTATCAAAATTGTAGTTGAAATCGGTTTTACTTGGTGAGTTATCGTTGTACCTTTTCATCTCAGATTTTGTCAATAATGGATTGAGTTTATTATTTCTTTTCAGCTCTTTTATTAACAGAAATCTCACGTGGAACAGGGGAATGATGCTATGGCTAGCTTGGATAACAAACTTACAGAGCTGAAAAAGCAGATAAACTCTGAAAGAGTTGTTTCTGTTCAAGTAATTTCACCAACTTCAGTCTCTTATTCGGTTAATCCTTCTTAGAAATGGCGTATATTGTGTATTTATCCTAGTTATTTATATAATTCTTGAACCATTTTATGCTTTTAAGTGCTTATCTCCAATCCAGATGTCATGAGTGAATCAATTTATCTTGACTTCTTCACTTTTCTTTTTTTTTCAAATTTCAATTCCTCACTTTCTTTTGATGGCATTGACTAGAATGATTGTTAATGGGTTACTATGCTATACAGGAAAAGGTTGAAAACAATAGCAGCAGGATTCGTACATATGTTTCTCACCTTGTAGAATTGGCTGCATCAAGGATTGATTCTACTGTTTCGACAAGTAATGATTCAGGCAATTTCCTTTCTTTGAGAATGAACAGTCCTCTGTGCAAAGTTGGTGGTCTTAAGCAAGGATCTGAAGGTGGAGACGATGATAATAGTCAAGAAATTATCTTTTCTACAACTGCCAAACTTCCGCATGTTGAGAGGATACCTCCATATACTACTTGGATTTTTCTAGATAGGTACTGAGTCATCATAATTGCTTTTTTATCTTTCATGTTGTTGCATATATTGAAATTGCTATTTTAATTTTCTTGTTTCTCAGGTTGAAAAGAGACATTATATTATGATTTTACATTCACATATTCATTTTGCATGCACAAAGGAGATTTACCTATTTATATTAGATTGAGTGATGCTCTATTTAGGCAGATGAAGAGATGCCATTCCTTTAATATGAGAGGATACGCTGATTATAGATTTGATTTGCAATTAGTTTCCAGTGGTTTTTACATTGGAGCAAACCTAGACCCTGAGTTCAGATTTGATTATCTCTACTGTATGGTTGATTGTCTAGGCGGTCAGACGACACAACAAGATCCTAAAACCACAGTGCTATTAACATTACATACACTACTTTAAGATCCTGATCAAATTTATTAGATGGAGCATAACATCATTTGGTGAGGTAGATTAATTTCTTCTTCCAGAAATTCTGGTTTCTACTATGCCTAAAGATTGGGAGACTTGAATTTAGGTGCATCTCTTCACCATATAATTCATTTTCAGACAATTCACTTTTCTAGTTCCAATAGTTACAGAACATTCTATGAAAACCACACTTCAAGTCGCAACACTTTAATTACTTTGCTGTCTGTACGCATGCCTATGGTTAATTGAGATTTAACTATGTGAGCTCAGATATTTTTTTGAAATGTTGGAGGATTTCTTTCTATGCATTTGTGGGGCAAGATTAGGAAAATATCCTTGACTCAGAAGTGGATGGTTGACTTAACTCGACAACCTAGTGTGTTCCTCGATGAATCAGGACTCTGTGAAATGGATTATCACTTCTACATAATTTGATTCATTTCTTTTTAAGCTAAATTATAAAATTTTCTTGCCAATCTTATTTTTAGGCACTATACAATAGCTGCGCACGATACATATGTGCAATTCATTCTTACTTCTTCTTTAAACTTAGATATGAAATCTTCTATCATTTATTCAAGTTTCCTTCACACAGCACAGAAATCAGAGAATGGCTGATGACCAGTCGGTTCTAGGCCGTAGACGCATTTACTACGATCAACATGGTAGTGAGGCACTGATCTGTAGTGACAGTGAAGATGATGTGGGCCAACTGGAAGGTGAGAAACGTGAATTTTCAGAGGGAGAAGACCGTTTAATGAGGTTAGTTTGTAATGTGCTTGTAGCTTCATATAAACTGGATATGGTGGAATGTAGTTCTCCATTATGTCTTAATTTCATATATCCTTTGATCTTGTAGCTTGTCCAGTTGGCCATATTTTCCTGAGGAGAGACCTGCTTCATTGATGTGATATTTGTGATTTGGAAGTATGAGTTGTTAATCTTCTACCTGATATTATGTTTTGCAGTGAGTTGAACAATGTAGTTGGTTTCCTTTTTTCAAAATCATGAAAACAAGTGGGAACATTTTCTCTTTTGGTCCACTGTGTGCTGTATAGCTATGCATTTTGGTTTAAAATAAAGTTTTTGTTCTATATATGCTTGAGTTGCACCGGATAGTTGTGTATCTCGTTGACAACCATCTTCCACCCCCCCCCCCCCTTTTGGAGAAATTTCTTAGTTGTCAAAGAAAGATCGAATAAAGAGATTTACCAAATAATGGTAACATTTATTTCTGATATCATCTTATTACTCAATTTTAGTTGGTGATGGCTTAGTTCTTTCTGTCTTGACCAAAAGGTGGATTCATTGCTCAAAAATATTAACCAGTAGCTTATGTGGGACCCAAAAAGAACGAAATTATATCATCCATTCTGCATTTATAGTGATGCATGCGCAAAGTTTTAATGTTCAAAGTTGTCTAAACTAGGTTTGGTGCTAATCGCACTGAAATTCTAAGATTTTTTGTTTATAAGCAGGAAAATGTTGCAGATGAGCTGTTCTCAATCAGTTTGAGTTTTTTTTTTTTTCTTTTAATTGGGTTGAATGTTTACTTTTTTTTAATTTTATGTTAGGTTAATTTCTTATAGAGTTCAGATATTGTGGTATATATAATGTGCTTTTTTAGGGTGGCTTTTCAAGAGTATGGGATAAGCAATGAAGTTCTTGATCTTTTGACCCAGTTTGTTGGAGGATCTTCTCTGGAAATCCAGGTAATTTTACTGTGACAACACCTCAAAAATTCTTAACAGAAAATATAACATTTTCACAATTAAGGGTGGTTTTGCTTCGATTTATTTTTCCTCTTTATTTCAGGGATCCATATTTTTAAGAGATAATATAACATTTGCACAACTGTCTCTTTCTATTGTTCAGATGTATTCATTCACATGATATGCAGGAGCGCTGCAATATGCTTATGGAAAAAGATGAAAAAATAGAGATACAGAAGAGACATCCAAAAGAATCTGATGATATATTCCTGGACCAAAGCCTGAATGCTGCTTTAGATTCTTTTGATAATCTATTTTGCCGCCGTTGCATGGTACGTGGTCTTTGCTTGTGAGTTTCCTGTGCCTTTATTGCAATGGTATCAAGAGGGCTACCCTTATACTTGTTTGGTCACTTCATTGATATGTCAAAGTCCAAATCGGGTTATACTTCAAAATAAGTACTTTCCTTTTTGTTTTTAAGAATGGGTGCATGACATATAACAGTTTATGAGTTTCATGTCACACTTATCGTTATATGTACCTCCTTTTGTTAATAGGTGTTTGACTGCCGATTGCATGGGTGCTCACAAGCTCTAGTTTATCCTGTAAGAAAAAAGGTTTGATTAGTCTCTTGTTAGTACTTCTATTTTTCTCATATGTTTGACTCTAATAAGTTGTGTCTGGCAGAATGAGAAGCAACCGAACCTAATTGATTCTGAAGATGACCGTAAACCATGTGGAGATCAATGTTATCTTAAGGTGAGGCTTTAATGAGGTTGTCTTCCAACATTGAAAATATAAACATTTTTGTATCCCCTTGTAGATCCTGAGTGCATCATGCTAATTAATATGTCAATCATGCTGAAAATATTAGAGGATGAAATGGAAGAATTTGTATGTAAGCAGTAGACAGTAAGCAAGTTTCTAGACTGGCAATAAAAGCAGTATCACGTAACTTTTTAAGTACAACTGTACAAAAGCTTTTCATTTTGACACCCGGTAAATTTCAAGAGGTGTATCTTTTATATTAGTGGTTACTCTTTAGAGCTGAGAATGGGTTGCATTCTTAGAAAAGATAAGCTAGATTTGGGAGTTGATACCATGTGTGGATGCTTGTTAGAGGGAAATTATGACATGAATTAAAAGTTGGGATGATGTTTCTACTTCTATGATTGGTTCGCTTAGTAATTGTATTAACCTTGCATTTTTCTGGGAAACCCTATCTTGTTGCCTTTTAGTTGAATGGTCTCAAAGACTTGCCCAAGAATTCAGAAGTAGCTAAGCTAGATGAAGATAAAACACCAGATGTGGAAGGCATACTTCTCTTATCTCCAAAATCCTTTGATCCAGGTGAATATTATTATAGTTTTGAGTTTGTTGGATATGTTGCCTTGTCTTCTCAGTTTGAAATACTCGATGATCAGCTTACAGAATTTTTTTTTTTCTTCATGATGGAACATCTTCTAGAAACGGAAGGAAGGAGCATAGTACTCGAATCGACAAAAGCATTGGCCAAGGCGTTGAAATTGGTTTCTAACAATTTGCCAAATTCTTCCAGTAAGAAAATGAAGTTTGCCAGCTCAGATCCTGTCGATGACTGTACAATTCTTGTGGGCCATGTCTCTGAATCGGATGGATCCCATGGACGTGAACTTGAGAGGTCTGCCTCTGGTTCATTGCATTTTATTCAGGGTGCCACTGGTAATAAGAACGGGAATGCTGTCCAAGATAAAGAAAAAGATCTCAGTGAACTCCCTGACAAGCAGGGATGTAACTCTATTGGAAGTTCAATTACAGCTTCATACAGAAAAAGCTACTGGAAACCTTTTGAAAAAGACTTGTACGTGAAGGGATTAGAAATATTTGGAAGAAATAGGTATGTGAGTTTCACTTGCTCATTTAACTTTATCTCAAAAATATCATCTGAGCTGTATCAGTTATTGGATCTGATTGTAAATTTTGATTTCTGATTGTAAATTTGAATATTCTCTTAACTAACTTATCAGGTCCTCACTTCATTTTGTGCTGAAAGAGTAGCTAAGGCAGCATCTTGACATTGACTAAAAATAATGGACCTGGAAACGTCGAAAAAGTTAAATATGGGCATATACTAGCATGTCAATTATCTACTTGTTTCATTTTGAAATTTTTTATATTCTACGAAAATAAAAAATAAAAAATTCATAAAAATAATGTTACGGGTATCAGAGTTCTAATAGCAAATTTGAGTACAGAAACATAACAACAGGATGTGAATTCATAAAATATTTTGTTACGTTTACTATATTACACCATGTGGAGCTAATTAAGATTTCATGTTCTACAGTTGCTTTATAGCCCGGAATTTGCTCTCTGGTCTGAAGACTTGCAAAGAAGTATTCAGTTACATGTGTGATGATGGAGCAATGATGTCTCGTGGATCTTCGGCAATGCTAAGCTCATTTGAAGATGCTGGGAAGGATGACATTGATCATACGGTTTGTATTCTTTGCTTACCCTTGTCTGATAAAATCATGTGTGGTTGTTACTTAATCTTCTGAATCACTGGAGAAGAGCTCAAACTATGGCATCGTAATTGGCATATCTTAACTTCTTTTTTCATAACTTTGTCCAATCTAATTTGATGGTTCTCAGTATTGAAGAAACACCTATTTGAGCAATTGTGTTTCTTTAGAATTTTGTAATTGGGATCAGTCTCTATATCAAGACAAGAAAATGGTGGGTTGATTTTTATATTATAGAAACAAATGTTACAATTTCCTTATCCTAATAAAAAGCTGTACTTGCATCTGAGTTCTCCTTTTCAGTCAAAAATGAAATTAAAAAGGAATGTTATTCCTGATGATTCATCATTACCTGCCAAGTTGCATTTCTTCATGTATACCTAATTTGATTGTGGTATATTAGGAGCCAGATATGCTGGTAAAATCAAGAATATGTCGAAAAAGGGGAAGAGTTCGCAAGGTTAAGTCTTCTTGGAAGTCAGCTGGCCATCCATCTCTCTGGAGAAGGATTGCAGATGGAAAAGACCAGCCGTGCAAACAATACTCTCCGTGTGCTTGCCAGCCCTCTTGTGGAAAGCAATGCCCTTGCTTACAAAATGGAACTTGCTGTGAAAAATATTGCGGGTACTCCCAATATCTATCTTCCTCAATAATCTGTGCCGAATATTTAGTGCTTTGGTTATGATTACATTTCATTCTTACCTTAGTTGACTTAGGCAAATGAAAACTAGAACATCTGATCCTTTGATATATGAAAATAGGTATCGTGAACGAATTAAGCACAATTTATAGTCGGTTTTGTCGTTGTTGTTTCCCCCTTCTCTGGGCTATTGTGTTCATCTGCCTTCAAATTTGTTGAACTAGCTTTTACCAGCACACGAGTCTTTGATTTCCTTCATTTTATCCGTTTACAATGTTGAAGTAAATATAGGTACAGTTTAATCAATAACCTTTATTTCAGGTGCTCAAAAGGCTGCAAAAATCGGTTTAGAGGATGCCACTGTGCCAAAAGTCAATGCAAAAGCCGGCAATGCCCTTGCTTTGCAGCTGGGCGTGAATGTGACCCAGATGTTTGCCGAAATTGTTGGGTTAGGTATAGAATTTCACGTCTATTTTTTTTTTTGTAATGTATCTCAGGATTCTTTATTAAACCTCATTTCATAATTTATTGTGCAGTTGCGGTGATGGTTCTTTAGGGGAGCCACCAAGACGAGGGGACAGTCAGTGTGGTAACATGAAGCTTCTTCTGAGGCAACAACAAAGGGTAACGGATTTTGAATCATCAAATGTATGATCATTCCCATTTAATGCATTTTTATGAAATCTGCCCTTTTTTTTATAGATCCTCTTGTCAAGGTCAGATGTTGCTGGTTGGGGAGCATTTCTTAAGGTACTACTTACTAAAGGAAGTGTAATTTTTCTTCTTCTGATGATTATTGGCATTTGATGGATAACTCATGCTGTTCAATTTCAGAACCCTGTCAATAAAAATGATTACCTTGGAGAATATACCGGTGAATTGATCTCTCATCGAGAAGCTGATAAGCGAGGAAAGATATATGATCGTGCAAATTCCTCATTCCTTTTTGACTTGAATGATAAGGCAAGTAATAAAGTCTCTTTGCAGATCGACAATTTCCCCACCCTCCTATCAGTGAGATCTTACCAAGTACTCTTGTTTCATTCAGTATGTCCTTGATGCCTACCGCAAGGGAGACAAGTTGAAATTCGCAAACCACTCATCGACCCCAAACTGTTACGCCAAGGTATTCAGTCATTCGTCGTTCTTGTTAAATGATATTTATTCGTTATCGTGAACTGGATATTACATGTATACAGGTAATGTTGGTGGCTGGTGATCACCGTGTTGGAATCTATGCGAACGAGCATATAGAATCTGGTGCAGAGCTGTTCTACGATTATCGATATGGTCCGGATCAAGCACCCGCCTGGGCTCGCAAGCCTGAGGGTTCAAAACGAGACGGTTCGCCATTGCCTCAAGGCCGAGCTAAGAAGCACCAATCTGGTTGACAACCCATTTTCTTCATGGTTCGTATTTCGTCATAGTCTTAGCGCTATCGCGGGTTCACATACACATTATAATGATTTGTGTACTCATTTTGTTTGTACTTAATTATATCATATGTTGTAGGGAGAAAAGAATAACAATAATAAATAACAACAATAATGACAATAATAATAAGTAATTTAGCAAGTGGGCAGAAATTTGGGTAGACAAGTGCATACATTATGCATGAGCAATAAGTCTTTGTTATTGTCAGATATTTGTGTATCTAACTAAAATGTTTAGCAAGAACAATCTGTTCTCTAAGTTCTGCTCTTGTTTTTTTTTTTATCAAAATTTGCTAAATTATGAGTTTATTTATTTTTTTGAACAAACGACATCGTTTTACTACCTATAGAGGATATACACAATTTATTAGTAATTTGTATTTTGCCATAAAACTATAATGCATGTCTGTTATGTGTAGTGACGTACATTAAGTGCCACATCCACTATTAGCATAAGCTCTTAATACAAGTGTTCATGCATGCATAGATTATGAGTACAATGATTCATGTATCTCACATAGTCACATGGTGCAGTAAACTACCAAAATCAGTGGCAATATAATGGGGATTTGTCAAATTCAACAGTTAGTATTGGAAAATCATGGAGCTATAAGCTATCAACACAGAACACCACAAGAAAAGAATTAGAAGAAGCAAAGAAGTGTGTTCCTATTCTACAAAACTAGCTTTAGTTCTTGACTGCAAATAATAGTACAACAATTCATTCCAGTTATCTGGAACACCAGGAAGGCACCAATGGCTGCAATCTTGAACACCTGGATTCACAGATTTTCTTCCATACATGGAAGGATGAGCATCGGGCCTATAATCCGATAAACGTGTAATATTCAAGAATGTAACCGGGGTTTTCATCTGCTTTAATATCTCCTCGACGAACAAGTTCCTCTCTGGGTAAATAGAGGTAAATGACGTCTCATTAGCTGGTCGGAAAGCTTCTCTGCAATGGCCGCCCGTGTTCCATTGACCTCCACTGTTCAGTAAATGATTGATATTAGATACTTATTAGAGCTAGGATGATCCAAGGTTTTGGTTTAGTAGTGATTTCGCAAACCTGAAATGAGAAGGTGCAGAACTTCTGAAGAATACACGGGTTTTGTGTCGATTAATGTTCTTATCAACCCACGATGCCCATGTTAATAGAGCTCGTTTAAATGCTGTGCCAACATCAAGACGAGGATGGACTTGGTCGCCTTCTTGGTAGTAATTTATCCTGTAGTCACTCGAGAGGTCAAAACCAACTATGAATAAACGTAAGCTGTAGTGGTAAACGATAGATGACAATCATTGGAGAGACCCTCTTGCAAATAAACTTAAATCATGAACTATGAAGAATGTCAAGACAGATCAAAGGGTTTTCGAAGGTGAAGCCATTCAAGTTGCTTCGTTAGGTCACAAAATTGAAACATGAGCATACAAGACTGTAAATATTATTGTAATCCATATGAGTATGTTTGATGCCTCTTAATGGTACCCTTTAGGACATCAATCTATTAATAACTTTTTCTTTTTAGTCTCTAATATGTCTCGTCTAAGTTTTTGTATTCCTCGTCTCAGGGATCCATTTTCGTCGATTACACCTTTATTCATGTTTCTCTTTTTTACAAGACAGGGGTAGCAAGCAAATAAAGGAAACTAACTAGGTACGACAAAATTTTCTATAATAACACATTTGCGAAAAAAATATGAATACATTAGAAATGCTCGACTCACACATAAGCATTTCGACAGTTTGAAAATGAAGCTTACCCAGCTTTTGTTTTGTGATGATTCCACCAATGTGCAGTATTGAATACGAGAATATCGGCCCCTCTCCATCTCGAAGAGCCTTTATCAATCGTATCAATACGCAATGTCTGTGTTCTCTTCCTGCCTATTCTTGCCTTACTCTCATGAACAAGAAAATGTGAAACATAAAACTCAACTGTACATTTATAATCCTGCAAAACAAAGAGACGTGAAATCATGTTTAAAATTGGCGATAATTCAACCACCTCAGATAGGTTTTATTGCAAACTTACCTCAAACTTGAAAGAATAATTGTTCCTCTCTTTTGTTATCTTCCTCCCTCGAGCCTCATAAACCTTCTTCGGATCTTTAACACCTCTCATCAACAAACAAAGCATCGACTCCCATTGATTCCTATTAATCGAATCACCAACAAAAACCAACCTCTTTCCTCTTATCAACTCCAACATCTTGGTAGCATTGAACCTACAAGCATTTATAGTACACTTCCATTACAAATCCCTCTAAGTTACATTGACACAACACTAAAATATGAGGTCTAAGTCTTACCTAGGAACGTCGCAATCTTGAGGCTGCCATCTCCATCTCATATACTCATTGTCTAATCTTCCATTAGACTCACAACTAAACCCTTCATCTATGAAGGAACAAGTAATGTTTGTGTATAAAGGATAGCTTTCATCATAAATCCATCGCCCTTTCGTAACATCACAATCTACCTCATTCTTTAGCTCGACTATATTTCCGATCACACTATGTTCTCTATCATTCGAAACATCAGATGTTCCATCCTCTTTCTTGAAATTTTCAGCAACCACATTACTGATATTCATCACATCATCCAATACTTGAATTTCATCACTACTAGTCTCAATATTCACACTATCAACAGTTGCTATTACATCACTATCTTCTTTAGAAACATCCAAAATTGATTCTTTAGTATTAAAGGAAACATTAAAACCCTGTACAGAAAGAGTATCACCAGAACTAGAATTACCATCAACTTGTGGAGAATCTTCACCTCCCCTGAGATTTCTCCCAATCAAGACTGAATTTTTTAGCACAAATTCGGAAGAACTAGTGTTGGATTCTTTCAAGGTCTGTACAGTGAGAGAATTACTACTAAAACCAAGAGCATAAGTAACTGAAGAGTTGGGTTTGAGAACCCAAGATGAGAAGAAAATGAGAAAAAATACAGAGAAAGAAACAGTGAAAGAAAAGACCAAATATCTGATGGGTTTTACAGAAAAGCTTCGCTGCTTCTCCATCTCTGCTTTGCTTCAGGGTGAAAACTGTGAAGAGTCTCTAGAGAGAGAGAGAGAGAGAGAGAGATGGAAGCCAAGAAATGGAGTGGTTGTTTGGATTTGGTAAAGTGAAGAATAGAAATAAGATGCGGTGAAATTTAATATTAAAGTATTATTATCACAATAAATGTGAAGAGAAAGAGAGTAGAAAAGATGGGTTTTGGCATCTGTTTGTGAGGGTGTTAGGTTCCACCATTTCTTGATCTTCGAGTAACCCTTATTCTCTGCACAATTTCTTGATTTTCTTTTGTTTACAGAAACAGTATTGAAGATGGTGAAGTGTAGGTACAGTGTAGAAGAAGGTTATGTGGATAATTAGTTACAGAAAATGGCGTCGTGCATTAAGCTGTAAACCACATGTAGTGTCCCCACACATAAAATATTAGAGAGAGAGAGAGAGAGATGATGGGATGAATAAGATTTTAGTTTGGACTTTGGATCTTTTGTTACATACCTGTATTTATTTGCATATATTTTCTAACGACTTTGAAATATATACTCCCTCCGTCCCCTCTTATTTTGCCTACTTTGACCGGCACGGTTACTAAGAAAATACAGTTGACTGTTGATTGGATGTTTAAATTGATGCCTTTTTCACTTTAATTAGGAAGTTGATTAGTATGTTAATTGTAAACTAAAAAATGCAGATAAAATAAAATAAAAACTGAGAAAGTCAATTAAAGCTGCGCTGCTTATATTCCCACCAAATCTGAAAAAATTACAGAACATTTTCTTTACACAGATGATTCAAATTTCCCACCAAATCAGAAGCAAATTCAAATCCTAAGGTTCTATAAATACAAGACCATATGCATTCAATGCATCTTCAACAACCAACAATCCAAAACAACACAAAATTGCAGATTTCATCAAAATGACTAACAACCGAAAAGCAGCAAATATAACTCCATCAGCACGACTTCTAATAGCTCAGCGGCTTCTCGTAAACAACAAAGACGGCGTTTTGAATAATGGCATCACTGCTGAAGTCGCAGCATCATTTGGAGTGTCCGTTCGTACCATCTGACTCATATGGCAAGCTGCAAGGAAGCAAATTTCAGAGGGGCAGCCTATTTCTTTTCCTGAAAGGTCACGTCATACTTCATCTCAACTTAAACAGTTTGATGATGAAGCCATTAAAGCCATTCCCTTCTCCAAAAGAGGCACAATAAGGAGGTTAGCAGCAGAGCTTAAAGTCAGTAAATCAGAAGTGGGGAGGTGGGTCAAATCGGGTAAACTTAAAGCACATACAAATGCAATCAAACCAGCATTGACAGATTCAAATAAGGTGAGTAGAATCAAATTCAGCCTATGTTTCTTGCACAAACATATGAGCAACAAGATCAGCTTTGAATCAATGCATAACGTAGTTCATATAGACGAGAAGTGGTTCTATATGCAACGGACAAGTGAAAGGGCTTATAAGCTATGTTCAGAGGATGATCCATACAGGGCTTGCAAAAGTAAACGTTTCATATCAAAAGTCATGTTTATGGCTGTTGTGGCAAGGCCACAATACACAGAACAAGGGGAGTTGTTGTTTGATGGGAAGATTGGAATTTTCCCATTCACACAACAACTTCACGCCATCAGAAAGTCAGCAAACAGACCAAGGGGTGCAATGGTTACAAAACCAATTGACTCAATAAACAAAGAAGTGATTAAGAGCTGCCTTTTAGAAAAGGTAACTCAAAACACACAAATTTTTCATCACTTAATGTGTTATGTAAGTCTCCTAAAAACTGCCCTACGGTTTTGATTAACTATTGGGCTGCTTTGGTGACATTACTAACACAATTTATGGTGAATTGTTTGCTGTTGTTGTTTCATCACATGGCATAACACAGATACTCCCAGCAATTAAGGCCAAGTGGCCAGCAAATGCAAGTAAAAAAATCATCATCCAACGAGACAATGCAAGACCTCATATAAGCAATATGGACCCAGATTTCAGGATGGCTGCCATGCAAAATGGATTTGATATACAGTTGATGTGTCAACCACTAAATTCACCAGACACTAATGTGTTGGACTTAGGGTACTTTAGGGCTATTCAATCCTTGCAGATTGAAACAAGAAGCTACAACGTTGATGACTTGGTTGCTAATGTTCTTCAATCATTTGAAGAACTAGAGCATCCAAAATTGAACAACATATTTCTAACACTACAAGCATGCATGGTTGACATCCTAAAGGTACATGGAGGCAACAATTACAAGCTGCCTCACATGGGAAAGGCAGCACAAGAAAGAAATGGCTCACTGCCATTGACACTTGAAGTGGATGAGCAAGTAGTAAGGCAAGCAATAGACTTTCTCTTAGCAAATGAAGCAGCCACTGAATCTTATGATATTGGGGGTATTCTAACAGAGTTAGGGTACATGTAAAGTAGGCTTAGAATGCATTTTGACAATCTGGTTTTTTGTTTACAGTGTAAACACATGCAGTGTACCTTTTGCTTAAACTGTAAACAATTGAATCAGTTTAATTTTATGTCAGTTTTATTTTCCCTCAGAAAGATTTCATCATTGGGTTTTTTCATATTAAAGGTGAGATGGCAGCAATGCATGGTAGACCTAAAACAGACCATGACAAGCTACAGCATGCAACACCATGTCATTTTTTTTCACAGAGACAACAGATAACCGTTGGGCAGCTTTGAGGTAGCTACCATGCATTCACATAAAAAATCAGCAGAAAGGAATCATCAGAAGTCATTCAAATAAACTGGACAGACTCCAGCAGTCTTTCAAATAAACTGGATAGACTCCAGCAGTCTTTCAAATAAACTGGACAGACTCCAGCAGTCTTTCAATTACACTGGACAGACTCCAGCAGTCATCACATAATCAGAAATCATCATAAAAGCAAGCATCATAAGTTCAGCATACATTCTCACCATTCTCAGAAGTGTAGACTTCATCACAGAATCAGCACAACACAATAACATACACAGAAATCAGCATCCATTCTCATCATTCTCAGCCTTTCAGCAAGCTTTGAAATCAGTATAAAAGCAAGCATCATAAGTTCAGCATACATTGTTTTTTTTCTCAGAAGTGTAGACTTCATCATAGAATCAGCACAACACATTAACATACACAGAAATCAGCATTCATTCTCACCATTCTCAGCCATTCAGCAAACTCAGAAATCAGCATAAAAGCATGCATCAGAAATTCAGAGCATACATTCCAACCATTCTCAGAAGTGTAGACACTTCATCACAGAAAGGAATCATCATAAGCAACACATTCACATACATAAAAAGCAGCATCCATTCTTATCATTCTCAGTCATCAGCAAACTCAGAAATCATCATAAACAAGACATGCAGAGACATCACAGAAATAGCAAGCATGAATCAAATACACAAGAGGTTTGGAGTACTTTAACCTTTCGAACTGAGGGTGCCCAGATAGCCAAACACTCAGTTTTAAAAGCAACCAAATCTGGATCCACATCATATTCACTGCAGAAGGAGGGTACCTCGATCCCTTGAGGGAGAGCAACCCCATCTCCTTCAACGGGAGTTTCGGCCACGAAGCTTTCCTCCAAATCGGCCACGAAACCCCCTTCAAACTCAGATTCGGACATCAAACCCTCATCCCAACTCGAATCGCCCAGAAACTCATCTTCCCTTCTTTGACCCAGCATGAAACCCTCTTCCCTTCTCGGGGCTGCCATCAAACCCCCTAAACCTTCTCGAATCGGTCACAAAACTCAGAAATCACTACTCGATTCGGCCAAGAAAGGGACACAGAATAGGCAGAAGGTTTCGACGAGGGTTTTGGACAAGAAACTGACAGGTTTTCCAGAGGCCACAGATTTAGGAGGAAGAAGGCAAGGGGAGGGTTTCGGCGGCCATAGATTTAGGGTTTCGGCGAAGAGTTCATTAGGGTTTCATAGAGCATCGAAGAGGGAATCGAAGGGAGTTAGGGTTTGGAGACGAAGAGTGATAGAGAGAGAGATGGAGATGAAGATTCCATGGTTGAAACGGCGCAGTGGGAGATTAGGGTTTCATATCGAGAGAGATGGAGACGAAGAGTGATAGAGAAAGAGATGGAGATGAAGATTCCAGAAATGGGAACGGCGCAGCCACAGATTAGGGTTTCAGATCGAGAGAGATGGAGACGAAGTGTGATAGAGAGAGAGATGAAGATGAAGGTTCCAGAAATGTGATAGAGAGAGAGATGGAGATGAAGGTTCCAGATATGTGAGAGAGAGACGAAGAGTCAATTTGATTAAATGGGCTTTGTTTTTGATTAATTGGATCATTTGTTAAATTAAGTGTTAGGTAGCATTAAAATAGATTAAGAAAGATAAACAAAATTTAAAGTGTGGTAATTTTGTAAAATGAATGAAATGAAGGGGTAAGGTGGTAATTTTTTTTTTGTCATTTTGGGGCTGGCAAAATAAGTTGGCACAAGCAAAAGTGGAAAGTAGGCAAAATAAGGTGGGACGGAGGGAGTAGAAAATTAAAATTTTATAAAATGCGGAAAATAAGGTGGTGAATGTGGTAATCTGGCTGGCATTTTTAATATAACCCCATAATTAATCACCTTTTATTATTTCTCTGACTAATGTTTCTAAATTTTTAACAAAAACTCAAAAAAAATCAATTAAAATTTGCATGACGTTTTTATTTATTTCCTCTTCTTACAATCATCATTAAAGTTGACATCATCACAACAATTTAGAGTGTCAATTAAATAAAACAAGGTAATACAGAATGACAACGTAACTAACAAAGTTCCACCACATTGAACCTCTTTTACAACATCATTTCAAATCTTTATCTTATTTGAGTACAATTTGCCCAATCATTTCTTCTTCTTCTTCCTCTTCCGTTTTTTTTTCCTTTTCGGTGTGATTATTTTAATACCACAATTTTAGCAGCTCGAACCTTGGTCAACATATTTTATTTAACTTATATCATTAACATAGAATAAGATATGAAACTCAGATTCCTCTTTAGAAAAAAATAAAAAGAAAAAAAGTGCACTATTAATTTGCAAATAATCATCTAAATTAATCTAATCGTAGAATATATTAGATTCCTCTCTCTATGCCTTAAAATGTGTTGGGCCTAGTGAAGAGTTAAATTGGGCCGGCCCTTGTTAACCTGTCTAGTGGCACAAGCCCAAAATATAGTGTCGACAAGTGCAAGCCCAATTTGTGTAATTCAATCACCTAACAGTGACACTTGTGTGCTCAGGGAACGATGCCCCAAATTAATTATCATATGGTGTTAAATATATACTCTACATGTATCATGTATATATTTTTCAGGTATCACATAAATACTCTTATATACATATGATACATGTAGGGTATATTTATAGGGTCCTACTATAGTACACCGGGTGTATTAATACATCAAACTCTTCATCATTTTCAGTCATTAGATCTGAGACCATTGTTGACTTTGACCTTAATGATTTCAGATCTGATGGCTGAAAATGAGTGGAGGGTTAATACACCTGGTGTACTATAGAACTACCCATATTTATAACACCAAGAAACATAACACATATAGAATATATATATAACACCTGAAGAGTATATATATAACACTTAGATCTGTGCCTCTATGTGCCACAGGGCATATAAGTTTTTGCTTTTTTCTAATTAAATATAACAACTCAAAGAAAAGAAAAGAAACCACCATAAAGGACCAAAAAGAAGCAAACACCACAAAATAACCTCACAATAAAAGGATGACCAAATGACCCTACAATACAATTATACAAACCATCACACTTATTTTTCATGAATATAACAAAAGTTTGATCCCTTTTACAGATAAAAAAGTAAGAGTGGAAAAACATTAAATCCTCTTAAATTCTCATATCAAACGCATGCTTCATTGAATCAAGAAAAAAGAGCCTCAACAAGGACATGTTTCTTCTTAGGATATCCCAAACCAAACATATGATTGAGATAAACCTTGTCATCCTTCACAGTTGCAGCTGTGACTAACCGATGAGCATGTCCCCTGAAATTACCCACGACGCGGGCAGTCGCCCAGTCGTCTGTGCTCTCCACCATCCGCGAGGGGTTGCCAGCTGCAACGAGCCTGGTTGGAGACACGAGCTCCAACCCGTCTCCAAATATCAGTGAACCACTAACCACGGTGACCAGCTTCACTTCGTCTCCATTTCCTATATCGATCTTGAATAGGTTGCCAGATAGAGTGTGAATGACAAGCAAGTATCCATTTGGATGGTACACAATCCCATTGAGGCCAAGCAAGTTGGAGTACCATTTTTTGGCAACAAAGAGGCTGCTTTTGATGGTGTATAGCAACTCTCCATTTGCTCCTAGTTTCCATATCTTGTTTCCCTTTGTATCTGTTATGTATGAATTCCCCTCTCCATCTACTGCCACGTCATCTGCAAATGCTTTCTCACCTTCTGTGTGTTCAAACATCAACATAACACAGCATTGTTAATTCCCATTTCAAGCCATTTTTCTACTTATTGTTCATTTTTTTGTTAATCTAATCAAAGCATGTTCAAGAATTTGTCATTAATATGTGAACAAGCATTGGAAAACAAATAGTAGGGATAATTTTAAGTTTGATCACATATGTAACATATTTTCCTTCTTTTTTTTACAATGAAGAATCTGTTTTTCAATTTTAGTCGCCTATGTTTTAAATTTTTCCAATTTCAATCCATTTTGATCAAGAATTTTAAAAATTGTTGATTTGCCAACGAAAAATTTGATGATGATAATCGAATTCCAACAGGTAAGTCGGCAATTTTGGAAATTCAAAAAAAAAACTGAAATTGAAAATATAAAACATGAATGATCAAAATTGAAAAATAGATAATTTTTTGAAAAAGAAGGAAAAGTGTTTAACCTAAAGAACCAAAAGTGAAATTAACTATTTAACAACATATATACCCACAAATCCAACTAGTACAAACATGTATTAGTTATCAACTAAAATTTCAAAATATTTGAATAATAGGTTGCTGATTGGCGGGGTGCTTTCTTTATGATTAAAAATGAATTTTGGATGTTATCAATCAAAGTATCTGAATGTGGTCCACGACCATATTCTCTTGTTTGGAACATGTACATAAATTGGCCCAATTTTCATTAAATTTGGATTCTTTGGGTTGTTTCTAGTGTGCGTCAAGGAGTCCTGACATATTAAATTCTGCTAATTCTTGAATCATGATGTAAACCTAATCACTAAAGTCAAAAACTTATATGTTTCTAGGGCACATAGGGGTACAAATTTAGGTGTTATATACATGTTCTTCAAGTATTATATATATATTCTCTACAAGTGTTATCTTACTTGGTATTATACATATACTCTACAGTTATCATATATATATGAGAGTATACATGAGATATCTGAAGAGTATACACATGATACCTATAAAGTATATATTTATCAGCATATGATAATTAATTTGGGGACACCATGGCCCCAAGCACACAAGTGTCACTCATCATTAAATTAGGTTTTAGAAGGTAGGAGTAGGTAATTGCTCGTTACCAAACAACAACTAATCAATTAATCGGTTAAAGACCATGTAATTGTCTTTCTTGATTAACCTCATTTTATGAGTACATAGGAATTCTCACCCACAATTCAAATAAGTCCTATCAACCCGACAAAGTTTTCACGTTCTTTGTGTGTATTATTTTAGCTCTATGCTATAATTGAGAATAATTTAAAGCCCCTTTTACAGTTTTACTTCACTTTTAAATTAGACTTACTGCATTTTATATTTTCTAATTGCATTATTGGAACAATCGCTTTAATAAAAAGTTCCTTTTTGTTTTCATTTTATTAGAGAATGTCAAGGATTCAAAGTTTTTCTAGAATTAATTAATTAATTCCGGTAACCCCTAATCAAGCTTTATCATATAAAACCACTCTTTCCATGCTAAAATGCTTTAGTAGCTTGAAATAATGAGCAGTAAGAATAATAAAAATACTTAATAACTAGATTTAAATAAGTGAAAATCAGTCATTTTAACATCTTATATAATAAACTAAGTGTGAAGTTATTAAAACAACTCTTATTTTAAGACTATGGTGCATATGGAAATATGTGTACCTTCGATGATTATCATAAAAGCATACCAAATTAGATAACAAGAATTTATTGCAGTAAATGATATAAAATTAAACTTCGTCAGAAACAGTTGAAGAAGGAAAATATCACCTGCTCCGCTGAGCTGCGTGAGGAAAAGCCGATCCCACGTGGTCAAATCATACGCCGCCGCCGCGCTGTACTTGTTTCCGAACACATCGGCGATGACCACCACCACGCGATTTCTCGGCCGGTCAATGGCGATTCCGAGCGACGAGTTTTTACCGAAGCCGGCATTACTGACCACCGGAATCTCCTCCAAAACGACGCCGGGTGAGCGGTCATCGCCCACCGGAACCACGCCTATGCCGCCGTCGAAGAAGGAGACGATGAATCGAGTGTTGAGATCGTCCCACTTGGCGCACTCGCGGAGGTATGATCTGCTGTGGTAGGCGTAGACGTGGGAGGCGTGGTCCGAAGCTTCGAAGTGGAGTATGTAGGCTATGGGGAGTGCGGAGAGGAGAATGAGGAGGAGGAAGAATCTGGCGGAGCAGAGAAAGGAAGCCATTGAAGGAGAGCTTTGTGCTTATGGCTTCACTACACCTTTTCAAGTTTTGGATTTATACGTACAAATTCAAAGAGTGTTGGCTTTACTTTTTTATCATTTAGAAAATAATAAAATAATTTCTTTTTTTTTCTTTTAAGGTAGACATTTATATTTATATATATATATATATGGAGAGTGTTGGGCAAGATGAGGAAGGGGAGATTCCAAAAAGACGGCACTCATGTGGAATATATATATATATATATATATATATATATATATAGGGAACCAGACCCAAATTAACATATTTTCTTAAATGTGCGCCCAAAATAGCACAAAATTTTAGGGTTTGACCTAAATAACACAATCCTTATAAATTTTGTCCAAAATACCACAGTTGACCATTCAAAAAGGCGGTTCCCTCTGAAAAGTGAATTAAAAAACTGACAAAAGTGGGTTGGAAACTGAAAAAGTGGGTTGGTGTCAGTCATTATTGGTCATTCATGGGCGCAGTAAATGCACTTTATTGGGGGCAGTAAAAATATGATAATCAAAAACGAAAATCCAGTAAATTCAAACACACACTTACGAAAGCAGTAAAAAATCTCACGAAAAGGAAGAAAAAACCCCACGAAAAGTAAAGAAAATCCCAGATTTTTGTTGGATTGGCGTGGACGTTTGGCTTGGATTCGTGGCTATTCATCATCTTCAATCGGTTGTGCGAATTTCAGACGATCGAAATGGAGGTTAGTAAACTCCCCCTCTCCATTTTCGTTGAACATGTGAATGAACATTTAATTTTCTCTCTTTTTTGGGTTGAATGTATGTGATTTCTGTGATTTCAAACTGTTAAGTAGACATGAAATGCTTAGATATATATGTTATTCTGTGATTTGAAATTGTTATTCGATATATATGTGCTTAGACTTAAGGATATAGTTCCTGAGATTAGATTGAGTAAAACTGTAGATTGAGTAAAACTGTGTTATTCCACCCACGAAAATTCTTAGCCACGAAAATTCATAGCCACGAAAATTCATAGCCACGAAAATGCCACGAAAATGCCACGAAAATGCATGTATGCCACGAAAATGCCACGTTTAGGTCACGATTATGCCACTAGTATGCCACGAAAATGCCACGAAAATGCATGATTGCCACGAAAATGCCACGTTTAGGGCACGATTATGCCACTAGTATGCCACGAAAATGTAACGAAAATGCCACGAAAATGCCACGAAAATGCATGCATGCCACGAAAATGCCACGTTTAGGTCACGATTATGCCACTAGTATGCCACGAAAATGCCACGAAAATGCATGATTGCCACGAAAATGCCACGTTTAGGCCACGATTATGCCACTAGTATGCCACGAAAATGTAACGAAAATGCCACGAAAATGCATGTATACCACGAAAATCGCACGAAAATGCCACGATTAGGCCACTAGTAAGCCACGAAAATGCCACGAGTTTTTCACGAAAATGCCACGAAAATTCATCCACCCACGAAAATCCCATGAAATTTTAAACTCTGTATATCACAATAATGCATGTCAGTAACATAAATGTGTAAATTTCATGCTTCTGTACTATGTCACGACAATACCAAATTCTTTACCTGGCATATATTTCCATTCCATATAGGGCGAGTGGGAGTGGATCCGACCGGGTTGTCAGCGGCAGTTCGCGTATATCAATGGATATACGCGACTTCTTACTATTCGTGAGATAGGGAGGGAGCTATCTCAGGTGGATGGAGACTGTGTCCATGATTTCATGGACACATGTTTTGGTCACTTTTTACGGTGGCAGACGGATACCGAGATTTGTAAGACGTTTCTCCATTACTTGATGAGTCGGCAGGTGCGACGGACGGGTGCACCGGAAGGCGAATGCTGGTTTCTTATTGGACCAGATAGGTTTTGTAGGTTTGGGAGACAAGAGTTTTTTCTTGTCACGGGCTTGAGGTTTGGAGACTCGCAGTTCAACCCATCTGCGGTTCATGATTTATCTCCAGACGGGTTGTACTTTCGAGTAGTACCATCTGGTGTTGGGAGTATCACCATTTCTGAGCTTCGAGCTCGATTTCTGGAAGGGGAGTTCCGTGGCAGCCGTGTAGACAGCATCAAGGTGGCCAAGATTCTCATTCTCTATTTTATCGTGCTTGGAGTGGACGTACTGAAGACGAGTGTCCCATCGTGGATATGGAGCCTCATCGACCAGACTAAGGCTTGGGAGAGCTTCCCATGGGGGAAATTCTCGTACCTGAACCTGCTACGTACCATTGGTAAATTACCTGAGTCCATTCCACAGCAAAGAAAGAGCAAGATTTACACCTATCACTTCTACGGATTTTCCGTTGCCTTACTGGTGAGTTAAAAGTATATATCTTTTTGTGAATATAATTTTTTCGAATAACTCTGTAATTATAACTTTCGTATTTTCACCAAATGCAGATATGGGCGTACGAGGCGATACCACGTACGGGGACGGTAGCTGGTCGTCGCTTGGATACTGGGCACGAGTTTCCTCGGTGCCTTAGATGGTCCACCATGAAGTCCACGACAGATGTTTCCAGAACACTAGCGGCTCAGGTTAGTCTTTGAAAAAACACATTTGCTTATGATGAATAATTTATAGTATGATGAATAATTTATAGACTATATTTGTTTATTAATATGCGTGGTAGATACCTTGTTTGGAGACGCTCGAGCCGACTCCTTCAGAGATGGCCCATCCATTTTGGGCGTACGTGGGTGATGACATCTTCCAGGGTGTGCAGCCAGTTGGAGAGATTCGTGGACGGAAGACTTGGGGCGTTTCTGTTGGACCTTCGAGGCGTCCAACTGATCGGCAGGCCCCGGCTCCTGTTCACGACGTCCCTACTAGGCGGTCGTCGAGGTCTCATGCAGCTCCTGTTCCCGTTGAGGAGCCCGCTGCCCATGATCCCGTTGTGCGTCGTTCGAGGCCACGTAGACGAGCCCGTGTTGTTTCATCTTCGTCATCGAACGAGGCACCTCCAGCGGAGGCACAGCATACGGGCGCACCCATGGCCGAGGAGCATTTTCAGCCAAGGGGGTTCGAGAGGCCAGAGCCGACTCATCATCAGGACGCACCCCCTACGGATCTCTTCTCACGGTTGTCCATGCTCATCGACAACCGCTTCGACCAGATGCAGACATATCTCGGCGGCAAGATTGATCATCTTGGGAACCGTCTGGATCATTTGGACGAGAGGTTCGATCATTTGGACAAGAGGTTCGATCGTCTGGAGTCCGGCCTTCCAGACATGATCGCGGAGCAGTTGCGGGGATTCTTTGGAGACGGTCCACGTCCACAGTATGAGCACGATGCAAGGCGGCAGTATGAGCACGATGCATCGGGGCAGTGGGAGGGTTGGACGGCAGATGCGCCTTCAGAGCAGCCTACCGCAGGAGGTTTTGACTCCATGCCCCTTGTGCCGTACGCTCCATACACGTTCGAGGCTCAGGACCAGTCAAGCCGCGGCTACCACACACCGGACATTTCCCAGTATGCCGGTACGAGTTACATCGTTGAGGAGCCCGTGTCTCCGTCTCGACATGCTCCACCTCCACATTCTGATCAGGACATCCGGGATACGGCCAAGGGAGTCCGGCATGTCCGGAAGAGGGAGCCTTCCCAGTATCGTAAGAGTCCGTACAAGAGCGGAGGAAAGCCAAAGCGTCGGGATCTGCATGGCTGGGATGACTTCGAGTTGTGGATGCAGCTCGGAGAACATGCTGATAAGTAAGTTTATTTTGTGTGTTATTTTATATCATTTCGCCATTTGGCTTTCCTGTATGATTTGACTTCATTATCTATTACTTTGTATGTAGGCGTAACGTGGGGATCGGGTTTGCTGTCGGGCCCGAGTTCTTCGAACCCGTGATTGACCCCCATGGCTGGTTGGATATCATGGTATGTGTCTTCATCCAATCTCTTCTTTTTAATTTGTTGCATAGCCTCATGTAATGTGACATTTGCTTTTAGGCGATCGAGGCGTACCTTGGAATCGTACAATCCGTACCACGATTCCTAGGACTTCAGATCACACAGCAGGTGTTCAGATTCGGCCAAGTCTTGTCAGTACAATTCAATGTAAGTTCGGTGTTATAGAAAATATTGTTCTTTGTTTGCTTTGGTTGAAAAAATCTAATTATAATTTTCGGTATATGATCAGGAGATTTGCAAGGACATCTGGAAGAAGAAGCATATCAACGATCCACCGAACACCTTTTATCCAGGGGACGATCGTGAGGAGTTCGATCCCCTTGAACTCGATCGTTTGATGCCGTTTGTCCATGGTATTGCAAACAAGTGGACAAAGCAGAAGCCGTGGAATCTCCTTCATCAGGTTTGTCAATGTAATTTTAAATGTCGTAGCGTATATATACTGGCAATACTCATTAGGATATTCGTTTTAAAATCGTGCAGATGTTCACCGTGCTAAATCTGGATCAACACTGGGTGGCTGCCATTATAGATTTGAATGATATGTCACTTACGCTCATGGACAGCCTCAGACACACATGGAACGATGATGTCATGGCGCTCAGAGTCCGGCAGACATTGCCGATTCGACGGGTTCTACCTCGACTTCTGGACCACTCTGGGTGGCACCAAGCGATAGACCGGGCTTCGTATAGTGCACCGGAGTTTCGTATACAGAGCATCCCGCAGAACATGTGTTACGTGCAGGATGATCCGACGAGTTGTGGCATCTTCGCACTGAAGTCGGTCGAGTCGTTGATGACGGAGGTGTTTCCTCGGCCTGAGATGTCTGAAGGCGTTTATGCTGTTAGACGATTGGTGGCCGTTCAGATGTATAGATTTTCTTTAGATGAGAGCACCATTCAGGCAGATGATTTGTCTTAGGTTTTTATTTATATTTCGAAGCTACATATTTCAAAACATATTTTATATCATTTCTTTTGTGATTTCAAACTGTTAAGTAGACATGAAATTCTTAGATTATATGTTATTCGATATATATGTGCTTAGAATTAAGGATATAGTTCAAAATGTATGCATGTTTATTCACGAAAATGTCACGAAAATGCCACGAAAATGTGTGCAAGGCACGAAAATGCCACGAAAATGCCACGAAAATGCTTAGAAAATGCCACGAAAATGCTTAGAAAATGCCACGAAAATGCACGAAAATGTCACGAAAATGCCACGAAAATGCCACGAAAATGCTTACATTTTGTCACGAAAATCTCACGAAAATGGCACGAAAATGCATGTGTGGCACGAAAATGTCACGAAAATGCCACGAAAATGCTTAGATTTTGCCACGAAAATCTCACGATAATGCCACGAAAATGCACGTGTGGCACGAAAATGTCATGAAAAAGCCACGAAAATGCCACGAAAATGCTTAGATTTTGGGACGAAAATCTCACGAAAATGCCACGAAAATGCATGCATGCCACGACATTCTCACGAAAATGCCACGAAAAATGTCACGAAAATGCCACGATTATTGCCACGAAAATGCCACGAAAATGCATGCATGCCACGAAATTCTCACGAAAATGCCACGAAAAATGTCACGAAAATGCCACGATTATTGCCACGATTATTGCCACGAAAATGCATGCATGCCACGAAATTCTCACGAAAATGCCACGAAAAATGTCACGAAAATGCATGTCCAGACATTCGAATATACACATTTTATTTCATAAAAACAAGTTTATTTTATAAAGACAATTGCAGTTTACACATCCCATATTTGCTTTTGTTACTCCTCGTCTTGAACAAAGCGTTGACCTTCGATGTATATCGGGCACTTTCTCTTCGTGTGACTTTCTGAGCCACAAATAGAGCATCTCTTCTTTTTTCTTTGTCTTATACCACCGGGTTGAACGTTTTCAGTGTTTTGGTCGGTTGGATGACCGGACGGGATAGAACCGTGTCTGGATCTAGAAGCCTCGACAAAAGAAGGAATCCGTTTTCCCTTTGGTCGTCCAGCTTGCTTCGGTTTATCAGGAGGTAGACAGACAAATGCTCGTGCCTCGTCGGAGATAACCCAATCCGCTGGGTTAGGCACAGGGAGTACCTCACCCTCCCACATACCTCTCAATGAACGGGTCCAGTAACACTCATGCACGTATCTCGTGACGGGCTCTTTCATATAGCTGCATTAGAAAACAATAATGAAGTGTACGGTGGTATCTCAAGTAATTAATTTACATATACAAAGCCTTACCTGATCGCTGCACATGCGTGCGAGCATGGAATCAAGTCAAGCTGGAAAACCTGGCAAGTGCATGAACGGTCTGACAGATCGACTGTGAAATTCTTATTATCAGTGGTGATCTTGAGCTTGAGCCGTCCAAGCTTATTAACCTGCATAGAACGCCCTTCTTTCATTGCATCCTGCAATCTCTCATGGACGGCCTTCGTCAGTGTGTTATCTCGCTCTAATGCGCCGGTTCGTCGTTCGTAGAACCACTTCTCTGTAATGCGTCTAGCACACTCCAAAAATGAACAGACGGGTAGCTTTCTAGCCCAAACTAACCTCCCATTCCACGACTCAGCAGCATTAGACGTCATGAAGTTAAACCTACGAACAGGGCACTTGACACGAGACCATCTGTATTCACCAGCACCTTTCAAAGCATCAAGAGCACCAGTAATTTGGGATTTCACCAGTGTGTTCATATACCTGGATACATTATAAAAGATTTATTATGAGAATATTAAAATCAGAGCATAATAAACTGATTTGAGGAATCAAATGGTATTAATAAGTGACATACTTATCGAACTCCGACGGATGATAACAATATGCGGCCCTATTGAAGAGGCCAACCAAATGCTTCCCATACTTGGCCAAATTTTTTTGTATATGGTAACAGCATAAACCGTGCGCTGCATCAGGGAACACTTGTGCAATGGCATTCGAGATGCTCACATGTTGATCTGATACGAGAAGAAGTTGGGCAGGGGCTCCAAATGCTTCTCTCACATTAGTCAAGAACCAGCTCCAGGATGCATCATTCTCAATATTACCTATACCAATTGCCAAAGGAAAAATCTGATCATTCCCATCTTTCGTCACAGCCACAAACCCAATACCTTTATACTGCCCCTTCAGATGACAACCATCTACAACTATGACAGGTCTTGAATAACCTCGAAATCCCAGTATGGAGGCACCTAATGCGTAGAAAACATATTTGAATTTTCCATCATCGTGGGTCTCTAACGATGTGTATGTCCCCGGATTAGCAGCCTTCAAAACCTCCAAGTAAGATGGAAGCATAGAAAACGACAATGTTGGATCCCCATAAGCCCTAATCATGGCATGTCGTCTTGCCTTCAAAGCCAATTTGTAAGACACCTGTAGACCATGACGAACATTCATTTCCTGAATGATGTCGCGAGGAGTGAGTTTGCAATTCTCTTTCCGTAGTGCATCGACAAAGCACTCACCGATCACAGTAGAAGAAGGGCGACGTGGGTCATCACTATTCAACTCCGACGAACATTTATGTGGGATAAAAATCTTGGATATGCGCCAAATCCCATATTTTTCAGAAGCATTCATGACGAAGGGACAATTTTTCTGGACGCACTTCAAAAACCAACGATGTTTATCGGAATGGTCCACACGGTATGCAACCTGATTTTCAATATGGTACATACCAACTGCTTTCTTCAACTCCAGTTTGGAACCGAAAGTAGATCCTTTCTGAAGAGCTTCTGTCGTAATCTCGCGAGCACCACCTTCTGAATAAACAGATGGATCCACGTCGGGAATCTCAGGGATAAACCAATCCGGAGCATAACTCGGAGCAAAGGCCGAAACAGGAACGGTATGCGGAACCCCATCACTGGATCCTGCTTGAAAGTCTGCCTCAAACGTATCGTCAACATTATCGTGTGTCCGCATCCCAATGTAAGTCATAAATGACTCATGCTCCTGGAGTTGCTCCTGCTCCAACAACGATGCATCCTCAGCATCTAGCTCCAAATCATTATCCGCAGCTTCATCGGCATCCCCTACACCATCTTGCTCGTTGTTCACATCTGCACAAGTTATTCCACCTCAATTAAAATGCTGAATCTAAATCATAAATATTCAATAGATGCACTGAAAAGGGAAATATAATACTATTATGTGTACCATCATGAAATCCACTATGTGCATGTTCATGAAAATCCTGTTTCCGTGCCACTTCCTCTTGGACACAATCTATAGGAGACGTATTTAAGTCAAGGCCATCCATTCCCCAATCCTGTCCTGTATAATCAACCCTACCACTAGATGATGCCCAACACGGCAAATTCTCGTTAGGTTGTCTCACAAATTGTCCCCACGGATCATTTTGGTTCGGTATACTCCATGAGGCCATGAATGCTTGATCGTTTTGCAGCCCTTCTGGAATATTTGAATAATCTCTACATACTTGTTGTTCGTATGATGATCCAACAGTAAATGAAGGACCACCTGCCTCGCTGCTCTGACCAAAGCCTCCCACATTTCTACTTTTCAGTGTCACATAAACAACAAGAACATCATTGATCACAGACAATACGCTACTAAGATCTGAATCGTTCCTGATTTTGATTCTTTTCACCCTACCCTCATCCACGACAATGGAATGGATGACATATCCCCACCACTCATCAGCACGCACAACTTCGTCAATTGATTCAAATAAATCTTGATAACAAACTCTTCGAAGTCCAATCACCTGTCTCGAACCACTTTTGTACTCTAACCCTTCCCAATATCCACCAAACCAAACCACAACGGGCAACAAACTCATTTTTCAACTGTAAAAAAAAAAATGAAACATGAATTACTTCATGCAACTAAGACTCTGCCAAATTTTCGTGGTTCAGCAATAATTTTCGTGTGGTGCCTTACAATTTTCGTGAGATTTTCGTGGTAGAAAAAACATCCAAAATTTTGAAGATCATAATTTTCGTGGAGTGCCTTACAATTTTCGTGAGAATTTTCGTGGCAGATCATAATTTTCGTGAGAATTTGGAATTTCATAATTTTCGTGACAATTTTCGTGGGAATTTTCGTGACAATTTTGAAGATCTTAATTTTCGTGGGAATTTTCGTGGCACTAGAAAATGTTTCGTGGATACTGATTTTTCATGACTTTTGCGTGGACAAATATAATACACACTTTTTCTTAACTTTAGGATGAAAAATTCATGTTTTTTCCACGTAAAAAATACAAGGAGATTCAGAAAATGGACTTACCTCTCGGTTTTTTTACGTAAATCTTCTTTAATTTGTTCCTGAGAGAGATAAAACTTTCGAGCAAAAATTTTTAGTAGATTCGGAGAATTTTTAGTAGAAGGGAGAATATTTTGTAGAAGGGAGAAATTTTTGTCGTATGAAATTATTGTATCTATCTACCAAAATGGAAAGTGTATTTATTTGAATGAAAGGTAAATAGTAAGTCAAAGAAAAACCAAATCCACTTTATTATACACGACAAAAATTAAAAGGTAAATAGTAACTCACAAGACAGTTATTACACACGACAAAAATTAAAGTGGAAATATAAATAGTCTCACAATAGATTTATTACACGTGGAAATGTCCCACTCTGAAAAGTGAAAAGAAACTGAAAGTACTGTCTTGTGTCAGTCATCATGTCAGTGCTGTCTTGAGGGAAAAGTCAATTTGTGGTATTTTGGTCACAAATTATAAGGATTGTGTTATTTTGGTCAAATCTTAAAATTTTGTGCTATTCTAGTCAAATATTTAAGAAAATATGCTAAAGTGGGACATTTCCACTATATATATAATAAAATTCCTTTTTTAATACTTGTGTTACTGACTTATGTGTAGTTTTTTCTAATAATTAATTACTATATTATTTGAATATAATAATTTCGCATCCTTTTCAATTTCAAATTTCTAAATATTAATCATGCAAATAAATAAAATAGGGAACCAGACCCAAATTAACACATTTGTTTAAATGTTGGCCCAAAATACCACACTATTTTAGGGTTTGACCAAAATAACACATTTGTTATAATTTTTGCCCAAAATACCACATTTGACTATTCAAAAAGGCGGTTCTCTGTCAAAAGTAAATTCAAAAAACTGAAAAGTGGGTTGGTGTCAGTCATTATTAGGCATTCATTGGCGCAGTAAATGCACTTTATTGGGGCAGTAAAAAGATGATAAACTAATACGAAAATCCAGTAAATTCATAAACACACTTACGAAAAGGCAGTAAAAAATCTCACGAAAAGGCAAAAAAAAACCCACGAAAAGTAAGGAAAATCCCAGATTTTCGTCGGATTGGTTTGGAGTCGACATTTCGTGGCTATTCATCATCTTCAATCGGCTGTGCAAATTTCAGACAGAGAAATGGAGGTTAGTAAACCTCCCCCCTCTCCATTTTCGTTGAACATGTGAATGAAATTTATTTTTCTCTCTTTTTTGGGTTGAATGTATGTGATTTCTGTGATTTCAAACTGTTAAGTAAACATGAAATGCTTAGATTATATGTTATTCGATATATATGTGCTTAGACTTATGGATATAGTTCCTGAGATTAGGTTGAGAAAACTGTGTTTCTGCGTTCATGTATACACGAAAATTCTTCCACCCACAAAAATTCATCCACCCACGAAAATTCATGTATGCCACGAAAATCTCACGAAAATGCCACGATTATGCCACGAAAATGCATGTATGCCACGAAAATCTCACGAAAATGCCACGTTTATGCCACGAAAATGCATGTATGCCACGAAAATCTCACGAAAATGCCACGTTTATGCCACGATTATGCCACTAGTATGCCACGAAAATGTCACGAAAATACCACGAAAATGCATGTATGCCACGAAAATCTCACGAAAATGTCATGTTTATGCCACGATTATGCCACTAGTATGCCACGAAAATGTCACGAGTATGCCACGAAAATGCATGTATGCCACGAAAATCTCACGAAAATATCACGTTTATGCCACGATTATGTCACTAGTATGCCACAAAAATGTCACGAGTATGCCACGAAAATCTCACGAAAATGCCACGATTATGCCACGAAAATGCTTGTATGCCACGAAAATGTGTGGAAAATGTCACGAAAATGTCTAATTTATGCCACGAAAATGTCAATATGCCACGATTATGCCACGAAAATTTCACGAAAATGCCACGAAAATCCCATGAAATTTGAAACTGTGTATGTCACATGATGCATGTCACTCACATAAATGTGTAAATTTCATGCTTCTCTACTATGTCACGACAATACCAAATTCTTTACCTGGCATATATTTTCATTCAATATAGGGCGAGTGGGAGTGGATCCGACCGGGTTGTCAGCGGCAGTTCGCGTATATCAATAGATATACGCGACTTCCTATTATTCGTGAGATAGGGAGGGAGCTATCGGAGGTGGATGGAGACTGTGTCCATGATTTCATGGACACATGTTTTGGTCACTTCTTACGGTGGCAAACGGATACAGAGACCTGTAAGGCGTTTCTACATTACTTGATGAGTCGGCAGGTGCGACGGACGGATGCATCGGAAGGCGACTGCTGGTTTCTTATTGGACCAGATAGGTTTTGTAGGTTTGGGAGACAAGAGTTTTTTCTTGTGACGAGGTTGAGGTTTGGAGACTCCTACTTCAACCCATCTGGGGTTCATGATTTATCTCCAGACGGGTTGTACTTTCGAGTAGTGCCCACTGGTGTTGGGAGTATCACCATTTCAGAGCTTCGAGCTAGATTTCTGAGTGGGGAGTTCCGTGGCAGCCGTGTAGACAGCATGAATGTGGCCAAGATTCTCATTCTTTATTCTATCGTGCTTGGAGTGGACATACTGAAGACGAGTGTCCCATCCTGGGTATGGAGCCTCATCGACCAGACTGAGGCTTGGGAGAGCTTCCCATGGGGGAAATTCTCGTACCTGAACCTGCTGCGTACAATGGGTAATTTACCTGTGGCTATTCCACAGCAAAGACGGAGCAAGATCTACACCTATCACTTCTACGGATTTTCCGTTGCCTTACTGGTGAGTTAAAAATAGATATCTTTTTGTGAATATATATTTTTCTCGTAACTCTCTAATTATAATTTTCGTGTGTACCAAATGCAGATATGGGCGTACGAGGTGATACCTTGTACGGGGACGTTTGCTGGTCGTCGCCTGGATACTGGGCACCAGTTTCCTCGGTGCCTTAGATGGTCCACCTGCATAGAACGCCCTTCTTTCATTGCATCCTGCAATCTCTCATGGACGGCCTTTGTCAGTGTGTTATCTCGCTCGTTTGCGGCGGTTCGTCGTTCATAGAACCACTTTTCTGTAATGCGTCTAGCACACTCCAGAAATGAACAGACGGGTAGCTTTCTAGCCCAAACTAACCTCCCATTCCACGACTCAGCAGCATTAGACGTCATGAAGTTAAACCTACGAACAGGGCACTTGACACGAGACCATCTGTATTCACCAGCACCTTTCAAAGCATCAAGAGCACCAGTAATTTGGGATTTCACCAGTGTGTTCATATACCTAAACATTATAAAAGATTCATCATGAGAATATTAAAATCAGACCATAATAAACACATTTAAGGAATCTCATGGTATTAATAAGTGACGTACTTATCGAACTCCGACGGATGATAACAATATGCGGCCCTATTGAAAAGGCCAACCAAATGCTTCCCATACTTGGCCAAATTTTTCTGTAAATGGTAACAGCATAAACCGTGCGATGCCTCAGGGAACACTTGTGCAATGGCATTCGAGATGCTCACATGTTGATCTGATACGATAAGAAGATGGGCAGGGGCTCCAAATGCTTCTCTCACATTCCTCAAGAACCAGCTCCAGGATGCATCATTCTCAATATTACCTATACCAATTGCCAAAGGAAAAATCTGATCATTCCCATCTTTCGTCACAGCCACAAACCCAATACCTTTATATTGCCCCTTCAGATGACAACCATCTACAACTATGACAGGTCTTGAATAACCTCGAAATCCCTGTATGCAGGCATCTAATGTATAGAAAACATATTTGAATTTCCCATCATCGTGTGTCTCTAACGATGTGTATATCCCCAGATTAGCAGCCTTCAAAACCTCCAAGTAAGATAGAAGCATAGAAAACGACAATGTTGGATCCCCATAAGCCCTAATCATGGCATGTCGTCTTGCCTTCAAAGCCAATTTGTAAGAAACCTGTAAACCATGACGAACATTCATTTCCTGAATGATGTCGCGAGGAGTGAGTTTGCAATTCTCTTTCCGTAGTGCATCGACAAAGCACTCACCGATCACAGTAGAAGAAGGGCGACGTGGGTCATCATTATTCAACTCCGACGAACATTGATGTGGGATAACAATCTTGGATATGCGCCAAATCCCATATTTTTCAGAAGCATTCATGACGAAGGGACAATTTTTCTGGACGCACTTCAAAAACCAACGATGTTTATCGGAATGGTCCACACGGTATGCAACCTGATTTTCAATATGGTACATACCAACTGCTTTCTTCAACTCCAGTTTGGAGCCGAAAGTAGATCCTTTGTGAAGAGCTTCTGTCGTAATCTCGCGAGCACCACCTTCTGAATAAACAGATGGATCCACGGAGGGAATCTTAGGGATAAACCAATCTGGAGCATAACTCGGCGCAGAGGCCGAACCAGGAACAGTATGCGGAACCCCATCACTGGATCCTGCTTGAAAGTGTGCCTCAAAGGTATCGTCAACATTATCGTGTGTCCGCATCCCAATGTAAGTCATAAATGACTCATGCTCCTGGACTTGCTCCTGCTCCAACAACGATGCATCCTCAGTATCTAGCTCCAAATCATTATCCGCAGCTTCATCAGCATCCCCTACACCATCTTGCTCGTTGTTCACATCTGCACAAGTAATTCCACATCAATTAAAATGCTGAATCTGAATCAGAAATATTCAATAGATGCATTGCATTCCTAAATATAATACTATTATGCGTACCATCATGAAATCCACTATGACAATATGCATGTTCATGAAAATCCTGTTTCTGTGGCACTTCCTCTTGGACACAATCTATAGGAGACGTATTTAAGTCAAGGCCATCCATTCCCCAATCCTGTACTGTATAATCAACCCTACCACTAGATGATGCCCAAGACGGCAAATTCTCATTAGGTTGTCTCACAAATTATCCCCACGGATCATTTTGGTTCGGTATACTCCATGAGGTCATGAATGCTTGATCGTTTTGCAGCCCACTTGGAATATTTGAATAATCTCTACATACTTGTTCTTCGTACGATGATCCAACATTAAATGAAGGACCACCTGCCTCGCTGCTCTGACCAAAGCCTCCCACATTTCTACTTTTCAATGTCACATAAACAACAAGAACATCATCGATCACAGACAATACGCTACTAAGATCTGAATCGTTCCTGATTTTCATTCTTTTCACCCTACCCTCATCCTCCACAATGGAATGGATGACATATCCCCACCACTCATCAGCACGCACAACTTCGTCAATTGATTCAAATAAATCTTGATAACATACTCTTCGAAGTTGAATCACCTGTCTCAAACCACTTTTGTACTCTAACCCTTCCCAATATCCACCAAACCAAACCACAACGGAGAACAAACTCATCTTTCAACTGTAAAAAAAAATGAAACAGGAATAACTTCATGCAACTAAGAATCTGCCAAATTTTCGTGGATGAGCAATAATTTTCGTGTGGTGCCTTACAATTTTCGTGACATTTTCGTGAAAGAAAAAACATCCAAAATTTTGAAGATCATAATTTTCGTGGAGTGCCTTACAATTTTCGTGAGAATTTTCGTGGCAGATATAAAATTTTCGTGGAAGAAAAAACATGCAGAATTCTAAGATAGATCATAATTTTCGTGTAGTGCCCAGTAATTTTTGTGAGAATTTTCGTGGCACTAGAAAAAGATTCGTGGATACTGATTTTTCATGACTTTTGCGTGGACAAATATAATACACACTTTTTCTTTACTTTAGGATGAAAAATTCATGTTTTTTCCACGTAAAAAATAATTCGAGATTCAGAAAATGGACTTACCTCTCGGTTTTTTTACGTAAATCTTCTTTAATTTGTTACTGATAGTGATAAAACTTTCCAGCAAAAATTTTTAGTAGATTCGGAGAATTTTTAGTAGAAGGGAGAATTTTTAGGAGAATTTTTAGTAGAAGGGAGAAATTTTTGTCGTATGAAATTATTGTATCTACCAAAATGGAAAGTCTATTTGAATGAAAGGTAAATAGTAAGTCAAAGGAAAACAAAATCCACTTTATTACTCACGATAAAAAAATAAAAGGTAAATAGTAACTCACAAGAGAGTTATTACACACGACAAATTAAATTTATTTCCTCTTTAGGTATAGATGAAAGTACTGTCTTCAGTCACCATCATGTCAGTGTTGTCTTTGGACTGAAAATCAATTTGTGGTATTTTGGTCACAAATTATAAGGAATGTGGTAGATTGATCAAATTTTATAATTTTGTGCTATTCTGGTCAACTATTTAACAAAATATGTTAAAGTGGGACATTTTCACAATAAATAAATGTGTTCGTTATTTGTAATCCTTATACAGAAAGAAAAATGTATTGACAGATTTATCAAATAGACCCAGTCTTATTAACTGAAATTTACATTTTAATTGATATTTAAAAACAATTGAATAGGCCCAATCTTATCAGCCCATTTATGGGAGGCAGTTAAGAGCCCTTCCCGAATTGGACCAAGTCCGCATTCAAGTGGATCTCGTCATAGGGTCTAGGCCCAAGTGTCTTACTTAGGCACGGTTTATCAGTAGGAAAACGTATTAAAATAATATTAATTGAGTTCTCGAAAGGAACCAGAATAATATTCAGATTAAAATATTAAAGGGATAATATTTTAAAAAATATAAGTAAGAAAATAAGTAACAAGTTCAAGTTCAGAGTCATGGACGACTACAAAAGCCAACAAATCATTATTGACATATATCACACACTTAAATTATTTGCTTCCATGGGCAATGAATATTTGAAGTCTGTTGACAACTATTGCACAGTGTATTGTTTGCCAACCTTGATTTAGATGCGTACAGAAGCGTATAGCTTTGACATCAAGAATCACCTGCAAAGGTTTAGTGACATTGGACATACGAGTCCATCGACTATAAGCTTCGAGAGGTTAACTTCATCTACTCTCGATCACGCACCATATCTGCGTAAAAAAGGCATATCAGAAGGTTCTAATACGTATGCTCGTTTTCCATGTATATTCACGAGGAGTCGAGGACTCAGTGCGCTATATGATGTTGATTTTTGGCATGGTTGGAAACTGTCAAATGGTATGAAATTGTTCATTTGCATTATTGAAAAGGTTCAAGTGTTACCACAATGAAGATCTGGACATGATGTGCAAATTATGGAGTTCGTCATCTGGTTGTTCTGCAACTCCTCCAGCTGTTCCGACAGCTTTACTTTCTTCATCTGCAATAGGATCTCCACTAGCATCTGATGAATTAGCCACACAATATTTTTGTAGCCACTGATCAGTTTCCCAGAGGACATGCATCACGCTCTCTCGTGCTGAATAACCATGGCTCTCGAATGGAAGAATGACGAGGCGACAAAGTGCACCGTGCCCTTTCAATGCATTGAAGAATCGATCCGACTGCATTATGTAAAATTATGAGGTTAGATGTAAACCAAAACTTGTTGACAAAGACAAAATGTACTAAGATAGGTTACCACTTAGCTAAAAATGAAAAATAGCATAATGCTAAAACTAAGGGCATTATGAGTAGTAAAATGCAAAATATAACTCTATTCCTAGGAAATTAAATACTGTAGACCATTATATGGTAGCAAAGTACGTATATATGTGCAAGTGTAAGTTTAAAAAGAGAGTTAATGAAGAACGATAACATCATGCCAGATGCTCAATTTTTAATATTGCCGCCAATACACACACACAAAGTTCCCCACCTGCATTGTGAGGGTTCCTGGATTGTTGTCTTCTTCTCCATGAATAAGCAAGATGGGCTTCTTAATTTTGTTAGCTGATATGAATGGACTCATTTCAACATAGGTATTAACAGCCTCCCAAAGTGTCCTATCCTCACTCTGTAGGGATGAAAAATTTAGTAATTTCCAGAACATGGACGATAAAAGCACATGAAAAGTTAAAGAGCAGCCTCAGAACCCAGCATTTGATCTACCCCGTAGCATGACAGCAGATAAATGAGAGAGGAGAAAAGGCTCGCCACACTGCATAAACATGACCGAAACAATTATACATATATTTTACCAACCTAATCTAAAGAACTACCTGAAATCCAAATGGTGTAAGAGTTCTGTTATATGCTCCAGAGCGAGCAATTCCACAACAAAACAGATTAGGTGCATGAGCAAGGAGATTTGCTGTCATGAAAGCCCCATAGGAATGACCACCAACAGCAATTTTGTTTGGATGAGCCACCTATGACAAATTTTATTAGAATCATAAGTTGTCTGTCAAAATCTCTACTATGAACATCAGAAGTGGAGAAACATACTCCCCGGCGAATAACTTCCTCAACTGCAGCCTCTGCACTTGCAACAAGTTGCTCTACGTACCTGATGGATGAAGCAACTGATTAAGGATATCATATTTACTACAGATCTGAATATGTCATCATGTTGTGTGCATTAAAAAAAAAATTAAAATTAAAACTATCTTTGTGTATTAAAAAAAAAAAAATTCAAAATACCTATCATTTGCCTCTTCATTACCCTCTCCAATGATAGGAATAGTTGGTCCTGATAAAATAGCAAACCTGCAGGATTTGAAGTGATTCAAAACTGTAAGATTGAAGGTGTGATGGGAGGTCAATAAGAATTTGATTGGCTGGAACAGATTATAGATAAAACTATTTAGGTTAGTGAGAGAGGAGAAAAGTCTGCCTTCTTGCTAGCCAAAGCAGGGGCGATGTTGAACCAATGCCAGCAAATTCATTTGGGGACCCACGCACTTGTCCAGCTGCATCTTTACTTTTGAACTCTCCAGGATAAGACCACATTAAACATGGAAGTGGTCCATCTCTCGCAGGATCATAACCAGGGGGCAGATATAGCGTTGCTGTAAGTTGAACACCATCCTTCCGTTGATACCGAATCATCTCTTTCTTTAATGAAGACAACTGAGGGTAAGGGTGGGGAAAATTTGTAATCTGGCATGCTTTCTTTTCTGGCCAGCTCAGTATGTAATACTGTGTGTTTTCAGTTTTGGATTCTTTGGAAGTTAATACTTTTAACTGATTAAGATGCATCTCACTTTCATCCTGATCAGACATCAGAGCAACTACAGTCTCAAAATACTTTTCCTTGTCACTCTCCCATATCCGTTCTTTATTGCCTGTATTACTGAAACTCCACATGTCAGATTCCATATCATTATGGAGTTACTGACGAATTACTAGTAAAACAACATGAAACTCACATGTCAAATAGATCCAGAAATGGTATATTCCCTTGTGGAGTAGCACCACTTCCATTTAATAAGACATATGTGCCTTCATCACCTTCCTTCTTGAGCTTTGCAATCACGTAAGTGCCTAGAGGAGTTCTTCGCAGCATTGGAGAACCAGGATCTGAGTAAACATCTTCAGAAGACCTATCAAACAGTATGCGTGGATTTGCACCCTCACATCCAGGTGATATAACCCAGGTTCTTATTCTCCGTGTTTTATACCAAGATTCATAAACTAATGCAAGCGAGTCATCACACCAAGAGATCCCTCTAAAAACACAGAATTTAGAAATAACATGGAGTCAGCATATCATATGATTGACCGTTGGCATAAAAATTGAAAAATGTGAGAAAAAGCTAATAAGGCTGTCTTTATAACAGCTAGGGAAATCAATCTGCACCAAAGCCCAAATCTTTACAAATAACATCCATACAATCATTAATTAAAAATGGCCATGGCAAATAAGAACACTCCATTATGGGAATTCATTATTCTCAACAGACTATGTGAATAATAATGCAGTCATGCATTTGTAGTTCATCCAGATTTCAAAGAATGCTGTTTAAACTGACATTTGCATGTACTGGTGGTATACTAATGCATGAGCAGGGAAACCGTGGATGTACAACTACAGAGTATCATTTGATGTTATGCCATGAAAGTTACTGAAAAATATCGAATACAAATGTACTAAAATGGTGACCTGACCATATAAAGACGCAAAAATAATGGACAACAGCCAGTTTGTAACCGTACCCATAGCGAAAATCAAGTTTATGCAAAATCACTGGCTGATCATTTTCAAGTGGCTCAGCAGGTTCTGTGTAAACTATATCACGTGGAGAGACTTCCACTTTGGCATCACCACCATCCTGTGTCTCAACCCTTACAAGTTTTGGGGGAGAAAAAAGAGAGGAATTAGATGCACCAATTATTCAAAACCAATGCATATTAACAGTCATCACGTAAAACTGTGTCAGAAGTTGATCAAGGACAATATAAACTAGGAAGCTACTGAGCTACATAGATTGATGCATAACTTCTTTAGGAGATTAGAGATTCTCCTGTTGCAATGGAGAGTCTAGTAGGAAGTGTCTAGTTACAAATCTCTAACATAATTAAGAAAACCCTTAAGCCAAATCTATGGAATAGTCTACCCTTATACCAATAATCATCAACCAAAATGCAGGCTTGTAATTCAAGAACTAGTATAGTATCTTCAAGAATGATACAATGCAAAATTCCTGCATATGACCTATGTGCAATTCTAGCACTTTGTAATTGTACTGTAAGCAAAAAATACAAAAACGCTTGAATTGAAAGGGCAATTTTCAGTAGAAAGAACAAATTTAATATATATATATATATATATTATTAACCATCCGGCCTTCATAAAATCAATGCCAAAATTCCTTACAGTTGTAAACTTATTCTTCCAAGTAAAAGGGTGAGCAGATAAATCTTAGATTGCATACCAGACAAGTGTTGACGGCTTATCTGCTCTCCAATTGATTGAACGCTTTCCTCTTCGAACACTATTATGTGTAATGGGAATATCCTCGGCAAGGGGTAAATCACAAAGTTCCCTCAGAAATTTGCCATCAGCTGTCCAAAGATCAACCTTACGGGGGAACCTCCCACAAGGAACATTAAAAGAATATGGTCTGTGCATTGAACTAATCATAATGTAGTTTTCATCTGGAGATGGATCCAAGGATGTATATATAGCCGGAGGTCCAACTGGCTTCGCTGATCCATCCAGAGATACCAGAACAAGTTGCGAAGTTGCATAGTAGTCGAACAAATCTTCATCATATTCATCTTTGAGAAGATCTTGGTATGTTCTTGATTGAATGATATCCTTTTTTTCATTTGATTGGATCTTAGGACCAGAGGGAACCAAAGGTTTCTTTGGAGGATCCCCCCGAGATAGAGGAATTGTACAAACCAACAGGGTTGAGTTATTTATCCACACCAAACTGAAAAGAAACAACGAGAGAGAGATTTTAAAAACTGAAAGAGCATTTAAAATACTATACACAGGTATGGAGCTCACTTGTCAAACACTGCATTTACAAAAATATCTGGTGCCTGGAAAAGAGGTCTTGCTTTTCCAGATTCAATATCAGCTACCCATACTCTCAGCCTGCTACTGCTGCCATCCTCCTGCTCACGAATTGATTGTAAGAGGTCATAGCACTCATGTCAAGAAATATAACACAAAAGAACTAGGCAAGAAACTATGTAGCAGCTTTGCTTCTTATTTGGAATGAATAGTAATTCTAGAATACGTATGCTATTTGGAAAAACAAGTAAATAAATCTACAATATCATCAGTAGTAATGTCATAGAGAAAGATGGACATTGCACATTAATGTCTTCACAGACTACATTGAAACAGTAAAATGAAAACATGTACCTCATCCGTTCTAACACCGAAGGCAAGATGGCATCCATCATTTGACCTTGTTGGAAAAAGGAAAAATGAGTTAAAGGGTGATCAAAACTTTTACAGCAAGATAACTATACTTGACACTACGATTTTTAAGAGTAAACCAATGATGTACAGAAAATGAAGACCAAAGAAGAATTTGTACTGCCAAAGGTATCGGGCTTACCATGTGAGAAAATTGATTTTAGCACCACTTGGAAGGCCGTATATTTCTTTTTCAGGACCCAGGGTACCATCATCCATTATTTGGTAGATTCCTATACCGGTATAGTATGACCTGGAATGAATGTATAGCACTCTTAAGCTAGAGCAATAAAAACATTAAAATATGAAGCCATCGATATTGTTTGGTTTCAAAAGTTCAGTGGCACAAAGTTCCAAGAAATGTGTTGTTACCCACATTCGACTCCGTGAATTACATTTCCCATCAATGCGTACACCAGCAAGCTTCTCCTCAGGTCTTGCCAAGTCTGCCAAAGGCGGCAATGATCTCCTCTTGAGGAATAGTATTTTATCACGATGAGGAGAGAATGATAGCGTTGGAAGGGGTGGAGCATCAACAATATCTCTGATCTCTGGAGGAGGAAGGCGATAACCATTTCCTAAGGAATCTGCAACAATGTGAAATATAAGAAATCATAGATAGTGAAGAGTGACAGCTCAAAGCACAAACAATGAATACAATTCCCATAAGTTTGATATGAGCACCTTTAGGATATATATTAAGTAGCAGATGGAAATATAGACTATATTTGTACATGCCATTGCCAATAATTTTTCTAGAAAGAGTTAAGAGATTGACTAAAACATGAGACGGCAATCACCAGCGACAGATTCAAACTTTAAAGGTTTCCCAAGAAAGCTACTTATGATCAATCAAGTATGAAGTGTAGAATTTTCCAAAATTGGTGCTGTCATGCATTGTAAAGAACAATGCAGCAACAAATCAATCATGTGCCACAAAACAAAACCTTTTTTATGATCAATCGCATAGATTTTCCAAATATTGGTGTTGCCATGCATCATAAAGCATTATGCAGAAACAAAACAAACATGTGCCGCAAAACGGCAAAAACATGCTGTCGATTAGTCAAGGACTTAGTGCTGATGAATCCGTGGTTTCAACACTCCTGAAACAAAAGAATGATGAGTACACAACTTGAAGAAAAAATCGAAAGTGTAAAACCACATGTTATGCCAAACATTTTAGAAGGTACTTGTGATATAGCACCAAACAATCAATAGAGGGATATTATCCTGCAATGGAGTTCACGGGTAGATTCATAACACAACCAAGTGAAGGAAAATTAGAAACCTCCTTATGCACTCTTATGGGCAGATGACCAGATTTGTAAAACATATTTGAGTGTTACAATTTGAAAGAAATATAGAACAACTTTGACTCTTGCAACACTCTTCACTCTTACCTATTTCGATTCAATTCTTCTTAAGGTCAAGAATTTCATCGAAGAAACATAAAATCCAACCAAACTAATGATATCAATAACAGAGAGCCAAAGTAACTTATCGCGTTAGAGAGCGCAGACGACAGTAACATATAGAAAGCATCATCAAACAAGATCAAGAACTGTCAAACAAAACTAAGCAGCGAAACCTCAAAACAGAAAACAATTCACGCAAAAAAAAAAAAAAACGAGTTTATCCTCACACTCCCAATCAGCACACTCAAGCAAAATTCAGCTGAAGCAACAAAAGAACTCAGAACCACACAAGCTAATCAGAATCCACAAAATTTAGTAGCACTAATCATCATCTACCTTCAACGTCAGTTGCCGTGGAGGAAGAAAGAGCGGCTCCGTTAGAGCCGGCGTCGCCCTCGGCGGCGTTAACGGCGACGCAGCTGCGGAATCTCATTGCTCTCATTCTAACAACAGCTGGCGAAGTTGATGAGAGAGGTTTGATCAATTGCAGAGGAGGAGGGTGAGGAGGATTTAGAGAGAGAAAGTGAGGGCAGGAGGAGAGAAGGAGGGGCTGTTTGAGGCAATGGAAAAGAGAGAAACGGTGGTAGACTTTGTGTAGGCGCATATTAGCCTGGATGGAGGAATATGAAGTAATAATGGCGTCAAAAAAAGCTCAGCTTTATTTGTGTAATATACTTGTAGGGAATCTCTTTTTGCGGGGCTGTGATTGCTACGCGCCGCCGCACCGGAAATGGATTACACCGTTGCAACTGCTTCTCTTTCGAGTTTTTTTTTCTTATCATAAATATGGATATTAATATCTATAACGGAGTGTTGGAAAATAATAGGATTTCATCATATTATATTTTTTTAAGTTATCAAATAATAAAGATCAAATTTTTGATCTAGTAAAAGTATAATAACTAAAAATAATAAAATAAGAATGATAAAGATAATTATGGATATTTGTTTTAGGGCAAAAATTAGTATGGAAATGAATGACAGTTTTTACATAGTATTTTACTTTGTATCTCTATTTGTGTTGCTTTATCAATGAATCTATCTATTTTCAAAAAAAAATATCTTAATTTCCCAAATAAAAAAGAGGGAATGATAGAGTTTGCTCAAACTTTGTAATCACACTATGCTAATAGTAATTTAATCATGCTATGTAGATTTAAACATAGATCACTCAATTTTGTAATTTAATATATCATTCTATTGGTTAGAATCCATTCTTAGTCAGTTATTAAATCATCAAATTACTAAAAAATTGATGAAACTCAAATATAATTGTATGTGATGGTTATGTATATATATTCAACAAATATATTACATAAGCTCCTTACTAGTTTTTATTCATAATAATGTAAATAGTATTTTCATGAGAAAAAATAAAATGATATTCAGTTAAAATTCATTCTTTTTTTTTGTTCCTTCCTTCTTTTCCTTTGTCTTTAATATTAGATTTTTTTTCCTACTTAATTCCAAAACTTACAGTTCATTCATCTAAGAAATTGTTAGTTATTATCATGTATATTATTGGATTTACTTATAGGGTAGTTTTATAGTACACCACATGTATTAATACACCAGACTCTCAACTCATTTTCAGCCATCAGATTTGAAATATTAAGGTCAAAGTCAACAATGTTCTCAGATCTAATGACTGAAAATGATTGAGAGTATGGTATTAATACACCCGATGTACTACAAAAGGACCCTTACTTATATGTATCCCTGAATAAAAAAGAGAAGGACTTATACCATAAAAACTTATTAAGATAAAAATACAAAAAGTTAAATTGATTGTTTTTTTTTTAGGGGGAGAATAAAAGATAAAGTAGAATAAAGTAAGAAATGACTGCTCACTTTGAATTATGGCAATAAATAAATAAAAGGTTTCACTATTGAAGAACCCTGAAGTGTCCACTGGATTGGGCCTTGTTTTAATGGATCATGGGCATCCCCAAGCCTAAGCCCAATCCACCTGTTGAAATGTAATCTATTTTTTAACTAAATAAATTTCGATCATAATTGTCATATTTAACATTAATCTTATCTTAAATTTATACTCATATATATATTTGAATTGACTTATACTAAAGCAGTCAAATAATGTAACAGATCAGTATCCAACAATAACAAGCATATATTATTTATTGCAAATATTTAAAGAGAAACATATATTGGTAATTATATGTTTATGTATATATACACACACATCAATATTTATTTTATTTTCTACTTTTTTTATCAATTACATGATAGAAGCAATTTTTGGCTTATAAAGGAAAAGGTATCCAAGTGGAGATCTTTTAAAACAAGTGTTGTAACCTGCAACACGTGTATGGAAAATATATGAATATTAACAATTCCATAATTTATTTTATTTTCTAAATCACGAATTACTGCAAAAATCGACCACAAATAAAATATTTTGTGTACAAATATCTATGCAGCGAGAGGACGTGGAGGCATATGATTGGCCAAGAAATGATAAGAAAACATATGACCAGAATTCAGCATTCACCACATACACCAACTATATGTATTCATTCAAAGAAGTAAACAATCTCTACACAAACTTAAACAATGGCTTCCACCATAGCTGGAGTTAGCATCACAACTCCAAAATTCTTTGCCAGGGCATCGGAAAGCCAATCCTCCACCAAGTTCTCACAGTTGAACGGCCCGTGGAGGAGGAGCGCCACCGCCGGAGGGCGGATGAACGTCCGTCCGGTGGCGGCGGCGGCGCCGGACAAGCTGACGGGTAAGGTGGAGGAGAGCATCAAGAGCGCGCAGGAAGCGTGCAACGAGAATCCGGTGAGCGGCGAGTGCGCGGCGGCGTGGGATGAGGTGGAGGAGCTGAGCGCGGCGGCGAGCCACGCCAGGGACAAGAACAAGGATTCCGATCCCTTGGAGACCTACTGTAAGGATAATCCCGAGACCGATGAATGTCGTACCTATGATAATTGATGTGATAAGGATTGTGGATTTGTGTTTCATAAGCTTTTAGTTAAGCTCTGTTGTATGGTTTATTGATTATTATACAATATACTTTACAATTTCACATTGCTGATTTTGTAGATTTGAATCTGTTATTTTCCAATCTTAAAAAGAATATTAAGTAATCGAAGCTGATAACTTGATTTCATAGAAGATGTAGAGTAACGAGAAGCCAATCCGGATAAACATCCAAACCTCAACAAAATGAGTGGGGAGAGTACTGTTGATAGATATTCTATAACCATTCAAACAAGAATTTACCATTAGATCTAGAATAGGGTTAATATCATTTGACAAAAGAATAGTATTAACATTAAAATCTATTTGTATGTTTGGAAAGGAATTCTTTCCGATGATTTTAGACTTCAAACTCCCAAAGTATATCTTTGCTTTCAGATTTAATTTTGGATTACAAAATCCAGAAACAATCATTATTGTCTATATTTAATTATTCAATCATTACTAAATATATTTTTTCACAATAAAATATTACATCAATCTAACTTTCTAGAATAAATTATTACATAAGCTCATCTTTTCCACTAATAAAATATAATCTCACTGGGCTACATTTTCAAACAAACATATATTTTGCAACCCACTAAAATATATTCCAAACGCACCCTAAAGAATCATAGAAGGCTTTGTGCAAAGGCATGAAAGCATGTATTGTAAATTGGAAATGATGAGATATTCCATATATGTAAATGAGTAAGTCTCTTGTGCATCAGGTGCATGGATCTTAGATCCATGCAATCGGGTCGGATCCGGGTTACCCGACCAGCTTCTCTATTTTTATTTTTATTTTCGCGCTAACTTTTTTAAAAATTGGTCATGACTTTTAGTTATGTTAAGGATACCTTTATGTAATATGTAAGAATACCTTTACGTAGTTAATGATACATTTATGTCCAGATTTCATACATTTACGTTATATTAAACATACATTTATGTTATGTTAGACATACCTTTAGGTAATGTTTAGGATATCTTTAGTTTATGTTTAGGATATCTTTATGCCCAAATTTCATACATTTACTTTACGTCAGACATACCTTTAGGTTATGTTAAGGATATTTTTATGTTATGTTAGAAATACCTTATTCATAACATAGTTGTATTACACATTTTGTACACAAAGGTACCTCTAACATAACATAAAAGTATTCTTAACATAACCTAAAGGTATCCTTAATATAACGTAAAGGTATGTGACCAGAATTTCAAAGGAACCTGAAATCACGATTTCAAAGGTATCCTTAACATCACCTAAAGGTATTCTTAACATAACCTAAAGGTATGCTTAATATAACCAAAAGGTATTCTTAACATAACTAAAGATATCCTTAACATAACCTAAAGGTATCCTTAACATAACTAGAAGATATTCTTAACATAACGTGGCATGTAATTTGGAATCAGGATTTCAAAGGTATCCTTAACATAATTTAAAGGTATCCTTACCATAACTTAAATGTATCTTTAACATAATTGAAATATATACTTACCATAACTTAAAGGTATCCTTAACATACCTGAAAGACATAACGTGGCATGTAATCTGGAATCAGGATTTCAAAGGTATCCTTAACATAATTTAAAGGTATCCTTACCATAACTTAAATGTATCTTTAACATAATTGAAATATATACTTACCATAACTTAAAGGTATCCTTAACATACCTGAAAGATATCCTTAATGAGCGAATTTGAGCGCATCTGCCCAGGCACGTGGGAGCGCGTGAGGACGCGTGGGAGCACGTACACGCGCGGGTCGGGTGCATGATGCATAAAAGTTTTTGTGTATGCAAATAAAGGGGTATAGAAATCTAGGTGGTTTTGCAATTTGAGAGGATGGAGTTTGAATGGATTGTGCAACCTAAGGTTTGGTTTATAGGATCTTGGTCAAGCATCAATCAACAAAGACATTTTTATAATGAAAAAAGAAACCCATTCATTAAGCAGAAGCCATTGACTAAAGACGCAATTGAGGCAACTCGAGCAATCCAAACATATCTATATTTATTTATATAGAAAACACCAACAATCAAGTACCAATATATATAGAGCCACAAGAGAACATAAGTACAACAAAAGCAAACACAATTATAATCCTAAGCAAGGAACTTATAAGGCAATACTGCAAAACCCTGGCTAACCCCACTCTAACAAGCATACTCATTATTGACAGGATATTTAGACAGACTAATACAATAGCTAGGGACTAAATAAAAGCAAACCAACATAGAAGAATCAGCTGAGACCTTCGATTGGAAGGCTCTTTCCATCGTCTTTCAGTACTCGAACATGTCAGCCGAAGCTGGGATGGGTTGTATCGGGCAAGGCAGCTGCCATGGCTCGAGTAAAGTATCTGGGATATCAGGAATATCAAATGCAAGGCCGCTCACCTCAGATGCAATTTGAAGCACGGAATTCAGCGAACGAAGGCGGTCGGTCAGCTCCGACACCTGAGCCCTCAGCACATTATTCTCAGAGGCGAAATTGAGGTACAGCTGGGAGGCGCCATCGATCATCTCTCTCAGCTTCTTGTTCTCCTCCTGAATCTTGCTCTCCTGCGCGATCAGCTCATCCAAGTGCTGCTGCTTCCTCATTCGGGAACGGCGTGCAGATTCACGGTTGGATAGCTTGCGCTTTCTCTTCCTATCGTCCATATCGGAACCTGGACTTGTTGGCTGTTGTTTCGAAGCCATTGCTCGAAAACGAATGCTAATATACGAATCTACTAGATGAGGACTTGTTGCCCTGGTCTGATCAGAGAATTCTAAAGTTGTTTGGTTGGGGAAATTTGGTCTTCACAGGACGAAATTAGGGTTTCAAAGGATCAAAGGCTAGTTCATGAAAACACATAGAACCAGTAGAGGAATACTACTGAGAAGGAGTGGAGGATTCGGATTCGACGCATCAGGATTGCTTGTGTCATAAAAACGGAGGGATCGAAAGCCAAAGATACATTGAAATAACTTGATTCAGAATCCAATTCACAGATTTCTAGCCCTAATTACACAATTGAACGGTTCGAAAAGCCTAGATCTGAATTGAAAGCCGAATCTGATAGCCTAAACAATCTGCAGATCAAAATACAAACAAAAGCATCGATTAAACCACCAATCAACAACCAAAAACAAAATCAAACAACAAACAATGACTAATAAACAGAACAAAACTAAATCAAACAGAACAAAAATATAAAGAACAACAAACAAAAGAAAAATAAAATAAACGAAAAGCAACGAAAAAATGAATGGAAAAAAAGTAGAAACTGACCTTATAGGAGCTTTGCCGAGTTGGTCGAAAGAAGGTAATGAGGGTTGAGAAAGGGGGTATTTATAGGAATGGTGGAGGGGTTTGGGCGGTGTAAGAATTATTATTCTAATGAAATGTCATTATTAATTTAATACAATTAATAAGAAAGTGCCGCGGGTGTAATTAATTGGTGGGCGCCAGCTACGGAAGAGACTCCCAATGGTTGGGTTCTAGGAATCTTCGCTAGTAATATTCCTTTTTAAATTTCGTAGAACTCACCTAATTTTGATTTCTTTTACATCAAATCTACCACATTTTATTTTTCATTTTTATAGTCTAATAACTTCAAGGTGGTATTTTTTACACACTCCAAAACTAAACTTATTACACAACTTATTTTTTGAAAAATGAAAGACATGAAGACATTATTTTTCGAGGTTTAGTTATTGTTTTTGGTGTGTATGGCTTCACCTTAAACTCGTGTATAACATATCATATTACACTTGATTTTGTAATATATTTTGTTTCAAAATAGTTATCAAGTGTATCAAATGAATCATTAATTAACACATGTTGTTGGATGAACGTCAAATATGACAGAGGATTCAGACTGTAATAAATTGGGGAAAAACGAAAGCTTATCTCTCATAATTGTAAGGATGCTGCAAATGGAGTTAGTCAAACTTTGACGCTCAATCCATATAAGTGTTTTAGACATTTTATCAAAAACTAAGTAACATTAAAACGTGGTTAGTAGATCTTGAATAATCAATGAAGTTAAGGAAGGGAGGAAGGATATCATCAAAATAATTAAGGATATTAGGATAAAAATGAAAGGGAATATATTAACTTTAAAAATATGGGAATTCATGATTTAGCCACAAGTTGATGCTTGGAATCATGACATATTTATGAATATATATATATATATATATATTATATATGGATAGTTTTGGGATAAAGTTAACATAATTTTCTACAAATAACATTCTTTGAAACAAGACTGGACGTATAAAAATACATTAATTTTGGATCGATGAAGTATATTTACTCTTTAATTATTATCTCTGTAACTTATAATCATGTAATGAGATGGACTATTGAATGTAATTGAATCACTTTCGATATATAAATATAAATTATATATATAAAAGTGTGGTTTGCACCCTCAAGTGTTTGACAAGTGGCACTTTACAATGTTGTCAAGTGTTACCTTCAAGTGTTTGACAAGTGATACTTTACAATGTTGTCAAGTGTCCTTCCTTAAAAATTATTTTATTTATAAAATATCAAATATTAATATCAATTAAATACACACTCCACTACCCTACAATAATAAAGTGTTTGGAAAAATTAAATATGTAAGTTACAAATGTTTGTTAATGTTGTATTGTTTTTTTTCTTTTTTGTTTTACATGAAATCTTTAGTGTCAAACTTGAATAATTGTTTTTGTCCAACATTTCAATTTCAAAAAAATAAAACAAAATTTGAAGAGTAAATTCTGCTACTACTTTTTTAAGGAATTAAAATAAATAAATAAAAGATATTTGAAGGTGCTAATAATATTTTACAAAAGAACATTCAAGTAGTTCAAACTCAAAAAAATAAAAACCTTTAGAGAAAAAAATATTTAGAGGATTCAATAAAAAAATAACATATAAATATTAGAATTCGGTAATGTCAGACATGAAATAAAATAATGTACTTTAAAATTGTAATTTAAACTATGAAACATATTGCTAATGACATTACCAAAAATAGGTGTTAAAAAAATTAAGATATGTGAGATTGAAACATATTTGGCATTAGATAATGAAAAGTTGTGTTTGTTTAGAAATTTTAAAGGGTATAATAAAAAAATAATTGCTTGGAAAAAAAAATGTAAGTTACAAGTGCTTGCTAAAGTTGTATTATCTTTTTTACATGAAATCTTTGGTTTCAAACTTGAATTATTGTTTTTGTCCAACATTTCAAATTGGCCAAAAAAAAAAAAAAAGTAAGCAACAATGTGCAAACATTAGTTCAGTAATGTCATGCATTAAATAAAAATAATGTACTTTGAAATTGTGTTTCAACTCTGAAACAATATTATTAATGACATTAGCAAAAAATAGGTGCTTAAAATTTTTTTAGGATATGTTTAGGTTAAAACATATGTAAATTCGGCAAGTATGAAAGTGAGTTATAAAAATGATGAAATTTGATAATTTTGTGTTTGTTTAGAGATTTTTAAAAGCAGGATTACAATTAATAAGTCATCATATAGGGAATTATATATAAGAAAAATAGATGATGTACTGTTATTTTATCTTTAAAAAAAGAGCTAATATTTTCAGTTCAAATTGTAAAAAAGTGGACGAAGTAGACAAAAAAAAATAGTTATAAGATTCTGCAAGCAAATAACATGATTCGGATATTGGTAATCTAAAATCCAAACGTGCACATTCAGTCCAACCACCCCCTTAAACAATCGAGAAATTGTATTAAAATATTACAATATGTAACAATTTGTTAAGGCTAATAAAAAGATCACAAAAAGAACACAATTACAAAATAAACCAATACATAAAGCTAATAATGAGTGCACTTAAGACAAACATTGAACAAAACAGATATTTTCGAGCGATCGATAAAAATGAGATATATTATATACTTTTTGCAGAAATATATGAAAATACCTAATGCAATAATTAAAACACCTATTAAGAACTATATATTAACAATTTTGTGTTAAAGAATAAATGAAAAAATTATTAAAGAAAACAATAAGGCTCTGTTTGGATAGAGTGATTTCAAATCCAAAATTTGAAATGAGTGGATTTCAAATCCTTTCAAGTTTGAGTGGATTTGAAATCCACCAAAATGACTCTAAAATTAGCTAAAAATGAAAACTATAAATTTTAAATTCACATCCAACCCAACACTATCAGTGGATTTGCTACCAAGGATTTCAAATCTCTCCTTAAATCCACATATTCAAATGTACCCTGAGAAATATTATTTTAAGAATAAAGAAAAAATATCACACTTATGTAAATATTTACTATCATATAACAATAAACACTAATTATAAAATAAAAAATTAGATAAATATTAAATAAAACCCGTGCGTTCTAGTGATAATAATAATTGTGGAAGGAAGCAACCAAGTGTCCTTTATTGTAGCTTATACCATACAACATGCAAAATATATAATTAATAACACATTAGTGTTATAAATGTGTTGTGATGAAGAATAAGGAATAATATATTTGATATAAATTTAGATTTATTTTTATTATTATTAGAATCTTTATGTTTGATTTTATTTAACCTTTTAGGATTTCATAATATTAGTACAAACTAGGAGTATACCCGCGCGATGCGCGGTTTATTATTTATTATGATAAATTTATTAATAATATAATAAATTTATTATATTAAAATATATTACTCATGAGATCTTATTATTTTGAGATTTGTAAAAAATCCGTATTTTTTTAATGATGATGACAACAACGACGACAATAACAAAAACAATAATAATAATGGTTTTGTGTTTGTGTGCTTTAATTATAAGTGATTAATTATATTTGTTAATATATATGTTCTATTCATATTTTTGTCCCTTTATATCTTATATTTAATAATTTGTAAATAATTTTTTACATTTTTTTAGATGGATTTATTTTACAAACACTGTATTTATTCAAAAACTTAGTTTATATTTTAAAAAATTAGGTTTCAAATTCATTTTAAATTTAAAACAATATTTTTTTTTAGAATTTTGAAACCATTTTAAAATGTTTTTTCTTATAGTTATATCTTACACAATTAGTATTGCATATATGTTTGAATTTATTTTTAAATGTTATTTGTGGATTTTTTTTAGATTAACCTCACAGCATTATTAGATTATTATTAGTTTTACTTTCAAATTTAATTATTATTTTTAATAATTTTATAATAGCTTTTAAACTTTTAAACATTTTACAGCCCTTCATAAAATGAAATTTAGCTTTTAGACCTATTTTTCACATTTATATATTAAAATTATAGAATAATTTTCAAATTTTTGACAATGTTTAAATTTCATTATTTTCAAATTTTTAATTATATCATTAAGACATAATCATATAATAATATCATCCAAAATAATTTCCTCTATTTCATTTTACCTCTATATTAAATTAAAAGACTACTTATTATATTTAAAATATATATGAAGCTTGTTCTATAAGATTTGCAAAAGTTTTTTAGGTTTTTTCTACAATTTTTCTATTGGTCAATGGCAAATCAGTAATTATATTCAATTTTACAATTAAGTGGCAAATCAGTAAATATGTCAAACTTTTCCTATTTTAAATATAGTATAGATAAGTGTTGTGTTTATTATTTCGCAAAAACTCATATGAGACGGTCTCACGGATAGTTTCCGTGAGACGAATCCTTATTACCCATGAATTGAATCCATATCCACAAACTTTCATATGAATTTATAAGTGTGGGTTATGGGTTGACCCGTCTCACGAAAAAAGATCCGTGAGACGGTCTCACACAAGACTTACTCTTATTATTTTGGGAGTTGATTATTGAATGGAAATTATTAGATTATTTCCCTTTATATATCTTCCCATATTTTAAAAATCAACGGATTTACGTTATCGTATTGTTTTTCTGCTGCCGATTACCCAAGATAAATAAAAAAGTCATGAGTTTAGCGTGCGGCGGGAGGGGGGGGGCGGAGGTGTGAATTTGAAGCTTGTTTACTTTTGGAATTAAGTGCTAAGACCATCTCCAATGTTTAACTCAAAGTGCTACTCAAACTCAATTTGTGTAAAATAATTGCTCCAATGGCAACTCAAATCACTACTCTAATTTGAGTATTTGAACAGTAAGTGGCAAATTTGCCACTTACTGTTCACTACTCAATTTTTTTTTCCCTTTTCATTTATTTTATTTATTTACAATTTGTTTTTTGATCTATTATATTTTATGTATTGATTTTATATACTTGATATTTGGTATTTGATACATTATATAATTTATATATCTATAAGTATTACATTATATTGTAGATTATATAATTTAATAAATATAAACATGAATTATAATTAATATAAATACGATAAGATATCATACAATGTTTAACGAAAATTACAATGAAATTGATTAAAACACATAAGCATTACAACGTTAAATTTAAACTAATAAAACACATCATGCTAGATTTACTACAATAAAAACATAAATGAAATGCAATTAAACTCCATATATAATATGGATTTTAGTAATCTAGTAGACCACTTCCAGTCCCTCCAATTTCATTAAAATATTCTCCATAAGTGTTGGCGGAATTTGCAGACTGAAATCGACTCATAATTTTAAGTTGCTCACTCTGTAACCATGAACGTCTAACCGGATCAGAAATTTTGTCCAAATTCATGCACATTATTTTATCCTCCCTTTTCTGTATTTCAAATGATTTTTTTAGTTGCATCTCTTCTAAAATTCATTCTTGACGTGTGTTTGATTCAGCCATTAAATTTTGAAACATTTTATTTCTTTATTCCAGGGATTCCATAACATGAGATGATTCTTCTCCTATTTTCCTTTTATGTTTAGCTTTTTTCACTCCCTCTGGTCGCATTTGGGAGGATGGAGAAATATCATTTTCATCACTCAAGTTAATATTGAATTGAGTTATTCCTGGAGAAGAAAAAACAGGAGAATTTGACATTGATGCTTCTGATTGTGATGAATAATTAACGCGTTTCTGACTGTTGATAATTCCTGAATCCACAAAATTTTTCATAGTATTGAACACATGATCAAACTTAAATCCCTTCTTATACTTTGGATCTTGCATCAACAAGATCTTTGCTCTGCACATCTGCATAATTCAGAATATGAACGTTAATATTGTAATTTTTTTTTTTTTTTGCAGAACTTTACATAAATAAATTAAACAAGAACACCAACTTACAATATCTTCATTTGAAGCTCCACTTGGATTCGAGCATAGAAAAATTAGAGATGCAGAGTCTCATTACAAACTTCGAAATGCATTGATCGAACATCTTTGGGAAAAATGGTCAAATTCGAAATGTTAGTTATAATTTGTGTCATTATGTTATTTATTTACATTGTGTTGTATGACTAGATTATTTTCTTTACTATATTAATATGTATTTGTGATGAATTTTATAATATATTTTTGGTATTTTAATAAGATTTATAGTTCATAAATACTTTTATAAAATTGAAACCAATTAAGTTAATTTTTGTATGAACTAAAATAAATAAATATTTGATATTAAATAAAATTTGAAAAATAAAAATTAAGAATATTGTAAGAGAATATTCCAATTTGAATTTAAAGGGTTGGAGATAGACTAATAGATAGTGGCAAAATTAAGATTTGAGTTTGAATTTGATTAAAATGATTGGAGATGATCTAAGTTGACTTTAAATTTTAATCTTTAACTAATTGTGATATGGGCTAAAATTGTATTGGGCCTGCCAAAGCAAGGCCCAAGAGAAAATAAGAAAGACTCATTTCATCTACAAGCCTTTTTTAAGGAGGGCTCATTTCATCAACAAGCCGAAATAACTTATCTACATAAAGGAGAAAACAAAGCAAAGACAGAGGGGGCATGATCGCATATCACTACATCTAAACAATTGAACTTTTACAAATGGCCCCGTCTGTGGGAATCGGTGAGAGAGGAAGTGAGTCTCCTCCTTCCTCACCCTCCCTCTCCCTCATTCTGATCTCATCGGTTCGGATTTGAATCTGACGCTTGATACTCTCTCTCCGTCCCGCCATGGAAGGCCTCTCTCTCTCATACTCTCTCTCTCTCCCCCCATGTATGAATGAGCAGATTGTAAATTCTCCCTACATTTTACTTCTATTTTTATGGTTTTCATCAATCAATTAATTGTTTGAAAACTGAAAATTTTGGTGAAAATCACTTTGTATTGTCAATCATTTAACTTTTTATTGTAAGCTCTTTCTGCTCTGGAGATTTGGAAAAGATGTTGGTTTAATCTTCTTTGTTGATGGATGGTTGCTGGAAGTTTTTAATGGGAAAGCAATCGTTAATAATTCTCTTCTCTTGGTTTTGATTTTGGTAGAGAATAATGGTTAAATCTTATTTTCTTTAAATCAATCTTAAAAGTTTGCAAACAAAGTGTATGATGAAATGTCTCAAAGAAATGGTGTAGTGGTAAAAGCCTCTTTATTAAATCTGTTTTGAATTGATGTTTCGTTTTTCAAGTTTTGTCTTCAATAGGATAGGTCTCAAACCCCGCTTTTGCCTCAATTTTGCATCTCTCATTTCTTGACTTTGCTCTTCCAAGTTTCTGGACTTTGTTTGGAGAAGAAGACACTGAAAAAAAATATTCAAGAAGATGAAGGGATACTCAAGAACAAATGAAGGGTGTCCAAAGTTGCTGGATTTGATTCCAAAGGAAAGAAGAGAATGGCTGATAGAAAGCTCAGAAGAAGCAAATACATGGGCTCTCAGAGGAGAAGAAGCTTGAGCTGAGGCTTGGTCCACCTGGGGCTGAAGATTGGGCCATCAGAGACACCAACTTTTCCACTTCTAGAAAGAGAAGCAACCACCCTCTCTCCTCATTTCCATACCTGTCATCTCCATGGCAACAACACCAGACCAACAAGGCATCTCCTTTTCTTCATCTTCAGGCTGTGATAAAGGAATCCTCACAGCCCTGTAGCAATAGTGTGGCAGAGAAGAAGGCATTTTCACCAGCCCCTGCAAACACAGCTGTGCCCAGCAGTTGCAATGCTCAGAAAAGCTCTGTTCTGCCGCCGGATTCTGAACAGAATGTTCGCTTTCATCTACTCCGCCGCCATCGCCGCCCTTCTCAATCACCATATCAGAAGCCTCTTTGGCCCCACCGCCCACCTTTGGCAGCCATGTCCATGCTCACAGCTGATATTATCCTCGCTTTCATGTGGCTCAACTCACAGGCCTTTCGTATGAACCCAGCGGTATCTGAGCCCCTTTCCCAAAATCTCCAACAGGTTCTGAACCGGTCGAAGGATTATCCGACGGTGGACATGTTCGTATGCACGGTGGATCCGAGCAAGGAGCCGCCTCTGATGGTGGCGGCCATAGCCCTGTCCGCGATGGCTTATGATCATCCCACAGAGAAGCTGTCGGTGTACGTTTCCGATGATGGGGCGTCGGAGTTTACGCTCTTTGCTTTGAGTGAGGCAGCTGAGTTTGGAAAGGAGTGGCTCCCCTTTTGCAAGGACAATAGGGTCATGGAGCGCTGCCCCGAATCTTTTTCCGGCGCTGCAATCATCCATAGGGACTTGACGTGAGGCTCTGAGTTGACAGATCTGCTCTCGTTCTGCCCCAACTTCTGCCCTTCTCCATCTCTGTCGATGACTCGTTGCAGTCCTGCTTCTCGCTAAGTCTACACAGGGTCTGACAAGAGGTCTTTTGAAGCCTATCAGCCATCTCTCGGAGCTGACGTTGGAAGATCTTCAAAATGGGATGCCTTCACCTGCAGCTCTGCTTGTCGTAGTTTGTCGGTAATTCTGTTCTCTATAGCAAGTTTTAGCTCTGCTCGCCGAACCTCTTCTCCCTCGGTCGAGAACAATGCACCTCTTCTCGCGACATATAGTTCCACTCTCTTCCATTTATTCAATTAATTGTTTATTTATATTTTCTGATTGTTAAATATTAATTTTGATGTTTGATTTTTAATCCCGATTATGAATATTCTTTAAAAGAGATTTTAATATCTAATTTTTACATTCTCTGCTTCATAACCCATTTGTGAATCCACCATGTTTGCTATTTGTTTAGAAAATTAGATTTGCTAGCTTTGAGCCCAAGTCAAATCTGCTACACTACGTGAAGTTTTATTTTATCTTGTCTGCTAGGTGAAATCTTATCTGTTATATCGCAATAGAAAACACATCTTTATCTGAAAAAATCAGATCTATTTTTTATTAATGGTTAGAGCATATCTGTTATACCATGTTATGAACTTGGATTCCATAAAAATCAGCCGTAGAAATCAGTTCTTAAATAAGATCTGCTCAATTAAGTTCTTAAATAAGATCTGCTCAATTAAGTATGCGAATTTTGGTTCTGCTCAGATCTGCCTCTCAAATCAGATCTGTTAATCATCTGCTCTAAATTGGATCTGTTAATGGAATCAGATTGGTGAATTATCTGCTCTAAATTAGATTTTCTAATTATTTTCAGATCTGTCAATTATCTGCTCTAAATTGGATTTTCTAATTATTTTCAGATCTGTCAGTTATCAGTTCTACGTCGGAGCTACTGATAAGATGTGGAATTACAGGTCTCTCAGATTCGTTAGTTATCGGTTTCGTTCAAACCAAAAAAATGCGGTCTCATCTTACATCTTCCTGGCAGAGGCTAGACTTCTACGTCTTGCGTCATCCTCTGACCTGCGGAGCAGAGACTCAGTCAACGCGGTCTCATCTTACGTCTTCCTGGCAGAGGCCAGATTTCTACGTCTGTGTCATCCTCTGACCTGCGGAGCAGAGACTCAGTCAACTCGGTCTCATCTTACGTCTTCCTGGCAGAGGCCAGACTTCTACGTCTGCGTCATCCTCTGACCTGCGGAGCAGAGACTCAGTCAACGCGGTCTCTTCTACATCTGTGTCAGAACTATAATGCCGCCTACATAATTAAAGCTCTGACAACATAATCTACATTTCCTGACGAGAAAATAGAGCCACACATTGGATCTATTCTGAGGGATAAAAGTTCTGTTTCTTACAGTCAAACTAGTTTTGCAAGCGTTCTGCAAGCGGTTACTACAGAGATACTTTTGCACATTGGAGCTGTTTTAAGGGTGAGAAGTTCTGTCTCTTGTGACCGAACCAGTTCTGCTAAAATTGTATTGGGCCTGCCAAAGCAAGGCTCAAGAGAAAATAAAAAAGACTCATTTCATCTACAAGCCTTTTTTAAGGAAGGCCCATTTCATCAACAAGCCAAAATAACTTATCTACATAAAGGAGAAAACAAAGCAAAGACAGAGGGGGCATGATCGCATATCACTACATCTAAACAATCGGACTTTTACAAATTGATACAATGTATTCAATATAAGTTCCAAGAGATATATATATATATATATATATGTATGATGAATAAATCAATAATCTCTTCCTATTAGAAATGGTAATATACGTGCTATAATAGGTTAGAACGCTGAAAAATGACAATTCTTATAAATACATAATTAAAATTAAAGATGAAAGATAAATGACAATAATAAATCAAAGAAGTAGAATCAAAAGACTTTCCCTGTAATTATATATTTATAATTTAGTATAGAATCCTTGAAATTCACGAAATTATAAAAATTAAATTAAATTTATTAATTTTAGAAAGAAAATTAATTATTAGTTATATACAAAATTATATTAATGTTGCATTAGTTTTCTAATGTGAATGATGTCTAACTATAATTCTAAAAGAATATGGTTATTTTTTCTCTATTATTTAGAAAATTTAAATATTTTTGTATCAATTATTCAAACCCTCAAATTTTATTTGTATGAATTGATACAAAAAATAAAGTAAAATATTTCAAATAAATTTTATATATTAATTAAAATGTGTATCCGAAAAAAACTATATAATTTTAATAATTAATAAGTTTGAAACGTCTGAATAATTTATTTTCAATCAACCGACATTTATTTTATTTTTCATTATTTGTTGATTTATATTTTATTCTAAACTTTTTAAATTAACAAAATTTCAAATGTATAGATCATTTTAGTATGTGCTACTTTAACAAGTGTAGTTGAATTTTTAATATTATTTACTAATGTATATTGTCAATATTAATCTTGATAATATTTAGTAGCAACGTTAATTAGGTTTTAAATAAATTTATTTTGAAAAAAAAAAAGAGAAATTTTGTGGGATTGACAAGTGCCTTTTATGGTTATTCATTTTGTATATATAAAGGTAAATATTAAAGATATGTAGAGTTGCAATAAAACATATTTGAGTCATTAATTTACGCGAATAAATCAAAGTGACTTCTAATACGATTTAAGTTTGGTTGGATTGAGGTCATCTCCAACTAGATTGTCATCTTCAATTCGATTCTATTATACAAGTTTCACATTATCAGTAAAAATCATTCGATTTACTATAGTTTTATTTATTAAATACTTAGAAACGTATTTAAAATCTTCAAGTTACTTACCACTACAAAATTATCAAATTACTAATCATAATATAACTTTGTTTAAAAAATCTCATTGTAATATGATTGCAAAACAAGTCACATGCAATAGTATAATTATTTTTTTCCCAAAAAAAGGGTCATCCACATGTTATTTATGCTTATTTATAAAACTAAATAATGAAAATAATCTGCATATTTAATACTCAGCTCATTTGCCACTTTAGTGAGTGTGCATTAATATTTAAATGTTAAATTCCATAAAAATGAAATAAGTTGACTAAATTGAAAATATTCTTTTTAATTAATCATTTTTATTATATTTAAACTCAATAATAATAATAATAATAATAATAATAATAATAATAATAATAATAATAATAATAATAATAATTTAGGAAACACGTGTAAATATACTCCCGACCATCGTGTTGATGGTCAAATCAAATAGACAATTTATCTTTATTTGGTTTTAAGTACAAATTGATCATACTTATTTTTTTTTTCAACTCATTGCAACTAATTATACTAATTAATGTTGATTCTAACATGAAATATACTGGGAGGAAATATATCCAAACATAACGATTTCTGATTGCCATAACTTAAAAGATGAAAATTTGTGATTTCAAATAATTTGAGGCTAATCAAATTAACTTAGAAGTGTCACTCGTCCTTCCCGCCAAAATAGAGTATTGGATTGAGTAATTTTAGGTCCGTAAAAAAGTGGATCAATGTGGGTTTGGTCCGTGGTGGGTTGGCCCGTCTCAATTTTTTTTAAATATTTTTTCATTGAAAATATATAAGATAAATGATTAATAGTGATCATAACTCTTACATAATGCAAGTAATGATTTATAAAAACTGATATATGTCATTTATATATAGAAATTACGAGATTTTAGTGAAAACAGTATTTCTAAGAAACTATTTTCATATATTATGTGTAATTGAATGTATACATATGTTACACATATTCTTATTGTCCTTTGAAAAAAATTAATAAATAATAAACAATTTAAAAAATAATTTGATGGATTGGCCCACCCAAACACGGTCCACCAATGGGTTGGTTTGGATTAGAATTTTAAGGTCTGCCATAAGAAAGTCTAACCCGCCAAATGGTAGGCTATGGTGAGTTGTGGCCCAATCCATATTGACATCTCCAAATTAACTACTAAAGATTATAAACTATAATGGTTGAATATCAAAGTTAGTTTTTGCATATGAGATATAAATATATTTTTCAAGTTTCAAGTATAAAAACAGTTTGAACAGGTCTTGTATGAGATCGTCTCACAATTTCTTTTTTTTAAAAGGGTCAATCCATAACCCACACTCAGTAATTCATATGAAAATTTATGGATATGAGTTAAATTTAAAAATAATAAGGATTCGTCTCACTAAAATTATCATGAGACCATTTCACGTGAGTTTTTGTGAAATAGTTTTTAATTTTGAAGAAATTTAAAGACAAATAACTAAATTACCTAAAAAAAGTTCTTATAAGATGAGTTGGGGGCAACCGGGGAAATGGAGGCATTTTTCAATTGGGACGAAGCTAGTCACTCTTACCGGCAATACCCTTACACAGCATCCGAGCGTGGTTGCCTCCGCTCCGACCACCGACCGCCACCACTCTCTGGCGAGCAGATCGGCTCCATTCGCAGCGGCTTTTGAAGAATTTTCCGCGCCGAATAACTGTCACTGAACCTTCGTAATCTTCAGGCTCTGCGTCTTTCTTCGCTGTTGAATGAGGATACCTGACGCAACTTCTTCGCGCTCGCATTCAATTAACGGTCATATATAAGGCGAATTTCCTTAATCTACCATTTTATTTAATTCAGGAAATGGCGTGGATTAACATGATCAGTTAATGTCACCCTATTGAATTGATTAGCTGAGTTTTATCTAATAAGTATCTATCTTGTGGCAGAATTGAAGAATTTCGAGGAAAGCTGGTAAACTCCAGTCTTGGGGTACTCTACAGTGATTTTGCCGGAGCCTATACGGCTTTCGCTGTAGGAGTAGTAGTTTTGAACTAGAGCATTTATTATGTGATTAGGGTTTAGAGTAAGGTATAAACCATCCTTTCGTTCTCCCTCTGATGGTTCTTCAATTTTGTTATTATTTCAGATAAAAATCAAGATGAAGAACATTCTATTTTCCATAGCTTCTATCTTGATTTTCTATTTGTTTTTTAACCATCCGACTTCACTCGTCTGGTCAGAACACTTTGTCGACTATTCAGCTGTTTTTAATTGATGAGGCTTTGGCCTGAACTTTCTAGTTCGGACTGATCTTTAGAAATTGAATGGTGATTTTGCACGAGCCAAGTTCAACTGAGCTCAAGTATTCTGGAGTTTGGTTCTCATTCTCTGAGCTCATGCTCTAGCCAAAGCTTATAATACAGGCTTGCTAAACTATGACTCGTCCTTAGAACATCATACATGAGGCTGGAATTTTGTGCTTGTTTTCACCAATGGATTCGTTTTACTTTTCCAGTAGGTCTATGCTTGTTGTTTCATTAATTGCACAGATAACCTGTTGCAACCTTTTTTCGGGTATTGGGCCATCTTGGAACTATTTCCTTAGATGGAATACATGTCTAGATTATGGTACATTTTTGTGTAAGAATCATTTTGATAATTATCTGAGTCTTGAATGCTTTTCTTCACTCATCAGTTTAAATGACTGGAACAACTTAGCCAGAATGTTTAGTAAATTGGGTCAACAAGTAGTTCATTCTACGCATGCTAACTCCTACATATAAGAAACAATCAAATAATTTTGAGTTGTTTAACTGTTTGGGTGAAATTAGTTAAACTATAATGAATAAGTAGAAACATGACTTATTTGATTATTCTACTATATTTATGAGTAAAATATTTAACTTTTTTATTATTATTCGACTTCTTGTATTCTGCGCAAGTAATATATTTGATTCTATAAGCTATTAAAAAAAATATTTAAGTAATTTTTATTTGGTTATGAATAACAAAATAATCATCAGAACTCAATTTAGTGGCAATTCATTGTTTTGGGTGCTACATGTGTTGTTTTGTCCAGTTGATAATGTATTTCATGCCACAACCCACAATGATATCATAATGACATTTGGAAAATTTTACATGAACAAATGACTTTTCTCACCTTATAATTGAGTCGTCGAGATTGTTAATTTAGCAATAATGCAGATTTTTCGGTTAAACAATTAGCTTTTGACTGCGTTTAACCTTTACGTGTTTTCCTTGTTTTTAAAGTGTTATCATCTTTCAATTAATTTATCTATTTAGAGATTCAATTTGATGCACTTCATCTCCCTCCTGTCCAACTTCTTTAATTAGAAGGTTTATTCAACAACATCCCTGTTGTTCTGAACCAAAATTTTCTGAAGGGATTCTTTTTATCATATTTCAGGTTTTGTATAAAGCATGGACCATAAGAAATATACATGTTTTAGCAAAGGCAACATACCTTCTATGGATGTCTGCAGAGTAAAATTTTCAAATAAGTTACATGCAAAACCTCAAATGGAAGATTGTGAGGGATCTGCAGACTGTGTTGCTTCTGTGGACGTAGATGTTGACCTCCGAGAAATTTATTTTCTGATCATGCATTTTCTATCTGCTGGACCATGCCGAAAAACACTTGGACAACTTAGTGAGGAACTTTTGGAACATAAGCTCTTACCGAGAAGATATCATGCTTGGTATTCAAGAAGTGGTGCAGTCCCTGAGGATGAAATTGAAGATGGGAAATCCTTTCCTCTAAATTATGAGAATTTAATTGGACGGTATGTAAATTTATTCTCCATCGCTTGTTTCTGTTTCTCCATTGCTAAATATTAAACAAACTAGTCGGTTTGAATGGATAACTGGTTTTGGTTGGTTAAACCGGGTTTTGGTTTGACTGAAACATCTAGTCAACATCTGGTTCGACTGAGATTTCCAATTTTTGAAACATTGTGCACCAGACTTAGTTACTGGTTCAGGATTCTAATCAACTTTGGTTCTGAAAGTAGTGATATGTTCTCGCTTTGATTAAGTTGCTAAATTTTTGAATCATACCTTAAATGTGAAAGAAGTTTCTCTTGCAAGTGTTTTCATTTAATTCGGAGTTATTATATTTGTGTTTTTACCAGGTATTCTCACATTGAAAAGGATCACCTGGTCAGGCTGCTCAAGCAGCTGATCCTGAAAACATCTCACCCACTGCGGTGCGTGACTGGAAGAATTGCTCCAAGTGCTGCTGATGTTCCAACCCTACTTGGAACTGGGCCCTTTTCCTTGTTGTCAAGTATACGATGCTTTGACCCTGTTTTCCTTTTGTTTACTTTTCCATAAAACTCGTTTTTGTGAAACAATATTTTTGTTTTTTTTGGTCAATGAAGTATCATGTGATGCAATGGTTGAGGGCTTCTTAACTTGGCTTTGTAGCTGTCTGTTAATGTACATCTTGTACTATATTGAGCTACTTTTGGGACCATTAAATGTTTAAATAGGTGTTCATGGATATTTAGTAATTCATGAGAGAGGTAATGTTGACCATGTAATTTATATGTAACTGTATTGACATGCTGCAGAATGGTATACGTCACAGTATATTTTTCTGGTTAGAGTCAACTTTTAAGATCAGTCATGATTCAGATGTTTATGCACCACGATCCTTCTTTTCAAACACGACTAAACTTTTTTTATTTTTCTGTCTTTTTGTATGTCTTAAGTGTTATTATGGAACACTTGAAGCCTGTACCTTTGTGAACTTTTTGGAACACCCACCAGAAATGTATAAAATTGAGAAATAAATGCACCAATAGCTTTGAGAATTATATTTGTGAAGACTTTTACATCTTAATATCTTATGCAGGTCAGAAAAATAAAGTAAATAAGCCAGTGAGGAATTTACCATCTTTCCTGCGTTGGCCTCATATGCAAGCTGATCAGGTTCGAGGCCTTAGCTTGAGAGAAATTGGGGGTGGCTTTTCAAAACATCATCGTGCCCCATCTATTCGTGTTGCATGTTATGCTATTGCCAAACCATCATCTATGGTGCCGAAGATGCAAAATATAAAGAAGTTACGAGGACATAGAGATGCTGTGTATTGTGGTATATACTTTTGCTCTTTGTGTGAACGCACTACATTTTTCAGAATCCTAGAAATTGGTCTTGCATCTAAATATCATTCATATATCTGTTTTTTCCCTTTGACAAAGCTATCTCTTTCTCTTGACATAGTAGTTCCCATTTGTTTCAGTCCTGTGGAAATTAAATCTTGTCTGACTGCTCTGGATTTTGTAGCAATATTCGATCGTTCTGGTCGCTATGTAATTACTGGATCGGATGATCGTTTGGTGAAGGTTTGGTCAATGGAAACTGCATTATGCCTATGTAGTTGCAGAGGACATGAAGTAAGTTCAGATGAATTGGATTTAACATTTGTTATACATTGGCCAAGATTGTTTCTCAATCAGTTTTGTGCCTAATTAATCTGTCTTGTAATTATACCAGGGTGACATAACAGATTTGTCCGTAAGTTCCAATAATGCTGTAGTGGCATCAGCATCAAATGACTTCACCATTCGAGTTGTAAGTTACGGTTCACAACCACCTTCAATTTAGTCTTTAATCTCTTAAAAACTGAATAATTATATTTTGCAGTGGCGTCTCCCAGATGGTTACCCTATTTCAGTTCTTCGTGGACATACGGGAGCTGTCACTGCCATTGTCTTTAGTCCCCGGCCGAGTACCCCCTATAATCTCTTATCGTAAGCCTCATTACGAACATGATCACTAATTGATTCAATATCCTAGTGGTTAAGTTTTGAATCACAATTTTTTAGAGCGTTTCCAGAACTGGTGTGTTATTAATCAAAAAGAAAGTCATCTTAGATCTCAAATGTGCTCTCTCTCTCTTGCCTTGATAGTGTTATAAACTTATTAAAGAGATAACTTTAAATAATTGTTACATTCAGCTTGTAATTACTTTCTTATAATTTCCCTGGCATCTCAGATTTGGTGTGTTTACTTTTTAATTATTCTTTTCCTAGTGTTTCCTTGTTACAGCTACCAGAGTGGTTATTCAGTGGGTGATTTGCCTCAAGTGTTGGACTTCATCAGAAACTATGCTTATATGAATAACACAACTATCACTCGGCCGCTGTCACTTTGCATTAATTAAATAAAGCTTTCTTTTAAAGAAAGGAATAAAAAAATTATTTTAAAGGAAGTTGCTTCTTTTGTGAGTTAGCTATTTACTATCCTTATCCATGAAATGTAACGTATAGTGTATTCATATTTCAGTAAATTTTTATAACTCTACCTATAAATTTCTTTTGACATCAGACTCAAACATGAGATCTCTTTTCAGTACTAGGTGGTGACATGTGGAGAAGTTTTCTTAACCTTAGAGCTGACCACTCAGTTCACTTCATTTACTAATCAACTAATTTGATATCAATAGGTCATCTGATGATGGATCATGTCGGGTGTGGGATGCTAGATACTCCCAGACTCGTCCTCGTGTTTACATCCCAAAACCCACAGATGCTCGTACAGGTTAATGATACCTTATGTATCCTGAAGTTTACAATAACAGTCCAAAACTGAACTTACATAATTCTATTCTGGGCAGGAACGAGCAATTTGCCTCCAGCTAGTGCATCATCGAGCACTTCTTTACCGAGCCATCAGATATTGTGTTGTGCATACAATGCTAATGGAACCGTCTTTGTTACTGGAAGCTCTGATACTTTTGCAAGGGTATAAATAGTGTATCCTGTTTATTCTTGTATGTCAATATGAAAGATCATAACCTGTTTTCCTTGTTTATGCTCACATCCCATTTGCTAATCAGTGGATGTCTTAGTAAGTTCTTCTTGAAATGTTACTGTCTGCTTTTTTGTTTGATATTTGGTGTGTCCTTGTGTCTTTGATTGCTCTTACGCTTCTGTAAAATCTTGGCATGAGAAGAAATTAGTGTAAGCTCGAAGTAAAGAGTTTCTATAAGCAGGTTTGGAATGCTTGGAAATCCAGTACAGATGATACTGACCAAGTATGCCATGAAATTGACATGCTAGCTGGCCATGAGAATGATGTCAACTATGTTCAGTTCAGGTATGTAACTCATCACTTTTAAATCGTAAGGTTGCCTCTGGATGTAGGGACTTTAAATTAAAGGATTTCAAATCCACCCAAACTAGAGTGGATCTCTATTCCATTGAGATCACTCATAAATTAAATTATAATGAGAGGGGTGGATTTCAAACCCATATATAAGTCCAAAGAACTGCCACTGGATTTGCAAATATGGATTTCAAGTCCGTTCTCAGATCCTTTCCAAACACCAGAGTTTTCATGCTGACTTCTTATGCAGTGGCTGTACTGTGGCTTCGCGATCTTCTCCGTCTGATTCCTTGACTGAGGATAGCATTCCAAAGTTTAAAAATTCCTGGTCTGTCATTACTTATGTACTTATTATCATCATCTTTCATCACTTCATTTCTTCCTAAGTAAGCCTATCTGTTTATAACCTGTCACTGCTTGTTGAACCTTATATCAGGTTTAATCATGATAACATTGTTACCTGTTCACGTGATGGTAGTGCAATTATTTGGGTTCCTAGATCACGGAGATCTCATGTTAGTACTTCTATGCCAGTAAAATTTATTCAGCTTAATACATTTGTAAATTTTAGGTTTACATAAATGCTGTTGATCCCTTTTTTTTTTTCCTCTGGAACATTTCTTCCTTTTAGGGAAAAGTTGGACGTTGGGTACGTGCATATCATCTTAAAGTTCCTCCTCCACCTATGTCCCCCCAACCTCCTCGAGGAGGTCCACGTCAGAGACTTCTTCCGACTCCACGAGGTGTAAATATGATTATGTGGAGCCTGGATAATCGCTTTGTTCTTGCTGCTATAATGGGTATTCTACTTCATACAGAAAAGCTTTTCTTCGATTCCCTTTCATTATCTTTGCGAATCAATATAATGTGACATTTGCAAATTGTGGAGGGGAGAGTTGGTTTTCTGTTAACAATGTGGAGTTTAGAGTTACATTAGCTTCATCATGTCTATTGAAATTCCTACTGTAGCGGAACTCATCATTAATACCAAGTAATTTGGCGTAGTTTGATTTCTGTTCTCATGGTGCATCTTAACTGATACTTTTTCATGACATAGCACTGCTAAAGATCAATTTTGAGAGAGGTTGTTGATAACTAAAGCTAATCATTAGCAGATCTTCTATCGGCCTGGCACCTTCTCAGCACCTGACATGTGAGGAGAATCTAAATAGGAAAAGCTGGATATTAATGTTGAATAAGATGAATCATTCTATTCATTGCATGAATATTTATTGTTCTGTAGCCTCTTACATTATACTATATATGAGAACATGTGCTTGGGCCGAACATGACAGCGAAATATGATTCATATCTACCCGTAGCGAGATAAAGGTTTAGTTGTTATCTCTTTTTTGCATTTCCCTCTTCTATTTTCATCGTTTTCCCGCTACTAAATTATAAAGATCTCATGTTAATTTATTTAAAAGATATTATTTTAGTTTCTTGGATTGGAAATCTTTGTTTATGCTGTAAGATTATTATGCAGATAACAGAATATGTGTCTGGAATGCTATTGATGGCAGCTTGGTGCACTCTTTGGCTGGTCATACAGCATCTGTACGTACAATTGAACTTCTAAGCTTTATGCATCCTTTTGACTTCAGTGACCTCATAACTAGTTCTTTCTGCCCTCCTTCAAAGTAAAAATGAAAAAGTCATACAATTCCAAAAAAAAATTGTAAGCAAAACTAAGTACACGCTGTAAGTGCCCAATAATTGCAACAAAGAACAGAGTTCACAGCCTTTTTATTCTTCTTTCCAATTTCTCGTTGAAGTGACGTTATATAGATACTAACTAATTCAGTGTGTTTCTGTTGCCAAGCATAAAAAGTGGTCTCAGATTGCTTTAGATTCATCCCTAGTTCTAAACTTCTAATACATTGTTGAGTTTTGGATTAAAGCTCAAGCTTAGAAAAAGGAATGCAGTTTTCTAAAGTGAGATAGTGAGGTCTTGTATTCAGTTTCATAGTTAATAATAAATAGTAGAAGTAATGTTTAAGGGTTCATGTGTATCTGATTCTTATCGAGATTTAAATATTATACTTTAGGTAGATCTTCTCCATAATAGGGGACACCTCATTTCTTTGTAATCTTTACTTTATTAATAAAAATTCTTGTTTCCTATCAAAAAATAATAATTTATAATAATAATGGAAAATAGTAGAGGCAGTTAATGTATTTGTTGAGGATAATTAAACCCCCCCCCCCCCCCCCCCCCCCCCAAAAAAAGGAAAAAGAAAATCCCCCTCTCCTTTTATCGTTTGTCTTTGTGCTCAAAATTTATTAATTTGTTTCTAATCTGACAGACGTATGTTTTGGATGTGCACCCTTTTAACCCAAGAATTGCTATGAGTGCTGGGTATGATGGAAAAACAATACTGTGGGACGTAAGTTAATTATGCCTTTTTGGATAACTTTATTGGTGCTAGTTCTGTTTCTTGATCCTCTCTTCTTGATGGATTCCTAGATATGGGACGGTACTCCTATAAGAGTATACGAAATAGGTGGACGCTTTAAGCTGGTTGATGGGAAGTTCTCACAGTAAGTCACACTATATAACCTTATTGTGATTTCAGCTCAGTAAGAAGATTGATTTAAATCCCATTTCCTGTCCATCCATGTGATATCCACAAGCATCAGAACCTTGTGTTCTTACATTACCATTCAGTATCTTGAGTCTTCTCTTACCCGCCAACACATTTACGTTCAGCTCCATCACATCACACTTCCAGATTTGTTATAATCTAAACTTGCAGATACATGTGGTTTAATCTTACATTGTCATTTATTTCCACTTCATGCATATGTTATTAGCTGTACGAGTTTATTGCTTTGACATTGAGTATAAATGCTGCTTCTATAGGGATGGAACATCAATTGTGCTATCAGATGATGTAGGACAAATATATTTGCTGAACACTGGTGAAGGAGAGTCCCAGAAAGATGCTAAATATGATCAGGTATAAGAATGGTAATTGGTTTATTATGTTTGCTGGGTTTTTGTGACGTGTACATGATTCTGACTGTAAATATTTATACGACAGTTCTTCCTTGGGGATTACCGCACTCTTACCCAGGATACTCATGGAAATGTTGTTGACCAGGTGAAAGGACCTTTTCTATTATGCTTGTCAATTTTGTTATTGATCTTTTGGAGAACCCCTTAGTTTTTTATTTATTTATGCTTCTATTCTCTTTCATTCCAATTAATTTTGTGATTTTAGGTTGTGGCCTTTGCATTTGAAATGACTCATGTGGTTCTATGGCTGTTATAGGCTATGTAATGTCAATTATTTTATGGTACCTTGAACAATCACTCAAATCCCATCTTCCTCTGTCTCCTGCATGCACAATGCCACAGGGGTTCCTGATTGTCCGTATTCATATGTAATAGCTAATGGGAAATATACTAATCTACTGCAGGTCTGGCCAGTGGGGATGATACTGTGATTCCATTTTAGGAGTGTAATTTTCTTATTGATCATTTAAAAGGACTTATGCTGCTTGATTTTAGAGAAGTTGTATCTTCCTCTTACATCTGTATTTATATTCTTTTCATAAGATATCTAGGTGTAAATGCAATATCACATACTGGTTGTGGATGATATTTAATCCCATACCCTATAAAAGGATACGAATTAATTGATAACATTTCGGGAACTTGAAATGCTGTATCTACAGACTACAGTTGATGGAATTCTTGTTTCACTTTTTTGGTTGACTAGTTTTGGATTATCCGAAGGATGATGTTGTTGAGAGTGCTTTAATCAAATGGGTTTCATCTCCAACACTTTCCTATTTTATTTAATATGTCAATATGTTGGATCTGATGCAGGAGACACAGCTTCCACCATACGTGAGGAACATGCAAGATCCACTATGTGATTCGAGTATGTCACGATTTCAATAAGTTTTGGTGATTTTGTTGTTTGGGAGTGCTGCTTTTAATTTTTTTTCTTGTTTCCTTTATCTGTTCTCCTTTCATGGTTAATCTTACAATGGTGTGTTTATCATACACTGTGATTGGGAATCACAGGCATGCTTCCATACCCGGAACCGTATCAGAGTATGTATCAGCAACGCCGGCTTGGTGCACTAGGAATTGAGTGGCGTCCTTCACCCATAAAATTTGCTGTTGGGACAGATACTGGGATGGGTCAAGAGTTCCAGATATTACCTTTGGCAGATTTGGATTTAGTATTCGAGCCACTCCCAGATTATGTGGATGCTATGTTCTGGGAACCTGAAAATGATGGCATGAATGATGACAATGACTCAGAGTACAACATCACCGAAGAGAACTTTAGTGATGAAAAAACAAGTCCTAGTGGCAGCTCCTCGAGTGATTCAGGTTGTAGTGAAGATGACACCACTAAACGAAATCCAAAAGACAGTATGCGCCGGTCGAAACGGAAGAAATCTTTGCTAGAAGTAAGCTTGATTTTCCAAACTATCAATGTTTTAGCATGTTTACCTTGTCTAAGTTACATGTTCCTTTTCAGGTCGAAGTGACGACTGCTTCAGGTAGGCGTGTTAAGAAGAGAATTTTGGATGAACAAGAGAGAACTTCATCTCGAAGCAAAAGATATATAAACTCAAAAACTGGTCAGAGAAACTCTAGGAGGAAGTCGATCAGATCCAAGTCATCGAGACCTCAGAGAATTGCTGCACGTGATGCTATGAATAACTTTTCAGAGATACCAGAAACATCTACAAGTGAAGAAGATGAATATGCCTCAGCTTATGAGACATCAGATAGTGAGTCATCTTTGGAAGGTTCATCCATTCAAAGAAAAGAGCACAGTGACAACCTACTGAATAGATCTGAAGAAGTATTCAAACCATGTCTAGACCACCCTGATAGCCAGATCAATGTCGGAAACAAGAAGAAATTGGTGCTTAAACTTTCTCTTAATCGTAAGAAGCCTACATTGTCTGAGAACAATGTGGGTCGATTGGAGAGTCAAGAAGACATGGTTAATTCTGAATCAGGAAATATAGCTTCATCTTCTGCGGTTGTGGTTGATAAGGAACACCCTGAAAGTTATAGAAGGCAGCTAGAAGATGTTGAAAAATCAACAGAAGCTGGCAATGAGTTGAGTGATGCCAAGGTGTGTCACCTAAAGTTCAAAATAGGCACACCAAATGGAACAAAGTTGGGAAATCTCGTGCCACCGAATGCAAATTCTGTAAAAACTAATGGTCATCAGCAATTGAACAATGATACTGATGTGTTAAACAAGCAAAAAATTGGTGATGGAGAAACAGATTTATTGACTTCTGATCGTCGTGGATCTAGTAGCCTAACCGTTGATGCAAAACTCTCTCGTGAACCACCGAGCAACCCTAAAAAGAAACTCTGTGTATTAAAAATAAAATCAAAGAGAACTGCAGAGTCCTCTCCTTCCTACCTTCCAGGCAAGACCGGCTCAGATGCAGGTAGGTCAACATCTGAAACTGTCCAAGAAAAACCAGTCATAGGAGTGTCAGTGTCAGAAAATTGTATGGATGAATCAAATCATATTCCCCACTTCCATGTGAATGACGATGAAATTTATGACAGTGGCCCATATGATAGCTTCCACTACCAAGATGCAGAAACTGAATCTCCAGATATGGCAACTGATTCAGCTCGTAGGGCTAGATCCTTGAGATTGAAAGCTCCATTACCAGAGATCAGTCTTATGAACAGTAACTTGGAAATGGGTGTTAATTATCAGCAACCAGGTACATCAAGAGGTGCTGAAAAATCCTACAAGAAAGCTGCTGTAAACCTCCATTCTGAGGGATTGAAATATGCTGGAAAATCTAGATCTTCAAGGAACAAGAAAGAAGACTACTACAGTGGAGATGTAAATTCTTTAGTTGAAACAAACGAGCACCATATTCCAAAAAAAGCTAACTGGCTGCTTCTGTCAGAGCTGGAGCCTGAGGAGGGATATCGCTACATCCCTCAGCTAGGAGATGAAGTTGTGTACTTGCGACAGGTAGAGAACTAAATTTATATTCTGGTAATGCCTTGATGCTTTATGCTTCTTCTATATTTAGTGAAGTCTGTAACCTTTAATATATGCAGGGCCATCATGGGTACCTAGAATCGAGTGGGAATCCAGAGGCTGGTCCTTGGAAAATGTATGGAGAAGCAATTACAGCTGTTGAATTTTGTGTGGTTGAAGAACTCAAGTATAATACACATCCTGGTTCTGGAGAGAGCTGTTGTAAAATTACTCTCAAATTCACAGATACTTCCAGTAAATTGGTAGGCCAGAAATTTCAACTGACATTGCCTGAATTAGATAACTTCCCAGATTTTATTATTGAAAGGACGATGTATAATGCCACCATGGAGAGAAACTGGATGACTTCAGACAATTGCCGGGTTTGGTGGAGAGATGAGAGTGGTCAAGGTGGTAATTGGTATTATGGCTGCATTATTGATATCCAAGATAAATCTATCAATTTTCCTGGAAGTCCTTGGGAGAGATATCATGTTAGGTACGAGGACGACAATACTGATCACCGTTGTCACAGCCCTTGGGAACTGCTAGATCCAGACGGGCTATGGGAGCAACCCAACATTGACTTCAAAAGCAAAGAGAAGATCCTGAATTCTCTAACCAAGCTACTGGCAAAAGCTAGTAAAGATAAGGTCTTCCTCCTTTTCTTCTCATAGATTTGTATATCCATGTAATTACGTTTGGGAACTAAGTTTTCTATTGGACTCTGTTGCTGATGTTACAGGATCGATATGGTATCATGAAATTAGATGAAGTTGCACAGAAGTCACAATTCATGAACAGGTATAAGTTAATGTTGTATTTCCATATATAAAAACCATTTATTGAACGACAAAATTTTGCAGGTTTCCTGTTCCATTCTCTCCAGGAATTATCAAGTCGAGGATAGAAAACAACTATTACAGGAGCCTGACGGCAATGAAGCACGACATTGAGGTAATGCTAGAAAATGCTAAATCTTACTTCCAAAGAAATGATGAACTTCAGCGTAAGATGGATCGCCTTCTGAGTTGGTTCGAACGTGCCTTTTCAGACCTCTAACTGTATGCATTATGATCTCTTCATTATACCTTTTGTTATAGAGTCAAATCTCCTTGAAGATGCAAATGTTGGTTGTTCTATGAAAAGTATGATTTAAAAGTTGTCTTAAAGGGATATACATGACTTACGATTAGCTTCAGAGGTTGAACAGGTTAGACTAACACCATATGATTTCAAAGTAGTTGTTATAGGATTGACAAAACCCAATAGTTTCATGGTTTTATTATGATTACTTGATTTGAAACCAGTTTTGTTACTTCTCTTTTCAATTCTCTACTTTAATTGCTGCTGTTAAATTGCCGCATCATGAGTAGAACTCTTGTAAAATGTCTCATGGATCTAATTCCGTGAAACATGTTAACTCACAACTCATAACACACAAAATAGAGATCAATTTTGAATAATTGGACAATGTGGTTGGATTGAAGGGTTTGTTCTTGAGTAAAGAATTACAAATGACCTTTTCTATTATGGATCTTAAATTCTTCGAAATTGCTCGCTCAAAATGTTCAAAATTTGCATATATGGATTTCTCCAACATGCAATAATATAGTTATTAAGGATTGATGCTTGAAAAAAAAAAACATGTAGTAGCATCCATTATCCAAGCTCATGTTTGATTTGAAAATAGATAAATTATAAAATTGGTCGTATGGTTATTGTGGGTTAATATGGTGAAGCATATCTCTTTTGCTTCCATAAGTTCTTTTTCAAAATCTTTCAATTTTGTTAGAAATTGTCATGTATATATAGTACACGTAATAGCAACAGTTGGTGCTATATGGGGGATTTTGTTAATTCAAGGGATTTGTGACAAACTCGTGAAATAAAAAAGATATGGGACTTAATTGCAATTTTGGGCTCAAATAAAACCCAATCTGCCACAACCTTAAATTTGCGAATCAGTTGTGCCTTTTTCCTTGAAAAAGCTGTCACAAATTTTCACCAAATTTTAAAATTCATAATTTACATCCAACAAAGCATCGAAACATTCATGCTTGTATCATAAATCGGGTCATAGACGGGTCATAGGGTAATAGTAGAGATAGGGCTGATGAATTAATCACTCAAAAGGGCCCAAATTATATTTTAAATCATACATGCCTTAACAATATATTTTAAATAAAAATACAAAATATAGTACGATTTAAATTTTAAGAAAATATGAAGTGTTCTGTTTTAATGTTCTCCTCAATTCATTTCAAAATTTTAAATGAAAAATTTACAATTTATTAATTTTATTACTTAAGATGTGAAAGTTTAATAACATGTGTTTTATTAATTTTATTATTTCATAATATTTTTTGTGGGTTTTATTTTGTATTTAGTAATTATTTTTCATTTTTTCAGTATAATACTTGTTATTTAACTTTCACATTTTTGTTTACTATTATAGTTGAAAGTATTAAATTACTCAAATGCACCAAAAAATTTAAACATCTAAGATTTGAATTTTTACTTTTTCTATATGCACTTGCGTGTGTGTATATATATATATATATATTGAATAAGAATAAAATAATATTTCATATTTTAAATATGAATATCGATAAAAGAAAAACACAACTTTTTTTATACATTAAGTATATGGATCTCAATCCATGTACTTGGGTTGACCCAATTTTTTTTATACATTTAAGTATATGGGTTTGAGATCCATGCATCTAGGTTGACCGGCCAGGTGCCCCGACATGCTCTCATGCGCCTCACACGATTGAGTGAATGTGTTCAAATCCACTCAAATTCACTTTAGGTGTTATACATTTACATTATGTTAAACATACTTTTATGTTATGTTAAACATACAATGTTAGTTATACATTTGTGTCCTGATTCATGCATTTTAGTAAGGTCAGACATACCTTTTAGTTAAACCTTTATAATAAGAAAATATATCTGATATAACATAAATGTATGACTAATACTACAGAAATGTACATGTACGAAATGTGTCGAAATTCGAGTTTTCTTGAAGAATGTATAAAATATCTAACATAACTTAAAGTATATCTAACATAACATAAATGTCGTGACCAAACTTAAACTATCAAGCGAAAAAAAAAAATATTTACGGAAGGTGAGGGATCGTAGGGATGATTTTTCAATATTATTTTCAATTCTTATGGATAAATTTTGAATTTACTATTGCTTAATTATTTTTAATTTCAATATAAAAGGATGGGTGTGTTTAGAAAAAATGTAGGTTATGGATAGTTCCACCCATATTCTTAATTTTTAATTAAAGAATTTTCAAAATAAGAAATAAATGTACAAAATTTGTAAGTAATATATTAAATATGGTGCCTTTATGAGATCTTAAAATATAGAAACATCGTCTTAACAGTGATGATGATAGAAGATATTCTCTTCATTTTTTGCTTTAGTAAATCTATATATATATATAAAAGCAGGATATTCTGCCAAAAATAACTGCAATAAATTATCTACTTATTAAATAATTACTATTTTAAGAAACCTATTAATTGCTTTCATATTGTATTTATTGAAAGAAACTCAATACAAATAAATAAATACAAATAAACCTATTTATTGTATTTTAAGAAACTCAATACAAATAAAAATAAATAAACTTATTTATTGTATTTTAAGAAATTCAATAAAAATAAATAAATATTTAATTTAAGAAATAAGTTATAATACTCAATTTAGTATTTATTGTATAAAAATTTCAAAAATAAATAAATAAATAGATAATAAGATGAAATAAGAGATTATATATTTATTATCTCTCATCTTATTTTTTAAGTACTTATTTTAAAGGGTAAATTACAAAAAAACAACTTCACTTATTGACTTTTTTCAAATTGCAACCTAATCTTTTTTTTTTTTTTTAGATTGTCACCCAGTCTTTTTATGGTTTTACTGATTGCAAATTTTCCCCAAAAATAGAGATTAATTTGTTCACTTTGCAACCTAATTTTTTTTTAATCTAATTGCAACCTGAATTTTGTGTTTTTATCAGATTGCAACCAAGAATGAAAATTTTGATTCCGGTGGAAATATAGGTAACTTAAATTCACGGAAATATCGTGAAAATATCGATATCGATGGAAATATGGGTACATATATTTATTGTTATTTTTCCTATATTTACCAATATATTCCGATATTTTCTCGATATTTATTGATATTCCATCAATTTTTTACCGATGTTACATATATTTCACCAATTTTGACCAATATTTCCTTGATATTTATTTTATGAATATCGATCACACTTATATAACATAAATGTCACACTCATATATATAACATAAAGGTATCAGTGTGAAGCGAAAAAAAAATCATGATTTGCGATTGGACAAAAAAATTAAGGTTTGGGTTGTAAAGTGAAAAAAATTAATTTATTTACCGGAAAAATGACCGGAAATTTTGCAATCGGCAAAACCACAGAAAGATTGAGTGGCAATCTTAAAAAAAAAACAGATTAGGTTGTAATTTTAAAAAAGTCGATAGCTAGGGTTGTTTTTTGTAATTTACCCTACTTTAAATATATAATATATAAAATCAATCATTATTTAATGATCTTAAATTTATTATTCATGTAAAATTTATCAAACTGAAATATGGAAATGTATGTGTGTGAGCTTCAATAAATTTTCATTTTAAACGTTTTATGATATATAATATTAATTTATTGTAAATTGATATTAAAATATAGAAATAAAAAAATATTATAGGTGAACCTAATAAATTACACATATAAAACATATCAAATAGAAAAAATTGGATTAAAATTATTATTGCAAGTTAACCAACTTATTCATTTGAAATATAAAAATATTTTATTTTATCTTTCTTATTTTATATTTATCTGTTGTCAAATTTTATTTATATTTATATTCTAATTAATTGAGGTGACATAAGGGATTGGACAGAGGTAATTTTTTTTGTTTTTCACAAATTAAAATTTCATCATTCTTAGTCCCTGATATATTGACTTATCAATCTTATAATTATTATTCATAATTGTTTTATTCAAAATGTGTAGATTAAGTCCAATTTTGAATTGTTTCATTTAAATAGATAGCAAGAGAGATTTTCATGTATTTGATAAGCTGATATAATTTTTTATTTGATTTAAAATAAATGAGTTATATGTGGAGTTGAACCAATTTTTTTTATTAAAATACGTGTGTATTTATAGTTATAAATGCCAATAAAATATAAATTTATTTATCTCAATACTTAAATCATAACGTTTCTAATACATATAACTTATTTTTAGATATTAAATTTATTTTTTAAAATTTCACTACCCATGTAATGTTATTTGTTTGTTTAATCCATAAATTAATGTATTACTTTATATATTTCAAATTTCTAATATTTTCGAATATAATTATTTATAATGACATAAATTTAAAGTTAAAATACCTAACTTTATACTAATACAAATTAAAAGAGTATCAATATTTTTTAAAAATAATAATAATCATTACATTTTATATGTTATTATATTTTTTTAATAATTATATATATAACACTGTGCAATGGGTACACTACTAGTTTATTTTAAAGTCACTCATGGATGAGCACAACTACATTTGAAATTGACAACATGTGCAGCCTTTTCTTAAAACTTGAAAGTTACCAACAACATTTAAATTTGATAACGACAAAAATGTTATGTTTCGACTATATATTGACTAGATTCTATGTAAGACTACCTCATGATTTTATTGTGTGAGAGACGGATTAACACATAATCCACCCTTCACAAGAATTTAAGAAATTGAATTCAACATAGGATATAATGAGATTTCGTTCCACGGAAATCATTCATAAAACAGTCTCATGTGATTGTTATGTATGCATATCTATACTTATATAAAAGCAAGACAGTTGGGATAATTTACAAAAGTGTCACTATCCCTCCCAAAATTGTCTTGTCATAATAATGGACTTTAAAAGGAATTCAATTGGACATTTTAATTAGAAATCTTATTATTTATATTTTTGGGCCATACTAATTGATCAGGTTATTTTATCTATATATCTATATATATATAAAAGCAGGATATTCTGCCAAAAATAACTGCAATAAATTATCTACCTATTAAATAATTACTATTTTAAGAAACCTATTAATTGCTTTCATATTGTATTTATTGTAAGAAACTCAATACAAATAAATAAATACAAATAAACATATTTATTGTATTTTAAGAAACTCAATACGAATAAAAATAAATAAATCTATTTATTGTATTTTAAGAAATTCAATACAAATAAATAAATATTTAATTTAAGAAATCAATTATGATACTCAATATAGTATTTATTGTATAGAAATTTCAAATAAAAAAATAGATAAATAAAATGAAATAAGAGATTATATATTTATTATCTCTCATCTTATTTTTAAGTACTTATTTTAAAGGGTAAATTACAAAAAACAACTCCACTTATCGACTTTTTTCAGATTGCCACCCAATCTTTTTATGGTTTTGTCGATTGTAAATTTTCCTGCGAAATGAAAATTAATTTGTTCACTTTGCAACCTAATTTTTTTTATTTAATTGCAACCTGAACTTTGTGTTTTTATCATATTGCAACCAAAAATTAAAATTTCAATTCCGGTGGAAATATAGGCAACTTAAATTCACGGAAATATCGTGAAAATATCGATATCGATTGAAATATGAGTACATATATTTATTGTTAATTTTCCTATATTTACCAATATATTCCGATATTTTTCTCGATATTTATTGATATTCCATCGATTTTTTACCGATGTTACATATATTTCACCAATTTTGACCAATATTTCCTTGATATTTATTTTATGAATATCGATCACACTTATATAACATAAATATCACATTCATATATATATATATAACATAAAGGTATCAATGTGAAGCGAAAAAAAAATCATGATTTGCAATTGGACAAAAAAATTAAAGTTTGGGTTGCAAAGTGAAAAAAATTATATAATTCATTTGCCGGAAAAATGACTGGAAATTTTGCAATCGGCAAAATCACAGAAAGACTGAGTGACAATCTTAAAAAAACATATCAAATAGAAAAAAAATTAGATTAAAATTATTATTGCAAGTTAACTAACTTATTCATTTGAAATATACAAATATTTTATTTTATCTTTCTTATTTTATATTTATTTGTTGTCAAATTTTATTTATATTATATTCTAATTAATTAAGGTGGCATAAGAGATTGGACATATGTAATTTTTTGTTTTTTCACAAATTAAAATTTCATCATTCTTAGTCCCTCATATATTGACTTATCAATCTTATAATAATTATTATTCATAATTTTTTTATTCAAAATATGTAGATTAAGTCCAATTTTGAATTGTTTCATTTAAATAGATAGCAAGAGAGATTTTCATGTATTTGATAAGCTAATATAATTTTTTATTTGATTTAAAATAAATGAGTTATGTGGCGTTGAACCAAAAATATATATTAAAATACGTGTGTATTTATAGTTATAAATGCCAATAAAATATAAATTTATGTATCTCAATACTTAAATCATAACGTTTCTAATACATATAACTTATATTTAGATATTAAATTTATTTTTTAAAATTTCACTACCCATGTAATTTCTGACACAAATTTGTTTTATTTGTTTGTTTAATCCTTAGATTAATATATTACTTTATATATTTCAAATTACTAATATTTTCGAATATAATTATTTATAATGACATAAATTTAAAGTTAAAATACCTAGCTTTATACTAATACAAATTAAAAAAGTATCAATATATTTTTGTTAAAATAATAATCATTACATTTTATATGTTATTATATTTTTTTAATAATTATATATATAACACACTGTGCAACGCACGGGTACACTACTAGTCTAATCCTTATAATCAAGTATTGTTAATATTAATGTCGTTTAAATTGTCTAAACATAGACTCACCAGAGATCAAAGTGGATTAAAGAATCTATATATATATATATATATATATATATATAAAAGCAAAATATTCTGCTAAAAATAACTGCAATAAATTATCCACCTATTAAATAATTATTATTTTAATAAACCTATTAATTGCTTTCATATTGTATTTATTGTAAGAAACTCAATACAAATAAAAATAAATAGGCCTATTTATTGTATTTTAAGAAATTCAATACAAATACATAAATATTTAATTTAAGAAATCAATTATGATACTCAATTTAGTATTTATTGTATAGAAATTTCAAATAAAATGAATAAATAGACAAATAAGATGAAATAAGAGATTATATATTTATTATCTCTCATCTTATTTTTAAGTACTTATTTTAAAGGGTAAATTACAAAAAATAACTCCATCTATCGACTTTTTTCAAATTGCAACCTAATCTTTTTCTTTTTTTTCAGATTATCACCCAGTCTTTCTGCGGTTTTGTCGATTGCAAATTTTCCGGCTAAATGAAGATTAATTTGTTCACTTTACAACCTAAACATTGTAGTTTTTTTTAAATCTAATTGCAACCTGAACTTTGTGTTTTTATCAGAATATCTTGCTTATATATATATATATAGATATAGATTCCATCGATTTTTAAAAATAGTAATTATTTAATAGGTAGATAATTTATTGCAGTTATTTTTAGCAGAATATCCTGCTTTTATATATATATAGATATAGATTCCATCGATTTTTTACCGATATTACATATATTCAAGAACGAAAATATCGGTTTCGGTGCATGTATCGGTACCTTAAATTTACGGAAATATCGATGCATATATCGGTTTCGGTGGAAATATCGGTAATTTTTAAAAAAATCACGGAAATATTGTAAAATAATTAGAAAATATATCTGGTAATTTACATAATGTTATAACTAACATTCATACATAAATTGAAGTCAAGATTTCAAATAAAAAGATATAATTAAGCACTTTACCTATAAGAAGATACCTATAAAGACACATAGTTTACAAAAAATACAACAGATTTATATAAATATAAGCAATGAATTTATTATATCATACATTTGAATTATTTGAATAACAATACTCTACAAGTTTCTTCCATTGAAATGATAACACTCCTTGTATAATTTAACTAAACTTAATTAAATTATGAGAGAAAACTAAATAATAGTATATTAATCTATATAAATTAATTATTTATTAAATTTATTTACATATATAGAAGAAAAACTAAATTTAATTTTTAATACACATACTTTAAATACATAAATATTTCATAATAAAAAAAGTAAAAAACAAAAGGAAGAAAAGGAAAAAAAGAGAAAAGGAAAATACATACATATTCCATATCCATTCTTAAACAAAAAAAAGAAAAAAAAAAAAAGGAAAGATCATCACTATAGCGCCGAAAACAAAAGGAAGATAAGGAAAAAAAAGAAAAAAGGGCGATATATCGATATAAAAACGATATAATCGCGATATTTACCGAAATATCATAATATTTTCAACGAAATTTTTTGGCATGGTGATATTATTTAGGTGGTTTCATTTTAGCGATATTTCGCCGAAATATCGGCGAAATATCGTGATATTTTCAACCATGCATATATTTCACCAATTTTGACCTTCGGCGAAATATCGCGATATTTTCAACCATGCATATATTTCACCAATTTTGATCAATATTTCCTTAATATTTATTTTATGAATATCGATCACACTTATATAACATAAATGTCACATCATATATATAACATAAATGTATCAGTGTGAAGCGAAAAAAAATCATGATTTGCGATTGGACAAAAAAATTAAAGTTTGGGTTGCAATTGGATTAAGAGAAAAAGTTTGGGTTGCAAGGTGAAAAAAATTAATTCATTTGTCGGAAAAATGATAGGAAATTTTGCATTAGGTATAACCACAGAAAGACTGGGTGGCAGTCTTAAAAAAAAAAAAGGTTAGGTTGCAATTTTTAAAAATCGATAGTTGAGTTTGTTTTTTTTAATTTACCCTATTTTAAATCAATTTTAAATATATAATATATAAAATCAATCATTATTTAATGATCTTAAATTTAATATTCATATATTTCATATATTTGACAAGCTGATATAATTTTTTAGATTTAGAATAAATGAGTTATATATGGCGTTGAACCAAAAAAACTTATTAAAATACGTGTGTATTTATAGTTATAAATGCCAAAATATAAATTTATTTATCCCAATACTTAAATCATAATGTTTATAATACATATAACTTATTTTTAGATATTAAATTTATTTTTTAAAATTTCACTACCCATGTAATGTTCTGACACAATTTTTTTTATTTGTTTGTTTAATCCATATATTAATATATTACTTTATATGTTTCAAATTTCTAATATTTTCGAATATAATTATTTATAATGACATAAATTTAAAGTTAAAATACCTAGCTTTATACTAATATAGATTAAAAAGTATCAATATATTTTTGTTAAAATAATAATCATTACATTTTATATGTTATTATATATTTTTTAATCTATCTATCTATCTATATATATAAAAAGAAGACCTTCAATAAAAATAGTAATAACTAATTTTCCTCCCAAATTAACTTACTATAAATGGAAAGAAAGTAGTTACAAGAAATTAAATAAATCAAAAATAACAAGATTTATACTTTTAAGGATTGTGGGGTCCACTAGGTTAGGCTATACCTATAGGTAGGTAGATTTTGAAGTATATTTTATCTTTTTTTCTCTATAAATTATAATCTTTAAATTAATTATTCTTTATTTTAAATTTTGTTTTAGTTTATGAAAAATATAAATTTTATATTTACATTTTGGTGCAAAATTGTATTTAACAAGATTACAAATACAAAGATAAATGACTAAATTAAACTATAGATTAGAAATTAAAAAAATAATTTTTAAAATAAAAGGTCTTAGATTTTTTGAGAAATTAATAACAATGAAAAACATTTTGGTATAATTGTTTGATATATTTGCTAATACAAGTGGGCTGAATATTGAACTAGCTACGTTATTTAAATACATATCATGATCTTTTAGTTGATGAGTTTTTCACAAATTAAAATTTCATCATTCTTAGTCCTTGATATATTGACTTATCAATCTTACAATTATTATTCATAATTTTTTTATTCAAAATGTGTAGATTAAGTCCAATTTTGAATTGTTTCATTTAAATAAATAGCAAGAGAGAATTTTATATATTTGACAAGCTGATATAATTTTTTAGATTTAGAATAAATGAGTTATATATGGCGTTGAACCAAAAAAACTTATTAAAATATGTGTGTATTTATAGTTATAAATGTCAAAATATAAATTTATTTATCTCAATACTTAAATCATAATGTTTCTAATACATATAACTTATTTTTAGATATTAAATTTATTTTTTAAAATTTCACTACCCATGTAATGTTCTGACACAATTTTTTTTATTTTTTTGTTTAATCCATAAATTAATATATTACTTTATATATTTCAAATTTCTAATATTTTCGAATATAATTATTTATAATGACATAAATTTAAAGTTAAAATACCTAGTTTTATACTAATACAGATTAAAAAAGTATCAATATATTTTTGTTAAAATAATAATCATTACATTTTATATGTTATTATATATTTTTTAATCTATCTATCTATCTATATATATAAAAAGAAGACCTTCGATAAAAATAGTAATAACTAATTTTTCTCCCAAATTAACTTACTATAAATGGAAAGAAAGTAGTTACAAGAAATTAAATAAATCAAAAATAACAAGATTTATACTTTTAAGGGTTGTGGGGTCCACTTAGGGATGGCAATGGGGCAGGTCGGGGCGGGTAGTTAACTACCCAGACCCGCCCCGCGACTACTACCCGCCGCCCCGCCCCGCCCCGTGACCCGCCACGGGTCACAAACCTTTGCCCCATGCCCCGCCCCGTATGGGGCGGGTCCGCCCCGCCCCGCCCCGTTTTAAAAAATAAAAATAAATAAATAAATAAAAATTTGTAATTTTTACATAAATAATTTGAAAAACACCTAATTATTAAATCATTAACTAAATAATTTGGATAATTATTTAATTAAATAATTGAAGTGATGATTTAATTTTATTATTTTACACACCCAACAACAAATTAAAAGTATTATTTTACATGTAATATTACTACTTTAGTCTTTTACTTCATTAATTAAAATATGATCCTAAATTACTTATATATATATGTATATATACACTTAATTATCATAATATATACAGTAATTGACATTAATGTATATAAACTTAATTATCACAATTAATATATATTATTAATATTAATATTAGAACGGGGCGGGGCGGGGCGGGGCGCTGTGGGTACCCAGACCCGCCCCGCCCCGAGCACGGGTCGGGTCCGCCCCGCCCCATTTCAAGCACGGGGCGGGTCCGCCCCGCCCCAAACACCACGGGTCAGGTCGGGTTCCCACGGGTCGGGTCAATTTTGCCATCCCTAGGTCCACTAGATTAGACTATACCTATAGGTAGGTAGATTTTGAAGTATATTTTATCTTTTTTTTCTCTATAAATTATAATCTTTAAATTAATTATTCTTTATTTTAAATTTTGTTTTAGTTTATGAAAAATATAAATTTTATATTTACATTTTGGTGCAAAATTGTTTGATATATTTGCTAATACAAGTGGGCTGAATATTGAACTAGCTACGTTATTTAAATACATATCATGATCTTTTAGTTGATGAGTTTTTCACAAATTAAAATTTCATCATTCTTAGTCCTTGATATATTGACTTATCAATCTTACAATTATTATTCATAATTTTTTTATTCAAAATGTGTAGATTAAGTCCAATTTTGAATTGTTTCATTTAAATAAATAGCAAGAGAGAATTTTATATATTTGACAAGCTGATATAATTTTTTAGATTTAGAATAAATGAGTTATATATGGCGTTGAACCAAAAAAACTTATTAAAATATGTGTGTATTTATAGTTATAAATGTCAAAATATAAATTTATTTATCTCAATACTTAAATCATAATGTTTCTAATACATATAACTTATTTTTAGATATTAAATTTATTTTTTAAAATTTCACTACCCATGTAATGTTCTGACACAATTTTTTTTATTTTTTTGTTTAATCCATAAATTAATATATTACTTTATATATTTCAAATTTCTAATATTTTCGAATATAATTATTTATAATGACATAAATTTAAAGTTAAAATACCTAGTTTTATACTAATACAGATTAAAAAAGTATCAATATATTTTTGTTAAAATAATAATCATTACATTTTATATGTTATTATATATTTTTTAATCTATCTATCTATCTATATATATAAAAAGAAGACCTTCAATAAAAATAGTAATAACTAATTTTTCTCCCAAATTAACTTACTATAAATGGAAAGAAAGTAGTTACAAGAAATTAAATAAATCAAAAATAACAAGATTTATACTTTTAAGGGTTGTGGGGTCCACTTAGGGATGGCAATGGGGCAGGTCGGGGCGGGTAGTTAACTACCCAGACCCGCCCCGCGACTACTACCCGCCGCCCCGCCCCGCCCCGTGACCCGCCACGGGTCACAAACCTTTGCCCCATGCCCCGCCCCGTTTTAAAAAATAAAAATAAATAAATAAATAAAAATTTGTAATTTTTACATAAATAATTTGAAAAACACCTAATTATTAAATCATTAACTAAATAATTTGGATAATTATTTAATTAAATAATTGAAGTGATGATTTAATTTTATTATTTTACACACCCAACAACAAATTAAAAGTATTATTTTACATGTAATATTACTACTTTAGTCTTTTACTTCATTAATTAAAATATGATCCTAAATTACTTATATATATATGTATATATACACTTAATTATCATAATATATACAGTAATTGACATTAATGTATATAAACTTAATTATCACAATTAATATATATTATTAATATTAATATTAGAACGGGGCGGGGCGGGGCGGGGCGCTGTGGGTACCCAGACCCGCCCCGCCCCGAGCACGGGTCGGGTCCGCCCCGCCCCATTTCAAGCACGGGGCGGGTCCGCCCCGCCCCAAACACCACGGGTCAGGTCGGGTTCCCACGGGTCGGGTCAATTTTGCCATCCCTAGGTCCACTAGATTAGACTATACCTATAGGTAGGTAGATTTTGAAGTATATTTTATCTTTTTTTTCTCTATAAATTATAATCTTTAAATTAATTATTCTTTATTTTAAATTTTGTTTTAGTTTATGAAAAATATAAATTTTATATTTACATTTTGGTGCAAAATTGTACTAACAAGATTACAAATACAAAGATAAATGACTAAATTAAACTATAGATTAGAAATTTAAAAAATAATTTTTAAAATAAGAGGTCTTAGATTTTTTGAGAAATTAATAACAATGAAAAACATTTTGGTATAATTGTTTGATATATTTGCTAATACAAGTGGGCTGAATATTGAACTAGCTACGTTATTTAAATACATATCAAGATCTTTTAGTTGATGAGATTTATATATTTTCTTTAACTTGAAATAATTAAGTTGTTTGCATTGGTTAGACCAAAATTTTTAAAGAAATCTATAATTGTGAATGCAAATGAATTATTTGCTAACACATTTGTTAATAAGTATGTATCAAAAATATAATAATATATTAATCATGATACTTATATCTATATTAATATGTAACATGCATAATATATCTTTATGAAGTAACATATTTTTTAAATATCAATTATCGTTTACAATAAATGTTTTTCAGTACTAAATTTGATTTAATTTACAATATAATAGGTATGGGTACAAAATTGGTGTTTATTTAACAATTTCATATTTCAAATATAGAATTTAAAATTAATTGTTAAACATATATATAGATATATATATATATACACACATCTATACATTATTGTTTGCATTTTAAAATTATAATATTTTTAAAGATGTGACACATTAAAGATAAAAAATTAAATTCTTATTAATATATAATTTAAGTTAAGATAATATTATTAAATTATAGTATTAGAAAATTTAAAACTAATCAATCGTATATTACAAATCGTGCATCGCACGGGTATAATACTAGTTACAATAACAAATAATAATTGATCAAATTTTAGAGAATAATAAATCTATTTAGTATGTTTGAAAACTTGAAAATATAAAATCACCCATTTGGAAAGTAATATAAAATTTTAGGAAACATAGTGATTAAATTATATTAAAAGAACACAAAAAATATTCAAAAATTTAAAAGTTGAGAAATTTTATAAGAATCTCATATATATATATAAGATCACACGATTAAATCTAAGAATATAGAATTAAAAAAAATAAAATTCAAACGCATTTAGATATTATGTTAATTAGGAAAAAATATATATGAAAACTAACAAATCAACTAAATTCTGTAAATTATAAGTTACAAACAACATAAAAAGTTCAATGAATAATTTCAACATTTCTATTAATAGAAATTCATTTTATTTTCTTTTTTAGATTAAAATAATTAATTAATTAATTGGAATTTATTATCATATTTGTGGATACAAGTTATTGAACTACGAAAAAAAATGAAATTTCAAAAATGCAGTAAATTAATACAACAAAGTTTATTTTAAAGAGTTTGAAATATAAATCATGTGTACATATTTATTTCAACTTTTCATTTTCCTAACTTATTAGTGGACGGTATAAATTCAGGGAAAATTTTATAGTTATAATAAATAAGTTATAAATTTGTTTATTCGTCAAATATCAGTATTATTCTTTGTTTTTATTTATATATCAATTTTATTTTTAATTATATTTATGTAATAATTAATGTTGTATTAAAGAAGTTATACGTTTTATTTTATGTACAAATTAATATTCAAATATGTAAAGTTGGTACAATTTTGTCATTTTCACTCCTAAAAATATCATATCAATGTTTTCGTTGATGGAAGAATTTAAAAATTAATAGTTTTGTCAATAAAAATGAGCGTGTTATTTAGATCAATTTTTTCAATGTTTATATTTATATCTAGAATTATTAAAAATATATTACTAAGACTACAAATTACTATTTGTTGTTGTTGAGACTGTTGTTCATTGTTGAACAATAATTTAATTATTTTTTAGATTTTATTAACTTTAATTATTTAATGTCTACAATTTTACTCTCATATCAAATTTAAATATAAAGAAGTTTTAATATGTTTTTTGTAATTATGAGATATGTTGTATGAAAATAAATATTTAAAAACTTATATTGTCATTTGGTCACTTTTAACCAATTCAAAAACTCATTAACTTATCGAATATTTATCGAGCCATTAAAAAAATTCAACAAAAAATATATAGAAACAATTAGAATGTAAGCTTTCAACATTTCTATCCTTTTTAAAACTTTAATTACTTAATATTTAAAATGATTCTTATTAAAATTATTCTTATTACCAATTTTAAAATTAAGTGAAATTTTAATATATCTTTCGTAATTGTGAGATATATTGTATATAAATAAATATTTCAAAACTTTTGTTCTTATTTTTGCGTTAGAGTCTCACGGATGATTTCAATGAGACGAATCCTTTTTGACCATAAAAAAATCTCATATCCATGAATTTATATGCGAATTGTGAAATGTTGGTCATAGATTGACCCGTCTCACATGAAATGATCCGTGAGACGGTCTTACATGAGACTTACTAATGTATCAGAAACTTTTTTAGATGACGTTTGACCAATCTTAGCTTTACAGTTTCGTTCCCCTTGCTGTCCAAAAGACCATATTTTTGACTTGAAATTATATCATTGATTATCGGAAATTACTAAAGCCTATGTTAGCTATATTTTAAACCTTATTTCCTTATTTGGCCACTTTTAACTAACTCAAAAATTGACTTATCAAAATATCTATCGAGCATGGAAAATTTCTACAAAAACAAACATATAGAACGTAAAGTTTCAAGTTCGTTATTTAAGTTATTAATAAATTTTGTATTCAAACTTTTTCATTTTATCAAATATAATTAAAAATGACATATATAAATTAGTATTATTTGAATTTAAAATAACACGATACCAAAAAATAAATGAATCCCTGAAAAATACAGAAGAGATGGGGTTGGGCTGCTGGTGGGTGGGATGAGATTGAACATAACTCTTCTTTCTTCACTTAAAACTCTATTTTACCCAACGATTTGTTTAAATTATAAAATATACAAATTAATAAAGATATGAAAAATATATTTGTAAATTATACAAAGTTTGAAATGATATAGTATATATGGATAACTTTGTAAAATAACAATCTTATTGTATAATTATAAATTGTATATATTACAATAATAAATAATATACCGCGCATCGCTCGGGTGAATTTGTAGTCGTGCTTAAATTGTTATGCAATAGACCTACAGTAGAGTATCTATAGGCCCGGTCAATCCAGTCAGACCCAATCTAGTTTGGGCTCTAAATCGAAGTGATTGAATGTTATGGGCTGGCCCAATGCCAATTAATAGAACGTTGAAAGCACGCGCCGCTGGCACTCTATCAAAATTCCCGCCAATGGTCATCGGCTCACGCGCCTTCGCCATTTCCTTTCCCGCCTTTCTCCTCTGCGCTCTTCTCCATCTCCATATCCCGCCTTTTAACACACACACACACACACACACACTCTCTCTCTCTCTCACACACACACATCTGACTCCTCTCTCTTTCTCTCTCTGGACATATATAGTTATCGCATAGGCCATAGCGTATTGTGTAGTCATCGGATGGCGCCGACGAGAAAGAGTAGCAATGGGCGGTCGCCGCTGGTCAATCAACAGAGTCAAATCACTGCATTCTTTGGCAAGAGGCTGGGATCGGCGTCCTCTCCTTCCAATGCGCCGTCTCCCGCTCCATCGAAGCAAAACCCTAGCCCTAATGCAAGCCAGAGCCCGATAACTCCTGCGTCAGTCCAGTCAAAGCTCGGGAAACCTGTCTTAGTTATAAGCCCGAATTTGGGCTCTTCTTCAAATGGAAAACCTATCTCTGATAAGAAATTGTACGGGGCCGAGGTTGTTGACAGAAGGATCAGTGTTTATTGGCCTTTAGATAAGTCCTGGTACGAAGGACACGTGAAGTCGTTCGATAAGATGTCAGGAAAGCATTTGGTTCAGTATGATGATGCTGAAGAGGAAATGTTAGACCTGTCGAAGGAAAAGATTGAGTGGATTGAGGAGCCGGCAAAGAAGAAGCTTCGAAGGCTAAGAAGAGTTTCACTGGTGGAAGATGAAGAGGAGAGTCTCCACGAACTGAAAGATGAAGAGGTAGATGATCACAAAGAACTGGAAGATGATTCTGATGATGAGGATTGGGAGGAAAAGGTGGAAAATGAAATATCAGAAGATGGGGATGGTTTAGCGGATTTGGATTCGGAGGTCGAAATGGATGGAGGTGGGAAAGCTAGTGTTAGGAATAATATGAGCTCCAGGAAAAGAAAGGTGAGTGAAGGAGAAGAAAGGGCAGCAGTTGTTAGTAAAAAGAACAAGATTGGTGGAGTTTTGAAGAATAGTGTTTCCAAGGTTTCTCCTTCTGGAAATGCGAAAAAGCTGATTGAGCTTGACAAAGGAACCAGTGGTAATAGTTAGTAAGAAGTTCTTTTTCCGTGGAAAGGAAAATTAAAATATTATCTTCTCTTTGTACTTTTGATAATCTTATTTCTTCTTTAAGAAAGAAGTTATTGATGATCTGATGTAGTAGATAAATAGTCTTGTAACTTTATGAGATTGATGGAGGTTATTGTTTTGTGCCCACTGTAGGTGGGAAGTTGTCGATTCTAGAGAGCCCTATAGTGGGAGATGCGGCAGAAAGATTTGCCACACGCGGAGCGGAGAAATTCCGCTTCCTTGAGGTGTAAGTTGGTAGATAAACTTGATTCTTTTATGGAGAGTATTTAAATCACTGATGGTAGAACCAGAAATGCATTGCTTTTTTTGAAAGATGTGCTATGTTAAATCACTAACGCACTCACATCCATTTAAATCACATATGCACTCACATCTGCTATGTTATTGAAAGATGTGCAATCCATCACTTTTTTTGAACTGGTTTCTTTTCAAGCAGAGACCGTAGGGATGCCAACAGAAGGCGCCCTGGGGATGTAAATTATGATCCGAGAACCCTATACTTGCCTCCAGACTTTTTAAAAAGTTTAACGGGTGGCCAGGTGATTGAAATATCAGTTACTGGTTCAAGCTCTTTTTGATGGTATTTTGAAATAGTTTATCTGATATATTTAAGTATTTTAGAGGCAATGGTGGGAGTTTAAGTCGAAGCATATGGACAAGGTTCTCTTTTTCAAGGTAGCAGCTTAATTGATATAGGATTATCTAAAGTTCAAGTCTATGCGATCAGCTTTGTCGTCATTGCTTTACTGTAAAAGTGCATCATTTTTTTTTTTTATTATTATTATTTTGAATCAGATGGGCAAGTTTTATGAACTTTATGAGATGGATGCACATGTTGGAGCAAAAGAACTCGGTTTGCAGTATATGAAGGTACTGGAATCAGTTATGGCTGGTAATTTATTTATTTAGAATGTGGATTAATTAGGCGGGAAAAGAGATAAATCTCGATAATGCCTTTGTTATTTTTGATTATTTAGAGTTGTGTTTTATATCAATGTTCAGAAAGTTGCTATTTCTAGATAACTTTAGCTTGTTGGTTGCGATCTGATAGTTGCTTCTTCTATCAGGGAGAGCAACCTCACTGTGGATTTCCAGAGAAGAACTACTTAATCAATATAGAGAAGCTTGCAAGAAAGGTTGTCTAGAATTTTAAAATTTTCCAACTTCAATCTATTCTGCCTCAGTTTTTAATTCTTTGTACTTTTGATCACCAAGTCTCATAAGAATGTCCTAACTTTAATAGGGCTACCGTGTTCTTGTTGTGGAGCAAACTGAGACACCTGAACAGCTTGAGCTTCGTCGAAGAGAAAAGGGCTCTAAAGATAAGGTCTTTATAGCATTGATCTAATGACTTGTTTACAAATTCTTTATTGTAAGATAAAGATTAATGAAAGCTGCTGATTCAAGGTTGTCAGACGTGAGATATGTGCTGTTGTCACAAAAGGAACCTTGACTGAGGGAGAAATGCTTTCAACCAACCCTGATCCTTCATATATGATAGCAGTGACTGAAAGCTGTCAAGTTTCCACGAATGAAGAGGGGGTCCATGTATTTGGTATCTGTGCAGTAGATGCTGCAACAAGCAAAATTATTCTTGGGCAGGTGGGAAGGAATCACTTTAGTGTTTGTAATCTAAGTCAATCTAAAAGGAACAGCCTGATGATCCATATGCTGCGAATATAGTATCTCTTGTTGTCACTTGTTTCACTATCTGTAATTATTGTGACTTCCATGTAGTAAATATTAGACACATGTCAAAGATACACGCACATAAATACATCCATACATTCATATAATCATCTGATTTTAGCATTCCTGCCTGTTGAGGACTGTGTAATCTCTTCAATAGGCTTGTCAATTGAAAACATCATCTTGTACTTTCTTTTCTTCAGTTATTATAACATTTTCTGTGGGATTAAATATGCCTCCTTTGATCAGTTCAGGGATGATGCAGATTGCAGTTCATTATGCTGTTTATTGTCTGTTTTAAGGCCATTGGAAATTATAAAACCAGCTAAGCTACTATGTCCTGAGACTGAAAAGGCACTCATTAGACATACAAGAAACCCTCTAGTCAATGAGCTGACTCCTTTCTCTGAATTTTGGAATGCTGAGAAAACTATTTCTGAAGTTATGAACATCTACAAGCGTCTGGGTGATCATGCAAGTAATTCATCAGCAAATGAAACTACTGTGCAGCCAAGTGATTCTTTGTTGGAAAATAATGATAGAAACTGCCTACCAACTGTACTATCTGACCTTGTAACTGCGGGTGAAAATGGAAGCCAAGCACTTTCAGCACTTGGTGGCGCTCTTTTCTATTTGAGGCAGGCTTTTCTGGATGAATCTCTCCTGAGATTTGCTAAGTTTGAGTTCCTCCCATGCTCTGGTATTGGTGAAATTGCTCAGAAACACTATATGCTTCTTGATGCTGCTGCATTGGAAAATCTCGAGATATTTGAAAATAGCAGAAATGGAGAAACTTCTGGGTATCATGGAATGTCCCTTATATTTTTTTTCAGAATCATCATAATGGATAAACTTCTGGTTTATCTATGACATCATCTCTTTTTATCTCTGCAGGACGTTATATGCTCAATTAAACCACTGTTCCACAGCATTTGGTAAACGGTTGCTCAGAACATGGCTTGCTAGACCTCTGTATCATCCTGAGTCAATTAAGGAACGCCAGGATGCTATAGCAGCATTGAGGGTATATTTGACTCTAGGAAGTTTCTTTTTTATAGGCCTAATTGTCTGTTGGCCATTTCATTTGCCATGTTTTATCTAAATCAATAGGCGGTTTTGAAAGAAAATAGCTCACAGAACAGATATGTGCCTGATTGTAATAATTCAACTTAGCTAAGGAAAAACGCTTTTCTAAAATTGGTTGTGGTTTATTTCTTTTTCTGGTCTTGCTTTATAATTGCTGTTTGCCTAATTATTCACTAATCTTACCAAATTATGTACCTTAGGGAGTTAATCAACCACATGTGCTTGGATTTAGGAAAGAGTTATCTAAGCTACCTGACATGGAACGTTTACTTGCTCGCATCTTTGCTGGCAGGTGAAGTTACTAGGCTTTCTGATTTCCAGATCATCCATAGCATTTACTTATAACATCTTTTTTTGTCTGATTCTCTTCATGGTTTCTGGGTACTACAGTGAGGCTACTGGCAGGAATTCAAATAAAGTTGTTCTCTACGAGGATGCAGCAAAGAAGCAGCTCCAAGAGTTCATTTCAGCTTTACGTGGGTGTGAAATAGTGACCAATGCATGCTCTTCACTTGGTGCTGCTTTAGAGAATGTGGAGTCTAGACTGTTACATCATCTATTAACGCCTGGTATATGCTGAAACAAATTCTCAGTATTATTATCCTTGGTTATTAGTACCTAATGGTCCATGTTTCCAGGTGCAGGGATTCCTGATATCAATTCAATTTTGAGGCATTTCAAGGATGCTTTTGATTGGGAGGAAGCAAATCAGTCAGGGCGTATCATACCTCGAGAAGGGGCTGATGTCGAGTACGACTGTGCTTGCCAAGTAGTAAAAGACATTGAATCTAATCTCAGAAAACATTTGAAGGAGCAGAAGAAATTCATTGGAGATGAATCTGTAAGATTTACTAAAATAGCCTGTTTTATGATAATTGAGCATATACCATAGTTTTATTTCTCTTGGGATGTACTGTAGATTTGTTATGTGACAATTGGAAAAGATGCATACCTTTTGGAAGTTCCCGAGAGTTTATCACAGATGATTCCAAAAGAATATGAATTGCGCTCGTCCAAGAAGGTAAGACCACAGCTTCCGGCTAATTTGAAGTTTGTTCAATTATTTTTCCAGTTAATTTCATGTCTGAAGCTGTGCTCTTTATTGGAAGCAGAGAACCGTTGCATATTATAAATAGTGGGAATGGAGAAATACCAGTGAAAATAAAATCAGGATAGTATAGTATAACAATTTGGTAATGTAATATAGGTTAGACATATAGACGTATTCTCTTGAAGCTGTACGTTTCATTAGAGTAAATGGTACTCATGAAATCCACCTCCCAGATTCAGATTCATAGCTTATTTCACTAAATTTATATAGTTACGCTCTTTAGAGAATTTAGAAATAACTTATCCAAATTTTAAATAAGAACTCAATATAGAAAATAGAAAAAAATATTAAATGAGTAAATGAATATAATCTATTGGTTTAACGGAGACATCTACTCAGCGAGGTGTGTGTTTTAATGTGATGAATCCATTTTCGCATTTATAAAAAAATTTCTCTCTCAAAAGTCCTATGTTATGTTTTCTCTAGTAGTCTAGTTATTGAAACATCACCACTCATTCCCTTTTTGGTCTTTCATAATCTTGTAAATTAGTTAAAACATTGCTTAAAGAGGAGCCCTCCACCCCCCCCCCCCCCACACACACACACAAAAAGAGACATTGAAGCTTATTTACTTACAATAGTTTCTTTCCAAATCTCAATACAAGTTTTATATTTTCGGTTCATCATTATGATCTACTCAGAGATTTTCCTTGGTCCATGGATTCTTCTGCTCATCTATCATATAGGTGAAAGTTATCTCAAACTGCACATTGATGTATGTTGTGCAGGTAAAAAATAGTTATTGTTTCCTATTGTGGACTAGTAGGTAATTATTCAACTACGTACATCGCAAAATGTGATTTAACATTGATCAGTGACGACTGTTATGATCATTTGGAAATCTGGAATGTCTTTAAGCATAATCTAGTGGAGATATCACCTAACTTGCTTGTATGGATTTCAGCCTTTTCTATATTTCCTTTTTTATATTATTTTGCAGGGTTTCTGCCGCTACTGGACTCCAGTGATTAAAGAATTACTTGGAGAGCTCTCTCATGCTGAATCTGAAAAGGAGTCAAAACTGAAAAGCATTCTTCAGAGGTTGATTGGACGATTTTGCGAGAGTCACATTAAGTGGAGGCAATTAGTCTCTACTGTTGCAGGTATTAGTGTCCTTCTGAATGTAAAAAGGAGGATGTTATCAGTTTTCATGTGGACCGTATGTTATTTGTCAAGTACTTCCTTCCTTGGGAAAGTCAGGAAAGAAATTTGTTTCATAACCTTCTATGGTTTTCATATTTTCCAAGGACAAAGCTGATTGCAGTTACATTGAATACTCAAAATGTATGAAACTGCGACTGCAAATGCATGTTCTGTAGTCTAGTTGGCCGTTGGGCCATTGTGAACATTCAAGTAGTGTTTGAGGATGTTGTCAGGGTTTGTCCACCGAATTTTTTCCTGGAAAATGTCTACATAAAATTATGGCTGCTATCATGTTGCATTATTTTATTTTATTTTGACGTCAGAACCATTATACAAATGGAAAGTCAGAGTGGGGAAGGATTCTGATAAGATAATTAGCACTCCTAGAAGGAAAGAAGATGAAAATAAGGCTAAGCTTATTAAGCTTAATTTTAGGAAATAAATATTAGTTTAAATCTCGGGGCACAGTTGCTATCTTATTCTTAGGGCATAATATTAGGAATAATATCTTATAAATAATGGATGGGGCCAAGCATTGCTGGAGCAGAAATAAACCCTTGTAGATGACTTTAGGCTGGGGAGAGTTACTCTGACAGGATCATCCCTGGTGTACCCCTTTCCTCTCAATCAATTAAACCATAATCATTTATTTAATTTTCTTCTCTTATATGTATCAGTTGGCACGGAATCTGACATTTTCTCTGATAGAAAGAGCCAAGTACTGATTCTCTTAAATGGTTGTGTTGCTTTATTTTCTACTGTATAAGTGTTTCTAAATAGGCTACAATTCTTTCCCAAGTTATTAAAAATGATGGCCATCCAGAAATATCATATGTGAGAGGCTTGATTTCGATTTTTGCAGAGCTGGATGTTTTAATCAGCTTATCAATTGCAAGTGATTATTATGAAGGGAAAAGTTGTCGTCCAATTATATCTGCATCAAATTCTGGTGAAGAGCCATTCCTTAGTGCTAATAGTTTAGGGCATCCTGTTCTGAGGAGTGATTCCCTGGGAGAGGGTACCTTTGTCACCAATGATGTTACACTAGGTGGTTCTGGTCATTCCAGCTTTATTCTCCTTACTGGTCCTAACATGGGTGGGAAGTCTACTCTTCTACGCCAAGTTTGCTTGGCTGTGATCTTGGCCCAGGTTAGTCCTTGGACCTCTTTTTCATAGTGGGCCTAATAGTATTTGTGTTCTCGTTATCAACGGCTTCACTTTCATACTTCACAGATAGGAGCAGATGTACCTGCAGAGTCTTTTATGTTGTCTCCTATTGACCGGATATTTGTTCGAATGGGTGCTAAAGATCAGATTATGGCTGGTCAGAGCACATTTCTTACAGAGCTTTTGGAAACTGCATCTATGTTGGTAAGATGATCTTCTGGCTCAATTGACTTAACTACATGCCATTAATTTTTCCTCTGAGCATTGCTTCGCCAAATGTCAATTTTGTTTTATGAAATAAGATAAACGATGTGGCTCTGTAATCCCAAGTAGAATGTTCAGCTTATTCTGCTCTAATTATCAAAAAGATCTCAAGTTAAAATAATCCAGTACTGCAAATGTCTCTAGGCGCTACTTGGACTGCTAATAAGCTGCCAATTTTTTCCTTTTCATGTTTTAAATTATTTTGTCATTTATAACATTTTTATCTGATATTAATCTATTTACAGGTTGAAGACAAATATAAGGATTCAAGCTCATGAAAAGGCTTTCTTAACTCAATTGTGATTGAGTTCAAATATAAAAACATTATAGAAGTAAAATAAATTACTCAACTACCTATTAAACCCTATATCAATGGTCAGAATTAATTATTAACGTATCAATTTATAAATTGTGTTAAATACTTTTTAGAAAAAAATTGGAGATAATAGACCAAAGATAAAGATCCATAGGCTACCTACTTAGTGCCATTCATCCAGAGCTGGCTCCTAGAGAAACTGATTAGGTCAAAAGTGGGGTGGTTAGTGGTTTCCTGTGCCACCTTTTACAATACTGAATAATAAAGTTTCTATGATTCGAGGTTTGATTTCTTAGAAGATCTAAAATCTTCTTTGCCAACATTTTTTTTGTGCTGCAGCATCTATCTATATTATGGCTTTTATTTTTTTCCTTATCTGCTATTGTCATGTTATAACCTATTGTATGTGATGTTTGCAGGCTTCAGCAACCCGCAATTCACTTGTGGCATTGGATGAGCTGGGGCGAGGGACATCAACATCGGATGGCCAAGCCATTGCGTATGTGCTACTGAACTCTTTCTGTCTGCTCTAGTTCTGTTATATTATCTGAACACATGACATTATACATATCAGATGTGAAACCACCACTTGCATTGATATCACTAATTATTGAGAGAACCAAATGGTGGCACTTAAGCAATGTGTCTGCTCAGCTTCTGTCAACCTTGGTTAAAAAATCTCTAATTTCATTCTAATGTCTTTTGCCAGTGCGTCAGTGCTTGAACATTTTGTTTGCACGGTACAATGTCGGGGAATGTTTTCTACACATTATCATAGATTAGCTGTCGACTACCAGAACTATCCTAAGGTATGGCTACTCTTTGTTCTTTTTTGAAATGAAGCAAATAGTTGAACCTGCATAGAGTACACGTGCTTATGCCAGAAAATCAATAATTAGATGCCTTTCCTAATGAAAATTTACATTTGGTTCTGTAATATGGTATTATAATATGTACTCCAATATGTATTTACACATGCAAATTAAATTGATGCATTCTTTAATTACAGTGAATTTGAAAACCAATACTGATTCTTCCATTGTAAAGACAAAAATTGGATATTGGTCTAGTTCCTGTTGAAGGACCTTTTTTCATGGAAAGTATTCAAGTCTTCATAGTTCTTCCTGGATCTTCATTTCTTTTGATTTTATTGTTTGTTGATAATAACTATCTCAATTTCTATCTTTATTCAATGCAAGTACAGCCATATACATTGATCGATGTATTTTTTCGTTTTTGTGAGTGATCATGTCTTCCACTTTGAATATTCATACAGGTCTCCCTCTGTCACATGGCATGCCAAGTTGTGAAAGGAGTTACGGGTCTGGAGGAAGTGGTCTTCCTTTACAAATTGATGCCTGGTGCATGCCCTAAGAGTTATGGTGTTAATGTTGCTCGATTAGCTGGTAAGTGACCTTTAAAATTTGAATAGTTTCTGTTAACCTAATAATGTGAAATCCTCTCTTTCTCTTCATTAAATTGCATCCGGTCATTGATTTTTACTTGCTAGTTTCCAAGGTTGCTATGAAGTTAAGTCAATATATTGTTAAGCTCGCACTTGGCTTGGTGAACTTCAATTTTTCCCAAGTAGCTTGTGAGCTAGTGGTTCAACTTGATTAAATCTAATTCTGCCAATGTGGAAATTTTGTTTTTTATTCTCAAGAATAAATTATGATATTGGCATCATATTCAGGACTTCCTGATTCAGTACTACAAAAGGCTGCAGCAATGTCGGAGGAGTTTGAAGCAAATTATGGCAAAAGATTAGGGGCCAACAACTTACCCTCTCAAAGTTGGGAAGACAAAGCATCTTTGATCATCGAGAATTTAATAAAGATTGAGGCTACTTCAAATTGCCACACTCCACCTCTGAGTGAGGTTGTTGACTTGTTGACAAGCCTGCAGCTCCGAGCAAGGTCACTTTTAGAACAGCATTAGAATTCATGTTTGTACAGAGCAGGCAGCAGACATTAATCCATTACCATCTTTTTTGACCGCAGAGTTCAACTCTCATCGGCTAAAAGGTATGGATGCCGTTTTGAATATGTAGATAGTAATTGGTGCTGAGCTTTGAAATTTCCAATATAGCATGCTTGCTGAACCGTGATATTTAATGGGTGAAATGTATGAGAGCTCTGAAAATATCAAGCTGTACATTTTGTGAACTACTAGTTTTGAATTCATTGTTGAGAAACACTACTCGACTATGAGCTTTATATTAAAAATTTGGCTGTTATAGAGTGCCAGATAGTAGAGAAAGAATTTGTTGGATTCTCATTTCTTATTGTCTTATTCTTTCAAGGAGTTGCAGATTTTATTCATCTTCTTTTTTCTTTTTTTTCATTCAATCTGTGTAAGATTTTCTGTATCATTCATCTGTACAAGAGGAAGATACAGGAAATAAAAAATTGAAAAAATAAATATACACACAATAGGTACAAGCTAAGGTAAAGCTGAGCTTGATCAAACTTGTCTCTCATTGTCACTATGCTGCTCTTCATCTTCATCATCAGAGCTTGAGTCCGCATCAGCACTCTGAAACAGGTATCGTTTAATTTAGATGCAAGGTAGAATAGTTATTAATCTAAATGAGATCTTGCAACAAATTTACCTGATAGTGTTGCCTAATGCTGTTCTGCAATGCTGCTATAATCCGAATCAATATGTACATTGGAAGGATTATACCACTTGCCTTGACTATAAGCACCTGCACATATCATGATTTTTTTCGTTCAGTTCAACTGCTGATATGATTAATGAATGCTGGGTACTTTTGTTGAAATACACTTGGTTCTCATCTATCGTGCATCTGCACATATAGACGCATGTCTCTATATTTAGCTCTCTTGGTGTACTGTTGACAAAACGGACGTTATATATTTAGTCTCTATTCGATAGTAAAGATATGAGTTAACTTACGGTTAGTAGTGGAAAAGGGTAAGCCCCAACTCCTCCAGTTAGAACAGCAAACAGATGTTTGATGAGCAGTAGAGCTGTGAACTGCAAATTTGAGTAAACGGTTAGCAGATTTCAACATGAAAAGTGGGTTTTCGTATCCAAATCAATTAAGCAACATAGAGTTTTTCCAAGAACGTTTGGATATAGGATACTATGAAATAAGAGATGAAATACTGTCTGAAATGAAGTATACATTGATGTATGTGTGTTTATATTTTTTATATGCTTCATCTATAGTCAACTAAATTTAATTTAATGTCTTTTTTCGCACTCTTGATTTCTTCCTGTTCACAACACTGGGAATGATCTGGCAGAGGAAGTTCAAATCAAACTAATTTGATATCTAGAGATTTGAATATTGTTAGCTACAGTCTGTCACAAATTGAAGAGGCCACTCTGATATTATGATGTGAAAACAGAAAATTGGCATTGATTTCACACAGTTTCCATTTTCTGGAAAAGAAATTTCAAAATTTATGACCTAGTTATTATGCAACCTCCAACTGTCCATAGGTGTAGTTTCCAAAGATTTCAAAATTTAGAAAATCTTATTTGGAAATTCAATAACTGAAAGAAAGTTTATTTAAAGAGTACTCACAATGAGAGCCATTGATTTGCAGCAAGAAGCACTTCTATCCGCTGCACATTCAGAATTCTCTGTTTCAACATTTTCTCCTGAATTCTCTTCATCTTCCTCATTTCTTGGCACTCCTACACTTTCCCTATTGTCAAATCACACAAAATGCAAAACCCCATTTTTAATTAAATAAACTCGAATTCTCAATTTTGAGATTTAATTTATTATCAAGAAAATCTTAAAAATCTATCAATAGGAAAAATTGATGCTATTATCATGAAAATTGGCAAAGAGAAAGAAATACATAGCCAATGCTCCTAAAAAGAAATGCTAATTTGATGTAAAATAAAGAAAAAATATTATGATCAATTTATTAATATTTCGTTAATAATTAATTTAAGACCAAGAATGAGACAAATATATAGCACATATCTCTGAATTATTGGTCGCAAATTGAGGACATTAACAATGATAGTAGATGAAACTATGCACGAACAATGCCGGTGCAATTTAAATATTCACAAAAAAGAGCAGCTCTGTTGTTAAAAAAATATCTTACTTTAAATAAAAAGAAAAGAAAAGAAAAGGAGAATGTCAGGTCAGCAGAAAAATAAAAAGACAAATTAAAATGGATACCTTATTGTGACTGTTGCATCAATAATTTGTGTTTTCTTAGGAGGAGGAGAAGTGTAGCCAGGTTGAAATTTCTGCAATAATATCAAAATTATATTTAAAAAAATCACTATCCAATTTTAAATAAAGTTTATAATATTAAAAATAAAGTTTATAATATTAAAAATGATATAATCCTATCTTTGAAAAGACGTGAGAGTGGAACAGAAAATAGTGGAAAATAAATAAAGATGCGTAGCTTAAAGTTGTAGTTAAGTTTCATCGCAAATAGAAAGATAAGAACATATTGTCAATTTGCCATGTCCCATCTCTTCCACTATATTTAAATTACAGTTCTTTTCACATTCATATACCAAAATAATAATAATAATAATCACCAATTTCTAGGCTTATTTATACTCCAAGAAATACAGTTGAGATAGAGACATTTACAAATTTCTTTGCCCTCCAAAATCAATATCTTTAAAGGATAATTAATTCAACAAAATCAAAACCAGACTTTGAAGTCCAGCAAAAAAAAAAAAATTCAGAAACTTATCAAATAGGAAACGAGAGAGAGAGAGAGAGAGAGAGAGAGAGGACCTGCAAGCAGATTTCACAAGTAGTGTTTCCTTTTTCATTGCACCATCTCTGTACGCAATCTCTGTGAGCAAACTGGAAACAATAACAAAAATATTCAATGATCAAACGATAAAAAGAAAAAAAACTGTGGAGAAAATTCAGAATATGATCAACAATAAAGAGGATAAAAAGAAAGTTTTAAAGAAAATGAAGAAAAGAAAAACCTTAACAGTTCCAGAACAGGCACAAGGAATTTCCATGCTTTTACAGCTTTCGAATTCTTCTTCATGGCATATTCTGCATATACGAGAAGATGACTTCAAATCCTCTATGAATAACACAATCTCACTCATCCTCTCTCTCTCTCTCTGCAAATTCAATCCTTTCAGACTGTTTTTTCTGTTACTCTGTAAAATGTTTTGCCTCTCTCTCTCTAACTTTCTCTCTCTTGCGTTTTTTGAAGGAGCCTTCTGCTTCCGTTTATATGTAAGGATACGTGGGGAAAATTCCAATACTACCCTTATTTTATAATTTTCTTAGGAACTAATATGAAAATGGGAATATTTAAATAAATAAATTAGGTTAAGAAATATTGACTTGTTAGATTTTATGAAGACACGGTGTGGAGAAAGTCTTTTTTTGCCCTTTTAATCTTTTGCTGGTTTTGCAATTTATGCCACTTTGACTTATTTTATTACGTCTAATTTCATCAAAAATGTAGTCAACATCCAATTATTATGGATTTTGGTCAATTATTTGGTTATTATATGTTCAAAGCAATTGCTTAAATTTGCAATGAGTCTTATAAAACTAGTATTTCTTGAAATAGATCGTATATTATTTCAATCTTGTTACTTGTTTCACTAGTAAATGTACATATTATATATATATATATAACATTGATAGAAAATTAATAAAATTGGGATTAAATTATGACACTGTCAACATCTAAGACTTAAGTTAGTTTTACTAATAATAGTGATACTAACAAAGTTAAATATGTTGTTTATGAGGCTGTCCAAAGCCTGCTAATTTGTATAGAATCTATGGCTATTCTATTGGAACTTAGCTTAGAGAACACAAACCACAAAATGAAGCAAACTACAAATTTGATGTCTATTGGAAATTAGTGAATATTGTTTGTGAGTTTTTCAAGAAATAAGTATAATGTTTGGTACTTTCGATTCATTTCAATTTATCCATTGTTTAAGGTTGTTTTACATAGATTAGTGATATGTTTAATAGTTATATATGATAATGTTATAAAGTGTACCATGATACACGTGTTTTGAATACTAAAGATGTGGTTTAATTATGACAAAAAATATGAATATTACAATAAATAAAGATCAGTACAAGAAGAGAAAAGAAGGTCAAAAGAGAAATTAGAAGAAAAACTATAAGTTTTCTTGTAGTGTATGAGCAACAAATACATTTACTTTATAAAATGATTATTTTGAAATGAAGGGAGTATCTAGAAAAATAATATAAAATAGAATTGTATAACATATTAAAGTAAAAAGGCTCCGTTTGGATAGAGTGATTTGAAATCCAGAATTTGAAATGAGTGGATTTCAAACTTTCTCAAGTTGGAGTGGATTTGAAATCCACCAAAATGACTCCAAAATTAGCTCAAAATGAAAATCATGGATTTCAAATCCACATCCATCCAAACACTACCGGTGGATTTGCTACCATGAATTTCAAATTCACATCCATCCAAACACTACCGATGGATTTACTACCATGAATTTCAAGTCCCTCCTCAAGTAATTAAACATTTAATTTAAAATGTTTATGAAAAAATTGAACTATAAAGAAATACACAAACTCCATATAGGTCATGTGTGCAGAATAATAAACATTGCATTTACTAATACATTTCATAAGTTGTAACATACACCATAATTGGCTCAATTTAATAGATACCCCATTTGGTGAAATTCACTAAATATGCACCATGCACTTACACTTATATATAACAATTAGTAGTTCAATTTTAGAAAATCGATCAGTAAAACACTAATGATGAAACAACACATGCATGCATGTATTTGCTAATGTTATATATTTATTTATTTATTTCCTTTTATGATGACTTGAACTCAAATGTCTAAAAGAAAAGAAAAGGTAGGTTTAACCGATTCCTCTCTAAAGACTTATAAAAGTCCTACGAATATAGATATAATCATTCTCAATTAATCTGTCACTTAGCCTCCTTTTTCGTTGCTTTAGAATAAAAGTTAATTAAGAGGGCTAATGGTCCCAAATCTAAAAGGATAAAAGTTCAAATTTCTTGACTTTTTATGCTAACTGCTATGCATTGATCATATCAATTTAATGTTTTGCCTTTTCTTTTTATAATCAAAATGTACAATATATTAGTTTCAATGTTATTTCATAAAATATCATCATATTATATTCATCATATTCTGTACATATACAATATCGGTACTATACATGTTACGTCCTAAATGAGTAATTTGGATTGTATGATAGTTACATTTGATTCTCCTTCATATATATTAGTTGTATTAGTACTCTCGTAATATATTCTATTATCTTTAAATGGTTGTGGTGGTTTGTAAAATGGTATAAACTTAACACACGTTTATTAACTTGGGAATTAATACTATTTTTATGGGTTTAGATCAAACTGTGATTTAGATGAGAGGGAAACATAAGATTAATAAATTGGGTTAGGGTCAATCTGCAGGTCAATTACACAATTAATCCATTTAATATTTTAGAAAAACTACTACTACTTAAGATTATTTATTTTATCATTCATTTGATACAACAAAATCCATGCACACTCAACATTGCAACATACTTCCCAACAATGCAATTCCAATCATGTTTTTAGGTTGACTATATAAGTTTTATAAATTATATAGATATCAAAATATCCATATAATTAATAATTTGTGGATCGATTCAACACATATGATTCATAGTTGAGTTAATCACGTTCATATTCATATAAAGCAATAATATTAGCATCTCATCACAACCCACAAACTGAAATACAAACATCAAACCAAAAACTCTAATGCAAAAACCATGAGATTATTTTGTAATTCTAAGTTTTAAATAATGCTATATTATTGATCACTACACTCGTATTTAATAATTATGCTGGAAAATGAAAAACTATGATTTGAAAAACAAAACATTGAATGCAATGATTGCACACATAACTAAATTAGTTCAAGAAAGTAAAGAAATGATTGATGAGAACAGATGGATTTAATTTCTTTGTCCCTTTTAAAATTCTTCATGTGTTTTATAGGCTTTTGGGCCTCATTTGAATTAGGCTTTTTGGCAGTTTGAATGTGAGCTCTATGATTGAGGGATTAACGGCTCCCTAAATTATACCTGAATTTTAAATTTGTGGGCCCATACGCGCTCTCACCGCTCCTCTCCCTAATTGGACCCTTCAAGATTCTGTGGGCCCACTTTCATCCCCAATATACCTTTTTTTTTCTTCTCTCTTTTATATATAGTTATATTTAATGTGTAATTGTTGTAACATCATAATTTTTTTTTAAAATTGTAATATTAGTTTGAGGTTTGATTATTAGTAAATTCAACACTGCTTTCATGCCTCGTGTATTCATAAATTACAGATAAATTACAGACATGTTTTCGATATTTTGTAACCCTATAAATTAGTATTTTAGGTCAACTAATATTTGTTTATTACATTTTGGGAGAACTTTTTTTTTAATTTTCTATATTTAATTCAGTAGGTTTTTAGTTCTTCAATTTTCAACTTTTGATTTTTAATCCTTTATATTTATCTCATTTGATTTTTAGTCCTTTATCTTTATACTTTTAATTTTTTTTCAGTTGCAATAAATATTATTACTTTTTTTTTCTTTTAGTTATAATTTAATTTTTCCCTATTGAAGAATATAACTGACTGTAATTCATAAATCATTTGGTATAATTTGAGAATTAGTCGAATATGATCAATGTCATTTTTTAAATTTTGGGTTATCCGTGTACAACATGAAATGTATAAAATTCATGAAAAATAAATTATTAATTGCTTAATATAATTTTATGTTAATTTTTTATTTCTCATATTTACAAAACTTTAAATCACTTGTAATGGGATGCAATTATATTTCTTGATTATTAAATTAATTTAGACTTGATGAAGAGACCATTTTCGGTGAGAAAAATTGAATGTAACTAATTGGGAAAAAATGCTATTGCAAGTAAAATAATTAAAAGAATTATAATTTTTAAACATAGAGTACTAAAAATCAAAAGTCGAAAGATAGAGGATCAAAAATCTAATGAGGTAACATGGAGGACTAAAAATCAAAAGTTGAATTATAAATGATTAAAAATCTAATAAGAGTAAACATAGATGACTAATAAAAAGCTGAAATTAGTTGGAGGACTAGAAATCTAACGAGGTAAGTATAGATGACTAAAAACACTTTTTTCCCTTACATTTAGTAACATAAATTGTATGTTTTCTTCTTAATTTCTGAAAATTTAGAATAAATGCATGTTTGTTATGGATGCGCGGAATAAATATTGAAAGTCGTGTTAAATTTACTAATAACCAAAAGTCATGTTAAAATTACAATTTTAGGAACATTTTTTATTTTACAATCCTTTTATTTTAAGGGGCTATGTGCATTTGTTCAGCCAATCCAAGCCAACCATGCAATTCTAAGTTAAAAAATATAAAGTTATTTCCATAACATGATTTCATATATGTTTAATATATATATATTTTTAAAAAAATTATTTGAATATAAAACTCGATCGACTTGGCAAGTTGCAACCCACGATGACATTAGCAAAGTTGGGAATGCATGCATTTATAATACACAAAAAATTCAGGTGAGACGGTTTCATAAATAGTTTCTGTGAGACAGATTCTAATTACTCATGAATTAAACTCATATCCACATGAGATTTTCATATGAATTGCTAAGTGTGGGTTATGAGTTGATCCGTCTCACGAAAAAAGATCTGTGAGACAATCTCACACAAGATCTACTCTTATTAATATGACTTAATCTAATGCGGCTAGTAAACATATAATCATTTTGTCATTTTTATCTTTTTTTTTTTTTGAGTTGTCTCCTGTGCATCAAGACCCAAGTGCACATACAATTTGAATCAGGTTCGGGTCGATCCAAATCTGCACTTTTTTTTTGTTGTCTTTTTATTTTATTTTAATTTTCGCTTCAGGTTGTTACCTTTATGTTATATGAGTGTGATCTTTATGTATAAATGTAGTGACCTTTATGTATAAATGTGTTGAAAATTTTCATTTTTTCATAAGTTGTGGATCATAAAGATCATGATATTTGTACATAAAAGTTACAAAAATACAACATAAAAGTTACAACAATACAACATAAATGTCTTATCCTGAAGCAAAAAACCTGAAAATCTTCATTTTTTCCTAAGTTACTAAACATAAAGGTCATAACATTTATATAAAGGTCACACTTATATAACATAAATGTCACATTCTTATAAAATAAAAGTAACAACTTGAATCGAAAAAAAAAAAATCAGATACACGGATTCAAATCCGATCGCCCCAGTTACACCAATCTTGATAAGTTGCACAAGAGTATATGTCCTTTTTTTTTTAAGAACAATAATGTGATTCCTTATTTATTTATTGTGAGTTATTTACTAATATAGATCGTGAAATTTCTCTAAATAAGAAACACATTATTAGATTAATCGATTTTTCTAGGTGTAAGACACTAATGAATAAGTTAATTTTAATTATTGTGTGTTATTATATTCATCTTATGTGTCTCTATATCAATGCACAGAGTACACGTGTAATCAATGATATGTTTGTGTCCATGCAGTAAAATTTACAATGAGAACAAAACAATTTAAATTAAGCATTTTCATAAAACAAAAAATATACAAATTAGATTGTAAGTTGGTCTTTCACTTAATAGAATTAGACATAACCAAATTCAGACAAAATAAAAGGTGCTAAAGGTGATCTAAATAGAGTAGTTATTAATATGTGTTGTTGTTATAGATAAAATTGTACTATTCAAAGGATATGAAAATGATATACTTATATGTTAGAACAAGTTAAATATGAAAAATATTTATAATAATTTAGATAAAATTTAATTATATTTTTGGTTCTGTAGCTACAAATGTATCTTTTTATTCGAGATATTCTAACATATATTACTTCAAAACGCAATATACTTAATTTATTTAACTGGATAAAGTGACAGACAGTTGGGAAAAAAGAAAAAGAAAAAGAAAAAGAAGAAGAATGAGAAAATATAGTAATATAAAAGAAATGTGAATAGTTTATTATACACCTTCATTGAAAACAACATTAAATAATTTATTATATAAAATTAGATTATAGATTTGTCATATATATATATATATACACACACTAAATATTTTACAGAGATATTTTGGCGTGCTGACATAATGACATTTGGTGCTTATCTTGTTTCTTTCGATCTTATCCTTCTTCCCCTCTCTCTCTCTCTCTCTCTCTCTCTCTCTCTCTCTCTCTCTCTCTCTAACTTTTGTTTCTCTTCCTTTCCTATCTACAATCATTCAATTAATTAGAGGATTATTTAAGATTTATGAGAAAAGAATAATACAAATGTCAATTATGCAGTGCACCACTTGTTATACTTATCGTGTTCTTTTTGGTTTTTATCTAGTTTCATTTTATTTAATTCTCATTTTCCGAAATTTGAGACTGGTTGGGAAATACTATTTTTATTTAGTTATATGTGTACTTTCAAATTCAATATTTATTTGATAATTATATCATGTTATATTAAAAAATCTGATGATTAGGATTACTAAAGGCTTCAAATTTGATTAAATTAATAGTCAACGAGCATCCACAGAATTGAATGTATAGCTGCTATGTTTAATGCATCGTCTATGTAAACTTTAGAAGATAATCTTAAATCTAATATAAAAAATTTGATTTGCTATAAATTAGAAAATTTATATAAAAGATTTTCCTATATTTTCTTATTGAAAGCTTTTAAAAAGAGCTTATAGAAAATTGATAGTGGCTTCCAGTTTCATATCGCACATTTAAAAAGGGAAGATTGGGCCTGAAGTCCTTATATTAAACGGGCCCAAAGTTTTGGGCTGTAAATGGAACTCGACTTGTATAATCATGTCCTTGCTACATTTCAAATGGTCTTGAAATAAAATATAAAATCAATTTGTTGGGCTGGGCCTCGGGCCCAAATTTCAGTATTGTTAAAATATTATTATATATTTGAGCCCCCTGTCATTAATTGTAATTGCTGTTATAAATTAACTAGTTTTTGATCGCACGGGATTAAATTTCAAATACTAATATTTATCAGACTATTTAACGTATAATTGTTATGAACAAAAACTAAATATAAACAAAGAATATATCATTTAGGCCTTCATGAACAATTTTCATTAGTCTCTTTAGAATATTCTACTTCTTATTTGGATTGGTTGAATAACTTTCAATTTTCCACATCTGAAGTATGAATCAAATATTTAATTAGTAAAAAAATGAAAATTCAAACATCCGTTTTTATAGGTATTATATCGATAAAAATTGATTTTGAACTTACTAAATAATTTACTTTCATTAATTTTGTTGGTTAGTATTTTAATAAAATATATAAAATTATATAGAGTATAATTAAAAATGTATTATTTGAAATAAAAATTCACTATAATCTTTTAATATAAATTTAATTCTCTATATACATGTTACAAAAAAAATTGAATTTTTACAGTTTAAAGATATAGAATGAAAGTTTAGTCTTCTTCTATATGTTCTTAATTTCGGCGATTGAGTTGAATGCGTATTGGCTTGCTTTATGTAGAAGAAGGAACATATTGTGGAATGCATTAGCCAATCTTTTAATTGGGTTTATTTTCAGAAGGAATGTATTGTGGAATGCATTAGCCAATCTTTTAATTGAGTTTATTTTCAGATCATAATATCAAATATTTATAAATGAAAAATAGATACACAAAATCATTCAGTTATTATGCTGTCAAGTACTGTCAACTTAAATTTTGGGAGAAAAATCAAAACAATACAACATATGATATTATCAATCTCAATAAATTGTCAATTACCAATAATAAATTTACTTGACTGATCACATTGTTAATTATACAATTTACCCTTATTTCCTTATAAAAAAGAATAAACTTTTTTGACATTATGCATTTCACCATGTCATTTTTGATAAGTAATATTATTTATTTATAATTAATATTTATTCATTAAAATTAAAAACTAACCTACCCATTCTAGAAAATTGATCGACCCATTTTAGATAACTCTCACCCATAGTAGTTGTCAATGACATACACTATGATTAGATATAATAATTATTATGAATTTTTCTAGATTCAAGTCATATATATATATATTTTTACTATTGATAATGCAAATTCCAAAATTCAAACTTTACTTTAAATTATACTATGTAATGGTTCTCAACATTAACTCATAACACATCATTCTGATAGCTTGAACTTCCTTAACACAATATTACCTTTCAAGTTTCAATATAATTGATTGCTATGTAAAAATTATTGTACAACATTCTTCAACAATAATTGTATATGTTGACTCTAGTCGCAAGTCAAAAATTTCAATTAATGTTTGCATATAAAAAGTGGTCAAAACTTTCAAAAGAACAAAACATTGCAATAAGAATAGTCTACATACAATCTTACCATAATATGAAATAAAATAGAATAAAAATCGTATAAGAAATTAAAAAAATTGAAATAACACGTATCAATCATATATATCATACCATAAAATCTCAACTCATTCAATAACAAATATTTTATTATTCAATACAATAATCATCTCTAAATAATGACAAACTATATTTAAATCATCCGAATCATCCTCAAATAAAATTCATAACAAAACCAAAATAAAAATGTGAATAAAGACACCTTACACATCCATGAATCATTAGGAGATGATATGTGAAATTGCAGAACTTGAGAATTTAGTAAAGTGAAAGACAATGAATCAAAATGAGATAAATTGTATTATTTATAATGCATGTCTTGTTGATTAAACAGGTAATTACCATAATTCGGGACAATAAATTAAAACACTCATCATAGATACCATATTTTGTATCGAAAACATTTTTGTCAATTTCATGCAATTAAATAAATATCAATTATATGATTTTCACTATAAATTTAAACACGTTTTTTCATAGGTAATTATTTTGTGATATCAAATTTTAATACTATATATTAGATTTAGTTTTATGATACTTAATAATAATATTAAACCTATAATTTGGATACGAATTTCTTGTTATAGGTATAACACCAATGAAGTCAATCAAATTAATAATTTAAAATCCATAATATTTAAATATTTATTATAATGCATAATCATATATATATATATATATATATATTACCATATAAGATTGTTAAATCATATATCTTTTACATAAATACATATACACATTTTTTTAAAAGTTGACTTACCATGCATATATAAAAATATTTATAAGCCTTCTTTTATTATATTAATTCCTTTTATATACATCATCATTTATATTGTGAGATAATATTCCTTTTTTATATTTATTTATATATTGTATCTTTTTGTATTTTAATACATATTATATTTCTTATAATCCATAATCACATATATGTGTATATATATATATATAAATAATTGACTTACCATATAGGTAAATATTTATAAACCTTCTTTTTTTTTTTATCAATTCCTTATATATATACATCATCGTTCAAATCATGTGATAATATTCCTTTTTTATATTTATTTGTATATTGTCTCTTTTTATATTTTGATACATACTAAATATCATTTATCATTTATTTTAATTATATAAAAATAGTTTCCCTATTTGACATGATGTTTTGGACGGGAAAATCATTGTCTTTTCCTATATGATATAATATCTTGTTTTTATATATATAAAGATATGTATATGATTAAAAAGCTCTGTATAAGATAGCTAGATTCAACATTCACTTATTGATAAATTTAAATTAAATCACTCACGCATAATATGGATTAGATTATTGACTCATTTATGTTAATACTAAATTCCTGTCATATCTTTAATTCACTTTAATTCACTCACAATTATTGTTATATAATAATACTAAAAATCAAATCACTCACAATTATATTATTAAAATATATTTATTAAGTCACTCATATACATTTATATATATGTATAGTGTGAATATCTTCTCTAATCTAATAAATGGTTATAATCTATTAACATAAAAATTATATAAATTAAATCATATATACACATATATATATTGTGGTGTAAATCTCTTCCAATCTAATAGATGATTATGATAAATTAACATATATAATAAAATATAACATATGGCTTTATTATTTAAATTTTATTTCTCAAATATATCTATGAAATTTAATAATCAAAGTTGACTTACTTAAAAAAACTCATTTGTATACCCTTTTTTCCCCATATTATTTCCTTATATATACATCATCATTCAAATCATTTGATAATTTCCATTTTCATTTACATCTATCTATATATTGCATCTTTCATATTTTAATTGAAATTAAATATCATTATTAAAATAAAAAAATTATTTCCAGTTTTGGTATGATGTTTTGGCGGGAAAATTTTGACATTACTATTTGAGGAAATGTTTGTATTTTTATATATATAAAGATAAAGATTTAAAGTGAACATTACTCCTACAACCTTTCATATTATGTATGACCTTTGGAGTTCAATCAATTGTATACATAATGTACTCAAACATTGTATGGATGGATGTTGATGAATAAAATTCCCTCTTCTCAATCTTATGTTCTTTCTATTTTGTTACTTTCATATTATTGATCATGCATTGTTTCATACAAGAAAAATTATTGGACAACTTATTTTACAAGACGTTATCAGCAAGAGTTTCTACCGAAATCTGAGTTGTGCCCTAGGAAAGAATCATGTCTTTCCTGCAAGGTATTTTTCTTAACACTTTATTAATAATAATAATCAGATGATCAACTCAAAAATTCGATTGACTGTTGTGACAATAATCTGATGCAATAATCTTAATTTTTTTGATTTTGTTTCTTAGAATAATAATTTTCTTAATAATCATAAGTTTAATGGTCTACATTAGATGACTCCTTTATTGATAGATTACACGCCTGATACATCATATATGGAACTAGTTTAATTTAATATTAAAAAAAATTGCTAGCATAAAATTAACAATCAGTAATTGATAGCAAGAAGCTATTATACTTCAATCTTAATTTCATCTTCACATTCTTTTCTAGTTGTATACGTCAGTGGACATATAACAATAATTATGTGATTTTGTGCTTTACTCATCTGAACAATATTTCCGGTTTGACTTTAATTAGGTGTTTTTATTAAACTAAAAATAAGAAAGATAATCCATCACTCTAGTAAATCATCATAAAGTAGGAAAATCCAACATACTGCTTGTCACCAATTTAACATGTTTAATAACAAGAATTATATCTTGCACAAGATTGTGTAATCATATTATGATTGAAACTCAAGAGGACACGAAGTCTGATATTTAAAGTAGTTTGAATTCTAAGATAACATTATGTGTAGAGTTGATAAATTGTGTTAGTTACGTTAATAGATTATTTGGATAAGTTACAATGAGGAGGAATCTTTCTATAATAGAATTTTTTTTTTATTATGCCTTAATGATCTATATGAAGTCCAAGAGTCTTATAAATCGCTTCATCATGAACTTAAATCTGTTTACTTGACAGACATTTTATAGTATTCTATAAATGTGATAATTTTTTATTAATTCTTATATTACATCATTGATTTTTGGTATATGGAGATAGATGATATTTTATACGTTTGGTAGATAGTGATACTATTTACGGTTCTATCCTCAAAGATAAAAAAAATATCATACTTCAGCTCAAAAGAAAGAGAGTGGTTTTACAATTGCAAATCATAATCTATTGATAGTAAGCTCCAGAAGAGCATTACTAGTTTTACATATGAGTACCAAATTAATCATACATGATGAGTTATTATATCAACAATCTAAATGTACCATTCTTAGTTTTATGAACATAATCCTACCCCCTAATCTCCAATTTTAATAAAGTGAGAATATTTAAGATTCAAATTCTTTCAAATAACGACATGAGAGATAGAGCCATTCTTAACAAGACAACTTATGTGCCGAATTTTTACTAATTTCATTTGATATGATATGTCGAAAAATAGATTCCCTTCTACAAATGAAGTAGTTTGAGAGAGTTGCAAAAGAAACCGTATAGTACGACCCTTCCCATACTGAAATTGAATTTAAATTTCCTATTTATCATGAACGAATCAAATGGGGATATATGTGGACCAATTCATCTAACATCATGACCATTTTGATATTTCATTGTCATAATTGATACCTCCACTAGGTGGACCTATGTGTTCATTATCCATCATAAGTAAAGCTTTCACAAGATACATTGTCATAGTTATTGAATTAAGAGCCCAATTTTTGATTCATCAAATTAGATCCATTAGAATGGATAATGTCGATGAATTCATATTAAAAGCATTTGATAATTATTGTATGATATTAGGAATTAAAGTGGAGCATTCGATTCTTTACGTCCACACTCGAAATGGTCTAGGTGAATCATTGATCAAACATATCAATCTCTAGACCTTTATTACAAAATCAAACTATGGATCATGACTATTCCCCTTTACAATTAGTGCATGCCCATGATATAATATAAATTTATAAAATATTTATCGGCATTAGGGGGAGATAATAGTCAATAATTAAAAGAATGTCGAGAAATTTTATTGAATCTATAGTATTTAGATTCACACATTAGTTAAACTGAACTGGAAGTTTAGAAAATAATTAACTTGCAGTATTTAGCAAGTAATCTGCCAGATGTGTTTACTGATCATTAAGGAGTGACAAAATCACGTATATATGCTTTAATTGCATCACCAAGAGCGGAAGTTCCTAAAAAATCAAAAAACATTTTATGATACTACTATGCGCCTGAAGCGTAAAGGACCTATGAATCCAAAAGATATAAATCCGCAGAAAAAAATCTAACAAAAATACTCAGTCACTCTAAATATCTCCGGAAGAGATTCGTCCCAAAGATGAAAAATTCTAGTAGCAATGCACGTGCACAAAGTAATCAAAACACTAGGATTGTGGAACTGCCAAATTAGAAAGGAAATTATGAGAATTTGGTCGAAAAAATATCAAAGTTGCAACTAATTGGAGAAACTTAATATATACATATTATTGTTGTCGACAACATACTTGCCTCCAAAATTGCTCTTATCATCTATAAAGATAATCTGGAATCAGAACCCAATTCAATGGCTGAGTGCCAGAAGCTCTCAAATTGGGTAAGATGAAAAGATGCAATTGAGGTCAAACTAGACTTGCTGAACAAATAAAAGTTTATGAATTTGTCGTACATACCCTTAAAGATGTTATCCCTGTAGGATATTCATGGGTTTTTGTACGGAAAAGAAATGAGAATAATGATGTGCAAAACGAGGCTAGTAGATCAAGGTTTTCCGCAGAGACCCTTTATTGAGTTTGATCAAACTCATTCTCCTGTTGTGAATGATATAACATTCCACTACTTGATATATCTGGCAGCAAATACGAATTTATGAAAAATGCAGTTAATGGACGTTGTTACTACACAAATCTCCTAACGAGAAATAAAATCATAATATATATAATATTAATTACGAAGGTCATCATATGACCTAATATAAATCAATCGTGTAGAATATGGTATTATCAAATAATTGAATTATTCTTGAAGAAGTAATGAGTAGGTCTCTTGTGAATCAGATGCATGAATCTTAGATCCATGCACCCAGGTCGGATCCGGGTTGGGGGGACCACACTTTTTTTTTTCGCACATGATTTTTGAAAAAAATCACATACCAATAGGTTATGTTAGACATACCTTTACGTTATGTTAGATATACCTTTAAACTATGTTAAACAAACTCGTTCTGCCCAGATTTCATGTCTTGTCTTTTTTTTGGCTTGATTTTTAAATTTTGGCACATACCACTACATTATGTTAGACATACATTTACGTTGTGTTAGACATACCTTTATGTATACTTAGACATACCTTTGTATATGTTAGACATACCTTTATATATGTTAGACATACCTTTGTATATAGTTAGACCTACCTACACATGGTTGGTCTAACTTACACAAAGGTTGGTTTAACTATACACAAATGTTGGTCTATTGGAGCGAATTTTGTGTGAGCTTCAGCACAAGTGTTTAGCGCGTGGAAGCGCGTTTTGGGCGCGTGAACGGGTAGACCCGATTACACGGATCCCAGATCCGTGCAACCGGTGCGTAAAAGTTTTTGCCAGAAGTAATATATGATGCATTTTCTTGAGCGCACATAAAAGTCACTATGTATCATATTTGTTTGTGTGTTAATGCTATGCATATTATTGAAACATATAAGGAATTTAAGGAAGTTAGTCCAATCTTGAAGATTAGAATATGATATGAAAACCATTGGTAAACGGAAGTATTGTCTCGACCTGCAGATCGAGCATCTTCTTGAATACACCAATTAATCTACTTGAAAAGCGTTTGGAAAAGATTTGTATGGATAAGTCTCATTCATTAAGTACACCAAATGATGTACCTTAAAAGTGGACAGAACTCGTAAAAATATACTAAGTATGTATTAGGACCTGAAGTTCCTTACTTGCAATTTATCTTTTAAACTGTACTAAACTCGATATTATACTAATAGTAAATCTACTAGTAAAGGTTTTATGCTCCTCCAATAAATTAAATTATCATTAAATATATTTTCGATATCTTATAAATTCATGTTACCTTCTTTACTTCATTAAGTTTTTGGTGGATTATTCACTTGTTGGTTTCTATATCTGATCTTCATGATGCCAAAACGCAAACTATTTATATTTTCTATATGAAGGTATTACTTTTTCAAGAAAATATGGTAAACAAGTTTTGATTACCACTTCTTCATACCACTTATTATTTTTATATGATGTCTCATGAAAATGTGTATGATTAAAAGTTTTGATAAAACACATTTGTGAGTCATGTGGTATTAGTAAATATTATATATTTCTTAGTATTTTATAAGGATAATGCAACTTGTGTTGCATAAATGTGTAGCGGGAATATGATACGGAAATTTAACAAAATTCATGAACTCTAGAAGAGTTGTTAAATTATACAAAAGTACGCTTTAGTGACAATTTTGCAGATTTGTTCACTAAAGTCCCTACCTACATTTATTTTTGAAAAATATGTTGATGGTTTTGGAGCGTGTAGGCTTGGGAGACTGTTGTCTTCAGGGGGGTGGTATTTTAAAAACAATCTTGAATGTTGGGTCTTGAAAACCATTAGTTTTACTTCTTTAACCTAGAAGGTTAGGCCCTGAAGACCAGCGTTATACTCTTTTTTCCTTGACTAAATTTTTTCCCACATAGTTTTTTTAGTTAAAGATTTTTAATGAGGCAGCTAGTGCAACACATTAGAACTTGTATGTCATGTACTCTTTTCTCGTCTAATTTTTTCCCACTGGGTTTTTCTAGTGAGTTTTTAATGAGACATATACATCAATTCGTAATGTACAAGGGGGAGTGTTATAAATTAATGTATTAAAGTGGACATTATTCCTACAACCTTTCATATGTATGACCTTTGGAGTTCAATTAATTGTATATAATGTACTCAAACATTGTATGGATGGATGTTGATGAATAAAATTCCCTCTTCTCAATCTTATGTTCTTTCTATTTTGTTACTTTCATATTATTGACATGCATTGTTTCATACAAGAAAAATTATTGGACAACTTATTTTACAACAATTACAACATAAAATTTCAAAAATTGACATTTTCTTTCTATCACGTACCCTTTATTTTGTAATTTCAATCACCAATCCAAAATCAACTTCATGTTATAATATAATCTATTTAGCTTAATCCTTTATATAATTAAGATATCACAAACTTATATCCGATCATTTTCAGGATATAAATTATGATCCCATAAGACCCCTCATTATTTACAAAAATACATATTTTCACATGCTAATCTCTATTTTGTAGGTTTTGATTGCAATCTATCTAACGAAATTACGATATTGGTGAGACAGTTTTACAACAATCTTATTGTATAACAAATACTCCCTCCGTCCCGATCGAAGTTGCTTACTTTGACCGAGCACGGAGCTTAAGAAAACGCAGTTGACTCTTACTTCACTGCTAGAAAACAATCAAATTCCAACAGAAATTCCAACGGAAATAATAACCGTTGGAATTTCCAACAGAATTTCCAACGGAATTCAACGCTATTGGAAATTCCGTTGGAATTTTTATAATTTCCAATAGAATTTCCAACGGAATTTCCAACGGAATTCAACGCCGTTGGAAATTCCGTTGGAATAATGTTAGAATTTTTTTTGTGATTATATATTCCAACGGAAAAGTACCGTTGGAATGTTCCGTTGGAATCGTTTTTCCGTTGGAATTTCTGTCGGAATTTAAATTCCAACGCCCCTTTTTCCGACGGTCCACTTCCGTTGGAATTTCCGTTGGAATGAAGAATTCCAACAGAATTTGGCAAAATTCCAACGGTATTTTACAATATTCCAACGGAATTGTTCCGTTGGAATTTGAGTGATTTCTAGTAGTGCTTTTTGCTTACTTTTGATTAAAAAATGTTTTTTTATAATTTTTGTTTTATAATTTCTTTGTCATTTATGGACTGACAAATTGGATTGAGACAAACCGAAATGACAAGTAGACAACTTCGACTGGGACAGAGGGAGTATAAAAATATGAATATATATATATATATATATATATAGATAATAACACGTAAGGAATTATTTGGAAAAGATTCGAAAAGTGGACCTTTAAAGTAACAAAACCCTTCATTTTTGGATAGTATTTTGGCACTTTTTCAAGTCGTAAGTGGCCAATTGCAATTTGGACTTGGGTGTAATACTATTAATAGATATGGACTTCAAAAATAGACAGCCATGAGACAAGTTTTACATTCAAATATTCGAGTTTGGTCAAATTAATTTTTAGATAAAACTAATATTCAGCATTTGATCTTCATTTTTCATGTTATTTATCGTATGCTTTATCATTGAGTCGTGTCTCTGAGACAAAACATTATCCTTAAAGTAACCAGCAAACTTTTATTTCTACTTTAAAACTAATGGCATTGAATTTTCAATGAAAATTATTGTGGTGGGCCAGTTGAGGGAGAGTTGGTGGGCCGTGATCGGCCCAATTGTGGGGAAAATGAAACCAGTGAATTATTGCATTCATTGTCAGATTGCAGATAGTTACTTGTTACAGAAAATATCTTTTTGTGTTCTTCAGAAATAAAATATCTATTCTCGGATCTTATTAAGTAAACCTCTTTATATGTACGTATATTATAAGTTTGAATAAGTTTTACGACGAATCATTCATGAATCATTTTAGGTGAGATAGGTCAATTTATAATCAACATTTCATAATTCATATATAAATTTGTGACATTGAGTTTAATTAGTGGGTAAAAAGTTCCATTTCTCGGAGACTTTCCATGAGACTGTGTCACACGAATTTTTATGTATAAATTTTCTTTTTTCTTGTGATAGAAAAGTAAAATAATCATGTGATTAAATTGAATTTCACTATTCCATTTACTTCACTTTTTTACTTACAAAGATGGTGTTTTTGGAATTCATCAGATTAGTACTGGAATTATTATGTTCATTTTTGGCCTATTTTGTAAATAAAAAATATACTAAAAATTATACAAATTTAAGCCTGGGAGGTCTGTACTTGGTAGTAGGCAAATTGAAATAAAAAAATCAACATAAAAAAATCAACAAACCATGAAAAATATACGTGGTAGAAACTAATAACAGCCAACCACAACATCGCAAATTCTTGTAAATTATCTTGTGTACCAATTGTATGAATTCATGCAACAGGATCAAAGTAAAATAATCTTGTGATGATTAAATTGAATGTCACTATTCCATTTACATGATCACCTTCTTATTCATTTACAAAAGTGTTGTCTTTTTAGATTAATCAGATTTCGTACTGAAATTAATATTTTCGTTTTAGCCTATGTTATATATTTAAAATATACTAAAAGTCATATAAATTTAAGCCGATCAGGTCTCTACTTGGTAGCAGCCAAATTGAAATTAAAAAAATCGACAGACCAAGAAAAATATATACATACATGGTAGAAACTAATAATAGCCAACTAACAACATTGCAAATTTTCTTGTACAACAGTTGCATGAATACATTTGTTATAGTACATAATGTCACACTTATATAATATTAAAGTGACTCTAATATAACATAAAGTTTATATCTTAAAGCAGGAAAAAAAAGAAGGGAAAAAACAGGACTCTGGCTCAAACCAGGTCAATACTTACATGAATGTAGATCGTGCAACTGATGAATAAGAGATAACTTTAAGAATATATATATGTAAATAGTAAATCTTATAAATCTGGTGTTTTAATTTAGTTACTGAAAGAGATGAAAGAAGTTAATGAAATAAGGTATGGAAGCAATGATAAAAGAGGCATGTGTAGACAGATGCCTCCAAAACACATGCATCACCTCATTAATTCCATACTCACAAGAAAAGCTGTATAAAAACCCTCATCTCTTATCCCTCTAGAATCAACAACTCTATCTTCATACATATCTAAGGCTTATATTATTTCAGAGAGAGAAAGATCTAGAGAGAGAGAGAGAGAAGATGAAAGGGAAGAAAGTACTGGTGGCAGTGGATGAAAGTGAAGAAAGCATGTATGCATTATCATGGTGCCTTAACAATCTTTTCTCAGCAAATCCAAACAGCACCTTAATTCTTCTCTACATTAAACCACCTGTTTACTCCTCTCTAGATGTTGTCACTGGTACTCATCATCATCATCATCATCATTATCAATTAATCTTTCTTATTTAATTTATATATACAAACTAAATAAAATATTGGTGTTATTTAATTAGGGTTTTTATTTGCTGGAGATGTGATTGGTAGCATGGAGAAGTACAACAATGATTTGGCTAATTCTGTCATGAAAAGGGCTGAGGCTGTTTATACTACCACAGGCTTCAGTATTAATAAAGTATACATATATATGTGCAAATTTCTCTCTTTTATTATTTTAAATCAATTATTTACATGAATTTTTGTGGTGATTAATTATGGACATGATATACAGGTGAAAGTGGAGAAAAAGGTTGGAAGTGGAGATGCTAAGGATGTAATATGTATAGCAGCAGACAAACTTGGAGCAGACATCCTAGTTTTGGGATCCCATGACTATGGTTTCTTCAAGAGGTATATTATTTATTATTTTTAAGAAAATTAGTTTTTCCATAAAATTTTGTTTTTTTGATTAAATTTGATGATAATATTTGCAGGGCAATTTTGGGGAGTGTGAGTGACTATTGTGCTAAGAATGTGAAGTGCCCACTAGTGGTAGTAAAGCGTCCCAAGACAGCTAGCTAGGATTGATGTGTTAATTAGATACATCCATCTTCTTAATTAATTATCTTGTCATAATAATTAAAGAGTGTTTGTGTGTACATATTTCTTTTCTATTTTTTTTAATGTTTTTATAAATGTCACGACGTATGCAATTATCGTGTTCGATTCTTTGCATATTAGTGACAATTGCATAGAATTGTAGCTATTTCATGAGAGAAAAAAGAAGTAACAGAAAAACTTAAAGGGTTAGGTCTGTGGACGACGAAGATGAACAAATGAACGGATCAATACTGTTATTAATGTATCTTCATTTAGTTGAAGAGCTATTCATCTTCAACCAACTAATAGTTGAATATGTTTACGTACGACTTGTGAATGTTTTCATTAATAGTTCATGAATATATAAAAATATTAGAAAATGTTGATGGAAAAAGGGAAAAAAAATCAACTTAATATAAATGAATAATGATCGCGATCTCAAAGAAAAGCAGGTTGTATTGAATACATTTGTTTTAAGTAGTTAAAATGTATACTTAACAAATAATAGATCAATGGAATAAGAAATGAGTACTAGGTAACAATTTTGTTTCATTTGTTTGATTACGAGTTGTTCGTGAATGTTCTATTTGATTAGGACTAAGGATGTTCAAACGGTTCGGTGGTTCCGGTTCGAACCACTGGTTTGGCGGTTCCGGATTGGTGGAACCGAAACCGAACCGGTAGGTGGCCAGTTCCGGTTTCGGTTCCGAACTGCCGGTTGAACCTAAACCGGGTGGTTCGGCCGGTTCGAACCGGACGGTTCCTTTTTTTTTTTTTTTTTTGCATTTTTCTTGTTCATTTTGATTTTGCAACTCCGAATTTGTTTTTCAATATTTGTTTCGATATAATTCATGATTGAAATAGACTAATAGAGTACACAAAATCGAACCGGCACAAATGTTTTCATTATAAATTGCAAAATTATTACAAGTTATACAATTTCTAAGTTTCTATACTAATGATTGCAATTCTAATGAATGTATAATCTTAATTCTAATCTATTAGACTATTACAAACTAAATATATCTATTACAATTACAAAAAATTATCTAAAGATTAAAGAGAAGAGGAAAAAAATTGAAAGAGCTTGAGTTTCATTCTAAGTTTGGAAATAAAATTCAAATCCAAACTTATAATGAAATTGCCTACGTATCCTTAATTCTAATCAAATTAAGGAATCAAAGCTCACGTAGTTCTCTTACCTCAACTTACCTATTTCAATCGTCAAGGTTGGTGGCGGTGCTAGCGGTGCTAGCGGTTTGTGTTTGAGTCGTAGCCATAAATATCCTCGCCACCTTCTTCATCCACAATTTCAAGGTCAAGATGTTGTTGACGTCTAGCGGCTTTACCCCAATCCTCAAGAAGCATGAGGTTAGAAACATTCTCCGCCGCCAAGTTTGATCGTCTCGTACTCAACGTGTGACCCCCAATACTAAAGGCATGCTCAACCGAAACCGTCGAGGAGGGAGTTGCAAATATTTCCTTAGCAATAATTGTTAGAATAGGATACATGGTGGTCCTTCGTGACCACCACTTTAACAAATCAATGGAAGTCTCAAAAACAATAGATTCAAAAGTCGCACTTAAATAAGAGTCTAACTCTTGGGTAGAGTTACCTCTAGATCGTTTTTGTGTCCTAATGTCATAAAAGTTGTAAAATTAACTAAGACATCCAACTCCAAAACTAGATGAAGATGAGGAAGACTCTACATTTTGATGTCCTACATCTTGACTACTACTAGAATCACCATGAATTGTTTTATATTCTCCATATAAATCATATAAAAGACTTTTAGCTTTAGCCACTTCTACGGTAGGATTAGGCACATATTCAACCATATCATAGTCAGTAATTACACCATTTGGGAACAATCCATTATAATACATAGTTAATAATTCCTCTAATCCATCTTCTCTAATCCTAGGATCTAATAATTTTGCACACAAATATAGAGGTGGTATCTCAAAATAATATTTCAACCATTTTTGTTTCATGCAAATAATGAAATTAGATAAAATAGGATCATCTTTATATGAGTCTATTATTAAAGCAACTTTCACACATTGATCTAAGGCTAGAGGAGATGTAGGATAATAACATCCACTTACTTCCTTAGTAGCTTCTTCAAAATTTTTTAACAATTCCATCATGTGTATACATGAATCCCATGAATGAGCAAATAACATAACTTCACTATTACCATATTGCATAAAAAAAGCACATAAAAGTTCTCTATAATTATAAGAATCTTGAAGCATGTAATAAGTTGAATTCCACCTATGTGGCACATCTTTCACAAATTTTTTTACTTCCATACCATTATGCTTACAAAATTTAGCCCATTTTTTACGCATTAGTACGGTATGAGCAATTAAAAGAATAGCTTCTCTAATTGTAGCTATTTCCCCTTCTACGGTTTTTAGGCCATCTTGAACACATAAATTAAGCACATGACACATGCAACGAACATGAAAAAGTGCACCATTTAGTGGAGGTTTGCAAAATTCCATTATAGTAGGCAAGCTAGCTTTATTATTACTAGCATTATCTAATACTATAGCAAATAATTTATTTAGTATTGCATAATCATTTAAAACACGTATTACTTTTTGAGCAATATGTAAACCGGTATGTCTTTTGTTAAAATCAACAAAAGCTATTAAACGTTTTTGAACATTCCATGAATCATCAATCCAATGGCAAGTAATACCTATATAATCAAATCTTTCATACGGATCCTTCCAAACATCACAACATATAGACACTTTTTGAGAAATTTTAGCTAAATCTTGTATTAACATGTATTTCTTTTCTAATACTCTTTTATCTATATCACGTGTGGCCGTGTTCCTATTTATCATTCTAGCCGGAGGTTGTAAATATGTACTCACATAACCTTCATATCTTTCATCACCCGCAAATGAAAATGGTAGATGGTTACCCACAATAAAATCGGCAGCGCCTTTCCTAAGTTCAATTTGACTAAATTTAAAGGTTAACGAATCCATACCTTGTGACGAGTCGGTGAACCCTCTTAGTTGTGTTTGAGAGCGCTCCAATCCAACCTTGTCGGGATGCTTCCTCGAGATGTGGTTGTTGAACGTTCCATATCCTCCTCCATGTTTGAACTTGTATTGCTTCCCACAATGGTTGCACGTCACTATGTAGTCGACGTTACTACAGGGGCGGCCTCCTTTTTGAAGTGGATGGAGAAAATATCACTTCGAAGTGGTGGAGTTGCACGAGTTGAAGCGGTACGAGGTTGATGAAAACTTTCTTGTGTCGGACGGCCCTCACCCGCTTCATGATCTTCTTGATCGTCTTCGTTTAAGGCGGCTTCAATTTGTTCCCCCAAATCAACATCTTCATCTAGTGACTCACACCATCGATCAATGATATCATCTTCATAATTTGGTGGAGGTGGCATGGGACTCTTTTCCTTCCCACGAGATGAAGATGAAGAAGCTCCTCTTCGAGACATAATTTAGGTAGAAGTAGAAATATAGTAGAAGACTAGAAGTAGAAAATAAGAACTAGAAATGTAGTTGAAACTTCGATCAAACAAGAAATTGTGATTGCTACTAGAGAGTGATTTAGAGATGCAAGAGAGAGCAAGAGAAGTGGTGTGAAAATAACACATCTTAAACCCCTATTTATAGATTTCGGAAAGAAAAAAAAATCAAAAAAAAAAAATTTTGCCCCCGCTCCGGTTCGAACTGCCGGTTCCGGTTCGATTGAACCGGCGGTTCGAAAGATCTCCACCGTCGATCTCCAACGTTCGAAAGATCTCGGCCGCTCGTTCAAAAATTCTGGAAAAACCGGCGGTTAACCGACGATTCAAACCGCCGGTTCTGGCTCCGGTTCCGGTTCGGCCGGTTCAACGGCTACATCATCTCGGCCGTCGATCTCCAACGGCTATATCCGTTCGAATTTGGTCCGTACACGTGTCGCAGCCAAAAAAAAAAGAAAAACATGTGAAAACCGGCGGTTCGAACCGCCGGTTCGCCGGTTCGCAAAATCTGAAACCGAAACCGAACCGTATTCCGGCGGTTTGCGGTTCCGGTTTGGAACCGAAACCGGGTCAACGGTTCCCGGAACCGTTGACCGGGGGTTCGAACCGCCCCGGTTTCGGTTTTCGGAACCGTTTGAAGGTCTTTAATTAGGACCCAAACAAGAATAAAATATGAACAAATGAAGGAAACTTCTAAATAAAAGAACAATGACTGGTTAATGGTCCTAGCTAGAAGCTATAACACTTGTCTCGACTTTCAATCATAATTTTTACTTATTTGGAAGGTATTGGAGGGTATAATATATTATTCTAAACTAGGATTTCTTTCAATATATATATATATATATATATTGTATTTAATTACAAACCTATAAAGTATACTGATATAAATATCATATTGTATGAATTAATTTATATGTAAAAGAAAACTAATATTCTATAGAACAAGCAACCCACACACACACTTATATAGAACCACACAATTAAGCATGCATAAAATATTGGTAAAACATGCCATCAGATAAAGAAATCTTATGTGTTAGAAAATGAAAATGAATATTTATGAGAGATTTATTGGACAAAAAAATAAAAAGCCCATTCCATATTGTGTAAATTATAAATCTAATTAACCAAAATAGACCAATTATTAATCAAGGCCCAAAATTACTAAATCGGGTTGGTCAACTTGATGCGTATTATCCAAGACAATGAAATAATACATTTCTGATACTCATAATGTGGATCTAACTCTTAACAATTTTTTATTGATCAATCAATTTTGTTCAAAAAAAAAAAACAACTCACATGAGATCATTTTACATGATTTCATATAAATCTGACCTTTTTATAATTTCACCTGAAAACGATATTAAAATATTGAATTTATTGATTAGTCTTATTAATTCATATGCATCCACCTTGTAAAATAACTAACGGGGAAAATTTCATTTTATGTCCACTTAAAACGCTACTGTCCATTTTACATCCATTTATTTTTAGGGTTTCACATTTAGTCCAATTAAAAACAAAATCGACCAATTTTGGTCCTTAATTTGGCCGTCTGGAGATCGATTTTCTGGCTGAGTTCAGCTGATGTGACTTATCGGAGTACACGTGACAACTGATGTGGCTTATCGGAAATTCAAAATATCGCCTCCAATTGACCAAAATTGGTCGATTTTGGTTTTAATTGGACTAAATGTGAAACCCTAAAAATAAATAGACGTAAATTGGAAAATAGCGCTTTAAGTGGACGTAAAATGAATTTTTCCCACAACTAACTTGAGATTATTTCACTCCATATATATCTACTTTTTTTTCTTAGCTAAATTATTTTTTCTCTTTTTAGAATAAAGTGGGCTTAGTAGCCCAATTTCGCTTATTATCTAATTGATGAGATGGGCCACAGGTTGCATAGCCCAGGCCCACCTACTTTTTTCTTTTTCTCAGAATTTTGCTTTTTTGAGCCTTGAGGAGAGGAAAACCGAGGTAAATTATAAAAAGAGGAAATTTTTCTGAAGTCTCTTATTCGATCTTCAAGAATTTGCTGCGACAATTCATGTAAGCTAGATCTTTTTCTGGGTTTTCGATTCGTTTATTCGAAAGAAACTAATATGGTTTTGTTTAATTTTGTTCCGATTATTTGTCATTTTTATTTTTTAAATGATTGAGGAATTCTTGCTTGCAGTTGGCCGATTCAACTCCAGCTATGAACAAACTACTCGGTTCCGAAGCTGATTCTCAAAGAACACAGTATGATTTATGTGCATTGATCTATAGATTTAATTGCTAGTGTTTTTTCCCCCTGATATTTGGGACAGTTTTAGCTGACCCAATTTTGAATGGCAGAATTAACCTAGAAATTGAAGCACATGGAACCAAACTAACTTGATTGTTTTTTTAAATGTCTTTAGTAGATAATATAAATTGAGAACTGTTAGTTTACTTATTAGTTTGTAATTAGCTGGGGTTTTGGTGTAGATATCCATATGTTACTGGAACCTCAGTGATCGGCATCAAGTTCAAAGATGGCGTTATGTTCGCTTCTGATATGGGAGGTTGGTTTTTGATTGATGCATTTTTCTTTCCGGTACTTAAGATCTTTTAATTGTTTGAGATGTTTATGTTAAGCTGATAGATGTTAACAAAAAAAAAAAAAAAAAAATTACACCTAAACTTACACGAGAGAGCTGGCTTTTTTTATATGCGATATTGGTGTATTCGAGCTGAGTCAGTTGAAAAATATGACTTGTTGGGACCGTTTAATTGTTTGAGAACTCTACTTGCAAGGTTTTTTAGGATTAACAACTGTTTGAGATAGTGCTGTGGCCCTGGTAGAATCCATGCTCATGTTTTTGCTAGTTAGCATTTCTTCTGGATATGGTTTACTTATATTGTAGAATTGCAAAACTGGTTTAGGGTTGAATGTTCCTCTGTTTTGTGGAATTGGTAAGCAAAATATTAGAGGAGGTGCTCCACGTCATGTTCTCAAGTACCTAGTAATCCTAGTGATATAATTGTTGTAAAAATATAATTTTGATCTCATAGTTAGCTTATATAACTACTTTTGGTGCCCCTGATATATATTTACTTGCTTTTGGTAAATCTTTAGTCATGCTGTTTGTTCACAATGCTTTCATTTGATAGGTTCATATGGATCTACCCTTCGTTACAAGACTGTTGAGCGACTGAAGGCAGTAGGGAAACATTCGATTATAGGTGCTAGTGGTGAGATCAGTGATTTTCAGGAGATAATGCGGTATCTTGATGAGCTCATGTAAGTGCATCGTTCTTTAGTGGAGATATTCTACGAACTATTGTTAGACACAATTGCTTTAGCTGATGAATTGATGCCTAGTTATTCTGTGTGCTTTGTGATTGTAGCTTATATGATAACATGTGGGATGATGGAAACTCCCTGGGTCCCAAAGAGGTGCATAACTATCTAACTAGGGTGATGTATAATCGTCGTAACAAGTTCAACCCACTGTGGAATTCACTTGTCCTTGGTGGAATAAAAAATGGGCAGAAATATCTTGGAACGGTATGTGACATTTCCAAACACTTATAAGTTCACTATCATGTCTTGATTTGTTTTTAGTTAGAGTTAAGTGTTCCTTTTCTCCTATTGGTATAATTTTCAGGTTAGCATGATTGGTGTTCACTATGAGGACAACCATGTGGCAACTGGATTTGGTAATCACCTGGCTCGTCCCATTCTTCGTGATGAATGGCATGAGAACTTGACTTTTGAAGAGGGTGTAAAATTACTGGAGAAATGCATGCGTGTGCTTCTTTATCGTGACAGATCAGCTGTCAACAAACTTCAGGTGCCTTGGAAAATAAATTTTGGTTCTTGGTGTATCTCTTCGTATTATTATTGTTTGAGCTTGGTTGATATTCGCATTCAAATGAAGATAAGAAAATCAATAACATGTGATAATAGCTGAAGGCTTCACCACGGAAAAAGAAGTAGAAAGCATTTTACTTAATGGACCAAGAATGGTGGTGAGCAAAAACGAGAAAAAGTAATTGAAGTGTTACAGAAAATTCTGGAGTTTTTCACCAATGGAAGTTTGATGCATGACAAACAACGGCAAATGAACCTAAACAGATACATGTGTATTAAATCTAACAGAAGGGACCTGAATAACAGAAGGTGATTCAATCTTAGGTATTTATCCAAATTGAAAAGATTGGCCTTGTGAATTTTTCCTAGAAGTAATTCGCAGTCAAAGGTTTCGACATATGGTTTAGATGCATCTACTTCCTTAGATGAATATTTCAAAGCGATCCGGATGATTTTCTTTTGACTAAGTTTCTAAGTTAGCCATTACTTTATCCCTAACAACGGGTTTGTTTGCAGATTGCTAAAATCACCGAAGAAGGTTTCACAATATCTCAGCCATACTCGTTGAAGACCTCCTGGGATTTTGCTGCTTTCAAAAATCCCACTCTCGGTGCTGAGGGTTCGTGGTAGAACTTCAATCGCTTCTGAAATAACTTTTTCGCTGAAAATTTTGCTGCATCTTCGTCTTGTTTGAACTTGAATCTTCTACATGCTGAATCTATATTTGAATCTCAATCCGACACTTGCGCTGTTTGGCATGTATAAAAAAATTGCAGCAATTAGCATGCTTTTCTCTGAGTTTAAATAATTGTTAATTTAGCTTCAGTTGATTATATATATACATGTCAGTTGTCAATGTGTTCCACAGTTTGTTGTGTATCAAGCAAATTTTATATCTTATTGAATGAAATAATATATCCTAATTTATTAATATATTCAATGAATTGTTTTCCTCGAAACTGAGTGTGTTTGATTATAAGGATTAAAAAATGGTGATTTGCACTAATGCATGGGTGCGTTATGGATATGGTTGTTAAACTAATCACAAAATATAGATATTTGATGTTTGATAGACAATAAGGTCCATTTTTGGTTTACTTACTTCCTCATAATTTCACATGGAAGCCCAAATTAATATAATAACTATAGAAATATATTAAATGGTTCATAATTATTTTTAGACTTACTATATTCCTATTATACCAAGCAATTCCAACTTTTTTATAACATTAAACTATATATATCTATAAATATGTTTGTCACAAAATATCATCTTAATGATATTATAAGTTATATAAATGCAATATTTGTTAGAATATACTCCCTCCGTCCCGCTCTATTTTGCCTACTTTCCATTTTTATTTGTCCCATCTTATTTTGCCAACCCAAAAATGGCAAAGAAAAATTTACTTCCTTACCCCTCCATTTCTTTCATTTTACAACTTTTGCACTCAAAAAGCACACATTAATTACAAAATTGCCACTCAAAAATAATAAAATAACACATCACATCAAAGTCAAACAGTTTTTTCTTAGTATCCGTGCCGGTTAAAGTAGGCAAAATAAGGTGGGATGGAGGTAGTACAATACAATTTAATGTTCAATTTTCAAACTTTAATATAATTCCATAATTTTCTTAGATTTTTACCGATATCAATATATTAATTTATACATCAATCAACATTCCTACAATATTTATAACAATATCTATATTTTAAATCTAGATTCAATATCATAAAAATAATTAAAGGTCCAACATTTTTCATTGATATATAATGGATACTAATAAAATCACGATTTTGTTGATGTTGAACTCGACACAAGACTCTAAATGCAGCATCTATCATTTACATGTATAACACAAACACATACAACATATACATGTGTTTGTATCATAATAGATACTACATTCACAACACTAACTTCAAAACAAAAACACATATATTGAAACTATTTCGTAGAAACTTGGCATGAAATCAACAAGACACGTGTAGAAATGACATCACATCTGCATCTCGTTGCCACGTCAGCACGTGCCCATATTGTATCACATGTTTAAGACCCAGTGGGGAACTTTAGGCTTGATAGCCTTCTCTCTAATCGGATCCAAACTTGGCTTCCACCCTTTCCCCGAAATTTGCCTGCTCAAATATTCAGGTCTTCCCTCCAAAATATCCATAAAATGATCAGCTTTAATCTCCTCTTCTTTCCGATCAACCAAACAGTCCTTCTTCCGACCGGTCGAAACGGCGCCGTTTTTTCCTCCAACTGCAGGACAAATCCTGACGAAGAGCGGAACGACGCCGGTGAAGGACATGAGAGCTTTGGATTTGAGAACGTAGTTAGCGTTCGCCAGAATTCTCCGAGCCTCCTCCGGTGGCAACGGAATCGGTTTGCCTTTTCTGATCGGAAGCATGAGATAGAGCTTATTTGTCTCGAGCTTGAGATCGGCCGGCAATGGAGTCGGTTTGGTGCCGCTCATAACCGGGTGGAATTCCACCACCACCTCCTGTGGGTGTTCCAGCATGAGTTCTGCCACCGTCAGAGGCTTATCGTAGGTGAAAACGCCACCGTCGGATAGTATCACTTTTCCGGCGGCGGCGGGCTGACGGTGAGGGGCGGAGTTCCCCATTCGTGGCTGGAGAGAGAGAGAGAGATGAAGGATTTTGATGAAGTAAAGTTGAGTTTATGGAAGGAGATGAGTAAAAGCATGCGTTTTGTTGGAGTATATATTGAGAGAGAGAGTTGTTTGTTAAACCGCTCCAATTTTGGGTTAGGAACGTAATAGTGGACTTGGTAATAAGTTAATAACTAATGAGAATGTTTTATGACCTCATTCCCCTTTTTTTATATATATTAAATCATTTTGATATTAATTAATTCTAATATACATATTGTATAGAAATATAGTATTCATGTGTATAAAGAAATGCATGTTTATTCCAACTATATTTATATTTTCCGCTTAGACCTTACTTACAGTGGACATATTGATATGTATGTATGTGTTCATCACTGACATGTTATATATCTAACATATCGATTAATTTTACTCTTGATATAACGAATAAATGAGATCATTACACTCCAACGGTAGACATATTAAGAGTTGTCCGCCATTTTAACATTTTCCTTATACTTTTAATTAATTAAATGAAACCATATACTTTCTCATAAGCTATTATTTTCCACTTAGTATACAAGGTGTATAATTTCTTTTCTCCACTTATGAACGATTTTATTTTATATTTAAAGAACGAACCCTTATATTTACATATGGAGAAAACGCATCTATATCAAGTATATGTAATTCCTTGGCAATGCATTCACTTGACGTAAATATAACATGTTAAACAAAAAGTTCAACACTAAATTATAATAGAGTAATTTCTTGCATTATATATGTGGCATTATTATTGTTATTATAAATATTATGATAACTTGATAAAACTAAAATATTATTTTATATTAAAAGATTCTTATCGTATAGATTAGACTTGGTAGGTTTTCTTTTCTTTTTTTTTTTATTTGCCACAATCTAGAATTAACGTTTGATTAGGACAAAAACACATTAATATATCCAAAAGGAAAAAAATATAGAGGTAAGATTGAATAAAGTTTTACCAATTTGATGAAGACTTGATCAATTAGCAAGAGAAACTCGAGCACGTGGAGCCCACATTTAAAGTAATATTTAGCATGTATATATGATCGATTTAGTGTACTTAGTCATACCAACCAAACCACTAATTAAGTCAATTGAAGAGGAACCGTTCAACCGTATTACCTTCATCTTAACCTTTAATAACATCATCTCCATTCTCCAATTCTATATCCAAGTTTCATTTGTGTATCATTATCAAAACTATATATAAAGTTTTGAAGATAGTGGCAATTAATAGTTTGAATTAAATATCAAAAAATCATATCATTAATTTTAACAGTGATATATTAATACGAAATTATAAGATAGAAGACTCCGAGTAATTAAGGATAACTTTTTAATTGCTGTATCATTTATGTTAATATTGACAAGATGAAGAATATCATGAGTCGAACCGAACCGAATTGGCAAAACCGAAAAAGAACCGAATTATGGGCATAAGAAACTGAATTAACCGAATAGACCCTAAAACCGAATTGCAACCGAACCGAATATTTCGATTTGGTTCGGTGCAAAACCGAATTATATTTTAAACCGAATTACACATTTCTCCTTCTCATTTCTCAAAGTCAAAATTCAATAATTAAGAGCAATTCTTGAATTGAATAAATACTCCAACCATCAAAATAATTACACATTCCTTTAATACAAATTCACAAAGTAAACACATATTCAAAGTAGTAGTAGTAACACAAATTCACAAAGTAAACACATATTCAAAGTAGTAGTAGTAGTAGTTATTAGTATTAGTAGTAGTAGCTAGTAGTAGTATTATTAGTATTAGTATTATTATTATTATTATTATATATAATTCGGTTCGGTTCGGTTAATATGGTATTGTTATTTCAAAAATCGATACCAAATCAAACTACTGAATTTCTAGATTCAATAACCGAAACCGAACCGAATGAGAAAAATCGAACCAAATTGTATATTTCGGTTCGGTAATTTGGTCAGTTAATTCGATTTTTACCGAAAACTGCACACCTGTAGGCGTGAGCCTTGTCTTGAGAAGCCAAAGAGGATTAGTTGAGAATGGTAGTGAGAAGCATCATCTTATAAAAGGGGGAAAAAGAAAACTTTATATTTTGTTAAAGCTATAAGAAGAGAAGTAAGTAATTAAGTAATCATCATTAATCAAGTAACCAACTTTGTGAGTGAGATTAGTTGGAATCCATAGATACAAACCCTAACTTTGACTTGAATTTGCATGAAAATCATGGTAAATAAATCCACTAAAAGCTGGTTGCATTATCCAATTATGCATGCATCTCGAATTTCCATAAAAAGGATTTCAAAAATATAAATCCCAAACCCTATCGATTTTAACTAATAAGAGAGAGAACAATGTATATATATGTTCAAATTCCCTCTCATGCATAAATAGGTTCATCCGATGATTTAGACGTCCAATATCACTCCCTTCACCGAAAAATTTAATCTATGATTCAATCTGAAGAACCTTAGAACTACGTCGTTTAGCTCTCTCATAAACGTCATCTCTGAATCACACTTTTCCATCAACTCTACCAACACAAATCAACAAATAAACTCCGCCTCTAGATAAACTCTCATCCACCGGAAATTGATCAGTCACCGGCGAAACTGGATCCTCGAGCGGCGACGGCGGTGACCGGAATTTCGATTAGACGCAGAGTATTCCGGTGAAGATCAATGAGCTTCACTGTATCATTGTAATTTTATTGAGGAAATATCCTCTTATATGGTATCATATTGAGCCGTTCTCTACCGAGATTATATTATTCTCTTCTTCCTCGCTTCTGTCTGCTATGTCGACCGACAACAACACCACTTCTGATACTTCACCACTTATTACAATATCCGCCCATCATCACCTACCCATTAAGCTTAACCACCTCCAATTTCCTTTCATGGCACCACCCCTCAACCAAATGCAATTACTGCTCCCGAGGCTGCCTATTGTTGGTTCCCAAATGCAACTACTGCTCCCGAGGCTGCCTATTGTTGATTCAAACAAGATCAACTTCTCTTAACTGTGATTCTAGGGTCGGTGTCCTCGGATATTTTGCCTCTCAACCAAATGCAACTACTGCTCCCGAGGCTGCCTATTGTTGGTTCAAACAAGATCAACTTCTCTTAGAATCATGTTGTTGGTTCAAACAAGATCAACTTCTCTTAGCTACGATTCTAGGGTCGGTGTCCTCGGATATTTTGTCTCTTCTGTCATCTGCTACTACGGCTGCTGCTACTTGGTCGATTCTCACTAGTGCCTTTACCAGTACATCACGGGCCCATGTGATGCATCTCAAGATGCCCTGGCAAAGGTGTCAATTGGTACCCGGTCTATTTCCGAGTACGTTAATTACATCAAAGCCATGACTGATCAACTTGGTCTTATCTGGGAATTCATGAAGTGACTCAAAAACATTCATACGTAAAGACTCTCTTCTTATCCCAATGACCTTCAAACATAAAGAGTGTTTTCAAACATAAAGAGTGTTGTCCCTAAAATGCAAAAACATTCTTCTTATCCCAGTGACCTTCAAACATAAAGAGTGTTGTCCCTAAAACGCAAAAACATTCATACGTAAAGACTCTCTTCTTATCCCAATGACCTTCAAATATAAAGAGTGTTGTTCTCATTAGGGGTGGTCTTAAGGATGATTTTTGTGAGACGGATCTTTTTTATCTATTAATCAAATTCATATCCACAAATTTAAGACGATCTTTTTTACCCATTAGTCAAATCCATATCTGCAAATTTTTATACGAATTATGAGGTGTGAGTCATGGGTTGACTCGTCTCACGTGAAATGATTCGTGAGACAGTCTCACATGAGATTTACTCTTTGAGAATTTGTTTAGATCAACAATTGAAATTCGATTCACACTCAATTTATTGAAATCATAATTGAAAATGTTGAAATAAAAAATATAGAATATGAATGATTTTTTTTTTAAATATGAGAATTTGGTTAGATCAACATTTAAAATTCAATTCACACTCAATTATTCAAATCATGACTGGAAATTTTGAAACTAAAAATTGAGAATATAAATTATTATTTTTTTAAATTTGAAGATTTGTTTAGAATTCATTAAACATTAATTGAATAAATTGTTTTATTAAAGTTTAATATTATTATTATGATTGAAATATGGAAAAAAGTGATGGAGAGATAACAATTGAAAAAGCGGAAACAATTTTTTTATTTTGTGTAACTGGTGCTGGATCTAGGATCCATGCACCCAGGTCGATCCGCTCCACACTCCCTTTACGCGCGTTTTCTGGTGGGTTCACTCAAACCCACCAAAATTCACTCCAGACAGTCATACATTCATATTATGTTAGTGTTACCTTCATGTTATGATAGTGTTATCTTCATGAAGGTAACACTATCAGAACATGAAGGTCAGTCTAACATAACATGAAGGTCAGTCTAACATAACATGAAGGTATGATTAACGTGTTACCTTCATGTTATATTAGTGTTACATTCGTGTGTTTTATTTTAATTCAATGGTATTAAACTAAGGGTATAAAATCTGGAAATGAGGTAACGCTAACATAACACGAAGGTAAGATTAACATAACATGAAGGTAACGACCAAAACATGCGAAAAAGTAAAGAAGCGCGGGTTGGGCGGGCTGCACGAGGCCCGCGTGCGGCCCGGTTACACGGATCTCAGATCTGTGCAACTAGTGTATAGGAGAGTAACTCTTTATTATATATGGATAGACATCATAGATTATCTCAAGTATGAGGTTGATAGATCAAAGAGGTGCTAATGTTTGCAAGTCCTTCAAGTTTCCTCTCATTAACGATAATTTCAATATCATCTATTTTTCCTCGATGTCCACCACTTAGATATGGCTTAGATGGTGTTTTGGATGTTTTGGTTTTACATTAAACATGATCTCTACTGTAAAGATTCTATGTCAAAAAATCGATTCTATGTCAAAGATTCTTGTCTATCTCTTGTAAAGATTATATGTGCATAATTATTATTTTATTTTAGATCTAACGTGAAATTGTTACATATTAAAGTTTTTCAAAATTCTGTTTGATATTTCATTATACTTGTATTTCTAGTATCATATTCTAGCTCCAGCATAAGATTAAGATGAAAGAGCAAAACTTTAAAAAGCTCAACAAATATAAAACTCTAATCTCCGTTTACTTCATTAGGTAGCATTTAGTTAAATTGATGACTGAGGGAATAAAATATGGGATCAATGTAACTTTCAAATATAGCCAATTGTTTACTTTAATGATTTAATATGACAAATAGATAACATATATCATTATTCATTGTTCTATTAAGTTGCAATCATGAAGTGGAAAAGACATTATGTTCTAATAAGTTGAAGGAAATAGAGCACCACATTTTCTAGTTCTACCAAAGTCAAAGTGCAACAGATATGCTTAAGGAAAGAAATAAAGAATAAATGATAGAGGATATAATTATAGTGTAGGATCTCCAAATATAAGATAATTTTTACAGAGATCAATCAAGTTTCACTACTTAACTTACAAACTGAAAGCATGTCATACAAGTTTTAACTAATGAACTAAATCAACCTGAAATGAATGAGCCAAACCAGTGAACCACCACCACCCAAACCCTCTTCATCAGTTCGACGCGCTGTTTCTTCCTTTCTACGAGGAAAGATGGGGTATGGTTGAGTACCTCTTAAGCATATACGCTAATGATAATGCTAGTTTATGTATTGAGAGACCCATTTGAAGCCATCACCATAACCCATTTTGCGCACAATGCTGCACATGAATACTTCTAAAGGGCGCACATTTGAACCTGCTAGGTTCACCTTCCCTTTGCCAGTGGTAACACCAGTTAGGCCGAGGTGATAACGCAACTCATCTTCTGAGGCAGCATAAGGTATGTCAATCTTGTTTCCCAAAATGAGAAACGGGACAGTGGCAAGGGCCTCATCAGATAGGAGAGCATCTAGTTCCTTTTTGGATTCTGGAAAACGTTCTTTGTCGTAAGCATCCACCAGGTAAACAACAGCATCTACCTGTATTACCACAAAGGGATAAATGGTATCAATGGAGAGAATTTCAGGAAGAGATTTATTGACATGCCTGTGAACTTCTGTGCTTCCTGAAAATCATAGTCCAGAACGAAAATTTTGTAAGCATTGTTGTAAAGCACTAAACACAATTTCAAATAACTCTCTTTTTTCCCTTTTCTCCTCTTCTTTTTGTAGGCCTAAAGGCGGTTCGGGTTTGGCAGGGCCCTCATACGGTACTAGCAAATAGATACCAAAAGGAAACATTTACGTGGTACCAAAACTCAATCAGGGACTCCCCTTACAACTGAAATGTATTTGCTAGAGAATCTAGATTATGGTAACTCCATTTTATACACCTAAATTTCTCTGCTATTTTCAGTAAAGTATCTTCGAAAATGTAATGCATGATCCAATTATTTGACAACATATCCAAAAAAATGACAAAACTTGCTACATACGTTTTCAGACAACAAAATAGTCTTGACACTTTATAGCAACTTAGTAACAAACATATGTTTTAATCTCCTAAAAGCAAAAACCAAATTCTCTTAACTAACAGATGTCATTATACACAGATATGTCCCACCTAGCAGCATCTCACAAACCACTTTTCACAACAATGTTTGTGTTAAAGGAAATGTCAGTTTTTGCTCTCTTGGTGAGGTGCCATAGAACTAACTAAACTATAGAAAAAGCAACATAAAAGGCAATGAAATGAAAGAAAAGAATCAGATACATATCTTCCTATGCAAGCACATGTGCAATGCTAAACTGAAGAGTCTCCTTAACACATGCTATTACATTCATCTAAACGATACTAAAACAATCCCAAAAAAACGGAACCTAACATCACAATCCACTTACCTTTTCAAGCGAATATTGTGACTTACCTTTTCAAGCGAATACAACATCACTCAAGAAAACAAAAACGCTCAAACCTTTAAAACTAAACAACCACTCGACAGAGTTGAATCACATGATCAATTAGTTTGTAAGTGCAACGAAATCAAAGCCATAATCAAATTCTCTTTTCTCATACCACATTACCGAGGATAACAACACAAACAAAGAATTCCATCAAACTTTCAATAAGAACGTCCTAAAAGAATATTCAAAACCACAATTAAAAACACAAACCAACATTATACTTTAAAAAAATGTAAATCAAATCTACCTTAGCATAATAATCCTTCCAAACTCTGCGAGCAATCTGATGTCCTCCTAAATCAAACGCCTTGAACTTGATTTTGCCAATACTCAGCTCTTCCGATGTCGGATGTTGCGTCGGCTGATGCTGCACTAATCTCTGCATCAAATAAAAAAAAATCCAATCCAATCAATCCAATGAGATCCACTAATCACAGACAATCCGCAATCAAACCTCAGAAAAATTCACAAAAAAAAAAAAAAAAAAAGAAAAAAAAAACCTCGTCCTTGAGCATGTGAAGAAGCGTAGTTTTTCCGGCATTATCGAGGCCGAGAAACAAGATTTTAGCCTCCTTTTGCCACAATCCGAGCGATGCCAATACGCCATAGAACCAATCCAAGAGAAACATTTTTGTTGGACTGCGATTTGTGTAGATCTAGAGTGGAACTTAGAACTTAAAAAAAAAAAATTCTGTATCTTTCTAGTGTTATTTTTTCTGCAGTGGATTGTAGAGAGAGAAGAATTTGGTGGAGTGAGAGCAATGGGGTCGAATTGTTATTTGCCATAATTTTGTGGTTCAGTCTCTATTTTAAGGTCAATTGCAATAAATATTTTCTTCTATTTTGGAAAACTCAGTTGGCAAAAAATATACATACATCTTTAAAAAAATGATGCATCATATATAATTAAATAAAATATTAATTAAATTATATCATTCTTAATGTTAATTTAGATGATAAATAAATAAAAATACTTAAATTATTTAATCTTAATATTTTTGTTAAACTATGTATTACTATTTTTATAGTGGGAGAGGTATTGAAGATAATATAGTGATTGATAGATTGGATGAAAAGAAGGAAGAAAGGTAAGAGTGGAGCTGAGGGGTGTGCTTGAAATCGAGATGAGTAAGACGTAATAAGGACGGGTGTTTGGCTAAGCTTATTTTTAAAGGTTATAAGCTATCATATCTTATAAGATGTTTTTAGAGTTTATAAGATGTTTAATTTAAGTTTAATATAAGTTGTTGAAATGTTTGGTAAATAAGATGGTGAAGCCTATAAGTTGTTAGTAATGACATTTGTGTAATTTCAATTATTAAATTTGAAAGTGTTTTGAAAAATAAACTCTTATTTTAGAAATAAGTTACGATTTCCCAACTTTTCAAAAAAATAGCTTATAAGCTTAGTCAAACACCCTCAAATTGTATGTAGTTAAAGGGTATTTTGAGAAGGAACATGAGCCATTTTTACCCTATTTGTTATATATATGGACAAAAATAACCCTCATTATAATAGAAGGACTAATCTAACCCAAAACTAAATTTTAACCCAAAAATTACGAGCCCAAAAATTACCATTTTTTACTTGTGTGACATTGTCAAATCAATGTACATCATGGCAGAAATAGACATTTTTTCAGAATTAACCCACATTTTCAACTTTGATAGCCTTTTTGGCAAAAAAAAAAAAGGCTGCAATTAACCCACCTTTTTAGCTTTGAAAGTCTTTTTGGCAAAAGGGCACACTATGGCCAGTGAGAATCAAACTCAAGACCACAATGAGCAAATTAAGCTATAGTTCCACTTAAACAAATAAGATTATTACAATAGTTTTCGTATAATACCTAAAAATAGGGTTACATTAAAACTCTTGAAATAAAGGTTACACGAAAACTCTTGAAATCAAGGTTCCCGAAAACTTTTCAAATCAAGTTTACACGAAAACTCTTGAAATCAAGGTTACACGAAAACTCTTAAAATCAAGGTTACACAAAAACTCTTGGAGAAGGACTTGGGTGCCCCCGGGGCACGGATCCTGGATCCGTGCCCCCAACCCGACCCGGATCCATTATATATATAATTTTTTTTATTTCATTTCTCTATCATCATCTTCTTCCTCTTCTCTCTTTTTCTTTTTCTTTTCCTCTTCTTCTCGCCTCTTCTTCTCTCTGTTTTTTTTTTTCTTTCTCTAATTTATTCTTCTTTTCCTTCATGTTCTCTTTTTTCTATATCTATTACTTGTCTTTCAACAAAAAGAAGACAAGAGATTTAATAGCAAAAGATTCAATTTCTGGGAAGCACTCAAGCAGTCCCCCCTGCTTGCTCAGTTGTAGCCATGGCCATCATGGGCCTTTGTCTTGCCTCGTTATGGGGCAGTGGGTATAGAATCCGAGACTTAGCAAATCGTCTCATTCCACGAGTTGGTTCAACCGTTAGTGCTTGACTACATTGCTCCTTTTTTTTTGTCTCGAAACACTGATAGTATAGTTCAACATATACATGGGAGTATGAGATATAACCATATAATAGTTCAAGACTATGCTGGAGAACGGTGACGGCAACAGAGTTATGGAGAATTGGATACCGGAGTCGATTGCAGAGGCAAATGCGGGCAGGTTTGGAGCATGATGGGCAGGTGGGTCTCTTCGTAGACCCAGATTGCGACGCCATTGGCAAAATCAGAGTACGGCTTCGACACAAATTTGGGGTTTTGTTGCTCAGAGATGGAGGATTGAAAAATGGGAAGTAGAATTGCTGGTTTCCTTGCTGTAACTTGAATTGGGCTCGCATTGCGTTTGGATTCAAAGCAGAATTCAGAAGAATGATGGCATCTTGCTCGAATGGAGATGAATCTGTTGAGTTGGGTTCACATGGCGAGAATTTTAAATACCCTGATTAATATTCTTGTCTTGAGTTCATATGAAATAGAAATAGCCTAGGAATTGAAGAGCTCATTCCAGTTTCTGTGGTATATGCATGACTCAAATTTGAAGTTGAGAGTTGAACAAAAATTGTGGAATTAATGTAATACCATTAAGGTATTAATGTAATACCATAAAGACATTTCTGTAATACCATTAAGGTATCAGTGTAATACCATAAAAGACATTTATGTAATACCATTAAGGTATTAATGTAATACCATAAAGACATTTCTGTAATACCATTAAGGTATCAGTGTAATACCATAAAAGACATTTCTGTAATACCATTAAGGTATCAGTGTAATACCATAAAGACATTTCTGTAATACCATTAAGGTATCAGTGTAATACCATAAAAGATATTTCTGTAATACCTATAGGGTATATGTGTAATACCAATAGAGTATAGGTGTAATACCCATCACTGAATCATCAACTAGGTAATCAGGTGTGTGTGGGGCGCACACCAGACTTGCTATGGGCGCGCATGGCGGCGCGTGGGCGCGCGTGGAGGCTGCCCACGCGCCGGGTCGGATCTGGGGGCACGGATCTAAGATCCGTACCCCCGAGGTACACAAGTTTTTGCCAAACTCTTGAAATCAAGGTTATACTAAAATTTTTCGTATGTAAGCAATTCTTTGGACATGTTCCCCATTCTTCGTGTGATTTTATCCCTTTTTACACGTGACATTACCCTTTCTTAGAATTGGACTTACACATATAGGTTAGGAGACATAAATTTCAGTGTGTGTCAAATCATGACACATTTAACTTTCAAAATGGGTATTTTTGGCTCAAATTATAGTAAATATGTTATATTTATCCTTTAAATATAGGGGGTTATTTTTTATCCACATTTTAAGAAATGTGTTATTTATGAGTATTTACTCTTTTGAGAAGGATGAGTTAATGTGGGTGAATTGGATGTTCATTTGATGTGCTGAGGTATTATCGGTAATGATTGAGATTAGCTTGGGGCAGTTACATACACACATATCACACCCTTTATTTGCACACAATCGTCTCCTTTTCTATAGAGCTACTGATTCCAACATTGAAAGGAATTCTTGCAACATATGATGAAAGTATATTGCTTGATGAACAAATTATTCCACAGGATCGAAATATTTAATTAACACAAAAATTCATATGAGACGGTCTCACAGATAGCTAAGTGTGGGTTATAGATTGACCCGTTTCACGAAAAAAAAATCGTGAGACGATATCAGACAAACTTACCCTTTAATTAATGTAGTGGAGTTGGGAGGGGATGTGTTTATAGAAGAAGGCGAGAGCCATAGGCTTAATTTAATTAGGTTTACAACCTTCCATTTGCTATTCTTCTTTCTTTTCTTAAAACCCTCAACTCAATTCACACGTTGATTTGGGCCAAATGCTTCATTTTAACGTAAAAGGCAACTATGCAAGTGTACTCTCAAAGTCAGGCCCACTACATACAAGGAAGAAAAAAAATCTAACCAAATTGTATTTAATTATGGTTCTCCAAAATTTATTCTCATTTCAAACTACTTAACTTGAATTATTAAGTTTCTTTGAAAATTTACTACTGAACGAAGCATGAAAACAACAAAAAATATTTAACAAAAAAACTTATTTATAGCTACATACCTCTGAAAAAAAGTATTTGATAATTATAATTCAAGAAAATTTGCAATAAAGAATATGGTATAGTGGAATTTCTGTATCAATATTATTCTATGCAGAACTATTATATATTTCAGTATTTTAGTCCAGCTGTATTATATTCAATATTTCGTAGGATTATTGCATCCAAGATCCTTAAACTTGTTTGAGCTCAATTTCGAATGAGTGACACTTGTGTGCCCCAGGGAATGGTGCCCCCAAATTAATGATCATATAGTGTTAAATATATAATCTACAGGTATTACATGTATACTCTTATATACATATGATACATTTACAATATATATATGATACCTGTAGAATATATTTATAACACCAAAAAACATAACACTTGTAGAGTATATATATAACACTTGAAGAATATGTATATAACACATAAATATGTATTCTATATGTCCAAGGGGTATATAAGTTTTTGGCTAGTATACTTTGTTAGTTTGAAGATAAGTTAATGATGTATAAAGAAATTGTTGAGTTTGGGATAAAGTTATATAGTATGACAAGTGACAAGGTTTGATAATAATTATAATTTTATCTTCTAAACAATAATTATAGATTTGAAGGGATATGATAGTATGACAAGTGACAAGAGGAGTTATTCATGAGTAGTAAACAGTAACTTATCTTTTTGGATAGGTCAGAAAAATATTAATGAGCCTTAAATAAATAAATAAAGGACCAACTTGCATGAGAATCTGGCTTTCATTTTATACTAAAGCTCTGGTTTCTTGTCACAAAGATTTTCCCTTTACTTTTGTATTAATGTGATAAAAAATTATGTTTCTAATCATATTTTGACATATTTAATGATAGTGTTTTAATTAAGATCATAAAATGAGACAATTAATTTCTTTATCTTTAAACAAATGAACGTGATTGATGTATAAATTACACGTGGAGAAATATGCATAATTGAATTTATAACTTATGAGATTGGCAAACTACTCAAGGTTATATAATTTTGGCTTATGTCATCATTTACTCAAACGATTGTTGATCATATGAATTCGAGTTTATATATATTATGTTAGGATGAACATGAAGTAAGCAAATTTATATATAACTGATTATATATTTTTAAATCACAATCTCTATAATTTAAAATGGTAGATACTAAAACAAATTTTGCAAATACATTTATATATATCTGGTTAACTATAGAACTAGCAATTTCCATTGGATTAACATAACATTTTTTTTTCAAAAAAATTATTTCTTATATTTATGTACCTTCGGTATCTTCAACGACATAGATTTAACAACATATTTTGAAAATTAACTAATGACCAAAATAATTTATGTTAACCAAAACAAACAATATTTAAAAAAAGCATTATTATATCGCAGAATAAGGGAAAATATCAAATTTGGTACCCGAAAATAGGGTTTATTTTAGATCGGGTACCCCAAAGTTCAACTTAATCAATTAAGTCCCTCAGTTTTACCAAATCAATCAGAATTGGTCCCCGCCGTTAAAAAACCGTCAAATCAAACGGAAGTTAACTGCCAGAAAAGGGAAATTTTCAAATTTGGTCCCCGAAAATAGGGTTTATTTTAGATCAGGTACCCCAAAGTTCAACTTAATCAATTAAGTCCCTCAGTTTTACCAAATCAATCAGAATTGGTCCCCGCCGTTAAAAAACCGTCCAATCAAACAGAAGTTAACTGCTAGAAATTATATATCCAACATCCAAAAACTGAAAATTATACATCCAACATCCATTCATCATACTCACCTACACATTATAAACCACAAACAAAACAATGATCAAAATTACAACAAACTTCTTTGCAAATTTTTACTTTTTCTCCAAAGCACTGATTTCATCCTTCATTTTCCTTTCATTGTTCTTAGCCATTCTCTTCCCTTCATTGATTTCTTCCTCAAGTCTGTCACATTTTCTCAACAATCCAGGGATGATGCTTTTGGACCTAACACAGATTTCATCATCAAACCATTTGAACACTCCACAATACCTTACTTTCTGCATTGCCACATACAAAACATGATGTTTCAGATTCGGCCAAACAAGAAAAAAAAAACAGAAATTCAGTGGAAATTCGAAGTCAAAAAAAATGATAATAAACCTTACCCCATAATTTGGGCAACACCAATATCTCCTCCCTGGATTATCTATCGACCAAGAGGTCTTCAAAGACAAGTCAAATCCACATTTACATTGCTGCTGTGTTTGAAGCCTCTTTGAAGAATTCCAGCTTGAATATGAGGAAGACTCGCTATTTTGGGACATTGCAAACAAAGGTTGAGGATCTTGAAGTTTAGAATTGAGGAAAATAGGGTTCAATTGATCGATTGTGGTCCAGAATCGATCAATTTTGAGGTGAGGAGAGCCTACGCATGAATTGGGGAAGAAATTAGGGTTAGAAAATTAATTTTCGCTCTAATTCGTTTTCTGGCAGTTAACTTCCGTTTGATTGGACGGTCTTTTAACGGTGGGGACCAATTCTGATTGATTTGGTAAAACTGAGGGACTTAATTGATTAAGTTGAACTTTGAGGTACCCGATCTAAAATAAACCCTATTTTCAGGTACCAAATTTGAAATTTTCCCTTTTCTGGCAGTTAACTTCCGTTTGATTTGACGGTTTTTTAACGGCGGGGACCAATTCTGATTGATTTGGTAAAACTGAGGGACTTACTTGATTAAATTGAACTTTGGGGTACCCGATCTAAAATAAACCCTATTTTCGGGTACCAAATTTGATATTTTCCCGCAGAATAATTTCATGAAATATATCACAAAATAGAAACAAACAAAGCCCAAAATAAACAAGTATAAAACAAGTCCATCATGTTCCCATCATCAAGTAAACATATATAAATCCGACGCCACCCAAATGACCAATGATTAGTCGCCACGTGTGATTATGAAATTGTAAAATATCAAGTTGCATAGAGGAGGAAGCAAGCATCGTTTTGCACAAGCTCACTTTTATGAACAAATACACACAAAAACTTACTCCTTTATGTGAACTTATTTTTGACGCATAATTTTAATATCTATAAATAAAATTAAATTTCAAAATTTGTATATAAATTTTGAATTATAAGTTATGAATTAATTCATTCACGAAATTCGATTAATTTATGATATGATTTTATAACAATCATATGTCCAAATATAACAACTTTTGGGAAGTGGTAGTACTGGAAAACTAATGACATTAAAGAATTTGTCTCAAGATATTTCAATTGTGTGCGCGTCTTTAAAAACAATTCTTGTAAAAAAGTTTCATTAAGATACAATGATTTAATTTTAGAATAATAGCACGATCATGATGAATAGTGTTTTACTTTATTACAAAAGCATAGAAATATAATGTAAAATAATTTTAGAATGTATAAAGTTGTATATGAATTTAATGAAACATATACAACATGGTCCTTAGTCTCTTCTATGTAGTTTTCAATTATGTTCATGTATGTTGATTTGTAAATATTGTGTCCTTGTTCGAATAATGTTTGTGTAATTTATTTATATAAAATCGATTTCTAGTACTTTTAATTGTGTTAAAACTTAAACTTTGATCCTTGTATAAGAAACTAAGTAGTAAGTATGAACATATCCTAATAAAATTATTTATAAATCTAAATAAAAGATAAAAACAACGATGAAACACTTGCAAATCGAACACATAGATTTAACCAGACAACATCCAAATTATCGAAATCTAATAATTACTACTCCCTCCGTCTCAACTCAACTTACATACTTGTCATTTTAGTTTGTCCCAATTGAACTTGTCAGCCCATAAATGGAAACAAAAGTTAAATAATAATATTCTCATATTCATTCTTATTACAAAAATGTCACTTAAAAGCAAAAAACAATTTTAAAATGTCACAAAAGTCAAACACTTATATTCCCATATTTCCCTCTTATTACAAAAATGTCACTCAATTTTCTTAAAAAGTAATAGTCAACTGTTTTTTATTAACCTCCGTGCCCGGTCAAATTAGACAAATTCAATCAGAACGGAGGTAGTAATAATTTTAGTTCCCATCGTGCATTGATTTGCACCAGTCTCGTGTTTTTTTAATCATTTAGAATTGACTAGTGTAAAAAATAGTACTACCTCCGTCCCAAAATAAATGACGTTTTAGCCTTCTGCATATATATTAAGAAATGTAATAAAAAGTCCAATCTACCCCTATTTAAGTTTAATTAATGAGGAACTTTTATCTCTTTAATACATTTAATTTGAGATGAGTAAATAAGGGCATATTTGTTATATTGCATGTAAATATGTTTTGGAATACGAAAACGACAATTATTTTGGGACAAATTTTAGTTGCTAAAACGTCATTTATTTTGGGGCGGAGGTAGAAGTAATATTTCACATTTATGTGTGATTTACAGATTTATTACATAAAAGCAAGATTATCAGGTTGGTTGTCTAGTCTTATCCTAGTCTTGCAACTGGCACATTTTATATGAAAAAAATCCAACATTTACAAATTTAATTTCAGATTTGTGCTCACACTTTTTATCCAGTATCTGCAACTTGCACACACCCTCTCTTTCTCTCTCTAAATTCATTAAAACAAACATTATGGGCATCCATTCACCAAACTGTTCTTAACAAAACTACATCTACATAAACCCGCCACACTCTCTCCACATTCCTTCGCATTACACCTTCACAAAAGTTGGAAGTTTTCTCTTCAAAAATGAAGAGAAATTCAAATTCCTCTTTTCCCCCAATTCTTCTCCTGCTCGTATTCGCGGTTTCAATGGCTGTTGAGAGCCGAGAGCCATTCGCTTGCGATCCGAGAGACGCCGCTACCAAAACTCTGCCGTTTTGTCGAACAGATTTGCGCACTGAAAACAGAGTGAAGGATTTGATCGGGCGTTTGGCAATGCAGGAGAAGGTTAAGCTGTTGGTGAACAGCGCCGCCGCCGTGCCGCGGCTGGGGATCAGGGGGTACGAGTGGTGGTCGGAGGCGCTCCACGGCGTTTCCAATGTAGGTCCGGGGACTAGATTCGGCGGCGAGTTTCCCGGCGCCACCAGCTTTCCGCAGGTCATCAACTCCGCCGCCTCTTTCAATGCGTCCTTGTGGGAGGAGATCGGAAAAGTAAGATTTCTTTCCTCGATTCATCACTGCAAAACTCTGATTAAGCATATGTTAATTTTGATTGGAAAAGTAAATTTGATTGAGCTTGTTTTGTCCTTTTGTGTTTTTGGTATAGTGTGTGGAACTTTTTGGTTCAGCAGCAACTGCATGAATTATTCTGACATTGCCACATCATGACTTTGAAATTTTGTTTCGTATGCATTATTCTTGAGAATAATAACATAATGTATATTGAATGTCTTTACATTAAATAAACATGAAATTAGAATTATGTATGATTTGTTATAATTAAGTACAAGTTTATAACTATAAAGTTGATAGAAATTTCAGTTCAAAGTGAACTTTGATGTCTTTAAACTGTTTTTTTTTTTCGGAATACTATGTTCATGACACAAGATCGTTTAGCGGACTCTATTTAAATAGAGTGATTTGAAATTTCGAATTTCAGATAAATGGATTTCAACTCCATTCCAATTGAATTGGATTTGCAAAATGTCATCAAAATTAGTTCAAAAATGAAACATATGAATTTATACATCCATCCAAATATTTCAAAATTACTTTAAAAATGAAAGACATGAATTATACATCCATCCAAACATTACGAATGAATTTGATAATATGAATTTCAAGTCTCTCTTTAAATCCATTCATCCAAATGGAGCTTATAACTTTTGTTACAAAATCAGATTTATTTTTCTATGGTTTGAAATAAATCAGGAATATAAGTAGAATTAAGAGGCTTTATTATGCACTGCTTTATTATATCCCAACTTTAACTAATAAAATCTATCAATTTAAAGGCTTTATTGTGCACTGTTTTATTATTCCCAACTTTAGCTAATTAAATATATCACTTATTGATTGGTATTTAGTACCCTTCAAAAGTATCAAATTTCTTAGTCATCTTCATGAAATTATTTTATACTTATAGATTTTTGTATTATTTATGTATTAGTGTTACATCAGAGACCACTAAGTTTGATTTTAGTACCATATCTATGACAGGTTCATTGCCCTTTTCAAAAATGTTTCTTATCGAATTTAAAATCATATCCTCTTGGGAAATTTCAGCAGAGTAGATCACAATTAATAATTTTTTCAAAGTTGCCATCTGTGAAAGAGTGGCAAGTGGGCCCATTAATGACAAATCTGGGCCCAGCCCGAAAAGATTATGACCCAATTATCCACAGGTGGTGTCAGACGAGGCCCGAGCAATGTACAATGGTGGAGTAGCGGGCCTGACGTATTGGAGCCCGAACGTGAACATATTCAGGGATCCGAGGTGGGGCCGAGGACAGGAAACTCCCGGTGAAGACCCGCTGGTCGCCGGTAAATATGCGGCGAGGTACGTGAGAGGATTACAGGGGACGGGCGGTGGCGACCGGCTGAAGGTGGCGGCGTGTTGCAAGCATTTCACGGCCTACGATTTGGATAATTGGAGCGGGGTTGATAGGTTCCACTTTAATGCAAAGGTATGGAACGTCTTTTCTCCACCGCCTACCATATTAAAGTGCTCCGCCAATTATAAATAACATTGGGAAAAGTATGATTATATTATTCAAGAGTATAGAGTATGATTATATAATTCAAGAGTATATATAAATTTAAGCATTTAATAATGAGTTAACATCCTCTGCTTGTTTATATGACGATGCCATGCAGAACCCATCTAATATGACAAACAATAGGGGACTAATTTTTTATTTTTTTTAAAAGCCCTTTTTAAAAAATGAAAGTTACCCACATCAAAATGATATCATTTTAGTTTAATCTGAATAAAAGTTCTCTTTTAATTTAACCTAGATAACATAGTTTTGATAGAGTTAATTTAATTATCTTTTGTTTGATGTGACAAAAAGCCATGCTCATTTAAATGGGATGATGTTGGTGTATAGGTAAGCAAACAGGACATTAAAGATACATTTGATGTACCGTTCAGAAGCTGTGTAATGGAAGGCAATGTTGCAAGTGTGATGTGTTCTTACAATCAAGTCAATGGCATTCCCACCTGTGCTGACCCCAAACTCCTCCGAGGAACTGTCCGAGGAGCTTGGCGTCTCAACGGGTAGATACTTTTGACTTTACCAAAGGCAATCTGCTATTTGGATCAAGAATCAAGAAACAAATCCAACTCTAAATCTAAATTCGAATTTTGGTGATGTTTGATACTAGGTACATTGTCTCGGATTGTGACTCAGTTGGCGTTTTCTATGATAATCAGCATTACACATCAACTCCAGAAGAAGCTGCTGCTGATGCGATAAAAGCAGGTAATCAAACTTCATGGAACAACATGATCAGAAGCCATGGTCATTAATCATAGTTTGGTGAATGATTATGGTTAAGTTTATGATTTTCAGGTCTAGATTTGGATTGTGGGCCGTTTCTTGGAGTACACACAGAGAATGCAGTGCAGAGAGGACTGCTGAAAGAAGCAGAAATCGATCTTGCATTATTCAATACAATTATGGTTCAAATGAGACTTGGTATGTTTGATGGAGATTCATCTTCCAATCCATATGGTAATCTCGGCCCAAAAGATGTGTGCACGCCAGCCCACCAAGAGCTAGCTCTTGAAGCTGCTAGACAGAGCCTTGTTTTGCTCAAAAACCACGGCCCAGCTTTACCCCTTTCTTCGCGTAGACATCATCCTATGGCTGTTATCGGGCCCAACTCTGATGTTACTCTCACAATGATAGGCAATTATGCTGGTAAGAACATCAAACTGACAACCATAAATGTAATTCACTGAATTTAGCTTATGTCCAATTTTCCATATTGTCTTAAAGGTGTTGCTTGTGGATATACGACTCCGTTAGAAGGGTTAAGAAAGTATACGAGGGTGATTCATCAGCCAGGTTGTGCAGATGTGGCATGTCACAGTGACGCTTTATTTGGTGGAGCTATTGAGGCTGCTCGTCAATCAGATGCGACTATTATGGTGATGGGGTTGGATCAGTCGATTGAGGCTGAGTTCAGAGACAGGGCGGGGCTTTTGCTCCCAGGGCGCCAACAGGAGCTCATTTCTAAGGTTGCTGCTGCTTCCAAGGGCCCGGTGATTCTAGTGTTGATGAGTGGTGGCCCGATTGATGTGTCGTTTGCTAAACATGATCCCAAGATTGGAGCTATTTTGTGGGCTGGCTATCCAGGCCAGGCTGGAGGGGCCGCCATTGCTGATGTCCTCTTTGGAACTCACAATCCAGGTTATCATCTTTGGGTTTTTTACTCTGGTTATAGCATGCATGTTTATCTTGCTATGAATTTGACGTAAATACATAATACCCACTTCGTCATAACACATATTTTTTACTCAAATTGGAGACCAAATTCCATAGCAACCTATAAATTTAAATGGTCCTTTTGTTTATAGCCAGACATATATCATGATAGTTAGATCGTCAGGAAGCTCAAAATAGATCGTGAAGTTAAAATAAATACATTAGATCACAAAGCTAACATAGATTGCAAAAATAAACATTGATCGCCTAAAAGGGTATTTAGAACAATTGAAAACGTTTTACATAAAAAAAAAAAAAACCTCATTTTTAATGAATTACATTAAAGACTCATTTTGTTTGGTCATATCATCTCATATTTTACGTAATTTGATGGTAGGTGGAAAGCTTCCAATGACATGGTACCCTCAAGAATACCTCAAGAACTTGCCAATGACAGCAATGGAGATGAGATCGAATCCATCAAGAAACTATCCGGGAAGGACCTACAGGTTCTACAAAGGATCGGTCGTCTACCCATTTGGGCATGGGATGAGCTACTCGAGCTTCACACACACGGTAGCTGAGGCCCCCACGATAGTCTCCGTCCCAGTGGACGGACGCCACCACTCCAACACCACAACCGTGTCAAGCCAATCAATCAGGGTGAGCCACGCTAGATGTGGTAGGCTGTCACTCATCCTAAGTGTGGATGTGAAAAACATGGGGTCTAGAGACGGGGCCCACACGCTGCTCGTGTATTCTAGCCCACCTGGGGGCCGTTGGGCCCCCCACAAACAGCTCGTGGCATTCGACAAAGTGAGGGTGGCAGCAAGGGGGGTGCAGAGGGTTGTAATCAAGATTCATGTTTGCAAGTATTTGAGTGTGGTGGATGAGGCTGGGATTAGGAGGATTCCAATGGGAGAACATGCATTGCATATTGGAGATCTTAGCCATTCTGTTTCACTTCAGGCTCACACTCTAGGTGTCATCAAATCATAGTGGGGAAATGTTGTTATCGGTTTTTTTTTTAATATGGTAATTGGAAAATCTCGAAGAGATTTTGAAAGAAAAGAAGAAGAAAATTGATTTGGGATTGAATAAGATCGATCTTAAATTGTTGGAATTAAAGTTGAAGGACGAGGTCATCATCAACCATATGGAGTGAAGGCCTTTAAATATATGTATTTGAAAATTTGGAATACTACAACAATGTGTTTGAAATTTTAAATATATGTAATCTTAGTTCTCTTTTATTTGTAGAATTTTAATTTAACTCCAAAGTAGACTGGAATTTAGCTTTTGGTCCTATAATCTCGATTCTTATGTGTACGATTGTCAAAATGGAACTAGTTTGAATATATCTTAATTGATAGTTCGATTTATCTATACTATTCTGCAATGTGTATCTACGTATAAAAAAATTCTGACAAAAAATTATATTAATATTATTTTCTTTTGGAATGGTGCAAGGAAAGGTAAAAAAAAAAAAAAAAGGGAAAGGAAGAAAAAGAAAAGGTAGCTCAATAATCTTTATATATATAAAAACACAATAGTTTCTAAAAACAGTAAGGTAAAGATTTTTCTGTCCAAAATATATTTCCAAAACTGGTAATGTTTTTTTATTTAATATAAATAAATAATTAAATAAGTATTAATTCAATATCTATATATATATATGATGAAAGTTTATGGTAAATCTAATGTTTTAACATATTTAGATTCCATTTGTGAATTTATCAAATCGGTAAGTCGGACTTTTCAATTATTAAATGATGAAAATGGATACGGTAAATAATATTTAGGGAAGTCAATTGTGAGGCTTTATTTTCGTATGATAATTTTACATATATAATGAATTTCCAGCCCAAACTTCATCTTAAATATAGAAATTTGTAAATAATATAAAAAAATTTAAATTGTTAAATTATATATGTGACGAAAAGATTAATCCATTTGTGATAAATTGGGAAAAGAGAAACATTTCCTCTAATCATATATGGTAAATGTAATAATATTAAATTATGGTAATTGATTATTAAAATATCAAAATTATTATTTGTGAATTAACTTTCTTCCAAAATAAAGGTTTGACATATATATGGTAATACCGTAATTGGAGATTAACTTATCTTTATCATTATCTTTATATATATATATATATATATATATATATATATATATATAAACAAGAACATTGTCAAAAATAAATTGATCATAATTTTCCGTCAAAAACCAAAATCTAATTTTTGAAAAAAAAAAACTGATTTATTGTAGTTACGTGATAAATATATCCAATTTAATCCCATAAATATTAAAAGTCAACTTTATGCAATTAAATCATAAACAATTTTAATAGGAAAGATGTTATGGTTTAAATATTTCTTCATATCCAAAATCTAAAAATATGTGTGATTCCACGTATCTAAAATTACATTGAAAAATTATGTTTTGTTGTAATTTAATATTTACAAAATATTTTCTAATAATCACCATTAATGTATTATTATGAATATCATTTTTTCAGTTATGATATAGTGTTCTAATATTCATTTTAAACACGTAAGATATATACATATATATTTAAGGAAAATAAAATAAAATGTAGCAAAATGAAAATTTTCCCAATGTTCTCTTAATAACAAAATTCATTTTTCAAATTTTACAATTTCCATTTATTATGGAAACTTTAATGTGTAGGAATACGAAATTTCAGGAAAATGACAAAATAATAAAAATATTCAAATTTTTTGTTAAAAAAATAAATAAGAATATTCAATTTTGTGATTTAAAACTAAATAAAGTAGTTAACATAGTATATATTGATTTGAGAGAGAATACGTTTACGCATTTGAAATTATATTTGAATTCAATTCATGAATCAAGCATCAAATTTTTATTTTTTTTATATTTTACTTGAATTGTGGAATTTGTACTTAATTTGTGAAATTTGTTTTCTACTTTATTAGAAAATCAACTGTACATTCATATATATCTCAATATTTCCAAAACTAATTAAAGTAATTAAGAAACACCTCTAATTTAATATGTCATATTGCATTATAATTTCCATACGTTTGTTACTTCCCAAACATTTTACACAAGAGAGATGTGAATTCGGAAATGTGCATTATATTAGCCATGTAATTATGCAATTAGAATAATAAATTAGCACATTTATACCATATATAAAATTTCATATCTTACTAACAAATGATATGTTATAAATATGAGAGAACTAATTACTTACGATTACAACATTGAGCGGATCAATGTGAATTACGATTTCATACGATTTTTTAGTTAATTGAATTCAAATTTTTGTGTGTCGTCTAATCATGTGAAGAAGAATATTTTTCAAGAAGATTTCCATCCCTCTTATTCAGGTGGACATCTCAAGTATGAAATCTTTTTACTATTTAAGTGTAACATGTTTCTTACAAATTGTAAAATTTTCAATTCGTTTTTTTTTTTTTTTTTTGTATCTAATTGGTATTGTTTCAGTTTTGATGTGGAAGATTTGTTCATTTAAATGAGGATGTTGATAGTTTGGTCCCACAATCTGATGTGATGGAAGGATAATGTAATCTGTCATTACCACAATTTTTTTTTCTTTTAATTGTTATTTTTACTATTTAAGAAGTAAAGAGATTTTGGTCTATCTATAGATTTTGGTCGTTTATAGATTTTGGTTACAACGAGTCGCAAATGTTGGCTAGAATATAAGCGTGTCGCAAGATAGTGGGGTAATTTGTAATTCTTTTTTTTGTAATTTTCTGTAAATATTATGTAATTTCACTTTAATTGGAATTCAATTTTATAATTGTAATTGTGTGAAAGATTTTAAATATCTTGCGAATTGAAACTCAATTATACATATACTAAAGACACTTTAAACTTTTTTTTCCACAAATGTTGATTCATTTTATTGTGTTATTAAATAATTTATAACCATATCGTTAAATAATATTAATGATGTTTATAAATAAATATTTTTTATGTTTCAAATTTGGGTTCTAGCTTATAATAATAGAGTTATTACTACTACAACAAAAATTTCAATAAAATATTATAGAATAACATGCATAATATTTTTGATCTATTAAAAAAATAATAATGAAACCACATAATTTTATTCAAGAGTTAGTAATGGTAATAGATTGAAATTTTGAGTTATGAATATAGAGATCACATGTGTGATGATGTTGTGTATATACTGCATTTTTAAATTTATGTAATTACACTTTATAATTTTAGAAATTTTTATTAAACATCATAGTTACAAGTATAATTATTAGAGTGTAAACTTTTTTTTTTATCTTTGTGCTATAAAAAAGATGCTTTAAAAAAATACATTGAATTTATGATTGACAATTCTAAATATTGATTTGATATGAAGGTTTATCTAATATTTCTGAGTTAAACCAAATAAAAATAGTAAGAAAAACATACAATTACAAGAAAAAAATGGCTAAAAAAATGAATAGAAATTATATCATGTCCAATAAGTTTCTGCACAAATCTTATATTTCTATTAATAAAAATTATATAAATAAATAGTATGTTTTCATTTTTGTTTTACTAATTGTATATGGTTGTTTTCCAAAAACAAAGTTTAACAAAATTAGGAAATGAGAATAATGTACTTGATATCCTAAAAGAGTATACTTTTAATGATATAATATTTTGTTCTCAATTGCTTATAAAATAAATTTAAATACTATAGTATTTTATTTTATCCACAATATCTAAAGTTAATCATTCTCCATTGATTAAATATTTAAATTATATAAGTCACTTACTTTCAATCTATAAAATTTAATTAGACATAGTTTTTCAAATTTCAAATATTTTAAATATAGAAAAAATAGAATTATATTTCTTTAAAAACTTAATCCCGTGTATCGCACGGGCACAAAAGTAGTTTACTAAATTTTACTATGTCCAAATGGGCCAGTCCATAGGGCTTTAATTGAAAGCTGTGTATTGAATCAGCCAGCCCATCAATACAATAATAATGTGATCACATTATATGTATTATGTATACAATAATATTAATAATGTATATAGAGCATTTAATTTACATGTTATATTATATTATATGTGCTAATAAAATGTAATGCAATACATAATTAAGTATGTTGCCCATCTTTATCTAATAAGATCCTCTATTTAAACTTTACTAGTAGTGTACTTGTGCGTTGCACAGTGTGTTATATATATAATTATTAAAAAAATATAATAACATATAAAATGTAATGATTATTATTTTAACAAAAATATATTGATACTTTTTAAATTTGCATTAGTATAAAGCTAGGTATTTTAACTTTAAATTTATGTCATTATAAATAATTATATTCGAAAATATTAGAATTTTGAAATATATAAAGTAATATATTAATCTATGGATTAAACAAACAAATAAAACAAATTTGTGTCAGAATATTACATGGGTAGTGAAATTTTCAAAAATAAATTTAATATCTAAAAATAAGTTATATGTATTAGAAACATTATTATTTAAGTATTGAGATAAATAAATTTATATTTTATTGACATTTATAACTATAAATACACACGTATTTTAATTTTTTTTTGCAACGCCACATATAACTCATTTAATTTAAATCAAATAAAAAATTATATCAATTTATCAAATACATGAAAATCTCGCTTGCCATCTATTTAAATGAAACAATTCAAAATTGGACTTAATCTACACATTTTGAATAAAAAAAATTATGAATAATAATTATAAGATTGATAAGTCAATATATCAGGGACTAAGAATGATGAAATTTTAATTTGTGAAAAACCAGAAAAATTACCTCTGTCCAATCACTTATATCATCTCAATTAATCAGAATATAATATAAATAAAATTTGACAACAAATAAATATAAAATAAGAAAGATAAAATAAAATATTTGTATATTTCAAATGAATAAGTTGGTTAACTTGCAATAATAATTTTAATCTAATTTTTTCTATTTGATACGTTTTATATGTGTAATATATTAGGTACACCTATAATATTTTTTTATTTCTACATTTTAATATCAATTTACAATAAATTAATACTATATATCGTTTAAAAATGAAAAATCATTGAAGCCTACACACATATATTTCCATATTTCAGTTTGATAAATTTTATATGAATATTAAATTAAAGATCATTAAATAATGATTGATTTTATATATTATATATTTAAAATTGATTTAAAATAGGATACATTACAAAAAAAAAACCCCAACTATTGACTTTTTTTAAAATTGCAACCTAATCTGTTTTTTAGATTGCCACCCAGTCTTTCTGTGGTTTTTGCCAATTGCAAAATTTCCGGTCATTTTTCCAGCAAATGAATTAAGTTTTTTCACTTTGCAACCCAAACTTTAATTTTTTTTGTCCAATTGCAAATTATGATTTTTTTTCGCTTCACATTGATACCTTTATGTTATATATATGAGTGTAACATTTATGTTATATAAGTGTGATCAATATTCATAAAATAAATATTAAGGAAATATTGGTCAAAATTGGTGAAATATATGTAACATCGGTAAAAAATCGATGGAATATCAATAAATATCGAGAAAATATCGGAATATATTGGTAAATATAGGAAAATTAACAATAAATATATGTACCCATATTTCCATCGATATCGATATTTTCACGATATTTCCGTGAATTTAAGTTACCTATATTTCCACCGTAATCGAAATTTTCATTCTTGGTTGCAATAATACGATAAAAACACAAAGTTCAGGTTGCAATTAGATAAAATAAAAAATTAGGTTGCAAAGTGAACAAATTAATCTCCATTTCGCCGGAAAATTTGCAATCTACAAAACCACAAAAAGACTGTGTGGCAATCTGAAAAAAAAAAAAAAGATTAGGTTGCAATTTGAAAAAAGTCGATAGGTGGTGTTGTTTTTTGTAATTTACCCTTTAAAATAAGTACTTAAAAATAAGATGAGAGATAATAAATATATAATCCCTTATTTCATCTTATTTATCTATTTATTTATTTTACTTGAAAATTTATATACAATAAATACTAAATTGAGTATTATAACTGATTTCTTAAATTAAATATTTATTTATTTGTATTGAATTTTTAAATATAATAAATAGGTTTATTTATTTTTATTTGTATTGAGTTTCTTAAAATACAATAAATAAGTTTAGTTATATTTATTTATTTGTATTGAGTTTCTTACAATAAATACAATATGAAAGCAATTAATAAGTTTCTTAAAATAGTAATTATTTAATAGGTATATAATTTATTGCAATTATTTTTGGCAGAATATCCTGCTTTTATATATATATAGATATAGATTTCATTTTCTATCTCATTGGCAACGTATAGTTTAAATATCTCGATTAAAATAATAAATAACAAAACAGAAGATCATTTAAATATACGTACTGATGACAATTCAATTGCCAAATTATGAAATGGTTTTTTAAAAATACATGTCTTGGTAATCATCCAACAACCATTTGGAAATTCTAGAAAAGTTAAATTTTACTACAAGTCCAATTTACCAAAAATGCCCATTACTCACATTGTGCAGTGAACTTACACTAAAATCCAACTTATCCCAAATTTTAATTTAATTACTCCCACCACCCAACCATAACTTTTCTCATCTTTCTTTTTTCTTATTTAACAAACTCTACTTAAGAAGTAAAATGGCTGTTAAGTGACTGTAAAAATGCAGAGATATTTGCGGTGGGGCTCCATGAAAACCATACATGTAAGATTTTAAGCAACATAAATCCATGTAAAATTTTCTGAATGATATAATTTTGTGAGACTGTCTCGTTATTACGAACATATATAAATTCAATTTTACAAGTGAATTGATATTTCCAGACCCATTCATGAATCTCTATTTTATCCATTTCATGAAATTCATTCATAAGATGATCACACAACTCAAATTAAGATCTTGATTTTATACATTTATACTTTAGATAATTTGATTTTATATTTGGTAAGTGCATGAGAAATGTGTTTATTATATCATCATGTGCATGTTTTATTGTAGGTATATTTATAGGCGTATGATTACATGATTAATTTGACTAATGTTCACATTGCTTGGAGTCAAAGAGATTGAATCTTCTAGCAAAAGTTGTTTAAAGTTAAATGGTCAGCCAATTCAAAATTATTTATTTATTTAAATTAATCATATATGATAAATTGATGAATTAAATAAAATAAAAATATTATACATTCATCTTCGATCATAATTACCTGCAAAATTTAATATATATTATGTAAATTAAGTCATGCAGCACTTAGTATCACATTCGATGCTTAAGTTGGTTCATATTTTTTTATTATGAAAGTTATTTTTATGGTGGTAAAAGTAAAAGAAAAAAATAGAATCAAGAATGATTAAAGTCCACATTATGTGTACCTTATGCTACTCTATATTTATAACTATCTTTATAATCTAAAGTCGAAACATATAGCTTATTCTAACAACTCATAAGTCAGATCAAACATTAGTTTTATAATTTCTATATTGAGTGTTCCAAATTTTTAATCCAACAATTCGTTAACCAAGATGTTGTGAAATTGTTATATGAATTTAATTTTTAAACATGTCAATCTACGATTTATATATGAGTTTCTAAAAGTATGTTTAATGACTTGTGAATCCCATCTCATATAACTGTTTTCATGGAATGATATAAATACATGTTATACCAAAAAATCAAATTACTGATTTGAATTTTTTGACAATTTGTATGAAAAATCCTTAATTATATATACATTAAAAGGCTCACTAATTGAAAATGTCCCATTTATTTTCTAGCCCAAAAAAATCAAAAAAGAAAAAAAAAAAAAAGGCAAGAAAAATGAGGCTGGCACTGTTACTTTCTAACATTGTGGCTCGCACGACATGGGCACATGGTGGGCACGTGCGCCCACACAACTCTGCCAAAGACCTTGAGATTAACCATTTTCATTGGTTAAAAGTTAATCCAATTTTATTATTAATTAATTATGCCGTTAAAATATAGTGAGGACTTGTAACAATTACTAATTAATACTACTATTATTAAGAAATGGTAGTAGTACATAATTTCATTAATTATAATTAAAACCTGAGATAAGATAAAGAGAATCTTTAGGAATTCACATCACCCAATTGCTTCCTCGTGCACCAACATGTCTTGAGAATGGGGGCTTTGCACTAATTTTTTAAGTTGGAATTAATTTGAATTAATGATTCTTGATATGATTAAATATTTAATTATTAGCGTTAGTTCTTCTTGTATCTATGTTTCTTGTTAAGGGAATTTTTATTTCCTACAACTGTTTATATATTGTAGTTGTTATATGGGTTTCCAATGTCCTTGATTCCTTTAACTAAGGATCTTGTCATAGGTTAGTTGGTGGTTAGATGTTTATTTGATATTTAATACTCCGTCCCATTTAAAATTGTCTACTTTCCATTTTTATTTCTCCCACCTAAACCTGCCAGCCAAAAAATGGCAAAAAAAAAAGTACTCTCTTACCCCTCCATTTCTTTCATTTTACAACTTTTGCACTCAAATTATAACTTTAAATTACAAAATTGTCACTCAAAAACATTAAAATAACACATTCAATCAAAGTCAACGGCTTTTTCTTAGGATCCGTGCCTGTCAAAGTAGGCACATTTAACCAGGACAGAGGTGGTATAAATTATAATTAATATTGTTTTTATAATATATTTTTTAAAATGTCTTGTGAATACTGATTGTAGATGGAGTTTAATATTCATAACTCTAAGAAGTTAGTCTTAGAGACTCATTTACAAATTGTGATCTTTCTTCAATTAGAACGTGACGGGATTCGAATAAATTGAAAGATATATGGTGATCCATGAATGAATTGATGATGATATTCATACAACATGTAAACACTTTTTTTATGTTGTGGTTTAGTTTAGAATAAAATATTGTATAAAATGTTTAAATAAAAAAACATTACATTGAGAAAAAGAAGTATTATCTTTTCAAGTAAAACTAAGTGTTACATTTAAGTGAAAATAGTACTCCCTCTGTCCCATCTGAACTTGTCTACTTGCCATTTTTGTTTGTCTCAATCCAACTTATCAGCCTATAAATGACAAAAAAAAAAAAAAAAAAAACTTCCTTAAGCAAAAAGTATAAAATATAAAAGGCAAAAAGTAAGAGTCAACTGCATTTTCTTAAGCTCTATGCCCGGTCAACGTAGGCAACTTCGACCGGGACGGAGGGAGTATATTTTAAGTAAAAAGAATTTTTTTTTGAATGAGTTTCAAAAGAAATAATGAGTGATGATTTTGAAGTAAAATATGATACTTGTGAAAATAAAAGTAATACTTTGAATTAATTTTAAAAGAGATTTTAAAAATTGATACTTTAAAAGGTGATATTTTTTAAGTGAAAATTACAATAGACTCCTTAATCATCATATCTATTATGTATGCGATTAGAGTGTCAGAATTTATGAACCATATATGTCAAATGATACAGCTTACGAGTCATCCTTCATCATAGAAAAGAGTTAGTCACCTGTGTAATTGGTGCACATACAATTCGGGTCGGATATGGGTTGACCCGGATCAATTTTTTTTTCTTTTTTTTTTAATTTTATTTTTTCGCTTCAGGTTGTTACCTTTATGTTATATGCGTGTGACCTTTATGTTATATAAGTGTGACCTTTATGTACAAATGTAATGACCTTTATATACTCTAACTTGGAAAAAAAATGAAGAATTTTAACAAAATTTGTACATATTTACCTTTATGTAATATTAGCTGCACCTATATTCATCCTAAAAATGCGCTGAATTTTGAAAATTTTCATTTTTTTCAAAGTTATGGATCATAAAGGTCATAATATTTGTACATAAAGGTCACAACAATACAATATAAAGGTCTCAATCTGAAGCGAAAAACCTGAAAATCTCCATTTTTTCCTAAGTTACTGAACATAAAGGTCATAACATTTATATATAAAGGTCACACTTATATAATGTAAAGGTCACATCCTAACAACATAAAGGTAACAGCCTGAAGCGGAAAAAAAAAAGGAAAACTTAAATGCGCGTATTCGGGTCGGGTCGCCCCAATTACACCAATCAAAATCCGTGCACCTGGTACACAACACCATTTGCCCTTAGAAAAACTTGTGTTAAGAAATACTATAAAATATAATTAAATCAAGTTGTCATAATCTTTATAATAATTGTTATAACCTTCCATGAATTGTTTTTGGAAGGCGAATATAATTGCGATAGTGATTTTTAATATAATAAAGCCAAATGGGAGATGTGTCAAGTTCTAAATTTATTGATATAATTATATACTATAATATATATTATATATATTTAACTATTAATAAAGAAATCCAACCAACCAACTACTCCTAATTTCTATATAAGCATCCAAGGTTAAGCTTTATTGAAGTTCTTTTTTTTTAAAAAATTATTTATTTTAGAAAAGAAATTGGTCGGATTTGACAAATTTTTTGTGTTTATTTTGTATTATATTCAATAAATTTAATTACATATAGCATTTATCATTCACCCAAAAATGTACTTAATGGATGATTCAATGTGTGTGTAAAAAATACACACAAAAATGATAATGAAATTGCACACATTATAATGCATCCAATATATAATTGAATTTATGTGTCTCTTTATTAGGAAAAAAAAAAACTATATTTGGTAGTTATAGAGACATGAAAACGGCTGATGATTGGAAATAAAAATAGAAAAAAATAGATAAATAAAATGATTGGCTACAACTGTATCTTGAATCCATTCATGCCATCTACCACAATATATAAAAACAAATATGACTTGTTATATACATATTTTTTAAATAGAAACGAATAGTGTAGAATGTTGTGTAGCCAATGTATGAATTCTTGGCCAATATCTATTTGCAAGCACAACAATGAGAGCTGTGTTTTGCTATTGTCACATTTCAGACATTGTCTACAAAGCGGGACATGGCATGTGTGGTTTTGTACCTTAGATGTCTTTTGTTTTATTTAATGTTTATCATTAATCATACTTTTATATATATATATATTACCATGAACTTATATTAAAAGAATAGTGTTACAATCCTATCAACGGTGAATACATTAATATGTGTCAATGATAACTTCGTTATTTGATGCATTTTGGGGCTTAATTTCATATCATTTTGTGTTGAAAAGCATGCAATAGTGAGATTTTATTTAGATTTCACGTTTTTGCTTGATTTGAAAGAAATTTGATAGGTTTTAGCACAAAATGAAAGTCCAATGGAATCTTACGTCAAGTTGAAGTCGAGATAGGGAGTCGATAAAGCGCAGTTATGGGGGAAAAATCATATCTCGAGCTCTAGAAGTCCAAATTCAATGTTCCTTGTCTTGTTACAATGATAAGAGGGAGTTCTGCAACTTTCATGTTGGAAGTTTTCGTCAATTCTTCCTTCAAGAGAGCAGAATAGTACAAGAAGTTGAAAGTCGTGCAAGAATGTCCTGATTTTCGTCTTGACATGGCCTGAGTAAATTGGGTATAACTTGGTGTACAAAACTGATATTGGACTGAAATTAGTGGCATCGGATAGCTAACTTGAAGGGCTACAACTTTCATAAAGAAGTCGAAGCCTAATTATGAGCGTAAGAGGGCCGAATCGAGGCTGAAAGCTGGGAGTCTGGGCCACCCGGGTCACTTGGCCGGGTCGGTGGTTTAGTTGCGGATTTTTGGGCCTATTTGGACTCCTATTTAGATACAACTTGCTCCAAGTCCGATTTTTACCGACTTAGATACAAATTAGGACTTGGGAAAAAGAGATTTGAGAAAATATAAAAGATCCATACACATCCAAAAAAGGGGCATTCATCCACATCTTGAGAGCAAGGAAGAAAGAAGGAATTGAAGATTCAAGAGTCAAGAGGAGCAACCAACAATTACAAATTGAATAAGCTTTTCTTTGATTTTATTTCTAGTTTTGATCATGTCATTTGTAATTTATTTTGCTTTACGACATGATTTTTGGCTAGGGGTCTCGTGATCTTAGGACACGAGAGTAGTTCTAATGGATTTCTTGTTGAATATCTAGTTTTAATCTTTCCTCTAATCCATGATATTTTATTCATGCTTTCCTTGTGCTTATTCCATGTGTGAATCCTGATCAAATTTATGCATGCTCTAATTAATTGGATTGAGATCGAGAGATGATATCTGATTATAGATTTGGGAATGCATGACTCAATTAAATTGTCTGGATCGAGAGATTGGTAAATAATTGGGGTGAGAATACGATCTTAGGAGCTTTTAGGAGTTGATTATTACTGCGTGGTAGAGATACAGACATTAATAATCGATCCACCGGGTTAAATTTGCTCGAGAGAGAGGTTAATCTACAATCGTGATTGCTCACATAAATAATTGGATTTGGGGTTGATTTTTGCTAGATTAGTAAACTTGATTGAAGTAGAATGAAATCGTTGTTCTTAGGATCCTTGTTTGATGAATCTTGATTTTCTTGATATTTCCTTGTTTGATTTTTTATTCCATTTATTTGTTTCTAGACATAGGTTAATTAGTTTAAATTCTCTTAATTCGGTCACCTAGATAAAATTAGGTAGTTAACATCGTTCTAATTCACTAGTCTCTGTGGGATCGACCTTACTCGCCCTATCTATAGTTGACACCGTACACTTGCGGTATAGACTAGAACTAGACCATCGATCAGTCCATCATTAATCAAAGAATGAAATTATTATACATAAACGGTTAGCATATTGAAATTTGTCAACCTTACATATGTTAACATTCTACATTAAAAGAAACTCTAATGATAAACATCTCTTACTGAATTCGTTTAATTATAGATAAATTAAAGTGATATGTCCATAAACATAATAGACCATTTTAATCATCTCTGGTTTGAGTAAATAGGCATCAATTCATTGACATGTTTATCTTTTCATTCTTTTTAGTAAAAATAGTTACATATTTTCCCTACATTTATTTCCTTTCACCTTCATAATTACACCCCTTTTTTCCTTATATTATTGAGTGAATCTTATGTATAGTCATTTATGTTACGTGAGACGGAACATCCCACAATCCGCAATTCACATATGAATGAATGGAAATGAGTCTGATTTATGGTGAAAATGATATGTCTTACATAAGTTCCAGTGTATATTGTTAGGTTTATGAGATTGATGCAAATTCTATAGCATTATAACTGTCTTCTAAAAACCAAATTAAACTAGTGTGAATCAAAGAAATATATAGCCAATTAAAGATTCAATTCATTGAAATATTGCACTCAAATAATGATGAAAAATAAATGTAAAATGAAATAGGTGGACCCTAAAGCCCATACATTAGCTAGCTGCAATATATAAATAATAAATATAAAGGTGATGATTAGATAGAAATGGAGAAAGGGGTTCTCTCCAATCAAATTGGGGAAGGGCCCCTTTTATTTCTATACAACCTGGAATTCCTTAGCTGTAATAATAATTATAAGAATGTGTGTTTAATTGAGAAGAAAATGAAATTAGAATTAAATTGCAATAATATATATGGTCCACATTCCATTGTCCTTTTTATTAACCCAATGATGTTGGAAAGGAGGCATCTAACTATACTCTCTATTAAACGACAAATATTATTTCCTTGTTTATAGTAACATTTTTTATGAGAACAGCTACAAATCTAATTTCGTAAAATGTGGAGTATTCTATAATCTATATTTTCATATGAGTTTGAGAAAATGAATTTGATATTCTTACACCATTAGATTGATAAAATGATAGAAAACTACTATTTTCTTACCATGTAGAATTTGAGAGCTGCACTAATATATATATATATATTATATATATATTAATACACTGTATAATCATGCACCATGAAATGTGTTATATCTAATTCCAAAACATTGTTAGAGGAACCCTAGATGCTGTCGGAGTAAATGATCGATCGAACACTATTTGAAAACGGCTCTTTTGCTTAGAAACGGACCACCTGGTCGC